>VDFB02000003.1:286029015-286629015 GCA_007258455.2 Sequoia sempervirens | reverse complement strand
TTGTAGATTCCAGCCTTGTGTTCTCAAATTAGTGGCTAGGCTCAACAAACTATCTTCCTAAAGAACGAGATTTTTGCTATGATATGAATGCATGATTAAGCTATGATAATGATTTTAGCTAAGAAACTTGAAATAAACATGATGCTATGATAAATGAATACTAAAGGAATTAAATGCATAAACTCTACTTAATTGCCTATTACCAATGTTTGGATTCACATAGGTATTTATAGGGCTTTCTGACTGATTCTGATTGGCTGTCTCGATTGACGGTTGTGATAATTCCTGGCAGATCAAATGGTTGAAGAAAGATGAAACTGAAGGATAAGATAGAAGAACCCTAGAAACAGATTTTTCTATTTTATTATGAAAGAGGAAAAAGAATGGAAGATAAGAATAAAAGAAAGATTAAAAGCTAATAAATAATTAATCAAAAAAAATCAATTATTTATTTGTGGAGGACATTCATCTTTTCTTAATTAAATAAAATATTTAATTAAGCTTTTAAAAGCAGAAGAAAACTTGTGGTGAGAAAAGAGCTTTAATCAGTTTTATTGAAAAAAAAGTAGAATATCTCATAATTAAATAAAATATTTAATTATGATATGAGAAGATTGCACAATTAGGTTAAAATACCTAATTTTGGATTTAGAAAGAAATCATAAGATATTTTTAATTAAATAAGATCTATTTAATTAAATCACTTTTATGAAATTAATTAAATGAAACATTTAATTAATTAGAAGAAGAATTAAAATAGAAGAAAGGGGAAATATTTAAACTTAATTAAATCAAAAGATTTAATTTAAATTCAAATAGTGATAATTAATTTAAATAAATAGAATGTATTTATTTAATTAATTAAGTGGACATGTGAAAATAATTAAATAAAATAAATTTATTTAATTATGGAAGAAGAATAAGATGAATGAACAATATAATTAAATTAAATAAATTTAATCATATGTAGAGGACTTTTAGAAAATTAATTAAATAATAAATATTTAATTAATTGTCAGGATTATAGACATGACCATTTTTATGCGTATACATTTTGCCCCTCTTTGAAGTGATGTGTGAAACGCATTACTTCAAAGAAAATAAAAATTTGCCCCTGATATGTTTCTGATTTTTGATATTGATGATGCCCCCTCGGGAGATAAATCACGGAAAAAGAAATTGATGAGGAACAGTGATTTAGCTCCTGATAGATATGGTGGTTGATGCCCCAGTGAAAAAGAGGATGAAAAAAATGGGAAATGCCCCTACTGCCCATCTTGAAAAGACCCTTATAAGGTAAAAGGGGTAAAATGAGGTGTCATTTTCACCCTGCTACTACAGTGAATTTTGAGCTCTGAGAGTGACTTGGCGAAATGGTGATCCCCGTGCACAGACATCGGTTCGAGCGAGCGCGACGGTATCAGAGACCAGCAGCGTATGGGCCACCGGTGAGTGATTCGAAACCTCTAAGTTGTCAAATTTCGCATTTTTGATCGATTTTGGATTGATTTAAAGTCGGACTGCAAGTTTTTTGGAACGTTTTAGCGCATATAGGTATAGTTTTAGCGCATTCGACAAATAGTTTAGCGCATCTAGGGTTTTTCGTAGCGCATCCGATAGATAAAGTTGTGCATCTAGGTCAAAATAGGCTAGGTCAGAGATTTAGTGCATCTAGGGCACAGAACTGCGCTTTTAGGGTTTGGTTCAAAAATGTTAGAGTTATGCATTTGATAGATAAAATAGCGCATCCACGGTACAGAGTTGCACATTCGGAGTTTTAGCACATTTAGGAAACAGTGTTGCGCTTTCGAGAAAAACTTTGGCGCATATGGGTTTTTAGCGCATATGAGCAACAGAGTTGCGCATTTAGGAAATTTTTCCCAGAATGGCCATTTGCTAAAAAAGAATGATAAAAATTGCTTCTTTAGTCAATAGATAGATAAATTGTCGGATCATCCTATTGATAGGATAGAAAATCAAATAGAGAACTGATAACTTTTCTTTCCGCGATTGAAAAACAAAGAGTAGATGAGAGATTGTTTGATTTGAATTTGATAACTTTGCTTCTCGCGATTGAAAAACAAAGAGTAGATGAGAGATTGAATGATTTGAAATTTGATAACTTTGCTTCGCGCGATTGAAAAACAAAGAGTAGATGAGAGATTGAATGATTTGAAATTTGATAACTTTGCTTCTCGCGATTGAAAAACAAAGAGTAGATGTTGTGATAAATTTGCTTTCTGCGATAGAAAACAAATAGTAAAATAGAGATTAAAATTTGCATTCATGATTGAAATACAAACAGAAAAGGATATGTGTTGATAAATTTGCTTTCCTGAAAAGAAAAACAAATAGTAAATGATGATAGAGTAGATTGATTAGACATGTTGATAGATTGATGTAACACTTGATATAGATTATTGATATGTAATGTTGGGTGTTGTGATGTTTTTTGGACAAAATAGGAGGCTTTCAAAAGCCTCCAGATCAGAGAGCGGTTCCCCTTGTGCTGGGAGCGGATAGGCGAGTTGACACCGGCCGAGTTACAGGTGATTTCAGATTGTGGATTGGGGCCATTGTTGACCATGCCGCGAGGCATTCGGGCCAACAGGGGGCTGTTGACGGCCTTGGCCGAGAGATGGCATTCTGAGCATAACACCTTCCACCTGCCGACGGGTGAGATGAGTGTGACACCGGAGGACATGTATCAGATTTTGGGGATCCCGGTGGTTGGAGCCCTTGTGGTTTATGACCACAAGGAGGTCGGTGGGATAGAGGCATTACAGCGGATATGTGGTGATCCATGTATCTATGGGTACTGGATAGACTGGGATGACTTCAGCAGGTATCCAGCTCTAGTAGCGGTATTGGCAGCATTTGTTGGAGGTTTCCTTGGACCGGACCATTGGTCCAAGGGATTTGCTATGGGGTGGGGGAGGATGTTAGAGTGGATGATCACTCAGCCGCAGAGATTTTCCTGGGGGAGCTGTGTCTTGGCAGATATGTATCATGACCTTCATCGGATTGTATACAGAGGATCCACCAGCCTGGCGAGTGGAGTTACATTATTGCAGATCTGGGCGTGGGAGCACATTGCTGTCACGAGACCACTGTGTACCAGGGCGAGACCAGCCGGGAGGCCGTACGTGTATGCGTATTCTGGTGCCGTTGTCCAGCAGGGCTGGGCAAGGTAGAGTACTGGCGGCGAGTGCTAGATGATGTAGATGTCGTGATATGGAGGTTGTACACAGACTACGAGGCATGGGCAACGGATCAGTTAGAGATGTTTGTGTGCAGACTGCGATACCTGATAGGGCGGATGCCCTTTATTATTGAGAGGTTTCTGGCACTACGGGTGCTGAGACAGTTTGGTTTTACGCAGGGGATGCCCCAGGGCATTGCTCATTATGGGCGGCGCAAGGGGGATACGGGATGGGGGCCATGCATTCCCTACCAGGCAGCCTATACATAGTACACATCTTTACAGCCTGAGGTATGGGCAGACAGGCCAGACATACTGAATGCAGGGATGACCGATGACTATGCCCAGTACTTTCATACACATCATTTTCCATGATTCACAGTGCCAGATGAGGCACGGGTCATCAGAGCAGTCCCACAGCCAGGAGCAGGGATACCGGGAGGTGTGGCAAGTGGAGAGCAGGCTATGGGTGGAGGGGAGAAGGCTATGGGTGGAGAGGAGGAGGAGGGAGAGGAGAGCGAGGAGAGTGGTGCTGGGGAGGAGGAGAGCAGCTCAGAGGATGGAGATGATGGAGATGACGGGGATGGGCAGAGACAACAGATACTAGACAGTCTCGGCAGAGTACAGATTCCTCGGCGGTCCAGATCTGGTGCTAGGCCATAGATGGTGATTAGGGTGACATCCTCATCCCAGTAGGCACAGATAGATGCATTGCAGGGTCAGGTGCAGACCTTTCAGGGGCAGCAGGCACAGCTTCAGAGTCAGTTGGTGCAGGCACAGAGCATGATAGTGCAGTTACAGACACAGCTTGCACAGGCACAGGCTCAGGCACAGGCTCAGGCACAGGCTCAGGTACAGGTTCAGATGCCTGCCTCAAATCCTCAGGTGGCACAGTTAGCAGCAGAGAGGGATGCCTTTAGACGGCGGGCACAGGAGGCTGAGGGTGTAGCACAGAGATTGATGGGTACCGTAGAGAGTACATCCCTACGAGAGGCCATTGCAGAGGGATTCGAGGCAGCCAGAGAGGCAGAGTACTACAGAGTTCGTTACGAGGAGCTATGCCCTCCTAAGTGGCGAGAGCCATATCCCAGATCACACAGCCGGACGAGGACCCAATCCCGGACATCGACACACAGCAGAGAGGTTACCGGGCCTCGACGGGATCCTGATGCAGGGACCAACGGCAGGCCACCTCCTTCTGGACCAGCTCCGTCAGGGGCATCGACCAGTTAGCCATTTTTGGGGCTTGATTCATTATGTATACTGAGTTTTGATCATGTATGATGTAGTTATGTTCTGACCTTTTATTAGTTTCATCGGACATTTGGACATTTGTATTATTTTGATGAGTGATGATATGTAGTGGCGGTAATTCTGATGATGTTTATGTTCATGCATTTATGATATGATATGGATATGACATTTATGCATGTATATTATGAGATGGTTTTATTACATGTGTGGACTAATCCCAATGATGCGGGATGATCTAGTGATTATGATGTGTATGCAATGATTGTGTGATGATGTATGTATATATGTGAGATGTTAATTTCTTTTTGAATTTTCCATGTATGAAATGCATCATGATATGGTAGAAAATGAATGTGGTATGAATGGTAATATGGTAAAATGATATGTAATATGGTAACATGATAATAAAATGATAAATGTGAATGGTAATGCAATGGTATGAGACAATGAATGATAAAACGGTAAATGATAAATGAATGATAAATGGTAAATGATAAATGAATGATAAATGGTGATGAAAAATGAAATGATAAAGGATAAATGAATGAGAAATGATAATGAAAAATGAAATGATAAATGATGAATGATAAAGAATAATGAATGAAAAGATGATGAAATGATAATGGTAGTGAAATATTAATGGTAATGATATGAAATGGTAAAATGATAAATAAATGATGAATGATAAGATGACATGAAATGAATGAATGCAATGAATTAAATGTCCAACTGTCCTCCACGAAAAGGTCAAAACTTAATAACAACCGTTTGAATACCTTCATTCAGCCCTTCAAAATACAACTATGAATCCAATATGCAGATATATACAATGAGCTAATGAACATGCAACTATATGAAACTAACCAGTTTGTTGAGCCTATGATAAGCCTTCTTGAATCATCATAGAACATTTAAAATGTTGGAAGTATGTACAAGCATCAGAGGGGAAATTAACGCCAATGATGACCAGAGTACAACTTTCATGAATTTTGATATAGCAAGCGAACACAAGCATCGAGGTATAATTGAACCGAGATGACCTGAGCATTTCTTGCATAAACAGACAAAGATTAACCACCGTTCTGATGCAAATGTGGAACTGTCATCGATGATATTTGCTTTGAGCATCATGTCCTTTGACATATTTGCATCAGATTGGGCTGTTAACCTCAAGACAGCAGATAAAGAAAAATTGTTCTCATTCCTTGCTACTCTAGTGCAGTACATCATTGAGTATGCTCCCGAGTAATGATATCGAAAATCAAACAACTTTTAATCAAACATGTAATACTGTTAATGCATACATTATTTAGAGATTTGGATCATCCAATAGACAAGTGACATGATATCTTGCTAAAAAATGTGTCATGAGCAGATAACATTGCCAAAGGAGTTTGTTGTTTGTTGGTATGCTTGTATTGCTATGTCATGGTCTAGCTGTTTTAGTATGCTCTGAAAGTTAAGTGCCCCCAGTTGAGTTTTTCCTTGTTGATTGACACAACTTGCGGAAAGGAATATGTACAAACGATCAAGCCATGGTAAGACGTTTTAACTCTCTAGGCAAATGGCGGCAGGATGGTGCGATTAATGACCTCAAGATGTGGAAAAAGATGCGGAAAAAGGAAAGCTTTTGAAAAGATAAAGTGCAAAGCAGGAACTAATAGATGGAGAGGTACAGATAGCGTCTGTTTGCCAGTTTTTCACTATCTGTATTTATTGCATTTTTTTATTGCTTTTTGATTTTTTTGGATTTTTTTGTCAATAGACTGCCTGTTTGCCAGGTTTTCACCCTATGACATTCTCTTTTGATTTTTTTTGTATTATTGTTGTCAATAGACTGCCTGTTTGCCAGGTTTTCACCCTATGACATTCTCTTTTGATTTTTTTGTATTTTTGAAATGTTTTGATTTTTTTTGTATGGATTTCTTCAAGACTTTTTCTGCTGTTTTTGTATTTCTTCAGGACTTTTTCTGCTGTTTTTTGTATTTCTTCAGGACTTTTTCTGCTGTTTTTGTATTTCTTGGGTTTTTTAACTGTTTTTTTTGTATTTCGCCGGGACTTTTTTCTCTTTATTTTGTATTTCTTCATGGCTTTTTCTAGCTTTGTTTTTGTATTTTCTTGGGACTTTTTACGCTATTTTGCGCTTATTTTCTTCATGACTTTTCTCTTGTTTTGTATTTCTTGGGACTTTTCTGCTTATTTCTTGCTGACTTTTTCTGCTGTTTTTGTATTTCTTCAGGACTTTTTATGACTTAAACATAATACTTCTTAAGATGTATACTGTTGATGGGTTCATCCAATAGGTCTCCTTCTGGCGTTGATAACTTGTATGCTCCCGATCTGTAGACTGCAATAACCACATAAGGGCCTAACCAATTTGGTTCAAACTTTCCTTTCTTTTCTCTGTCTTGTTGATTGCGCGGGTTCTCTTTCAGAACTAGATCACCCACCTGAAAGGTACGTGGCTTGACTTTGTGATTATAGCTGCGAGCCATCATCTGTTGATATGCTTTTAAATGGTCTGTTGCTCTCTGTCTCTTTTCATCTAAAAGTTCTAACTCTTGGAGTCGGGAAACTCTGTAGTCCTCCTCTGTTATGAGACCTTTCAGTGATACTCTTAAGGAAGGTATTTCTACCTCTAAAGGCAGTATGGCTTCTGCTCCATAGATGAGGGCAAAAGGTGTTGCTCCTGTTGGCATTCAGACACTAGTTCTGTAAGCCCACAAGGCGGGATTGAGTTGAACATGCCAATCCTTCCCTGAGTCATTGACAATCTTCTTCAAAATCTTTAGTATGGTTTTGTTTGAGGCCTCTGCTTGGCCATTCCCTTGAGGATAGTAAGGCGTGGAATATCTGTGCTAAATATGGAATCTTTCACAAAGTTCATCAACATCCTGATTTTTGAATGGTCGACCATTATCTGTAATAATGGCATTAGTAATACCATATCGACAAATAATGTAGTTGAGAATGAAGGATGAGATCTGTTTTCCAGTGACTTTAGAGAGAGGTACTGCCTCAATCCACTTAGTGAAATATTCCGTTGCTGTGATGATGAACTTATGCCCATTTGAAGAAGAAGGATGAATTTTTCCCACTAGATCTAACCCCCATTGAGAGAATGGCCAGGTGGGTGTAAACGAATGAAGTTCTTGTGCAGGAGCATGAATAAGATTCCCATGAATCTGACATTTTGAGCATGTTTTAGCAAAGGTAAATGATTCCCTTTCCATTGTAGGCCAGTAGTAACCCATTCTAATCAATTTTTTGGATAAGGTTAGTCCACTCGAATGAGTACCACAAATGCCCCCATGAACTTCTTGTAAAGCTTTGTCGGATTCGTCACGTTCAAGACATCGAAGTAAAGTACCATCAAGACCACGGCGATAAAGGGTATCAGCGATAAGGGTATATCGAGAGGATTGTCGGATAAAGTTACGTTTTTGGTTGCGGGACAAGTCAGGTGGTAATATATCGTCTTTTAGGTATGCATAAATCTTGCCATACCAGGGTGAATCGGATCCTACTAGGTGGCAGATAATTTGGCTTTCAGGTGTGTCATAGGCAGGTGTAAATAATTGTTCCACCAGAAATTCATAGCGAGTCTGTTTGTCTGGGAGTTGTATCAATGAGGCGATCGTAGCCATAGCGTCGGCTGCTTTGTTGTCAATCCTCAGAATTTGTGTGAACTGAATGTCCACAAAATACTTCTTGAAGTCATCAATCATCTTCTTATATGGTAACAACTTGTCATCTTTAGTCTGATAGTCATCATTGATTTGATTAATGACTAGTTGTGAGTCACCATAAACTTGTAGCTCGGTAATCCTCCATTCCAATGCTGTTTTCAGTCCAGTGATCAGCGCTTCATATTCGGCTATGTTATTGGTGCATGGAAACATTAACCTATAGGACCTAGGAATGGTATGCCCTTGAGGGGTGACGAAGAGAATGCCTGCCCCCGAGCCATGTTGAGTGAAAGAACCATCAAAGTATAAGGACCATGGCTGCTTAAAGTCTGCTGTGAAGACATCAGCATCTGGAAATTCAATGTGTAAAGGGTGCTCTGTTTGGAGAGGAGCGTCTGCTAGTTGATCCGCGATAACCTGTCCTTTGATTGCTTTGCGATCAACATAGTGGATGTCGAACTCACTCAAAATCATGATCCATTTTGCTAACCTTCCTGTCAGTGATGCTTTACTTAGTAGATACTTGAGTGGATCAATTTTGGAAACAAGCTTAATTGTATGAGTTAGCATGTAATGTCAGAATTTCTGGGAAGCGAAGACGACTGCCAAACAAGCCTTCTCAATGAAAGTGTAACTAAGCTCATGACTTGTCAATGTTCTGCTGATGTAGTAAATTGCCCGTTCTTTCCCTTCATGGTCTTCTTGTGCTAATAATGCTCCCAAAGATGTCTCAATTGCAGCAATATACAGAATCAATGGTTTGTCTGGATTTGGTGGTACAAGAACTGGTGGATTCATCAGGTACTGCTTGATTTGTTGAAATTCCATTTCACATTTATCATCCCATCTAAAAGGAACATTCTTATGTAGGAGATGTGTGAATGGTAGACTTTTGTCAGCCAATTGTGCAATGAATCTGCGGATAGACTGGAGTTGCCCTTGTAAGGATCTTAACTGACTAATGTTCTTTGGGGGAGGCATCTCCATGATTGCGCGAACTTTAGCAGGATCTACTTCAATTCCCTTTTCTGAAACAATATATCCTAACAGTTTTCCAGATGTGACCCCAAAAACATATTTCTTAGGGTTTAAGTAAACTTTGAATTTCTCCAATCTGGTAAATATTTTAGATAGTATCTCCAAGTGTCCTTCTCTGGTGTGTGATTTTTCCAATATGTCATCTACATAATCTTCCATGAATGTGTGCATCATGTCGTGAAAGATCATAGTCATAGCTCTTTGATAAGTAGCTCCAGCATTTTTCAAGCCGAAAGGCATGACATTCCAACAATATGTTCCCCACAGACAAGTGAAAGCTGTTTTCTCTTGGTCTTCTGGTGCAATCTTGATTTGGTTGTAACCCGAGAA
This sequence comes from Sequoia sempervirens, assembly GCA_007258455.2. Lineage (NCBI taxonomy): Eukaryota > Viridiplantae > Streptophyta > Pinopsida > Cupressales > Cupressaceae > Sequoia > Sequoia sempervirens. Next base: position 286,619,502 of record VDFB02000003.1, on the reverse strand, counting down.
ACCATCCATTAATGAGTACATGGCATGGCCTCTGTTAGATCAACTATAGTGTCGATACTTGGAAGCGGAAAGTCATCCTTTGGGCAAGCTTTGTTAAGATCTCTGAAATCAGTGCATACTCTTACACGTTTGTCTGGTTTTGCTACTGGTACAATATTGGAAATCCATTCGGCATAGTCAATTGATCTTATAAAACCTGCATCGAGGAGCTTCTTGAGTTCTTCTTTAACCAATAGTGCAATATGAGGATTCATCTTTCTGAGTTTTTGTTTTACTGGTTTGGCTCCTGATTTGATAGATAAATGATGCATAATGAGATCAGGATCAAGGCCGGGCATATCTGCATATGACCATGCAAAATTGACTTGATTTTCCTTGAGAAAATTCATGAACTCTGGGATTTCTTTAGCTGTCATAGATTCAGCTATCTGTAGGATCCTTGGATTATCTGCAGTTGCAACGTTGATTTCCTTTGTAGGCTCAGTCAAGATGGATGATCGCTCATGATAATGCTCTAGGAGAGTGTCAAGAGTCCCATCAGATGGTGCCTCAAAAAGGTTTTCACCATCTGATACGCTCTTTATTTTGTCTTTTGCTTGATCTAGTACTGCCAGATTCTGGTTTTCACCACTAGACCGTTTATCTTTATTTTCATTTTTGCAGCTAGGAGACTTGACACTCTCCTGATTACAGACTTCATACCGAAAATCGCTAGTGGAACAATTATTTACATCTTCGGCGGAAAGGAAGTTTATGATAGCTTCATCGTTTGGAAAAATAGGTATATCCATAGGTTCGGTAAGATCCCAGTCAATGAGATCAGGATGGATTAATGGTAGGACGTCGTCTGGTTGTGTAAAATTGGCGATGGTTAGGGTCAAGACAGAGTTATCGGTAGGATCCGAGGTATGAGATAGGTCAATGATGGGACTATTCTCCTGATAATCTTGTTCGTTAAAATCTGACTCAGTATCACTAGACTCATAGTTGCTTTGTGGTTCAGATTCTTGTGGTCGGGATCTTGAACCTTCTCCTTTGATTAAAGCGGGCGTATACTTATGTATGATATCTACCTCTTTGTCTCTCCAAAATTTGTTATCATGGATGGTATCCCATTCATATTCAGTAGAATCTGTGTCAGAGTTATTTTCAATGTAATTCAGGACTGATACCAAACATGTTTCATTCTTATCGGAACCTTTTTGCAGTGTAAAAACATTACCTTGGGATTGTTTAGATTGGGTAGCCTCATAGCCTATTCCAGTTTTATCATATGCCGCAAGTCCTGGAAGATGGATAGGCTCAACTACGCCTTCTTTTCTCTTTCCAAGAGGACCATTATCATATCCCATCTTTTGCATGATAGAATATCCTTTCCCATATTGTTCTGTTGGTAAGGTGACGTTTAGAATTGCGTCCTCTTTGTCTTTATAGAGCCAATCTAGAATTGTTGTATCCTCAGGATCTCCCATGGGAAATTTTTCTTTGATAAATTGTCCATTGAACTTGGTAGTGGGCTCTGTTTGTACCTGTGCTGATGTTGATGCTGCTGATATCTGTTGTGGTGTAATAGAAGGTTTCCCATGTGATCGAGGAGATGTAGGTAGATTAGCAAGACAAAGGGAATATTCCCCAACTCCACTTTCCTTGAACTGTAGTTTCTTGTCAAAGCTTTTAGTTAACTGACTGATGTGTGTAGCATGTTGAGAAGAAGTATCAGCAAGTGCTTCTCGATTATTCGGAACCAAAGTATCTTGATGAGCTTTGACATTGGCGCAAGTTTGGGCGTTTGAGTTATCAGCTGGTATAGTAATTTCCTATCCATCATACGGAAACTTAAGACATTGGTGGTAAGTGGACGGAACAGCTTGCATCTCATGGATCCAAGGACGACCTAACAAGATATTGTATGCAAGATCTCGCTCTAAAACTTGGCAAAAGGTGTTTTTGATAACAGGTCCCACTCTGATTGGTAGCATGATTAGACCTTTAGACATTCTCTCCTCATCATCATAGGCTTTAATGGTAATCTTCCTTCTAGGATCAATGGAGTCTTCGGCAAATCCTAATGCTTGAATCACCTTCAAAGTACATATGTTTAGACCAGCCCCTCCATCTATTAGAACACGTTTGACACGGAACTTGTGGATCATGACCTCTAAGTATAATGATGAATTGTGGGGATGAGTTAGGGAAACATCATCTTTGTCTGAGAATGAAAGGCATGTGGGGGAGGACAAATGTCCTACCATGGTTTGAAATCGATTCACATCCAAATCCGTAGATACAGTTGTTTCAATGAGGGTTTTATCTAAAATCTCCCTATGTGCCGGGGAAATCTTTAGAAGTTCGAAAATGGAGATTTGAGCTGGAGTTTTTCGAAGTTGGTTAACCAAGTCGTATTGGTGTTGAGGAGAGGTTTCATTGGATTTTGAAGAGGTACCTTTCAAAACAACCTTAGCTTGTGCTCTTGTTGTGACGTTTACTTGTCCATTGTCTACTTTCTCTTTGATTTTTATGACATTGACTCGCTCATCGTCCGTATAGAGGCGACGGATTACATTATCATCAATTTGGTTCATAGTTTTGTCAGAAGATTCTCCCTTTTGATAATTTGGTAGAGGATTTCGAAATGCTTGGTGATCTTCGTTGGATTTTTGTTGTCCTTCTACTGTGATAATGCCCTTGTCAATGAGATCTTGAATAGCGTGTTTCAAACCTTGACAGTTGTTTGTATGATGACCTCTGCACCTATGGTAGTCGCAAAAAGAAGCTTCATTCCATGATGGAGGTTTTACATTAGGTTCATAATTGCGTTGTGGGGGTAACATAAGGACGTTCTTTGCCATGACTTCTTTGAAAGCCGATTCTAAGGATTGTCCTAGTGGAGTAAAAGCTCTTCTATTGGAGAAGAATGGAAAGCATTGTGGTTTCGTGTTTGAGGTATTCCCTGAAGTGTTGTTGTTGTTGTTGTTCTAGTGGTTTTGGTTGTTGGCAGTCCCTTGATTGTAGTTCGTTGGAGGGGGATGATTGTTTCCTTGATTTGCGACTGAATTGACATGGTTGTAATTATTGTTACGAGGAGTGTTCAGGATAAATGGCTTAGTCGTGACATGATTTGCATCTACACCACCATCATTTACAACATTCTTGTTGCGGGTCCAAAACTTGGACTTGTCCTGATTGTTGTAATGGTTAGATGAGGCAGGGTTGTCCCTATCAAGTTTTATGGTCCCTCTTTTGACCAAAGCACTTTCGATGGTGAGGGCATCTTCAATCAGTTTCTCAAAGGAAGGTGGACAGTGCAGATTTAAATGATAACTCATTTCTGAGTTGAGGCTATTGATGAAAGTAACCATTTTCTCCTTTTCAGGGACATGATGGGGGTACCTAGCGAACATTCTCCTCCATCTTTGAAGAAAGGTAGTGAAAGATTCCCCAGGTTTTTGCGTAACTTTGCAAAGATCAATCATGGTGATCTGGTGTTGAACGTTGTAGGCGTATTGTTTTATGAATAAATTCATCAGTTCCTCAAATGTTTGAATAGGAGGTGTAATCTTAGATAACCATTCCATAGAGTTGACTCCAAGGCTTCGAGGAAATAATCACAATAAATATGTATCTTCGTGGGAAAATTTCAATGTCATGTTTTGAAAGTCTCTAACATGGTCAACTGGGTCTGATTTTCCATTATAACGATCAAATTTGGGGATTTCACAGTGTTTAGGAAATGGAATCATGTTGAGACTTCTATCAAAAGGATAAGGACATATGTCATCCAAAGTGTACTTCTTGGTTGTGGTTCCTCCTTGTAACTCTTGGATTTTTCCCTGCATCTCTCTAAACTCTTTTTTAAGGAGGCATATTCAGATGGGGATGGCTCTTCCTCGGTGGTTTTTAATTTCTCAGTATCAAAGTCTTTAGGCAATTTAGCTCCTTGATCTGCTAGAAAAAGAAAGTATTTCTCTTTGTCACGTTGTATAATCTTTTCAAGGACTTTAAGAAACTTGGGATTTTGTTCTGCTTCTCTAAGTTCAAGTTCGTCGTCTTGTTCATCATCACTACCTATAGGAGTTTTGTTCATGTTTTTGCTCTTAAGTATCGAACTTTCCTCTCCGTCAGCCATATTGTTGTTACTGAAAAGGGGATTGCGACTTACACTAAAAAGAGGACTACCTCGTTCACCCTCTTCTTGAGGTGTTTCTCCTGCTTTGTTGTGTTGAGATCTCGTAAAAACAGGCATATGTAAGAAATCCTTGAATATGGTCGAGGGTCACTAAAGGATCTGATTGGGACGCGTTGAATATTCAATTGAAGGTTGTGGTATGTTCTCAAACTCAAGAGGTTGATTCAAATTATGACGTTGAGATAACACTAATCTTTGATAATAAGCTTGGGTAGCCAACGGTTCTACAGCATAATCGTCGGTGAATCTTCTAATGTAGTCTTGGTATCTATGGAGGAATGTGCGATAATGGAGCAAGACGTCTCGACTCTTATACAGGAATTTTCTGTGATCTAAAGTCTTCTTGTAACTGAAATTTGTTTTGGGCTTCTTGATCCTATTGAAAACTGATTTCTTGGTGAACTTGGTTGATTTCCACTTTCTTAACATGGGAGTAAAATCTTAGAAAGTCGGGTCGGTGACAAAAACCTAAAAGCGCTACTCTGTTTCTCAAATGCGCTACAGTAATAGTCAAATGCGCTGCAGAGAATATCATATGCAGAAACAGAGAACATGCAAAAAATCCTAAATGTGCCGAAACAAAACACAGATGCGCTAGAACAGAGCTTAAATGCGCTGCAGTTTTCCCCTAGATGTGCTAAAGCAGTTTTTCTAGGACAGTTTTGACCAGTTTTTAGCTGAAATTTGTCATGTTTGTTCTTGGATGATCCATTATCTGAATTAATGTTTGGAAAGCACAGCAAACAGTCTGATTTAAGTTGATTCGTAACCAAGCACATAATAGGACAAGCACAACCTAGGTTAGGCCAGGACAATATCCGCTAGACTCCACGTGGGTTTCCCCAACCGCATATCAGTAGCGTGTGAATCCAGAAGCTTGGCTGCACGGGCTCCCCCTTACAGTGCACTCTCTTCTCAGGCCAACCAAGCTTCCAACCCCCATGAAACTCCCATGGCGAGCTGATCACCTCTACTATTGACTGCGAAAGTGTGGAAGGCTTCACACCGACCGGTGCTGGACTAGCAAATAGAAGGTTTTTGGCTTTCTAAACAATGGTATTTAGTTCGGGACCCCCGTTCGAGTGGCCATACATGGGGCAAGAGATTAATCACCATTAAGGTGGCACTCCAGCCTGAAGAGGTTAAGCTCAACAGGGTTTATGGGAGTACAACTCCGTCCGTATGACACATCCGCACAAGCAACCTTAGGTTTTCCCTTAAGATTTACATTTATATACCGGTCGGGGGTAGCTTGGCCTTAGCTCCGTTGCCGGTTTGAGTCATCCCTTAAGGTGAGTACTTTTTCCCTTACAAGGCCCAATTTCTAGAGTCAATAATTGTTTCTCTTGCACCCGGATCGCATAAGTCGCAAGGGGAGAGGATACTTCGATTATCAAATCGGGTTACACAGGGAAAAGTGGGTCGGTTTTCTGATCACCTAGTTTGCACAGGGTGAGAGCATAATCACCTACCACCTTCAAGCACAGTCAATAAGAGTAGACAGATTCATTTTATGTGCGCCAAAATCAAATGTGATTTAATCTAAGTGAAGATGTTGCTTCACAACAGACATGGGGTTCGTTTTAACTGCATGATAAAAGGTGTGGTGGCTACCCTAGGTTGATTCATTTTAAGCCCAACATAAAATAAAAGAAATTCTGTCTGCGGAAGGCGTCAGACTCAGAATCTCGGTTACAGTTCCAGATGTGAAGCTCTGTCTCCCGAATGCGCAGAAACAGAGACCAGAAGCGCAACTCTGTTACATAAATGCGCTAAAATAGAAAACAAATGCGCCCTTCTGTTACCCAGATGCGCGAAAACAGAAACTATATGCGCTATTCTAAATGCAGAGATTTTTGTTTAATTTTCTGATACAATTTTAAATGCGCTAAAGAAAGTCCTAAATGCGCTAACTAAATGTCTAAATGCGCTGCAGAAAGTGACGGATGCACCACTCTGTTTCCCATATGCGCCGTAGAAATGACCAGATGCGCCGAAACAGAGCCCAGATGCGCCGAAGTACCTGCAAATAAAAATTTCTCGAATCTTCCAAAACGCGCTGCCGAATGCCAGAAAACCTGTAAGCAAACCTGCAAGAAAAGCCTGCAAGAAAGAAGTCTAAAATCGGGGCATAGGCCCCACGGTGGGCGCCATTTAATGTGTGTATGAAAATTAAGTGCATAAATGAATTAAAACCAGTTCAAACACACCAATAGAACATTATAACAAAAACAGAAATATAAAAGGAATAGAGATGTGCAAACTCAGTATCCTGTTTCCGTTGTCGTCCTATCGTCCTCTATCTTTAGTGTTTTTGTAGATTCCAGCCTTGTGTTCTCAGATTAGTGGCTAGGCTCAACAAACTGTCTTCCTAAAGAACGAGATTTTTGCTATGATATGAATGCATGATTAAGCTATGATAATGATTTTAGCTAAGAAACTTGAAATAAACATGATGCTATGATAAATGAATACTAAAGGAATTAAATGCATAAACTCTACTTAATTGCCTATTACCAATGTTTGGATTCACACAGGTATTTATAGGGCTTTCTGACTGATTCTGATTGGCTGTCTCGATTGACGGTTGTGATAATTCCTGGCAGATCAAATGGTTGAAGAAAGATGAAACTGAAGGATAAGATAGAAGAACCCTAGAAACAGATTTTTCTATTTTATTATGAAAGAGGAAAAAGAATGGAAGATAAGAATAAAAGAAAGATTAAAAGCTAATAAATAATTAATTAAAAAAAATCAATTATTTATTTGTGGAGGACATTCATCTTTTCTTAATTAAATAAAATATTTAATTAAGCTTTTAAAAGCAGAAGAAAACTTGTGGTGAGAAAAGAGCTTTAATCAGTTTTATTGAAAAAAAGCAGAATATCTCATAATTAAATAAAATATTTAATTATGATATGAGAAGATTGCACAATTAGGTTAAAATACCTAATTTTGGATTTAGAAAGAAATCATAAGATATTTTTAATTAAATAAGATCTATTTAATTAAATCACTTTTATGAAATTAATTAAATGAAACATTTAATTAATTAGAAGAAGAATTAAAATAGAAGAAAAGATATTTAAACTTAATTAAATCAAAAGATTTAATTTAAATTTTTGTAATTTTAAAAAAGAATATTTATTATTTTTTAATTAAGTATATATAAAATAATTAAATAAAATAAATTTATTTAATTATGGAAGAAGAATAAGATGAATGAACAATATAATTAAATTAAATAAATTTAATCATCTGTAGAGGACTTTTAGAAAAATTAATTAAATAATAAATATTTAATTAATTGCTAGGATTATAGACATGACCATTTTTATGCGTATACAATAGGTTTTCTATACACTAGTGATCGTGCAAGATTTGTAAATGTTGCTTATCTATTTCACCAACAATAGAAGCAACCAGATTTAAATCTACTTCATATTGTGTTCCTGAATGGTGTTTATCTTGGGTTAATCATTTGATTTGAAAAGCTTTCAAGGAATGGAGTTTTATTTTATGTTTTGTTTAAATAGTGATTTGCAATCTGCTATTGAAATTAGCACTGTGAATGAATGAAACTGTGTGTTAATCACAAGTTAATTTTGTTCTGCAGTTGTAGTTAGGAATTCCTCGAAAGGTAACAAGTCTGGTTAATTTGGATGAATTATCATTCTCTTCGGTTCCAAAGCTTTGATCTATCTTTTTCTATTTCTTTAAAAACCTTGGTTAAAGTAGGTTTAAATTTATGTTTGATCTTAGAACAATCCACAAGCTCAACACTACCAGGCTCCTTGAACATTACAGTTCACATCAACCATTGAGTGAAATCAGTACAGTCGAGAACCGATTACAAATACCTTGGGAGTTAGATATCCATGTGTTATTCTTTCTCTTTCAGGAGAGTAGAATAGTAATATCCTGCTTAACTGTTGCTATGCTCATCTGAACCATCAACAGGAAATTGGTGCTAGAAGGAGGGCCTAGAAGAGAAAACTAGATAATACTGGGTTTTTCTCACCAGAAAGGTCCTGCAGGGTTCTTCAATCAGCTAAAAATCTGCCTCCTTTGATAGAACTCAAGACCCCAATAAGAAACAAGAGTCACAAGACTGGGGCAACCATCATACCACCCTTGTTAGCTCCGCTCACTCCACCAAGCTTTTCATCCACTTCCTTTGATAGAACTCAAGACCCCAATAAGAAACAAGAGTCACAAGACTGGGGCAACCATCATACCACCCTTGTCAGCTCCGCTCACTCCACCAGGCTTTTCACCAATACCCTAGTGGATATCTATCAATCCACCACTGAATCCATCTCAAGTGCCATCATAGCTGGCTCAAACACCACCACTGCTACCAATGGCATTTTTTCAGAATAATCCCTCTCCATTGGGGACTATTCTTGGAGGCTTTCACGATATTCTTAAGAATCCTGAGAAATTTTGTCCCAAATACATTCATGGTGAATCAAGGAGTGTTGAAGAGCACATACAAGCTTTTAAGGATGCTTGTACCTAAGCTCAGATAGCTCACCATAATGTAGTTTTTAGGTTGTTCCCTTATTCCTTAGGGGATATGGCATACAACTGGTACCTAAATCTTCCTCAGTGCTCTATTCTGAGCTGGACAGACCTGGATAATTCTTTCATCAATCAGTTCAAGATTTACGTGGATCCATCCATTTTGTTCCACCAATTTGCTACCATCAGGAAGGAGCTAGGTGAACCTTTTCCCTTGTTTAATACCAGGTTTCAACGAATGTATAGGAGATTGTAGGACCCCAATCTAGTTGCTGAGAATAGTGCCATTCATGCATACTTTAGAGTTATAGACCCTCTGATTGGCTTATTCCTACAAAGGACATATCAACTGGCAGATATTGATTCTCTATCTAAAGTCTATCATCTAGCCATTAAGCTGCATCAACAAATTAGCTCTCAACAAGGAAGCTTGGGAGGAGGTTTTCCTTCAATGGGGTATCAGATGCCTATCCCAACCCCTTTATTCAGTGTTGTCTTAGGGATGTCTCCTTCCCATTATGGACCTATGTCTGAGTTGCAGACTCAACCTCCTATTCCATTCTTTGCCAATGGAGCTCCTAACTTTTTTCATCAATCATAGGCTCATTACAGCCCACATGGTCATCATAATCAAACTGGAACACCAAATCATGTCAATCAGCCACCTGTTGCTAAGAGTGTTGAAAGTGAAAAGACAGTCCAACTCACAAATGAGCTGGAGACCTTAAAGAAAACTTTGTCTCAAGTCACAAATGACATGGCTCAGCTTAGATTGAACCCCTCTCAAAACCAAGGTAATTATCCTAATCTACGCAATAACAATCAGAGTAATTATCATAATAACAACAATCACAGCCAAAGGGGTTATCAAGACAAAAACTCCCCTATCCAAGGTTATCAAAATCAAAATAGAGGATATAACCAAAGGCCAAATAACAACCGACAATGGAATACAGGGCCAAATAACAATGGAGTTCCTCATAATTATCAAGTTAATGAGGACAGGTCACATACTGCAAACGTGGCTAACCTTAATTTTATGACTAACTAGTGCAGGCTGCATGATACTGCAACTCATTCTGAGGTAAATTGCCCTAAAATGGAGAAAGTTGTCAAGATAGCACAGGCAGATGCCCAATCATTCCAAGGGAATTCAAATAAAGAAGGTGGCTCAGTAGATGCAACAATGACTTATGACCTCTTTGAGGAAGAACCTTCAGTCCCAATGTAAAATGAGAATGAACTAGAGGAGGATGCATATGATGCCCAAGCCTTTCAAACAAAGGGAGGAAACTTCCTAAGAAATCAGAAAAAGGGTCTGTTCACTACATCAGCACAGCAAAATCACATGGTGCCTCTGAATCAAAGTGTTGATAACAACCCTCCTCCACCAAAAGGTCCACCTAATTTCTATAACAAAAGTAATTCACCTAGTGTTGTCAGATGCAATGCAAGCTATACCACTGAATTTGATATTATTGTTGAGATGCAAAGACATAAAACCTCTTTATCATATTTTGACATCCTAAAGTGGTGCCCTGCTCAATAAGAGATAGTGCTGAAAGCTTTGGAGCAAGCTGATAAATCAAAAGGGAAAAACAAGGTGGCACCTACTGCAGATATGAACGCAACTTTGTACAAAAGCAAGGTAGGTACCCCACCATTTCTTTTGAGTTTAAGAATATGTGGGAAGAATCTACATAATTGCCTGCTAGATTCAGGGGCTTCTAGCAATGTTATGCCATTTTTTGTATGCAAGAAATTGAGATTGAACCCTATCCAAACAAACAAAAAGGTCATCCAGCTTGATAAAATGGAGGTTAATGTAGTTGGAGAATTGAGAAATATACACGTACAAGTAGGGTTTGACCCTAGGATTTTAACCAACATAGATATTCAAGTAGCAGACATTCCTAAGACTTATGGTATGCTGTTGAGCAGAGATTTGATGAAAAGTATAGGGGGATATCTCTCCCTCGACTTTTCACATATGTGGCTACCATGGAGGGGAGTGCCTACACAATTTAGGATTGAAACTAAACCTCACCTCAAGCATATCATCACTGAATATGATTGTCCCAACGAGGTAGCTTATTTTGAGACCGAGATAGGGGTTTATAAAAGAGAAGAAATTTTGACCTTTTCGGTTCTTGATACCAAAGATTTCTCAACACAAAAGTTCCCTGATCCCACGATTAATGAAAATCAACAAGAATTGATCAAGAAGCTACAACAGGATCAACTGGTCTTAGGGGAAGACATCGATTTGCAGAGTCTTCTACTCCCTAATTGGTGCAGGGTCCATTACTAAAATCATTCTAAATTGACCGACCAACACTACATCAGCATTTTAAATCATGTCTCCCAATTTCAGGAAACTAGCCTAAGTCACATTGAGACCATTGCAGATCACTTCTCATTTGAAGCCAAAGAAGCTGTAATGTTAACTAGGGATAAGAAACCTTCAAAGGAAGTTCCTTCTCAAATTTAACTTTCCCCAGTCACCTTTCGAAACCAGCATATTTATGAGGAACAACCCCAAGGTCTGTTTGATATCCCTACACTCACAAGTATACCAAAACCCAGGGGATTAATCAATGATGTAAGTGATTGTCAGAAGGATAGCCACGAATTACATGATATATCTAAGCAGGAATTGGAAATTGCACTTGAGGAACCTACTGAACACCTCTTGCCAATACTCGATGCAAAGGATCAAGTGCCCCAACCTATGGCTCATCTTATACAAATTCCCACAATAACCTCCAAAGGATCAACCCCAACTCATGATCAGCTATGGACCCTCACGTTTGATGGATCCAAGTCCAAAACAGGTTGTGGTGTTGGGATTGAATTAACCAGCCTGAAAGGGAAAAAAATTTTTGCTTCTTACAGGTTGCAGTTTGGATGTACTAACAACATAGCAGAATATGAAGCTCTAGCTCGGGGGCTGATGTTTGCACATAAAAAGAAAGTTATTGCATTAATGGTTAAAGGGGATTCAAAAGTAGTTATCAAGCAAGTGCATAACCAATACACATGTCACAATAAAAGGTTGGCAGCTTATAGAAATCGGGTATGGAACTTGATTGAAGAATTTGATGCTTTTGGGATTAGCTTAATCCCTAGAGAGGAAAATCAAATAGTTGATTCATTAGTTGTTGTCGCAAGTACCCTGGAACCCATGCAAGGCTCCAAGCTTAAGAGATTCTTGGTGGAATTGATATCCACCCTGACTGTTCCTGATAATGTTAGGAACTTTCAAGTTTTTGATGATGATCGACATATCCTTGTTTTATTAGCAAGCTCAGATGTTTTTGAAGGGCAGATCATTGATGAGTCTAATAGAGATCAAGGAGATTGGAACCCTAAAGATTGTGATATAGAGGGGGTCCTTAATTTAAAAAGGAATAGCATTCCTAAGGGAATGGTGGCCTTAGAAAGAATTTTTAATTTAGACCCAAGGGCTCAAGAGAAGATATCAGCTGAAGATAAAGGAGGTGAATATCAAACTGTTAACCTAGTTGATTTTGGCCTGGAAACAAATGTTTACATAGGGAAGGCTTGCCCTGAAGCATATAGAAAAGATATACTGAGGGAACTAAAGAAGGACATTGCTGCAATAGCCTGGGGGTATGAAGATCTAAAAACATTTGATGCTTCTATAATTACTCATACTATTCCCTTGAAGCCTGAAGCTAAACCATTTCGGTAGAAACAACGTCCTGTCAATGCCCTGATTGAACCACTGATCTTCAAGGAAGTTCAAAAATTGTTTTCTGCAAGAATAATCTTCCCTGTACGACATTCAACATGGGTGGCTAACTTGGTTCCAGTCCGTAAGAAAAATGGGGAGATTAGGCTATGTGTAGATTTCTGGAATTTTAATAGAGCTTCATAAAAAGACAACTACCCACTCCCTTCTCTGGATGAAGTCTTTCAAACTGTCAATGGATCTTAGATAATATCATTCCTGGATGGTTATTCTGGATACAATCAAGTGATGGTTAACTGTGAAGACAAAATGAAGACATCCTTCACTATTAAGTGGGGAACATTTACTTACAAAAGGATTCCATTTGGTCTGATAAACGTTGGAGCAACCTTTCAGTGTTCCATGGACGTAGCATTCAAAGATTTGATTGGTAAATGCATCATCATTTACATGGACAACCTGATAGTATTCTCTAAAGATAGACTAAACCATGCTATAGACTTGGCTAAGGTTCTTGAAAGATGTATCCAGTATGGCGTCTCCCTGAATCCTAAAAAGTATGTGTTCAGGGTTTTTGAAGGGAAGCTTTTGGGACACATAATCTCAGAAAGGGGAATATCAATCGATCCAGACCGAGTTGAGTCCATTCTGACGATAGCCATGCCAGGAAGTAAGAAGGAGATGAGATATTTCTTTGGAAAGATCAACTTTGTGAGAAAGTTTATCACGGGTTTTGCAAAAATTGTAAAACCATTGAATGAAATGATGAAGAAAGATGTTGCAATAGAATGGAGCAATGAGGCAAAGACCACATTTTCTCAAGTCAAACTATCCATTTTAGAAGCGCTAGTCCTCACCAGCCCTAACTACTTGAAGCCATTCTATATTTATTCTTTTGCTTCTAAACATTCTTGTGCAGCTGTCCTAACTCAATGAAGAGAAGAGGGAGAGGAGAGGCCAATTGCTTTCATGAGTTCTCCATTTAATAATGCTGAAGTTAAGTACCCACCTCTTGAAAAACAAGCTTTTGCATTGGTCAGAGCTGTCAAGAAGTTCAGGTACTACATCTTACAAAGTCAGATTATTGTTGTAGTTCCTGATGCAGCTGTGAAGTCTCTACTTATGCAGAGCAAGTTGGGGGAACGAAGGGGGAAATGGATGGCCATTTTGCAAGAGCTCGATCTGGAGATACACCCCATGAAACTTGTCCAAGGTTTGGGCCTGTCTAAATCCATAGTTGATGTTGGTGAGAAAATTATTTTCTAGCAATACACAACACATTCCTTTTCAAATGACCCTTGGTATGTCGATATCATCTATTTGATGCTCAACAATCGGTGCCTAGAGGGAATGAATACAACGCAGAGGAGAGCATTGAGAATGAAAAGATCTCATTATATTCTTAAAGGAGGATTGTTGTACAGGAAGAATTTTGAGGGGGTGTACCTACGATGCCTTGATCGGCAAGAGGCTAAGCATGTGATTGCGGAATTTCATGGGAAACATGGCACAGGTCATGGTTCTGCAGAATCATTAGCACATCAGATCCTTAGATCTGGTTATTACTAGTCGTGTGTGTTCAAAGATTCCCATCAGCATGTAAGAACATGTCACATATGTCAGATTTTTGCATCAAAAGAATGCCATTTAGCCATGCCATTGCAGCCTGTTTACGAGGTAAGGCCATTTTCCCAATGGGCACTAGACTTTATTGGGGTAATTAACCCAAATTATTCTATAGGACACAAATTTATTTTGACTGCCACTAATTACTACACAAGATGTATAGAAGCTATACCTTGCAAGAATAGCACAACCGAGGTGGTAATCAATTTCCTCACCGAATGCATCACAACTAGGTTTGGAGTACCCTTCATGTTGGTATGTGACAATGGCTCTTCCTTTTCTTCTGTTGAGTTCATTTCATGGGGTTATGATCACAAAATTGTCTTAAAATATTCTTCAAACTATTACCCACAGGGAAATGGATTTGCAGAATCAACCAATAAGAATCTCTTAGGGGTAATTAAAAAATTGTTAGAGAACAATCCTAGGGACTGGCATACCCAGCTAAGATTCGCATTATGGGAAGATAGAACTAGGATCAAGGCTGCTTTAAAGACTTCACCATTTAAACTAGTGTATGGAAAAGATCCTATGTTCCCTATTCATTTGCAAATACCTATCCTTGAGTTCATGCAAAAATTATACTCTAATGATGATAGGATAGAAGTAAGATTAGCTACCTTGTTGAAATTAGAAGAGTAGAGGGATGCCACCTTGCAGCAATTCTTTAGACACCAGGCTATTGTCAAACGCTAGTTTGAAAAAAGAGCCAAAATCAAGGCTTTCAGAATATCAAACCTTGTGCTGCTATGGGATAAAGCTAGTGAAAAGAAGGGCAGCCACCAGAAATTTGATAAGCTCTGGTTGGGTCCCTATCAAATTGCTGAGATCCTAGGAGAAAATGCTTTCTGACTGAGTAGTTTAACGGGAGAACCTGTTCCATTTCCTGTCGATGGATAGTTTCTTAAACATTATTTTGAATAATGAAGTTTGGTATTCTTGCTGGGCTGTGCATTTATGTAAATAATTGGTTTTTCTTTATGTAAGTATTTTTTGCATTTCTTCCTGTAAATAATCTTTGTATGTAAATAGTTTGTTGTTCTTTATGTAAATAATTTTCTTTTCTATTTGTAAATAGTTTTGTTGTTTGTTTGTTTGTTCTTTCTTTCTGTCCGTTCATTTCCTTTGTTCTTGTGTGTCTGTCTTGCTTTGTTCTTTGGGGTCTCTTTGTTCTTTCCATCTTGAAATGATGGGTTGTTATCTGAAGTATACTTTGGTTATTAAGAGAGAAGTGGTTTAGATATTTTTAGGTTTTCTTATTGGATGATTTTGTCCTAAATTTGTTGTTTTATTCCCATTGTCAATAAGAGTTGTGGAAAGTCTTGAAAACAAGGTGCAAAGTAAACAATCTTCATTAACTACCTCTGAATCTGTCACAAATCATCAAGATCATCTCCTTTGGTAATGGTATATTTGTCTTAGGACAATAGTGTTGTAAGGTTTGAGTAAAAAATCCGATCCCCCAAATGTTGTTATGAGGTCCATGGTAATTTCAACCAAGAACAGATGTTAAACATCTAACATATTGAGAAAAAAATTGAAGGAAATATCTGAAATTCTAAGAGAAAAGAAAAAAAAAGAATTATCTAAGAGAAGGAGGACTCAATATGAATGGGTGATTCCAATATCTCTACTGGGGCTATGGACACCTGACTAGCAATAGAGAAATGTTGTGAGAAAACTAGAGGTATCTCCGTCGGGGCTATGGATGCCTGACTGGCAGTGGAGCAATGCCCAGGATATCATTGCAAAACAACTAAAGGGAATCAACTCATGTAGTTCAAATCTTGCACATTGTTGTTCAAAAGATGAGGAAAACTTTATAAAAGGATGATGCACCATTGAGCACACACTTAGATTTAGGGGTAGCCAGTGTTGGCTTATATTTGAGATTCTAGCTCAACCTTGCTTGTTAAAACTAACCCAACTGGAGTTACGATGTTCATAAACAAGAGATTCTGGATAGTTGAATCTTTCAATTTCTTGAAAATGGTTAAACCATTTTCCTACCCGAGTCACCATTTTCTATGCCTTGCATAACCACCCCATTTTATTCTAGAACAAAATGGGTCACCCCATTTCTTCTATTTTCTTCGCCTTTCGTTGTTGGTTTGATCTTAGGAGTTCTTTTGTTTTCCTCCTGAATTTGTCTTTTTTTCTGTCAAATTTTGGTTCTGCCTCAGCCATAGTGGGGTTTCTTTTTGTTAAAATTGAAGGCATGATGAAAAATGATATATTTTATATGCTTCTGAGGACTAATGGAGACCTTGTTTTGTAGGATTAAATCATGCACCTGATGATATTTCTCAAGGAACTCAGTTGGAAAGCATACCTCAATCAAGTTTGGCATAAACTTCCTCTAAGGAGAAAGTTGGTGAGACCTTCCAGATGTCTTGCTGACTAGCAGTGGTTCTATTCATTTGAAATGTACCGGTCATCCAGACATTTTAATCATTGTGGGTTTTTATATGTCTCCCCAACATGCCGAGGTCTCGTCGATCGTTGCACACAAGGTTAGCATCGCCGAAACAAAATGAGCTCAAAGAGAATGGAAGACCTTGGCATGATATCTCGCCGACTGGTGGTATTCTCGCTGACATGTTTTGTTCCTTTGGTGTAACATGAAGGGCTCGATATGATGTCTTTCTGAATGCGATTGTCTCGGCAATGAAAGGGAATATCGCTGTAACTTTGGCTACCCGCCGTGATGTCTGGCCGACCCGATGGTGTCTCGCCAAAGGATGAAGGGCTCGATATGAGGTCCTACCGAGAGAGAAAAGTCTTGCCGATAGATATGTGGTTGTGGTAGGACTCATCACCGAGAATTTGCATTCAACAAGAAGTCTTGCCGATAGCGATGGATTTTCCAATGGAAAAGGGGATATCAGTGTGGCCAATGGGAACTCGCTATGACCTCTGACCGATAACGATTGTCTTGCCGATGGTTTTTTGTGATATCAATATAACTTTTGCATTCGATATGAGGTCTCACCGACAGTTGTATGTTATGCTGATCGCTACTGTGGAGCATAACCATATCGGGGAGACACGGCCAGTGTCTCACCGACATGTGATTTTGTTTGAATAGCTTTTGACCATCTAGGAATCTTGCATGGCATATGTTCCACCAACCAGAAGAAGCTAAAGGGGCAACCCAGTGATAGTTTGACTGATTGACTATTCTTGCGAGGAGGATCAACAGAGCACAAACAACATGGACTTACTCTGAGATCTAAAATGATGGAGCAACTCGGTGAAAAATGGTGTGGAGATCTAACGGGAAGTCTGATGCTGCTTCCAGAGGAGGTCAACATGCAAAAAGATTTGGAGTAGGAAGAAACCTGAAAGGAAGAAGAGTCCATCAGTCTCAGGGGTAGATGTGAGCTAAAAAAGGTAGATCGATATTAATGGTAATGCTCCAGGACATTCAAAGCAGCTCTGATGAAAGTTCGAGGGTGGACACGGAGGCCAGAAGTTATTGTGATGGTTGTAAAAGATCTAAAGGCTTCTCCTAAGGGCGATCCTTCACCAACATGGACATGGGGATGCATATTGAGTGCGGCATTAACTTCATTCCAAAAAGATCTAAGGGCCAACCCTTCTGAAGTGGGATATTTTTGTAAACCCTAAAGTAGGGGCCAACACATTCTTTTTGGCACGTTATGTATATATGGAATTTTTGCCTCTTTTAGTAGGGGTACAATTTTTAGAAAAGAGGGAGAGAGATTTTTCAGAAACCAAGAAGTAGTAGAGAAACTTAAGAGTAGCAGTAGAATAGGAGTTAGATTTGACAGAAGGAAGGGATGTATCTTTCAAGTTTTCTTAGTATAGATGGAAATAGTCTAAAGACATAGGTTTTTTGTACACTGGTGATTGTGCCAGATTTGTAAATGTTGCTTATCTGTTTCACCAATAGTAGAAGCAACCAGATCTAAATCTACTTCATATTGTGTTCTTGAATGGTGTTTATCTTGGGTTAATCATTTGATTTGAAAAGCTTTAAATGATTGAAGTTTTATTTTATGTTTTGTTTAAATAGTGATTTGTAATCTGCTATTGAAATTAGCACTATGAATGAATGAAACTATGTGTTAATCACAAGTTAATTTTGTTCTACAGTTGTAGTTAGGAATTCCTCGAAAGGTAGCAAGTTTGGTTAAGTTGGATGAATTATGATTCTCTTCGGTTCCAAAGCTTTGATCTATCTTTTTATGTTTCTTTAAAAACCCTGGTTAAAGTAGGTTTAAATTTATGTTTGATCTTAGAACAATCCACAAGCTCAACACTAGTAGGCCCCTTGAACATTATAGTTCACATCAACCATTGAGTGAAATCAGCACAGTCGAGAACTGATTACAAATACCTTGGGAGTTAGATATCCATGTGTTATTCTTTCTCTTTCATTAGAACAGAATAGTAAAATCCTACTTAACTGTTGTTGTGCTCATTCGAACCATCAACAAGTATCAGTCTAGAAAATTTTAGGAACTTTTATTTTATGCATCTAGGTCAAAATCATCCATTTAGTGGTCATTTTTGAATCCTTCCTAAATCATTTCAGTAGCAAAAACCATCAAATCTATAAAAAAAATACATTTATGAAGCTTTGCATAATGTGGATAAAAGTACTTTTCACTTTTTCATACATAATATTTACATTCATGAAGCTTTGCAATAGTTTGATAGAGGTGCTTTTCATTTTTTGGATACACATTGTTTGCATTCTTGAAGTTTTGTATAAACTGGATAAAAGTACTTTTCATCTTTGGATATACATTATTTACATTCTTGAAGCATTGCATAAGATGGCTACAATTACTTTTCATTTTTGGTCAAACAATGTTAGTATCTTACCTTTTTAATCACGCTAAGAAAAATTTCATCTCTCCCCATTATTTGGTGAAAGAGAATATAATGGATAATCATGACAATCAAATTTGGTCTTCTCCTAATATCTCTCCTATGTGTGAGAAAGATATTTTTTGTGTTAAAAGATCAAACCAATGAGAGTTATGAGAGTCCTATTTGTTTATCTTCTCATACTAAGGAAAACATCATTGAAAAAGAGGATACCATCATTGATAAGCAAGAAAATCCAACAATAGATAACTCCCCTACTTGTGATAAAGTTATTTTAGAGGAACCAACCTTTGAATGTCATGAACATCTAGTTTGTTTCTCTCCTAAAAACTCTCCTACTAGGGAAGAAATCATGATGCAAGAAAATGACAACATTGACAATAGTGATATGGTTTCCTTAGATGATGAAGTGACATTAGGCTCTCCTTCACTAAAAGATGAATCTTCTAAGGTTATCCACATTATATATCCCTTGAAGTACTCTCCCAATCCTAAACAAATCCTTTTCCAACCCTCAAACCAAGCAAAAACTCAAACCAAACCCATCCTCATCCTTGAACCACCTAAGAATAATGTTTCACAACAATATAATACTGTTGCTCATACATATAACACTAGAATCAATCCACAACCAAGACAAACAACTCCAACATCCCTCCCATTGCCTAGCCCTATCTTTCCTAGTGCTCCTCATTTTCCTTTACAAAGTGGAAAGGAGTATGACCTTGTTGAACAACTTAAGAACACTCCTGTTAAGATATCATTATGGCACCTTATTCAAGCCTCCCCTAATTATCATAACATGATTAAAAGTGCTTTACAACAAGTTCCTATCCCTCCTAATGTGGAACGAATGACATAGCAACCCTAATTCAAAGAATGAATGTGAACATTGTTTTCCAAAAAAGTGAGCTACCTCCTTTGGAAGTACAAAAACAAAATGAAGCTTTCATGATAATAGCTATTTTCAATAAGATAGGGATAAAGTGAACCCTTGTCGACAATGGCTTAGCTCTTAATGTGTGTAGTGTAACCCTTTTGGATAATCTTGGCATAGATAAATCAAGAATTAGACTTAATTCCTTATCAATTCGAGGATTTGACAATGTAGGAAAACAATCGCAAGGAGTGATCACATTACCTATTATAGTTGACAAAGTTACATTACAAACCCCAATCCATGTTATGCCTCATGATCTTTCATATAATATCCTTTTAGGAAGACCATGGATTCATGAGATGTGTGTGGTGCCTTCAACTCTTCATCATATAATGAAGTATGTCTACAACAACAAAGTGTATACAATCAAAGTTGACCCTAAACCTGAAAGCTATTTGAACATTGAGAAAAATTAGGAAAATCCTTTAAAACAATTGACACCAACTACAAAAGTGGAACCCATAAAAGAGAAAGAAAAATAAAATAATATTGAGGAAGTCACAAAGTTATTAGAAGATGATTGGGGTTCCTTAGATTTCACACCTACATTCATGGACAAATACAAGAACATAAAAAAAGAGTCTAAAAAGTGAAAAGAATCAATGGCAATGTCAACAAAAAATTTAGATGAATCTTTGAAAGCATCCACCTCAACCACTTTAGAAAGAAAAAAAAATTACATAATAAACTTTGATGAAGTTGATTATGAGCAACCACCGAATCCAAAAGAAATCAAAAATATTTATGGAAGAGGCTATGAACTTATGACACAACTTGGTTATAGTGGAAAAGGATGTGGTGCTAGAGAACAAGGTATTTGTGTCCCCATACAGCCTAACACACAAGAAACAACTAGTGGTCTTGGTTATTGTCCTTTGAAAGAAATGGAAGAATCAAATAAATCCTTGTTTAATATCAATCTCATCACACAAAACACTAATGATTCAATTTTTTTAGATTTTACACCCTCCTATAAAGGAGAGCACAAAATCTCACAATCTAAAGTCTTGTGTAAGTATGACGCATTGTACTAAGCAAGAGATATTTTTTTCACAAAATAAAGGGACATCTTCTACTATTAATAAAGAGAGTATCTTTTCGAGACTCCTCCAATATCACTTGATATATCTCCCTCCAAGAACATGAAAGAAATGGTACAACAAGAGTTCATTTTGTGCATATCATAGAGTTCATGGTCATTCTACTAACAAATGTAAGGCTTTGAGAACTAAAATTCAACATGTTAAGGATTGTGGTCCTCTTCTTTGTGTTGAAGCACCTAGTTCCTCTAAATGATACCAATTTTCATCAATCATCTCGGCTCATCCTTGTCTTTCACTAAGTGGGGGCAAGGGGTTAGATAGCCTTGTCCTCATATGGCACTTGTCATTATCTCTTTGGGCTAGTTGACCACCTTCCATGTATATATATAGGAGAAAGCTTGGGATGTGGACAACATGCCTTAAATTGGCTTGTATGTGGCATACTTTTCTTTATATGTTTAGCATTACATTTTGGGGGCACCCCTTTATTCATGATGTAGTCTCATTCGAGAACATATGACTTGGCACAGGGCTTTCCGAATAAGCTCTCATGTCTTCTTCATTGGCTACTTTAAAGTGACTGCTCACAACAATGGTGTTAGCAATCGTTTTAAAGTGGGGGCATACATTGACATTATCTTTCGACATTTCTCTTGTTTCATTGTGTGAATTTTTTTCTTCTTGTGATGTGTCCTATTCTTGGTGGTGTCATTGAGTTTAATTTCCTTCAAGAGCATAATATTTTTTTGATTTGTCCTCTTTTGGAGACATTAGGCACAATGTTCCCTAAGAAGAGACCTTGAATGAATTAAGCAAAGTCCCTTTGAACAAATCTTTACTTGCATGTTGTTCAAAAGCTCATAGTTTCATTTTGTGGCACCTTATTGAAGTTATCAAAGGGATAGCTTTGGTATGGCTAGTATGCATGGGAGCCAACCTTATTCATGACTTTCCCATAGCCACTTGCGTGTGTGTGAGTACATACTGGCCACGTGCGTATGTGTCTATGGAGGCTCACCTAGTGGATACCATATTTTATTAGCCCTTCTGAGCATGCATTTTGTTTGCATGGTGGACATTGTGTTCCACTTGTAAACATTTCATTGGACAAACAGCTTAGACCTGGTCCACATAGTGTTAGACAAACTATCGAGGCTTCATCCACCCCTTTTTTTTGTTTTTGTTTCTTTTTTGTCTTTGACAATGTATGCTTGTACCTTATTGTTGCTTCATACATCATTTACATGTGTGTTCTTTTGTGCCTATGATGGTTTTCCATAGGATCTTGATCTGTGGGCTCATGCAACCCTCTTGATCATTGTTATCCTTCACTAGAATTGGTACACTTGAACCCCTTTTGATGTGTATTTGTCTACTTTAGTGCGAGTTTGAAGAAGTTCCTCCTCTCACTAAAGTGGGGGCTAAATGTAGTCACAAAAAATTATCCCTTTTTCTTACTTAATTTGGGAATAATTAATATTAAAATGAGCCTAATGTTGCCTTGATTTAGTGTTTTAATGTGTTTTATACATTGACATTAAGTTTAGGGCCCTTTTAAACTAAATGGAGCTAATTTTTCCTTAATTTAGTGTTGTAAAGTGTATTTATTTACATCTTCACACTAATTTTTGGGCCATCTTGCATTCATGACCTCCAAATCATCATTAATAGGTCCTTAATACCCTTTATTATGTATCACAAGGCTTATTTCAACTAAAATCCTGACAAATTGAATAAATACATTTAATATTTCAAACCCCCGAAATCCTCTCACCCCAAAAATCTAGGGTAGGACCCATATGCCACCTTAGGTGTATGAGTCCCCCTAGGTGGGACCCATATGCCACCTTGGGTGTATGAGTCCCATTTGGGGCCTTTTTTGTTGGTGTAATTAATTATTTAATTACACTTACATAAGTTTACTTAGGCATTTAATTATATTTCTAGGTATCATTTACTAGGTGATAGGTTGACATGTTTGTTTAGGATATAAGATTCCTTCTAGAAGGATGAGTTGCATTTTCTAAAAGTCTTATCTTATCTAGCATCATTTCCTAAGTAGTTAGTTAGTTGTCACATGTCAACATCATATTAACTACTACATCTCAACCTTGCCTATATAAGCAAAACTTCATATGTACTTTTCCATATTCAATTTGGCATTCTTGCATCTTAATGATAACATAATATTTATGGCATTTCTCTTTTGTGGAAGTTATTTTGTCTTGCAAGTGATTTTGGGGTATATGAGGAGTTCATCATAAACTCCTACATGGTATCAGAGCTTTAGTGTTACAGACCTCTTCCCAGATCTAAGGGTTCAATCTTGGCATGAAAGTTTTGTTAGGTGCAAGTTGGGGTCTTGAGAACCTTTCCATTGAATCCAAGGCATCAACAACCATTTTTATTAGTCATTTTTCATTTTTGCTTTAGAAATCTAGCTTCCACTCATTTGTAGGAAAAACAATTTCTGGGTTTTGTAGCCAGGGTCGAAATCTCAAATGCATATTTTTTATATTTTGTATATATTGCACAAATCTAAAGAACACTAATGTACAAAAAGTATCATGCATTTTTCTCCTAGCTAAAGGTTAAAAAAAATCATTTTTTCATCTTCTGCTTGATAGATCAAAAAATGATTTTTGGGTTTTGTTCTTAGCTTCAAAATATTTTGGGTTTTTGTTTTTGTCTACTCATTATGAACATATTTTTCAGAAATCAAATCTGAAGTAAACGTTTTTTGCTAGAAAACCCATTTCCTATAGGGTAAATTCAATTTTTTGAAAAATTTATAACTTTTGGCCACAATGTCTATTTTTGACAAACAAGATATCGACGGAAAGCTAGTTTCAAGCACCTCATAGTGGTACTAACCATTGTTTTAGATTTTTTCATCTACACAAATTTAAGGTTATTTTTCATCATGGAGGGAAATGTGAACATTCATTAGTGCATGCACTATTTATTTTTTTGTGTGCATTACGTTTGCATTTTCACTACACTTCATATTAATTCCATGTCATCTTTCAATCGACGGTTGCTTCATATATTCTAGAGTTGTGCCAGTTTGTGAGTTTTCCAGTGTTCCATGGCACTGGGTTTGTTGTTGCTTTTCATGATTCTAGTTTGAGTCATTGAGTGACTCTAATATGGCTTCTAGAAAATAGAAGTGTCTTTCCTTGGTTGTCGAATTAAGGATTCCAATGATACTCCATAACGTACTTCCAATGCTTCTCTTGCAACAGGTTATCTCCTTATGGGGGGTTGAATGGTCTCTCTTTACATCCCCTGTGTGGATGGAGATTGATTGGATTTGTGATGGATATCATTATGGTATTTCATCTCTCTTTTGGAGAGGATTTTTGTCCCACTGGGCTTTCTCCATTTCTCCATTTGTGAGAGACATCTTTATATTGCATTTGTACATGGGTGCCTAACATGGCCTCATAGCCGGGACCCATCATTGCATCTTTGCATCATTTGCATAGTAACTTCCTCCCTAAATTGAACTTATGGAGGGGGTGTTGGTGTAATTAATTATTTAATTACACTTACATAAGTTTACTTAGGCATTAATTATATTCCTAGGTATCATTTACTAGGTGATACGTTCACATGTTTGCTTAGGATATAATATTTCTTCTAGAAGGATGAGTTGTCTTTTCTAGAAGTCTTATTTTATCTAACATCATTTCCTAAGTAGTTAGTTAGTTGTCACATGTCATAAGATTATGACACATGTCAACATCATATTAACAACTACATATCAACCTTACCTATATAAGCAAGGCTTCATATGTACTTTTCCATATTCAATTTGACATTCTTGCATCTTAATGATAGCATAATATTTCTACCATTTCTCTCTTGTGGAAGTTATTTTGTCTTGCAGGTGATTCTAGGGTGTTTGAGGAGGTCATCATAAACTCCTACATTTTTAGGGTTTTAAGTGGGAAATTAGGATTTTCAATTCAAATTTTATGAATGTTAGCATTTGGAATCTAATAAAGAGTAATTAGATGGAATTCCTATATAAAATAAGGTTTCAAATCATTATTTCACTAAGAATCTTAAGCAAGATAGTTTCACCTAGACCTAGAGCTTTCAAGAGAGATTTTCAAGCATTCAAGAGTTAATTATTAATCATTTTGGAGTATCAATTCAAGAGCCAAGCATCATGTCAAGGTATTCATGTATCATGTGTGTTTTTAATCTAACATATTGATGTGGTATTTGTGATCCAAGTTCAAGCATTCAAAGACATTAATTTTCATGATCAAGATCTACATCCATTTAGAAAAATCATACAAGTTGCAGATTTACACTACAAGGATTCAACAAGGTTTGGTGAGTTGTTACATTCATTTGTCCATTCATCATTCCATCATGTTATTTCAATTCATTTCAAAGTTTAATTACTCAAATGGGGTCTGACTGAGGTAGACCCCCACCCACTAACAAAACAACATTCTCTCTCTCTTGTGATGTGTATTTTGCATATTTAGGTGAATGGGACTCTGTTATGAAATAACTTGCACAATAGAATAATATGATATGAAATATGCTACAAATACTTGATAATAACAGAGAATAACAAGATAATAACTGAGAATAACAAGCCACTTCAAGGGGGAAAACCTCCAAATATCTCTAATGAGAACACACTTCACAACTTGATGATGAAATAAGATTCACAACCTCCTATATATACCTATTTATGCCTAGGGTATCACCAAGGCCAACTTAGACACACCTATATAAGTCTTAGGCCAACCTAAACAACTAAATAACAATATACTAATGATAATATGACTTAATAAAGAGCCGATGTACACTAATATTAAGGGCGTAGCATGCCCCCTTCTTCAAAGAAGCATTGTCCTCAATGCTAATCAAGTTTGGATTCTTTTGAATGAACTCCTCATCCTCCCATGTGGCATCTTCAACTGGTAAATTCTTCCATTAGATGAGATACTCAGTGAGATTTCTATTCCTCAGCTTCTTTGTGCATGCTTGATGAATGCACTCTAGTTCCAAAATGATTCTTCCTTCTTCATTGAGTTCTGGTAGTGTTGTTTGAGTGGGAATATTATGCCCAATTACCTTCTTCAAATAGGAAACATGAAAAATTGGATGTATCTTTGTTGTTGGTGGCAACTCTAGCTTGTAGGAAACACTACTGATCTTTTGCATGATTTGGTATGGACCATAATACCTTGGAGACAACTTATTATTCTTTTTTTGTTGCTTAAGTGAGATTTTCTTATAAGGCTACAATATCAAGAAGACCCAATCCCCAACTTCAAAACTTCTTTCACTATGATGTTGGTCTGCCTGTTGTTTCATTCAATTTTGTGCCATGGCTAAATTCTCCTTGAGTCCTAAAAGTACTTGTTGTTGATGAAGCAAGTGGTCTTCTACTACCTAAACTCTTGGTGACACCTTTATTGATGATGTGATGGAAGGAGGATGATATCCATAAAGTGCCAAAAATGGAGACATTTTTTATGAGCTATGAAAAGAAGTGTTATACCACCATTCTGCAAGTGGTAGCCAATCTACCCATTGAGATTATTTCTCTGAAGTGAAACAATGTAGATATCCTTCCAAACACTTATTAACAACCTTAGTTTGCCCATCTGATTGAGGGTGGTATGAAGAGCTATGAGCCAATTGAGTACCCAAACATGAAAATAAATCTTTCCAAAAGTGACTAGTGAAGATAGGATCACGATCACTAATAATAACCTTAGGTGTACCATGTAGCTTTTGGATATTCTCCAAAAAATATTTTTCCACTGCACTTGTTGTAAAAGGATGTGATAATGCAATGAAATGTGCATATTTAGTGAGGCGATCAACTACTACCATGATGACATTATGACCTTTACGTTTGGGAAGCCCTGTGATGAAGTCCATGGATACCTCTTCCCAATGCTGGCTAGGAATAGATAAGGGTTGCAAGAGACCTGGTGTCTTAATTGTTTCCCCTTTATTCCTTTGACAAACCAAACATTCAGCCACAAATTTTTGAACATCGCCTTTTAGCCCTTCCCAAAAAAAATCTTACTTGACTCGATGATATGTCTTCAAAAATCCCGAATGACCACCCACTGGAGACTCATGCAACTCTGTGAGGATCTTGTGTTTAAGAGTGGAATTCTCGTAGAGATACAAACGCTCTTTATACCAAAGAGTATCTCCCTTCCAACAAAACTTATCTGAACTACTACAATCACTTTTTAATTGTTCGATGAGATTACTTGTCGCAACATCATTTTTCCACTTTGCTTTAGCTTCCTCCACCCAATTTTCTTGTAATATTGAAAGGGCACACAATAAGGCTTCATCTTTCTCATCCTTCCTTGAAAGTGCATCTGCTACAATATTTTCTTTCCCTTTCTTATATACAATCTCAAAGTCATATCCTAACATCTTAGTGACCCATTTTTGTTGCTCTTCAAAAGATAGTCTTTGTTCCAAATAATATTTTAGGCTATCATGATCTATCTTAACCTTGAAGTGTCTACGCAATAGATAAGGTCTCCATTGTTTAACTGAATGGAGGATTGCTAGCATTTCCTTCTCATAAATAGGTTTTAGTTGGTTCTTACCCTTTAATTGATGACTCTCAAAAGCAACTGGTTGACCTTCTTGCATGAGTACTACTCCTATCCCATTTCCAGAAGCATCACATTCCATAATGAATTCCTTGGTGAAGTCAGGAGT
Source organism: Sequoia sempervirens (assembly GCA_007258455.2). NCBI lineage: Eukaryota > Viridiplantae > Streptophyta > Pinopsida > Cupressales > Cupressaceae > Sequoia > Sequoia sempervirens. Next base: position 286,591,879 of record VDFB02000003.1, on the reverse strand, counting down.
GGCAAGCACTGGAGTTGTACTCATAGCCTCCTTCAATCTCTCAAATGTTGTATTGGCAGACTCGTTCCAATGAAAAGAATCCTTCTTCAATAGAGTAGTGAGAGGTGCTGCTATACAGCCATAATTCTTCACAAATATTCTAGAGTACCTTGTCAATACCAAGAAACCCCTCAATTTCTTAATGGTTTTTGGAATAGGCCATTCCATGATAGCCTTAATTTTTTTAGGGTCTACCTTTACTCCTTCATGTGAAACTATGTGTCCCAAATAATCCACCTCCATAAGACCAAAAGCACACTTGGATGGCTTAGCATAGAGTTTATGATCCTCAAGTATTTGTAATCCTTGATCCACATGTTGCAAATGTTCTTCCCAGTTCTTCCTATAAATCAATATATTATCAAAGAATACTAACACAAACTTTCTCAAGAACTTCTTAAAAATGGAATTCATCAAACTTTGGAATGTAGATGGTGCATTGGTAAGACCAAATGGCATCACCAAAAATTCATAATGACCCTCATGAGTCTGAAATGTTGTCTTAAAAATATCTTCCTCCTTAATCCGAATTTGATGATAACCAGATCTAAGATCTAACTTGGTAAAATACATAGCTCCATTCAATTTATCTAGCAAATCATTAATGACTAGAATAGGAAACTTATCTTTAATGGTGTACATGTTGAGCACTCTATAATCTGGACACATGCGCCAAGTATCATCCTTCTTACGTACCATCACCACAGATGAGGAGTAAGTACTTTGGCTATGCCTGATAATTCCTACCTCTAGCATCTCAACAATTTTTTATATCTCTCTTTTGTATGTGTAGATACCTGTAAGGCCTAATGTTCAGTGGTTGGATCCCTGGAACTAACTATACGACATGATCATGATCCCTCTTAGGAGGAATTATTTTAGGCATATCTCCTAGAACAACTAAGTGATGATCAATTATAGCTTGAAAATCTGGATGAGTAGGAGCATTAGATTGAGAGACTTCTAATGAACATAGCTGGGCCACAAATCCATCCACTCCTTTCTTAAGAAAATTTTGCATTTGATGAGAGCTTACCATTTGTGGGGATTTTTCCTTCAACCCCCTTAGTTCTACTACCCTTCCTTTTGATCAAAATCTCATGAATAGTTCTTGGAAGTTCATCTCAATCATTCCCAATGTAGTAAGCCATTGTACTCCCAAAACAATATCTTGTTGCACCCATGGATATCGCATACATTGGGGTATCAAGTTGATAATATCCCATGGATAATTTAATGCTATGACACTTCCCTGAACAACTAACTATACCACCATCTGCAATCAAAACCTGAAACTCTGGAGCTAGATATATAAAACAATTTAGATGAGTAGCTAACTTTTTGTTGATGAAATTATGAGTACTACCGGAGTCGATCAACACTGTTACCTTTTGCTTCTTTAAGAGCCCCACCACCTTGAATTTTGTGAAGCACTGAAACCTGAGAGTGCATGAAAAGAAATGATTGGTTGAGAATCATGTGATTCCTCATTTGACTCCCTTTCATCCTCTAGTATGGGTTCCTCTTCTTCCTCGCTTGGACCTTCAATATAGAACAATTTCTTTTCACTGCATTTATGTCCTCGACTGTATTTTCTATCACAATTGAAACACAACCCTTTTGCTATTTTCTCCTCAATTTGTTGTGGAGTCAACTTAGTAGGTTGTGTTGAATATCCTTGCTCTCTTGTCACATTAGCCTCTTGCTTCTTAGGAATCAAATACTTCTCCTCTACCTTGTGTGCTAAGATAAAAGACTCATTTATGGAGCTAGGGCTAAACATGCGTACCTCATGTTGAATGTGATCCTTGAGACCCCCCAAGAATAAATCATTCAATTTTTCCTCCATAATTGTATCCACTCTTAAGGATGTATTTTGGAATTGTTGAATATAATCCTTAACTGATCTTGTTTGTTGAAGTTTAGCCAGCTGGCTGAAGAAGTTGTTTGTCACACTATTGCTATATTGTGCTTGGATTTCCTCCATAAAAATTGACCATGATACGATGAGCCCCTTTTTCCTTCAATGAGTGAAAAGACAATGATAACAAATGAATTGATCTAGTTCTAGATATAGGGAAGCCATCATGACTTTTTATCAATTTTGGATTTGGTGTACATCAAAAAAATTCTCCATTTGGTTTAACCATGTTAGAGGATCCTTGCCATCGAACTTGTGCATATCCACCTTTGGAAATAAATTCCTAGATCACATAGGAGTACTAAAGCTTGTGTCAATGGTAGCTGACCTAGAATTTTCACCTTGGTCTCTTGAGAACTCCTTTCTTGGTTCAACCATGTAGGTGCTTAACATGTTTCGTATGTCTGATATATCTCATCTTAGGTCACACATCCATATTCATTAAGGAAATGTCTTCCTTTACCTTATTTATTTCCATATTAGGATTAATATCCTCTATTGTTACCCCATCCTTATCAGGAGTCTTCCCCGGAGTGACATCATTCTTTTTGCCCCTTGTTGTCAGCCTCGTCATGATGGAAACCACTAATTTTGAAATAAATCATACAAATGAAACTTAAATTCTCTAAAAAATTTACTGTAACTTACTAGGGCCAAAATAACTCTCACCTAGAAAAATCTCCAAGAAATAATCAAATTTGCAGCATGGAGAGTGATAATTGTGAAAAAATAATTTTTCAATAACTTACTTATTTCTACTCTAATTCCTCCAATTTTTTTACTGTAATCTCTTTTATTATTTATTCAAAAACCTAATAAAAATAAGACTCCAATTAGACAATATGTGCAAGATATGTAGATTCCAAAAAACTTGTGTAGAAACCCTAATTCTACAATAATTCGCTTAATTCTGCTTTAATTCTTCTGAAATATGGACTATAGCTTCTTTAATATGTTCTTCAAAAACCCTTTAAAAATAAGAAAAAAATTCTCCAAAATATTAAATACATGCTCTTCCCAAAATCGCCTCCAAATTTGAGAAAAAACCTTGCCTCTACAGTGCCAAGATCATGCTCTGATACCACTTGTTATGAAATAACTTGCACAATAGAAGAATATGATATAAAATATGCTAAAAATACTTGATAATAACTGAGAATAAAAAGCCACTTTGAGGGGCCAAACCTCCAAATATCTCTAATGAGAACACACTTCACAACTTGATGATGAAATAAGACTCACAACCTCCTATATATACCTATTTATTACTAGGATATCACCAAGGCCGACTTAGACACACCTATATAAGTTTTAGGCCAACCTAAATAACTAAATAACAATATACTAATGATAATATCACTTAATATAGAGTTAAGATAGCCACAAGCCGACTATTCATAACCCGATGTACACTAATATTAAGGGCGTAGCAGACTCATTCACCCAACCTAGCGATTTAGTCCCTGGTATAGCCTTTCGATAACATTCAACAAAGTCAGATCTAGGTATGGAAGACTCATAAAACCCTAGAGTGGGGCTCCCACACCTAACCTAGTGTATTAGTCCCATTACATTTTTTGATCAGTGTTCAACAAATCCTAATCAACTCTCAGAGAATCCCAGATCCTGCCCTAAAAACCCTAGAGTGGGACTAAATTTCCCAACCTAGCATATCAATCTGGGTACAATTTGAAACAACAATTTCTATGGTTTACAGACCTTTGTTTGGCCTCTCCAATGCTTCGGTACATTTTTGTTTCATTCTGATTATTAATCTAATTTCATGCTTTCAAGTTTCTAGGGTTTTATGCATAAGTGTTTGCATTTATCCTTTGAAGCTTCATTTAATGGTGAACCCCATTTCTAATCACATAAAGAAACCCCTAGTCCTTTCCTCAATTGAGTCACTTGGTTGAGGGATCTTGGTTTCCTAATGAACAAAGTGTGAAATAGGTTTAGTTTCGTCTCCTAAAAGGTGGAAATCCTATTTCCATTTGTTCACAAACAATCATATATGATACAAACTTGCAACATATCTCATTGGTAAAATATCATACTCTATTTTATTGGGCTTTAAAATGTTATCTTTTCTAATACTTGGAAAAGAAATATATATTTTGAATCTTTTCTAATTTCACAAATCAACATATCATTATCAACAATATTATCAAAATAGATGTTAAAGCTTGATCTAAATCTCTTATCTTTTATCTCTAACTTTTGTCTTTGCTTGAAAATTTTCCTATTTCAAGTAAAGTGTTAATTTAGCATATATAATTAGTGAATACACTATCTCGATAACTTTGGATACTCTTGAATTGGAAGATTCCACTATTTATCTATCATCTTGCTTATAATCATAAGGCTAGTTCAAGTAAGCATATCTTTATTTACCATCTTTCTTGGACTCACAAGGCTAGTTCAAGTAAGCATATCTTTATCTATCATCTTTCTTGGACTCACAAGGCTAGTTCAAGTAAGAATATTTATATCTAACATCTTGATTGGGCTCACAAGGCTAGTTCAAGCAAGCATATTTGATCTATCATCTTTCTTGGACTCACAAGGCTAGTTCAAGTAACTATATATTTATCTATTATCTTTGTTGGAATCACAAGGCTAGTTCAAGTAAATATATCTTTATTTATCAACTTTATTGGACTCGCAAGTATATTCCAAGTAAAACTATTTTGATCTATTTTCTTAGACTCATAAGTCTACTTCAAGTAAAAAATCTCTATCTTAAATTAGTATCACTTAGGGATCTAGACTAACTTTGATCTATTTTTGTTTTATCAAACAAAAAAATTATCAAAGAAATCTATTCAAATAGTATCCAAGATTAAAGTCCAAAAAATTATATATTCATTACAATTGTCCATGTCCATAATAAGGTCAAAATACAATAAAAACCATGAAATATCACAAAACTAAGTCAAACATACAAACAACCAAGAGCAGTAGCCAACATGAGTTGGGAATATCTTCAAAAAACCACCTCAAGGTTCATGTGGGATACCTATTCCATCATTGTTGAACATAGGTTATCATTGATGTCGAAGAGTGTCATTGATGAAGAAGGTTGATGAACAAGATTGTAGTACTTGAACTATCATTATATTATCCTTGAATTATTAGTTTGAGTTGCATAAATATATGCTATATTTTTGGTAGTATGTTGTGTCTTAGAAGTTATCATTAATGAAGAGTTTGTCTCATCAATCATATCACTAAATCAAGAAGCATACATTATTAGTTTTATTGAGATGTTATTGAATTCTAGTTGGTAGTGTGATTGCATGTATCTATTTATCGTGTCATTAGTGGTCTGAAATTTTGTACCAAAATATTTTAGTTCAAGGGTGATACAGGTTCAATTTTTCTCAAGTCTCTATTTTGGAGACGTTGTAGGCTTTGCAATTTGAAAGGAGAGTATGCCTACACTTGTTCTATAATATTCTAGAGTTTCTAGAAAGTTTGGAGTGACATAATGTTCTTTGTGTCTATTTGTCAACTAGTTGGTGTTTGAGATGTGTGTAGTAATGACTAGTAGTGTGCATAATTCAATTCTTGTGTGGTGTCAAGATAAGACCTAATTAAGGTCCTTGTGGTAGCTCATGGCATCATGTAATTTTGGCAGTAATAAAATATGATTTTTGACCAATATGTTACATGTTTCATGTAATTTGTATTTAGATCCATCCTATGTTGTCCTGGCTATTTGTAGATCCTTGGCTGACATAGAAAATTGTTAATGTAATGTCATGTATATATATTTCAAATGTTCAGATGCATTCTATGAATAATGCCAAGTAGAACTACACTAGTGTGAAGAAAATTTGGTTGTAGGTGTAAATTGAAGAGAAGATGGTGAAGAGTTGAATTCCAGTGTGTGTGCTAGTATCAGAAGATCATAAGCAGTAAGGAAGAGTATCAGTTGTAGCTCTAGCATGTGTATGAGTTTCCCAGTAGATTTGCAAGCATTATCTTTGTATTTCGGTAGGACTAGTGTTCTACTTGTTGTTTAGTTTCAATTAGGGATTGGTGTCTCTAGTAGGTTGGTGCCTACAAATACAACAGGTGATTGGTGTGTCTAATGGGTTGGTGTAGGTACATATTGTAAAATTCACTTGTATATTTTTACATTATAAGGCTTGATTTGGATAATAGATCCAAGCAACTATTCTCACTATGGTTTTTCCCATCTTGGGTTTCCATGTATATTTGGTGTTCTCTTGTGTACTTTATGATTTTATGTTTTAATTCATTGTGTGGGGTTAGTTTTGAAGAATCGTATACTATAATAACTATAACAAAGTTAATAATTTTAATACTTGATAAAAAAAATTGTTGGTGTCCTCTACTATTTTGTAGTATTAGTCCCTTGACTAGTAAGTACCATAATTTTGTTTTTTTATTTTTTTTATTTTTTTATTTTTTTGAGGTTTTATCTCCTTTTTATATTCTTCTCTATAATACACCTCACTTATGGATGTGTTTGATGTATAATTTGTCAGAAGTTGGAATATTGTCATTGATGATGCAGTTTGGCAACATGAGCATGAAGTGTATATATATTTCATGATCCAGTGTTGTCATTTATGTCAACATTATTATGATCATCCAAGCATAGTTTGGAAGTATTTTTGGTGACATATGTACAGTGCAAGTTGGTCCAGACAGTATGGCTTATCAGGAAATTGGCTAAGTATTTCCTTTGACAGTTTTGTGGTTCAGTGTGTCAATTTTGGGGTCTGCACTTCACCGCAAGTTGGTACAACCTTTTGTGATTCTAACTACAATTTTTAGTTCATCAAATACAACTATATTCAAGAATTTGTGACATTTTGTAAAGTGTCCCAAAAGATTTAAATGACAATGAGAAATCCTATATATCATAGTTACATTGTGTACAATGTATCAATGTGGGAGATTTCACATTTCTTCGCGGACAATTATTTTTTTGTGTGATGATGAAGATAATTTAATAGGTGTTGGTTAAATAGGAATTCAAAGGAAGATTGAGTTTTAAGGTCACACATTTGGATAATTTCTTATACACATGAAGGTTTTGTGTTTAGGTTTATTTTTTGGCTAACCTAACACATTTGATGTTTTGTGGAGGACAAGAAAGTAGCTTTATCTTATGTGGGATTTATTTTTAGGTCCATGCCAACCTATCTTGATGTAAATTGAATTGTGAATTAAGGTGCAAAGTGTGGGTAAAATTTCTTGAGGATGACATACTTAATTTTGTGTGTTACTTCAAATTAGGCCGACCTAATTGAGTTACACTTGATATGGATATATATATATATATATGAGATGAATCTTGAGATTTTGTTGAGGAGATGGGAGTATGGATATATGATGAAGAGATAGTAGATTTTATGTGAGTATTGAAGAGATATATGAGATGTATGGTGGCTCACCTACATGTGTGTGATGCAATATTGAGCAGATTGTGAACAGAGCAGAATATTGATTCAAAGTAGTGTGAAGATCATTTTGTACTTAATTAGGAACTATAATATAGCATATGATAGATGTTATTGTATCATTTCAAATAGGAATTATTTCCAACCCTTCTTTTTTCTTTCTTTGTGGGTTGTGAGCCTTTTTCTGGAGAATGCTTCCTATCTCGTCAATGAGCCTTTATGTAATATCTTATATCCAGATATAATATATTGTGAGCTAACCCTCACCGTGTTTTTTCCCTTTTTGGTTTGTCCACGTAAAAATATTGGTGTTCATGTTTCATATCATTTTGTGGATGTCTCCATGCTTTCATTCATCATTGTAGTTATATTTATTTTGATTATTGGATGGCTTATGTTTAATTTGTTTTAAGGAATACTGATTCACCCCCCTCTTAGTATTTTGGGAGTTCAACATAATTACCAATTATTTGACATCCTCTAACACCTTGCAAAGGTATTCTCCTATTAATTTTGCTCCTTTTCTCAGCTCATCACTCTTATATTTGGGTGGGGTGTTATGGAAATATTATTGTGCCCTTTCATAGTTATATGTCATGATCTTTGTTACTCCATAACACATAATTTTTATGTTTGTACAACTAGTATTTTATAGTATAGTGACCATGATTACAATATTTGAATCAAGTTGCATCATCTCTTATGTGGTTTCTCCTCCCATGTCCTCCACCTCATTTATAATGGAATAGTCTAGTTTCATCCTAATTATTTTAGGGACGAGTATTCTATAATGCATTGGAATTTCTATTGTTTCTCCATAGTAGTTGTCTATACAGTGTCTTGTGTGTACAAAGGGTGTTTCATAAGACCTTTTATATATGCAATTTTGCATTCTATTGTTTTGTCATAATCTTGACTTAGCAAACATCTAAGGTCCAAATGAGCTTCCACATTTCTCAAGTAGAATGAATTTGTGAGACAACCATTTGTTTTATGATCATACCATTCCCCACAAATTCCACAAAACATCGATTAGATTCTTTGTGGTGTTGTTTGCAACTCTAATTTTATTGTTTTTTCTCTTTTTCACAATATTCCTTAGAGAAATAATTTCTTAAATGGACTTCCCATGGGAAGAACATCATATTTTCTATTTTCTCTTGTTGGCTTCATCTCTGGCAATAATATCTTGGCATAAAGTGAGTTGTTCCATTTCTAGTTATAGTTTCTCTATCATCCCATTGTCATTTTCCTTATTGAATTTCCTCCATGGTTGTACCTCAATGTGGTAGGCTAAGATTACCACATCTAAATAGATATCAAAGAATTTTCCATCCAAGATTGTTCCTATTTCTTTGTCAAGTCCAAAAATAAACCATTTGATTTTTTATTCTTTGCTCAAGGTTCTTCATTTTTTTAGGAGCCTTCTTTGAATATTCTATCATATTTCTTAACTATTTATCCTTTCCTTTGCACAAACTCCCACATTTTCTTACACTCTTAAATGTCACTTCCAAAGTTTCAAAATTTACTAGAAAGTCTTTCTTGACTTCCTCCCAATCCTTATCATGTTTAGGATATGTATTCTTATCCCAATACAAATTATCCTTCCTCAAGGATGCTACAAATTCTAATAGTTTGATTTATCTTCCTCAATGTCCTTCCTTTTTGATAAATATTCTAGAAGGAATATTTGTTTTACAACTTTTGTAGTGTCTTTTTTAAATACCAAAATTTTGATGGATGACTACATTTTATGTTTTCCTTTCTCCTATTTAGGTTTTTGGGTGGGTTGAGGTTCTTTATTCTCTTTTTTAACACTCTTAATTGTTTCAAGTTTTTTTTATCTACCCTTATCTCTTACTAACTCGGTCTTAAAGTACTATTTCCCTAAAACTTCTTCCCAATCTACTATGTCTCCTCTCTTGTAGACGCTTTTCTTCCTTTTGCAATAGCTTGTCAACTGATATTCTTCTTGTTTTATAGGGAATAGGGGATGGGTCATGGTTAGGGGTTTGTGACTCCTCATAACATCATTTCATCTTTGGTGATATTATTTCATTTGTGAGTGACATTCTATTTGTTGTTAACAATTCTTTTACCAAATTAAACATAACTTTATTTTCTTATTCTATTTATTCTCCCCTTAATTTTCTCATGCTCTTATTAGCTAATTTCTTCAAGCATTCCTCCTCAACTAATAATTTTTTCTCTGGGGTATTTAAGAATTCCATAAATTTTCCATTTAGTTTGAGTATAATATTAGATAAATTTGGTTTTGTTGATGGTATCCTAGTCAAGTGCGATAATGCTTGAGCCTTTTTATTTCTCCTGTCATTTACCATTTGATTATATTTCTCATATCTTTCTATAACTTTTTTCCAAATTTGACAATCTCTCTTACTTCATCCAAGGGAGAGATCATCGATTTCAAAGTCTTTCATTCTTCTTCTAGGATGACTTTTCCCTTTTTCTTTTCAGCAGTACCCACAATCGCGCACTCAATCCTTTTCTTCTCTACATTCTCTAATCTTTTGTAGTGTCTTTCTTCCATCTTAATATTCTACCTATGTCTTTTTTCCTTGTTATTTGGACTTTCCATTTTAAGTCTATTTTTCAACTCAAATTATTCCTCAATCTCTCTTAATTTCTTACTGTCTCCTTTTGCCATGAGTGTTTTTGATTTTTTGTTATGTTACTCCTTTATCTTGTCCCATGGTTTGTAACTTCTTTTTATAGGTTGAATCCTTTCATGGATTCCTTTTAGAGACCCCCTTTCCATTCTCCATCCCATTGGTGCCTAGCCTCCTCTCATGAGGTTAAAACCAAGGAGAAAGTGACACAATTTATAAAAAAATCATCTCTTCCTCTAGTTCTCATATCTAGATTGAAAATTAGATTTTTTCTCTTTGTTCACCTCTATACTTCCTAACTAGAGTACCAACAATGGAACCAATTTTAGAAAGAAAATAGGGGAACATAGACCAAAACATTGAGCACCAAGTAATTTATGTGTGATGTATTTATACCCCAGACTCAGTAGTATGAGAGGGATAAGGAGTTAATGTTGTTTGTTCATATACTAGTTAATAAAATGAAATATAAACAAAAATATAATTGCCATAAACCATAGCATATACTATGTATAACTCCAAATGTATGTATATATATATTAAGGGTTATTCATCATGTACATATATTGTGGGATTTATTCTTCATACAATTACTTCTTCTATTAATCTACTTATTTGTTACCATTCCTCTGCATCTATCTATACCTATGTTAATACATTATATCTTTCCTTATCCAAATATCTATTTGATGGGACACGTATCTTACATCCTATTACTATTCAAAAGGGTGTCTTTTCAGCTAGGGGCATCACAGCCTCTTTGCAGTGGTTTACGATAGGATTCTTGTCATTTTTCTAGTTCTAGTCGATCCACTATTAACAACTATTATAGCTAGAAATTAGTAGATCATGTAGATATTTTTTAAATTTCTTGGCATTCCATTTTCCTTTTAGGCATGTTCTTCTTCCTTGTGGAAAGTTATGACTAAATGTGTAAAGAAAATTTTTTCCTATTGGATCACCATGATACTTTTCCTTACAATAAATTTATAATCCTACTCTAAAGGTTTAGCTACTACCCATGTCTATTATTCATCCTATTGGGTGCCTTTGAAATTCCCTTATAAAAATCTTGGAAAAATCTTAAAAGACTTCTTATTAGCAAAGAAAATGTTTTCACAAAGTTTCCTAGTAGTTTCATTGTATCCATCATAACTCTAGTAGGCTTTGGACTTATTTAAATCCAATTTCAACATTAAGCCTTGTGTTCTAATTGGATTATCAAAGCGCTTGAGAGTAATGAAGCTTGGAATGTTTCCCTTAGGAATTGTATTTATTTTAGGATTCCTTGTGATCATAAAGCCTACAAAGATCTTGGTTTTCACTCTCTCTTCATCATGCGGGAAATTTTTTAGATTTAGGGCATGTTTGTGATATAAAGCATATGGTAACCTTTGGAATCTATCAAATCCTAGCCTATATAGAATATATTTTTTTCATGATGGATTATTTTTCCAATCAATGGTCCATTTGGTGGTCATTTTTTATCACTTTTCAAAATAGACCTACTAAAGTTCCTTAGCTTCATGGTTTAAAAATTTTCAATTGCTCGACACTAATATTGATGTAGGAGCATCTAGGGTGAAGAGAAATCTTGCATCAATAATGTTTTCTCTCAATAAGGGCTAATCAACTTAAGTTGGTCAAGTATGGACAGTCAGCATTTGAGCTACAAAATTTACACCTTGTGTTTACCCCCCCTTGGTTCCATCTGACATTTTATGCTTTATTGGACTAGCTCATTAGTGTGAAAGAGATAATTTGATGGGCCTTATCTCATGTCCCTTTGAAGTGTAGATGGTGAAGGCAACAGTAGTAAAAGTTCATGAAGGATTCTCATCGACAAGAGGTCCAAGTATCGGTAGAACAATATTCAACGTCCCTTCGATCGTCTGACGAATAGTAGACATTACCAACGAGCGAAATCAAGGAGACTTTGGGCTTTCAAGTGGAGTTGTTTGGGAGTCCCTCCGATGGAGTGATCAATCTGAAACCCCGTGATAGACTTTGAAGGAAGCTGCAATATGGTTGGTTGGAAGTTGCAAGCTCATGATAGTTTGGTGGAGGAGTCTATAGTATAGAGGTGCAGACCCCACATTCCTGTGATAGGTCTTGAAGAATGTTACGATATGGTGGTAACTTGTGAGCACCGTAAAGGTAATTTGGAAGGATTTTAGTAGAGCGATGACTTGCGGTATCACAATAAAATAGAACAATCATGGCATGTGCAGAATAGATGGCAATGGATGAGAAAATAAGTTGGTGACACTTGGCATGATACTATTCGTTGATTCCACATTGTTGTTGTGAATCTATGTAGTATTTGGCCAAGCGATTTCAAATGTGAAGCTGATGGTTAGAAGGAAATTAATGGATAACTATCTAGGAGATTGGATTTTTATTGGACAACGAGGTAGTACTAAGACAATTGGAAAGGTAAGCTGACCTGAAGGAGGGATATAAGTAAAACAACAAGAGATATAGTAAAACATGGCCAAATAGAGAGGTAGAGAAAATGGATAGATAGAGAGGATGCAGACTGAGAGATAGTCAAGTAGAGATTGAATGCCTGATCTACATATTTGATCGATTGTATCTAGTGTTTTGTAATCAAGCATCCCATGTAATTTTGTAATTTTTTTTCCATTTTAGTATCAATAAAATATCACTGCTCTCCTTGCATTTTCACTATGCAAACCTATATATTTGTGGTGATTTCTAGTCTATAAGGGTAGTACCCTTCATCTAGTTGGAGTACCCTTCATCAAGTGGTATTAGAGCAGGTCATCTTGAGTATGTAAACAGAGTGTTGAATATGAGATAGTTTGCAATGGGACCTGTGAGTGTGGGTTGAGATCAAGATTCCTCCTAGAGTTTCCCAACATGGTAGAGGTAGAGGAAGAGGAAGAGGAAGAGGTGGTGGAGGAAGAGATCCACCTAGAGGTGAAATTTGAGCCCTCAAAAGGTAGATGGGAGCCTTGCAGGAAGAGGTTCGTAGGAGAGAAGTGCATCGAGAAAGAGATGACAGTGACGATGAAAATGAAGAGGAAATGTAAGAAGAACATGATCAAATGGATCCTAGAGAAAGAAGATTGTTGAGAGCGATCACAAGCATTGTGAAGAGACCTAAAATGGAGGTTTCAACTTTTAGTGGAAGTCTAAATCTTGAAGAGTTGAACAATTGGATCAATGACATGGAGGAGTTTTTTGAGTTTGAGGAGATCGAAGACCCTCATAGAGTGAGGTTTGTAAAGACAAAGATAAAAGGGAATGCAAGTATATGGTGGAAAGAGATCTAACTTGGAAGAGGAAAAACAGGAAAGGATAAAATTTCTAGATGGGACAAAATGGTGGAAAAACTAAAGAAGCAATTCATACCAATTGATTATGAGTTGGAGCTACTCAAGAAGATGCGCAGTCTAAGACAAGGAACAAGGAAGATGAAAGAATAAACAGAGGAATTTCACAAGGTCCCAATTTGAATAGGACATTCTGAGGAAAATAAGGAGAAAATTGCTTGTTATATCAATGGTCTAAAGCCTAGCATACAAGAAGAATTGGTGTTGGTAAGAATGACCACCATTGGGGATGCTTATCAGTTATCCTTGAAACTTGAAGAATGACTTAAAAAAAGATTTGAAAGCAAAAAAAGAGGTGGAGGCCACAATGGAAGGATTGGTAGATGGTTATATGGAGGAAAAAGTGGTGATCAAAGGAAATTTGAAGGATCCAGTACCAATCAAGACTAGAGAAGATATGATTCATATCAACCTCGTGATCAGAATAGTGGAGACCAAAGAGGTAGAGGAATATCTAGATGAGGACCAAGAAGAGGAGGTTTTTGTGGAACTTTTTTTCAATGTGGCGAGGAAGGACATAGGGCTTATGAGTGCCCTCAACATCAAGGGAAAATGAATAGAAGACCAGAAGGCAATACTTGGGTTGCTCATGTGGATGAAGATGCACAATCCTCACATTCTGAAGATGCTAAAAGGGGTGAGTCCCTTGTTGTTAAAAGAGCCTCGCTAAATGAGAAGGAACCAGACCAAAGAAAGAACATGTTTCACACTCGATGTAAGTGTGAAGGTAAAGTTTGTAATATTATCATTGATGGAGGTAGCACCGATAATCTCATTTTAGAGGAAATGGTCACTAAGTTATAGTTGGAAAGGAGAAGGCATCCAAGTCCATATCGAATTGCCTGGTTGTAGAAGGACCAAATGGCTTTGGTCAATGAGAAATATCTGATAAATTTTAATATTGGTGATTATAAGGATGAGGTTTTGTGTCATATCATACCTATGAATTTTTGCCACATGTTGTTAGGTAGACCATGGTATTTTGGTCGACAAGTGGTGCATGATGGACATGCTAACACTTATTCATTAACAAAGGATGTATTTGACATAAGCTAAAACCCCTGAAGGATGTAGGAGAAAGGTACGTATACAGTAATGGAAGGATTTGTTTGGTTGATTGAACAAAATTCCTAGAAGGTATGAGACATGAGCATATGTGTTTTCCATTAATCCCTAGAGTTGAAAAAGAAGGTGATAGTGATGTACCTATAGAATTTTTAGATTTGTTGAAAGAGTTTCAGGGTATTGTTTCTAATAACGTGCCTAAAGGTTTTCCTTTAGTAAGGAAGATCAACCAAAATATGGACCTAATTTCTAGAGCCAATTTTCCAAATAAGGCATCCCATTGAATGACTCCAACAAAAAATGAAGAGTTGAATAGATAAGTGCAAGAACTATTGTGAAAAGGATTGATTAGGGATAGTTTGATTTTGTGCACAGTACCTATAGTATTAGCACCTAAGAAGGATGAAGAATGGTGGATATGTATTGATTCTAGAGCCATCAACAAGATTACTATCAAGTATAGGTTTCCCTTGCCAAGGATGGATGACATCATGGATTGTTTGAGTGGAGTTGAGTACTTCATGAAGATAGATCTAAAGAGTGGTTACCACTAGATCCGAATTAGGGAAGGAGATGAATGGAAGACAACCTTCAAAACCAAATAAGGTTTGTACAAGTGGTTAGTCATGCCTTTGGGCTGACCAATGCACCAAGCACATTCATGCAGCTCATGAACGAGGTATTGAAAGAATTTTCAAGAAAAAATTTTATTGTTTACTTAGATGACATTTTAATTTTCAGTAAGACATTGGATGAGCATTTGATGTATATCAAAAAAGTTCTTGAGAAGTTGAGGGAAGAAAATTTGTTAATCAACTTGAAGAAGTTCAATTTGGTGAAACACTAGTGGGTATACCTAGGATTTGTGATCTCAGCAGAGGAACTTAAGATGGATCCAAAGAAGGTGAGAGTTATTTTTGAATGGTTGAAGTGCTATAGAGGTAAGATATTTTCATGGTTTAGCAAGTTTTTATAGAAATTTTATCAAAGGTTTCAATAGTATTTGTGTGCCCCTGACAGAAATAATGAGAGAGGATAGAAAGGAGTTTAAGTGGAGTATAGGAGTAGCAAAGAGTTTTGATTTGTTGAAGAAAGTTACGAAGCAACTTGTTTTGGCATTTCTAGATTTCAATAAGGTATTTCAAGTAGACTGTGATGCCAGTGGTAGCGCCATTGGAGATTTTTTGAGTCAAGAAGGTAAACTCGTTTCCTATTTTAGTGAAAATTTAAATGATGCAAAGAAGAAATATTTTGTTTATGATCAAGAGTTATATGCTATAGTTCAAGATTTGAAGAAATGGAGAAATTACTTGTTTCCAAAGGAGTTTTTTTTATTTACTAATCATCAGGATTTATGGTATCTAAATAGTCAAGGAAAGTTAAATCAAAGGCATTTGAAATGGGTTGAATTTATGCAAACTTACATATTTATTTTGAAGCATAGGAGTGGAAGATCAAACAAAGTTGCAGGCACCTTGAGCAAGAGGCAAAATTTGTTAACAGAAATATAGATTGAAGTTGTTGGGTTCAATGAACTCAAGAATTTATATCTTGAGGATCATGATTTCCCACAAGCTTGGAAAGATTGCATGGATCCTATCACTCTAGATAGGACATGATGGGTGGATTATACAATCCAAGATGGTATGTTGTTTCTATGGAATCAGTTGTGCATTCCAAGGAGTTTCATGAGAGAGAACTTGATCAAGGAGAAACATAGTAGTGGATTAGCTGGACACTTTGGTCGGGAGAAGATAGTTGTTGTTGTGAGTGAACATTACTATTGGCCCTATTGTAGTAGGACATGAAGAAATTTGTGTAGGATTGTAGAGTTTTTCAAATAGAAAAAGGAACAAGTTAGAATGTGGGGTTATATTAGCCATTACCTGTACTAGAGAAACCATGGGAGGACATCGACATGGATTTTGTTCTTGGTTTTCCAAAGAAATAGCGAGGTCATGACTCCATATTTGTGGTGGTGGATAGAATTTTGAAGATAGCACACTTCATTCCATGTCATAAGACCAGTCACGTTGTTCATATTATAAAATTATTTTTCAGAGAGGTGGTATGACTACATGGTCTACCCAAGGGCATAGTTTTAGACCAAGATACCAAGTTTGTAGGGTATTTTTGGAGGACATTGTGGAATAATTTGAAGACTGATTTGAAGTTTAGCTTAGCACATTGTTGTGTAGTTGTCACACACACGCCTCGCTGGAAGCAGGGACCCTCTTTCGCTTTGGTTTTGGTTTCTTGGCCCTTTCTTTTTGAGGTTTTATCTTACTTTGGCATGTGCTAAAATGTTTATTTTGATTGCCTAAGTGTCTCCCCTGAGTTATTTATTGAAGATCTTTTGGTTCTGGATAAATTTATAGTTTTTACTCGAATTCAGGATTTTCCACCCTAGTTGGATTTTCCCGGATCCTGCTTGGACTCCAGCTAGACCCTATTGTTCGAAGATTTTTGGTATTTACGAATTTTCGCATGGGCCGGATTTTCCCGGATTCCGCCCTGTCATCGAATTCCTGAGTTTTCTGACTGTCTTATCGATTGCATTAATGACTTTGTACATGCTTTGAAGGATGTATTTAACTTGATTTTTGTGGTCTTTTATGCTATCATGCTTATTGCTTGCCGTCATTTGAGCTAAGTGCTTTCATGTGAATGATTGGTTGGGTTTTTGGGCATTTGGGTTTGAATCAATCGATTTAGTGGCAATTTCTTGTGCATTCTTGTCCCTATTCTTTTTGGACACCATTCTCTTCGCATTTGCTGATTCTGGGATCGATTTTCGCTTTATAATGGTATGTGTTTGATTGCTTTGCTTTGAATTGATGATTATGGATAGCGCGTTGATGTTATAAGAGCTTTTGGGACTTGAATTCCTGAATATTTGATCGCTTCATGACTAGGGTTGTGTAGCATTGATTAATTTATGATCTCCCAAGTAATTTATGAGTTTGTTGGTCTGTTTGCATTTTGGTGAACTTACTCGAGAATCATGATTTTTTCCCCTAGTATGGTGTCAGAATTTGAATTACCTGAGTCATAGGTTTTCCTGTGTGTTAATAGCGGATGTATAGGGTTAAACCTAGGGCATTGCCATTCATCTTTAGTTTTCTCTCAAACGGACCTAGAATGCAAAGAAAATCTTTTGAAGGTCCATGCATAACTTTCCCTAAGCTTAAATCGTTGAAATTCATGATTAATGAAATGTGTGTGAAATCGCGATTTCATGTCACAATCCGGCTTTTGGCCTCAGTCCAGGATTTCTCGTTCCTTCGGGATAATCCATCTCTGGCAAATTTTCCAGAGATTTGGTGAGGTGCAATTAGATTATCGCTATCATATACACCATCGGCAAGACAAACATTCATTCGCAAGAGGTCATAGCGAGCTCCATTAGTCATACCAATATTCTTTTCCATCGATGAGACTCCTCCTCGTCGATGAGACGTTACACCGAAACCACCTAATTTTAGCGAAACCTCATCCGATGACATCCACCTTCGGTGTGACCTCCCAAAAGTCACCAAGACTTCTTAGTGAGATGATGGACTCTTGGCGAGCTGAGATGATTTTGCGGATTTCCACTAATGCCAGATTTTCCTGAAGTCCTTGGTTCCCTTATTTTTAGATTTTGCGAAGTGTCTCTGCCTTCGCAGAAATCTGTCTCTGTGCAGATTTTCCCAAAATTTGATGAAATGTAAGGAAATATGGAGTAGCATGATGTGTTAGTGATTTTCAATGCATTTTATTATTATTTCATCTTATCTTGTGATCTCCTATGAGGTTTGTTGTTCGAAAATGATCAGATTTAATTGTTAGTAGGTGTTTGTTGATTATTTTGCTGGAATCCGTCTGGCCCAGAATTTCCCAAAATTCCTCCCAGGCTCAGATTCCACTGATGGTTCTAAAACCCAAAGTTTATCAAAAACATTTTATATGTGATTTAATAACACCTTGACTGTATGAGGCTTATTCTAACGATGTTCTTATGGATTAACATTCTTTTTCCTGTGGTTTTTATTATGATTTCCATGTTGAGTGCAGGCTGAATCTAGCAAGGCAACCGCTGGGTCCTCAATGTTTGATGCAGAGAAGATAAAAATGGACATTAAGAGCAAGATCCCTGAGAGTAAAATCACTTCACTTTGGTCAGAGGTGACTAATACAAATGTCGGATTGTGGGATTATGAAGAATTTAAAGGAAGGATGGTGGCAGAGGATCTTCCTTTGGTGGCTAGAAGGATGATGGAATCAAGATTGTCACATGTTGTTGGTTTCCCTTCTACGGTGTAGTGTTATGAGCTGGTCCTCGAGTGTACCAGGCACTATGATCAGGACACACAGAGAATAATTGGTCCTCAAGGGAGGGTTGTGGCAAATCTCAACCCTATCTCCATTTCCCAAACATTTGATATGCCAGACAGGTCTCATGTGGTGGGATTCAGCATTGAGGTAGCTCAAGAGTTCTACAATGAACAGACTGTGAAGTCATAGCAGTTTATCAATTCCTGGCTAGAGAAGCCTAAGTCTCACTATTCTAAATTACCCAAGCAGCTATTCAAGATAAAGTTCAAGAAGGATTATTATGATGCCATCACTCTTCTCAGCAGGGTGGTTGGATTGAAGAATGCTGGCATGTTTGAGAATTGGATGTGCCATGTGATTGTGAGGATGGAGCAAGAGAAGATTAACTACCATTGGCCATGGGTCATTAGTGGAGTAATTCACGAACAGTTGTCTAATGTGTTGCAAACAAAGACCTTCACAATGACTTCATATTTGTTCTACGCACTTACAAGATTCCACCCCTACAAAGGATTGAGTACAAGGGGCACCTTTGGACAAGATATCATCTATGAGGTTTACCCTTAGTTGCATCTAGGAAGCTCGAGCTATAGGAGGGTGAATGATGCATTCACCATGTATATCACTAGATTGCTTCAAGGTGTAGAGCATGTTAGGATTTCAAATCAAGCAAAAGAACTCATCAAGAAGTATAGGGTGTGGTTTATTCAGTTCCCAACTTTCTCCTACATTCGGATTGATGGCTTCCAGAGAGCTCCATACAGACTTCCAAGATACCCTACCGATCACATTCTATTGTTGGAGGTCACTAGGCAGATCTATGACTTTGATGCCATTGTCAAGAGGGACAAGCATAAGACTGGATTTGGAGACTTCCCCTTGAGGATTGGTGCTAGAGAGGCTTGTCCTTCCATTGGTTTTTCCCAAGCTTCAGAAGAAGAAATGAGTACTCTTGGCTTGTCTTTCCACTCCAAGAGGTCCATATTTGATATTACAGGAGAAGCTCAAAAGAAGGCCAACAAAGAGTATGGCCATAAGGTGAATTTGGAGGACTATTGGGCCAACTGCACTAATGAATTTGAGGTCAGAAAGAAGAAATTCTCTTGGCTTCTAGTTGAGTCAGTTCGACTATACAATGTAAAGGCAGTTCCTGATAAATTGGAAGATGATGGAAACTTGATCCAGAATTATGCTTATGAGGCCATAAAGGACAAACCAATTGGTGATGTGGATTGGTTAGAGGAGGAAAAGATAGAATTAAAACAACTAGTGGATCCAGTTATCAAATTCACTAGGATGTGGCTAAAGCATAAGCTATGGGAGCTAGAAAATAATGGTGTACAGTGCACCTATGCGCTAATGGGAGATTTGGATCCCCACTCCACCTCTGAAGAATCTACCGAGCAGGATCCTAAGGGCAAGGGTAAGTTGGATTCTCCTTTCAAAATCAAGATAAAAGGTGTTCAAGAGGAGGAGGTCCAAGAGACAGAAAAATAGAGAAGGCCAAGGTGTATACAAGGAGGTCTAGGACTCCTCCTAGGGATAGTGTGCCCAAGGTTGATCTCCCTTTGGTGGTTTCTCATGAGGAGCAGCATGATGATGTGCCTTCCGCTCATGAAGCTCAAAGCAAACCTAGAGAGTCAGAAGATGTTGAAGATCATTCGGATACTGAAGGAGAGGAGTCATGAAGGTGATCTCCATAGTGCAAAGGCATAAGTTGAAAAGATAATGCAATCCCCTTTGGTTGCATATGCGGATTCCCCTGTTAGAACTAAAGAAGTCCCTCCAAGAGAAGAGGAAACAGTGAAGGATCCATCACCTGAACAAGAGGAAGAGCATGCTGAGGAGAAGGAAAACAAGATAGATGAGACTCCTAATAAACAAAATTTGAGTGAAGAAGCACCTAAAGGTCAACAAGAAGAGGAAAAATAGGCTGAGGTGCAATTGGAATCCACTGTCCCTGGTTGGTTGGACAAGGAGATAAGGAGAAAACAAGTTGTTGTGGAAGATAGTCCACCAAATTGGGATGCACTACTAGCCAAGATTGGAAAAGAAAAAGGTAAGAAGAAGGCTAGGGTGATCTCAAGGATTGAAAGAGATGAAGCTCATAACAGGGTTGTTCACATTGCAACTTCTGCTCCAGATAAAAATAGGGATGATGTGGCTGGAAAATATTATAATGTTCAAACTTTCAATCTTGGGCCTACATCCATTGAGCAGGATATTGAGGATTACCAGGGTTCTAGTGCAGTCATTGGGCAGGTTGAGGAAGGAAATAAAGACCAAGCAAGAGCTAAAGAAAGAAAATGAGAATCTTAGGAAATGGTTGGAGGATTTGATGAAGCTCCTGCAATCCATTAACCCTTCGATTTCTGCTGCGAATCCTTTGCCTTAGGAGACCATTACTGAGCTTGAAAAGATGAAGGCTTCCACTCTTTCCACTGCAAATTGGTTGCAAGGGGTGCGAACTAGGGGTAATGAGGCTATCAAGGAGATTTTGTCAATTGGAAAGGATGCTATCAGGGCAACTGATTGGTTGAAGGTGGTGTTGGCACAGGATAAGGAAGACACGGATCTCCTGCTGCAAAAAACCAGAACTATCATGGAGTACACCCGGGATAGGTTGGTAAGTGATGGAATTCTTCCTTCCTCTAGATTTTCTAAACCATGGGAGTGGTATGAGGCATTTCTGATTAGGCAGAAAGTGTTGAAGAAGATTTACAAACAAAGGAGGTAGATTGATGATACCCTAGCCAGTGTTTACAATGGATCCATTGCCTTCTTTGAAATTATGACAGGAAGAAGGAATATCACGCCCAAGTACCTAAGTTTGGAATAGTTGAGGAAGTGGTGGCATGATTTTTATGCACCAAATAATGATGATTCCATCTCTGAGCATCAGTTAGATGATGCGGCCACATACATTGTTGTCATTGACAAATACCTAACATATAAGGTGGATTGGGATAGGTCGGTAAAGCAATCAAGGGAGGAGATTGCATCAATTGAAAGATGACTTAGGGTTTTTACTTTACCACTTGTGGCCGACTTGGATGGGGCGCTCTTGAAAATCCATGAAGGGCTGGATTGGAATAGAGACAAAGGGGAAGGCAGTTAATGCCCAACTACATCAAGATTTGTGCTTCCCCATTATCACGCCATGCATTGGTCTGAGCTACATTGGGAATCCTGGGCTAACCTAGGTGTAGTTCACACATTTAATGCATTCCATTATTCCATTTTGACTTTCTCTTGGCCGACTGGTGGTGCCTAATTAATGTTGCGAAACTCTTGCTAGGCCGACAGGTTTTTTTGGAGGGATTCTATATATTTGGCATTTCGCCTCATTTGTAGGGGTTAGAATATAGAGATTGATATAGAGCAGAGATAGTTAGAAGCGAATTAAGTTGGGCAAGATAGTGAGTAGGTATTCTTAAGCAAATATTGTAACAGAAAGCTAGAATTGTTGCTACAGTGGACAATTTGAATGCAAGAAATGACATTGTGATTTGGTGCCATACTTGTATTCTCTTGTTTTGCATGGTTCTTGTTATTCTATCTTTAAAATTGCCTTGAGGAGGTTAATAGTTAGATTAGATTTGGTTCAATAATGTTTGTGATTTGATACTTGAAGTGTTGCAGCAATCCCTTAGTCCATACTTTTCGCAACCAATTGATTGTTAGTTGCTTTGCAAAGTTACCCTGGACTTCATATTCGTTGTGCTTAGTTCGATTGTGAGGATTTGTTCATTTCAATTGTAATAGGGTTCTTTGAATGAATCTTCATGATTTGAAAATCTTAACACCTTAGAAGATTGCACTATTTTCTGTGAGATTGCAGATCCATCTGGGTTGAGTGGAAATCAGTTTTGAGGGATTGGTCCATTTCAGTGTTTATCATTTGCATTGTTAATCTTAGGAGTAGTATTAGATTTAGAAATCTCTTTAAAACCCTAATCTTTTGTTATTTATTTATCATTGAGTCAGATTTTGAATTGAAGTATCATTACATTGTTAGATCTAATAAACTAAGATTCAGTATTTTGCTCATAGTAAGGTCCCACTATGATTACCAACATTTTCACATTTATCACTGAGTTGTTTATGCATTGTCAAGACCTAACATTAGAGACCTTGGGGTTATCTCTTGAGGCTTGCTGATAGAGATTTACCTTTCAAGTGAGATAGGATATTATATTTTGTCTGAGTTGTTTCTATGCAGAAAACATCATCAACACACATCATCCACAGATTGATGGAAAAATGAAAGTGGTGAATAGGAGTTTGGGTAACTTGCTAATATGTTTAGTAGGGGACAAACCCAAGGGATGGGATTTTATTTTACCATAGGTGGAATTTTCTTACAATAATTCAATCAACTGTAGCACTAGTAAATCACCATTCTAGATTGTGTATGGTAGTAGTCCTAGAATTGCTTTTGAATTAAGAAAGATGGATAAGGGAGAGAAGCATGGTGTTGGGGCTAAAGATTTTGTTGAACATCTAAAGAATGTGCATGAAGAGGTGAAGAAACATATCCATAAGATGAATACACAGTATAAGGATAAGGAAATTTGGAAAAGAAGGTATAAGGAGTTTCGGGTAGGTGATGAAGTCATTGTTCATTTGTGAAAGGAGAGGTTTCCAGCTGGCACATACAACAAGCTACAAATGAAGAATTTTGGACCATGCAAGATCTTGAAGAAGTGTGATTTCATAAATGTGTACGAGGTGGAGTTTCCAAGTGAGGTCCATATTTCACCGGTGTTTAAAATTTCCAATTTGATAGAATGTCATGGAGGAGATGATAGGGAGGTTAGATGAATCAATCATTGACTCATGCTCTGGGTCTTGCTTGGAAGACCTCTAGGGTGTTTCACTCCACCACTTGAAACCTATAGGACCTCTTCCTTCTTAGGATTCCCTAATTTTTCCTTGCCAACCCAACTATCAACTTAGATCCTCCTACCAAGTCAAGACTTGGTGCAATCTTGAAACTCTAACCTTAGCCCTTAATCCACCCTAAAGGCTACAATCCTCCAAAATATTGAATTCAGCTTTGCAGGGGTGTGGAGGTGTTTCTAATGACTTCAATCCATCTTACTTTGGTTCTTGAGGGTCCACGTGACTCCATTTCTTAGTCACTTCCACCAAACTCTCATTTAGGCCTAAAAGGCTACTAGCCCTAGGAGCCCCAATTAGGCCTCCTTCTCTGAGAAATCAGGTTGGTTGTCCAAAGTTTTCAAAAGAACACTCAACCTTTCCTTGGGGTTCCTAGTTCATATGCCCACCTCTCAAGGATTTTTGGGGTCTTGGGTCTCAACTGTCTGTACAAAACCCTAACCTAAAAATGAGCAAAACTAAGCCTTTTAAACCCTTTCCTGGATGCTCTCAAACTGTTAAGTATTCCTCACACCAGATGGATTGATGGAGCTTCCTCCTCCATGATATTTCTTGGAAAGAAACTTATCTATCTTCTCCAAGTAGTAATTTGTCAATAAATTGACACCCTTGCAAATCAAGTGCTCTGCACTAAGGTCTTCCCTAGCCGGACTCTTTCCTGGCTCGCCTAGGGCAAGACTTCCACAGTAGATCCTATGTTTTCAAAGGCCCTAAACCATACCATATGTACATCCATGGAGTCTAGTCACTGTTCCCAAAGGGTCATACAATTTGTATGGTGGGAAAGTGAACTAACACTCCATTCTCACAAAACTGCCTGGTTTAGACCAGCAACAATATGAAATCAAAACTATTTAAAGACAATGCTTGAAATTGAATAAAGAAACTAACTAATGTAACACAATGCTTGAAGAACAACTACACTACACCCTACACAAATTACAGTGCCATGATCAATCCATCAAAACCTCACTTCAATGCAAAAATTAGAAAATTCACTCTCAAACACAACTGCTTTTCTTGAATTCACAAAACTTCAAAAAATAACAAATGCTTCCAACCCCACTCCAATGCCGAGGCATCCCATAAATAGGGTCTCTAAAATAGTTACCTTCTCATTTGGACACACCTAGGCCGCTTGTAGCCTCCATTGAGCTTATTTGCAAGAATTTGAAAAGAAACTCCTAAAAGGTCTAAAAGGTCAAAACCTCACTTGTGCAAAAACCTTAAGCCTATCCAATGGTCAACATGACCTTCATCAAATGATCAACACCCAATCAAAAATGCCACTAAGGCACAACCATAAATGAACATGAATAGATGATAAGTTGGCCTAACAAATTGCCAAAACATGACCTAGACAAACCATGGTAACCTATGGGTGCTCCTGCACTAGGAGATAAGGAGCATGAGTTGACAAAGGCACATTGGATGGTTCCAACACCTAATTCAGAAAAAAGAAGAGATTGAAGAAATATTGGATAGTCATGTGGGGAGAAGCACAAGGAACAGGCAATATAGTGAGTACCTGGTGAAGTGGAAAGGAAGGCCTGTTGAAGATTCAACATGGTTGTCTATGTTAGAGGTTAGCCATCTTGGTTTTCCTATAACTCTTGCGGAGTGATAGGGTCACTTTTCAAAATTACCATGGGTGTCTGATGTAGGAACATCCAGGGTGAAGAGCAATCTTGCATCAATTTGTGAATGTTTTCTCTCAATAAGGGCTAATCAACTTAAGTTGGCCAAGTATGGATAGTCAGGATTTGAGCTACAATTTTTACACCTTGTGTTTTCCCCGCTTGGTTTCATCCAACATTTTATGCTTCATTGGACTAGCTCATCGATGTGACAGGGAGACTTCAATGGGACCTTATCTCATGTCCCTTCAAAGTGTCGATGGTGAAGGAAACAATAGTAAAAGGTTGTGAAGGATTCTCATCAACAAGAGGTCCATGTATCGGTAGAACGACATTCAATGTCCCTTCGACTATCCTACAAATAGTAGACATTACCAACGAGCAACATCAAGGAGACTCTGGGCTTTTAGGTAGAGTCATTTGGGAGTCCCTCTGATAGAGTGATGAAATTGCAAGCTTGCGACATAATTTGAAGGAATCTATAGTATGCTAGGTTGGAAGCTGCAAGCTCATGATAGTTCGGTGGAGGAGCCTGCGGTATAGCGGTGCAAACCTTGCATTCCCACAATAGGTCTTGAAGAAGGTCATAGTATGGTGTCAACCTGCGAGCACCACAAAGGTAATTTGGAAGGATTGTGGTAGAGCGATGACGTGTGGTATCGTAGTAAAAGAGAATAGTCATGGCATGTGTAGAAAAAATGGTGATGGAGGAGTGAATAAGCTAGCGACACTTGGCATGATACTATTCATTGATTTCACATTGTTGTTGTGAATTAATGTGATCTTTGGCCAAGAGATTTCAAATGTGAAGCCGACAGTTGGAAGTGAACAAATGGATAACTTCTTAGGAGATTAGATGTTCATTGGACGACAACACAGTACTAAGACAACCGACAAGGCAAGCTGACCTGAAGGAGGGATATAAGTAAAACGACAAGAGATATAGTAAGACACATCCAGACAAAGAGGTAGAGAAGATGGCTAGATACAGAGAATGCAAACTGAGAGATAGTGAAGAAGAGATTGAATGCTTAATCTGCATATTTGATCGATTCTATCTGGTGTTTTGTAATCAAGCAGCCCATGTAATTTTGTAATTTGTTTTCCATTTTAGTATCAATAAAATATCACTATTCTCCTTGCATTTTTGCTATGCAAGCCTGTGTATTTGTGGTGAGTTCTATTCTATAAGGGGAGTACCCTTCATCAAGTTGGAGTACCCTTCATCAAATATTTTCTTGGATATTTTTCAAGAACCACTAGAAATTTATCATCTTATCCTAGGGCCATATTGGAATAGAGAACCACCAATCAATATTTTGAATACTTCTAAACTATTATTGTTTTTGTTCCTAGATAAACATTGCACAAAATTGTGGTGAGGAGTTTTAAACGTTGGTAAAAATATTATAAATATGGGCTCTATAGCTTTTAGTTTGTTCTTAGTAGCATGTAAATTCTAGACTAGTTGGTCAACCATTATTAAGCCAAAGATTGTACTCCTTTTGCTTGGTGTATTATGTACTAGGTGTTTCAATTAGCTCTAGATTGATTCAATTAGGAGTTGTCAATCTTTTTGTCCTTTTTGTGGACACCTAAAGAATCTTAAGAATCCTTTTTGGTTTTTTTAGAGCTCAGGCTTTTGAATTGGATCCATGATTTGTTTCAATAATTTTAGATATGATCATTGTTCTTGGTATATTATTCTCCTAGGGGATTTATCTAAAATCCCTATAAAGTTTACCCAAATATGACATGCTTTCAAAATAGAAATCTAAACCAACATTTGGGAAGCTAGAAATTATTCTCTTTTTTCATGATGTTTTGTTGATATTCAGGTCACTTTATATACCAAGTTTATGATATGCCTTAATGTTCATATGTAGGTAGAACTGCAAGCTAATAAATTTGCAGTTGAAGTGGCTCACCTACAAGTGCTTCTTGAAAATTTGGGTAATGTTCCCTATATAGTTACTAGAATTCCACTGACCTCTACTTCTAATGGGGTCTAATCCCTTCCTTGAGATTGGGCATGATTATCATGATTCTCACCATAGAGTTGGGGGCCACAATGCTCATGGTTGGTCATAACATTCCCATTTGCCTATACTTTATTCTTAACCTCAAGGTAAAGGCATTCCAAGTTGGTTGAATAGTGGCACTTGTTTCCTCACCTTGCTTTTAATATTTATCCTACTATGATTAATAATCAATCTCTTGGTGACGAATATGTAAATGAATAAGGTATTGTTACAAGTTGGGAGCCAAATTCAATGGACAAGACCTTGTTGGCTAGGGCATGCCTAATTATCATGATTTACCTCCTCCTGCTACATGATTCATAACTTTTGTTATTTAGTAACTTTACCAATTATTATTTTTTGTCTCTCCAGATATGTCATTTAAGATGTGACATTGCATAGACTTTGAAGTGTGATGTTTTCCACCCACTTTTTTTCTAAATATGATGATGATAATGATGATGATGATGACGATGACGATGATATATATATATATATATATATACACACACACACACACACACACACAATGAAATTCATTAAAAAGGTAAATTTCTTTTATTTGTAAGTCATTAAATTTTTGGTTACTTTTATTAAAATGGACTAAGGTTATAATGTCATGCATAGAGGGTTAGCTAAATTTATAATTGGATTTTGTAAGGACAATTAAATATCTTTTAAAAATAGAATCTTATAAATAGAAGTATTTTTAGATGAAAAATACTAAAATATATATTGTAATGGAAATTAAAATTTTAAAAAATCATACAAACTACCCTATAAATATAAAAGTCCTTAAATATGTGGAAAAAACTTTTATACTCCCTTCATACAAACTACCCTATAGATATAAAAGTCCTTAAATATGTGGAAAAAACTTTTAACTCCCTTCTTAACATCAACATAAATTAATAATTTGTAACCATAAAACTCTTATTTTAAAAAATAAATTAATTTTTTTTTCAAAACCTCTTGCATGAAACTATATCCTAAGTGCAATTATTAAATATTAAATTTAGTGGTTGGATGACCATCTTGATACAATGGTTGGAGGGACATATCTATTCATGATTGAGATTTTTGGACAGTCCAAAAAATAATTTAAGGATTATAGTTCTTTCTATATAAAGAGTTTTTAATAAAAAATATCCATTAGTATTTGAATGGATAACCTCTAAAATAAGTGCTTCATAGGCAAGGTCAACCGACAAATTTGGGGTTTAAAATGTCTTATCCTAACCTAGGACTCCTCGAACGTCAATTAACATGAAGTTTACGAAGTCAAAGATTCTCCAAAAAATCACGTCACGAGACAGATAATTTAGGGAAGGGCTTACGCCAACGCCTTTTTCATAATTAGTCCTCTTATGTTACGAGAATTAACGTTAGTTATTATTGTATTTTTAAAGTTTGGATAATATTTTTTATACTATCATTATCATAAAATGAGTTTTTGTTTTCATATCTTATTGGTTTATATTGAATTAAAAATATATTTATAATTTTTTATGATTTATTTTTCATTTAGTTTTAAAACATTATTTTCAAAATTCAATTGTATAATTTGTTTGAAATGATATTGAAAATTATTGTTTGTATACCTCACACCTACATAAGTCAAAGAAGACAATTATTCATGACCCCGCATTCTTTTTTAAAGTTGAAAAAATGGCAAATGAAAGCAAGTGGAGGACCTATCTAAAGATGCTCATTTTTTTGGTATGATTTAAATGTTAAAGTTTTGGTGTGGTTTAGGATATGGATTGGTGGAAAAGCATAAACAAGTCATAAGAGAATCTTGCACATAAGGTTTCCTCAATTGTACAATTTAAACATGAGTTATAAGGATGTGATATGGAAAATTGAATCAAATCAAAAGAAGATTTGATCTTCAATAATATTCACACTTTTCAATAATTTTGATGGAGAGAGAAAGCGACAAGTTGCATGTTGAGAAAAACTTGACACCATTTAAATAAATCCATGCTCAATGTATGTGTTATCAACGTTTTCTTCATTTATATTTGATGAAAATGTGATTATTTTAAAGAACTTATATTTGAATGAGTTTTCTCATTTGAACAAGAGTTGGAGGTATTGATTCATTTAAGGGTGCAATTTTTGAGGTTTAAAGGGCACCCACATTATCTTTTGTTCAAAGATAGATCATAGGTATGTTTTTACTTATTCTACTTAAATATCATGAAGACAATTTACTACTCGTTTCAATAATGCTTATATTTTATACATTTGTTTTTGTATCATGTATATTCTAATTATTATTTGCTCTTTATTGCAAATAATTATGCTAGTCACAATTACAAGCATTTTTAATTAATATACAACTTTAAAATTACTAGGATGTAATTTGGGCATGAGAAGATGACACACTTTTGTGTGAGTTGATTTTTCTATTATCTAATTTTTTCTTCACTATCAATAGGCCTTATGTCTATGTGAAATGATGTTCACAGATTTTGTAATTCTAATGTAATATTTATTCAAGTAAAGTTGAAAATAAATTGATTTCCTTAATACCAACACAATGGGCATAAAATTATTGTGCTACTCATCTTCTTACATTTGTGGGTGAAAATGTTATTCATAGTATTTGTGGTTTAAACCTCTTCTACTCAAGTTATTAAAAATGTTTATGTTGAATTGAGGATTATAAATTAAATTTGCTACACATTAGTTATTATATGTGGATAGAAGTTATTTTTGAAGGATTTATAGGTTTTTTATTTTTTCCTTATTCAATATATGTGGGAAGCAAGTTGGGTTTCTTAATGCCAACTTTATTATTCTTTTCTACCCACTAGGATTTCATTTGTGGATGGAAGTGTTATTCATAGGATTTACAATTTTATCCTATATGTATTCAAAATACATTATAAACAAATGTAATTAATTTATTATTAATTTGATGATTATAAAAAATATTATGTTACATATATGATTCTACACATGGATATTAATGATATCCTTAGGATTTACATTGTTTACATTTTTCTAAAACTTACAAAGTTTTAGTATTTTTCTTATTAGTGATTGAGATATATTTTCCCAATTAGTCATAATGCCAATTTATATGCCTCTAGAAAGATTTGGCCATCTATAATTGGTCCTTAAATTGATGTAGTATTAATGCTTATGATTCTAATCTATGTGGTAGAGGGGCTCTACCTTTTTGTAAGATTCGATCATTGGAGATAAGAGCAAAGGTGTACTGAAAAGAAGGAAAGTTGTTGAAGAACAAGTAAGTCTATTTCTACTTTCTAAGGTTGAACCCAAACGGTGATTGAGGCATGTAAAGATGAATTGTGGATCAAGCCTATGGAAGAAGAATTGTTGCAAATTGAGAAGAATCAAACTCGGGAACTTGCCCCAAGACGGACATACAAAAATGTGATTGGAACTAGGTGGGTGTTTGAAAACAAACTAAATAAGAATGGAGAAGTGGTAAGGAACAAGACAAGGCTTTTGTGTAAGGGATACTCATAAGTTGAAGGAATAGATTTTGAGGAGACATTTGCTCTGATGAAAAGAATGGAAGCTATCAGGATGTTTTTGGCTTTTGCAACACATAAGGATTTCAAAGTTTATCAAATGGATGTGAATTATGCTTTCTTGAATGGAGAATTGGAAGAAGTATACATAGAACAACCAGAAGGATTTTAGTTATTAGAAAAATTGGATATGGTTTACAAATTGAAGAAGGTATTGTATGGATTGAAGCAAGTTCTCAGAGATTGGTATGCAACGCTAGATAGGTACTTGGTACAACAAGGATTCAATAAAGGTACCGCAGATAACAATATTTACTTTAAAGTTGAAAAAGATCAAATCTTGATTGTGGTTGTATATGTTGATGACATAATTTTTGGAGGCAAAAAAGCTATGTGCAAGAAGTTTGCAGAAGAGATGCGGAAAGAGTTTGAAATGTCTATGTTTGGGGAGATGAATTTCTTCCTTGGACTACAAATCAATTAGACAAATAAAGATATTTTAATTTCACAATCAAAGTATGTCAAAGAAATATTGAATAATTTTAGAATGGAGGATTCCAAATCGGTGTGTACCCTTATGGTTATTGGTTGCAAGTTGAGAAAAAATGATGAATATCCTAAGGCTAATCAGAGCAAGTATAGATCAATGTTTGGTGGACTTCTATATCTAACTACTACTAGACTAGATATCATGCATGTAGTTTGTCTTGTGGTTAGATTTCAGGAAGATCTTAGAGAGTCAGATGTTGCAGTAGTAAAGAGGATATTTAGATACTTGAAGGGAACTCTGGATCATGGATTATGGTATCTATAGAGTCCCTATTAATTTCTAGTAAACTTGGTGGCGATCACACAATTCAAAGGGGAAACCTAGCTAAATAGTCCACTTGAACCTTTGAAAAGAACTTCATTGAATTATCGACTAGAACTGGTAAAATTGTGATGTTAATGGCACTGTATGTGCTTTCAAAGACTTAAGACTACCTAAATCATCCTAGTATAGGTCTTTGTACTTGCTGAGAATTCATAGAAATGCATAACATTAAAATATTAATGTTGATGATATTGCTACAAGTACCTAAAGTATAAGACTCTGATTAATTTACTATCAAGAAATGAAAGCTAGAATTTAATTGGTACTATTAACTAAACCTACACTATAGAGGACAACCTGCTTAAGCTAAGGCATAAATGTGAAATAAGAATTGTTCATGAATAACACGAGAAATATAATTAACATGTATTTATGAAATAACTGCTACAATAGAAGTAATTGTACATAAAATGAAGTGAGGGATAGCTACCTTGATTGGCCCTTGCTCAAATGACTATCTCCACTAATTTAACTCAAATCTAGCTTCTTAGATCAACACAATCATAATAACTCAAAACCATTCATTGTGCAACTTCATAATATCACATGAGATTTTTTTGGTATATCTTATTCATGAAATCATGATTGAACAATAAACATATAATCTGTGTAAGAACAATAACTAACTAAAAATATATGGTAACTATATCTATTATTGAACAATTAACTAACTCATAATGCCTCAGTCACCAAGCCATACATATAGGCATGGGGGAGTTTGTTAAAACATGGACTCTAAACTGAAATCATAAATCACCACTCCCTATATATCAAAGCATGATAAAGAATAAGAAATCTAAACTATGACTAAAAATGAAGAAGAGTCCAAATAGAATTGTGACTCTATTGTGATAGAACTAGAATGTGGACTATTTGAATCAATCATGTTAGACTCCTAACTACAACAGGTTTCTTCTCCTTCAACATCTTTATTAAATTTCATAATGTTGCATAATCATCTTCATTAAGTGCCTCCATGATGTAGTTGTTGCACTCAACTTATTCTAGAACCTCCCCTTCTTTGCTATCTAGAAACTCCTTTGGTTGCAGGCTACACCTCATAGTTGTTGCGAGCTACAATCTACCTCCTCTAGCTTCTTGGCTACAAAAATTTAGTTCATAAAACATTTACACAATACTAACAACCATATCTAAGCACAAATATCCATTACAATTCATACATATTCACACATTAAGTATGTGATAACCATCACATCATAACCATATTTCAATATACTTTAAATTAGGTTCAGGGTTACATAATAAGCATAAAAGATAGCATTGTGTAGGAATATGTATAAGATAAATTTTTTAGAATGTCTATGAGCTTGCATAAAAACATAAGAAAACTATCTAATGACTGGACTCATCAGTATCCAAAGGATACTAATCTCACTTTGAGTGCTTACATAAATGTAGATTAGGTTGATTGTGTTGATGATAGGAAAAGTACAAGTGGTGGTGCATTCTTTCTTGGATGTAGATTGGTATCAAGGCTAAGCAAGAAATAAGATTTAGTTTATTTATCTACTATAGAGGCAGAGTACATTGCAGTATCCTCTTGCTACACTTAATTTTTGTGGATGAAGCAAACATTGGAGGATATTAGAATGGTATATGATGAACCAATTTTTATCTTTTGTGATAATACAAGTACTATCAATATTTCAAAAAACACGAGAATGCATTCAATGACAAAACATATATCAATCTCGTATCACTTTCTGAGACAAAAGGTTATGGAGAATGAAGTGAAGCTTGAGTATGTACCTGCAAAGGATCAATTTTTTGATATATTCACCAAGGCTCTTCCTACAGATACTTTTGAGTATCTCCAGGAAATTTAAGGGTTATTGCCCCTCCTTTGAACTAGATGCATAAGGAGATGCATCATTCCAGTGGATTTCAAGATTCATTCTTTGGTCTAGAGTGATGATTGGAGGCTACCTCTCAGGGGGAGTAGGTAGTGGCTTTACTAATTATTGCAGTCAGGGGGATTAGGTGTTGTCATTATGCATTGGTTGTTGATTTTAATGTGGTTTGGTGTGTGCTCCTAAGGGAGTGTATATTGAGCAGTAAATGAAAGAAAGTTGCAGAGCCAGTGAGAAGGCTAATTGATGTTAAAGGAGAAACATAAATGATACAAGTATATTGCCCTTTGTCATTGATTTCAAAGGGGAAGAGAGTCATGTGAAAAAGAACAAGTTATGAGGGAGAGAGAGAGTCGTGTGAAAAAGAAAATCTACAAAGGGGGGAGTAAAGAAAGTTTTGAGTAATGGGGAGAGAGCAAACAAGTTGGTGTTCAGAGCTATTATGTTTGTTGTTGATGGTTTTTCACATGATGTGTTGCCATCAATGACAAAGGAGGAGATTGTTGCAAGTATGAGCAGTTGGTGTTGTCATTGATGTCAACAAGCTTATGTTGTCAAATGTATGAGAAGGAAGGTGATTAGTTTTGGGGGAGATTGTTGCAAGATTTCTTTGATTAGTTGCATTATGTTGTCATTAGCAAGCTATTGATGTCAACCTCTAGTGTTTCTTTGATAAGCTTTTGTCATTGGATCTATGGCTGCGTTGCTATGCTGTAGATGGTTCAATAATAATGAGGAAGTGATGAAGATGATGAGGATGTGTCTTTGGTGCTTGGTTTCCAAGTGCTTTTGAGAAAATTTGATAAAAAGAAGAAATAGTGTGTTGTAGTGTTGTTCTAGGTTGCAAAGTTGTGGTCTGGTGTTGCTCAACATTTCTTCTAGGTTGAATATTTTCTTATGCATTTTGGATATGTTGATCAAAGGTGTTATATCCATAATTTGGTGTGTTGGATCATTTTGTAGAATAGTTTGTGTTCACCAGTGTGTAAACTGTATATTGCAGAGGTGTTTGGGAGAAATGTTTGTGCTTCGCGTTTCTTCACAGTTTGGTTTTAGGTCTTGCAGATTTGGAGGTTTGGTGATGGTGTTGATATCATTCTTTAGTTGAAGTGTTTCAAGGTTTGGTGCTTTAGAAGTCAGTTTCTTGAGTTATAGTGTATGGAAGAGTTGTTTGAGTGTATTGGGTGTGTATATTCTTCAAGTGAAAGTTGTTGCAAAGGATTTTGTTGGATTTCAAGGTTTTTATGGAATATATAGATTATGTTTAGGTGGAATTTGTTGTCCATGATTTTTTGTTGAATCAAAGGAAGTGTGTACTTAAAATTTTAATTGGGTTTACATGGGTAACGACTGACCTGGGCGTTTACACTAAATGTGAAGGTGCTTCAAATATTGTGGAAGCATGGTGTGGTGTGTAGAAGTGAATTTGGGTCCTAGCTAAGGTGTGTTGTAGTTCACCTTCATTCCTTTCCACCATGGGAATGTTTTTGGTGCCAACCTAATTTGAATTTGCACATTTGAGGTACATAGCCAAACTTGGAGAAAGATTATAAGGTTGAAGAGGGTATAAATAAGAGTTGAGTTGTTGAGGGATGATAAGGTAGAAAAGTGTGATATAAATGATGTGAATTGCATAGTAGTAGTGTGCAAGTTTGAGAAGTGCAGTGTGAGCTTTCATGTGTTAGATTGCTAGATGCAGTGAGCAGAAGGTTTCTATGATTCTTCACTCAAGTTGCGAAGGTGTTGGTGATATTGTGGTGGAATTCTCTATTGTGTTGAGATGGATTTCTCTATGTAACACTCTTCTCCATCTTCTTTTCTATTCTAGAAATGAGCCTTTGGTAGTGATCCCTTATTTCTTTTGGGTAGTGTGCCCTCTAATAGTGAGCCTTTGTAACTAGTTTTGGTATTAATTTATATTGTGAGCTAATCCTCATCGTGGTTTTTCCCATCTTAGGTTTTCCATGTAAATTTTTTGTTCTCTTGTGTATGGTGTTAAGTTGTTTCATTTTTTGTTATTTTCTTCTCATGCTAAATCATCATAACAAATTAAAAGGTTAATTAAATGATTGTGGATTTGAATGTTTATGAGGGTTTTGAAGTTTTGAGGTATAACTGATTCACCCCCCACCTCTCAATTGTCTTCTACATTCAACAATGACAAAAATTGCAAACATTAATTTCCAGAGGTATCTTAGGAGGTGGTAGTGCCATAATTAGAGTGTTTGGTAAGGTCTATCATCAGACTTTATTTATAAATAATGTTCCCTAGTAGTGTTCCATAGGGTACCACATAAATATATTTCTTTATATTTAGCGCTATTTACATATTTTGATATCTATTTAGCATCATCCTAAGTACTTGTACATGGTTTTTTTACCAATAAATATACTATCTAATCATCCAAGTATACTTCCAAGAAGTCATGTATAAAATATTTAAATACATTTATCATTATCATGTTAAATATTACAAGTGCATTCTTCAGACTAAATGACATTAATGTATACATATAAGAACCCCATTCTATCGCTAATGTAGTTTTGGGTTGATCTTCTCCCCTTATTTTCACTTGGTGGTAGCTAGAGAAGCCATTAATGAATGAGTATATCTCTCTTCCAACCATTGATTCTAATATTTAATTGGTAAAAGCTATAGGGAAGGGGTCATGTGTTTCTAAATTTGTTCGTAGTTTTCTATTGTTACAATTTTTTTTATATGGGAAATCAATTTATGATAATATGAGAAGACCTGGATATTTTGTGTGAAGTTTGTGCAAATCGAGTGCCTCTAGATTGAGAAAAATTGATAAACTTGTGAGTGTTTTAAAAAATAATTTGAAAAGTGATTTTATGGTTTTGAAATACATTACTTTTCATTAGATGTGTATTGTTGTAGCTTAAAGAAATAAGAAAATATTTTAATTTGGATTTATCACATTTTATTGAGGTGGACATACATCGAAGATGACTTTAATGTACTTTATTTAGAAGATTTTAGAAAAGGATCCTTAATACCAATAATCTATAAATGATTAATCAAAGTTCTTCCTAAAGGAAAAAATTAAGACACAATTTATTGTTGGCATCTTATTATTTTATTAAATACTTATTGTAGACACTTAAAAAGTCTTGATTGACATTATACATCTAAATTTGATCAATTAACATCACTTCTACTATTAATTAAGTAATTAAGTTTATTTGATTAATTCACTTACTAATGTTCATCTAATTTAATTAAATAAATCAATTTATTTAATTAAAACCCTATAGTCCTCTCATTTGATTTAATAAATCAAATTGTTTAAATCAAATGTCACAATCTCCTAATCACTTCAAATTAATTAATTCTAAATTAATTAGTTCTCCTAATCATCATTACCCATCCTCTATCTTTTGACTCAACCTTGGTCAAACTCAACCGTTGATTGACTAACCAACTTGCACGTGAAAATAATTCTTTTAATTAAGTAATTACCCTATTTTCCCTCACAAAAGCATATACTTTTGGAATATTCCTCCAATAACTCCACTTATTTGACTTTCTTACCCAACATTAACTCCTCTTACACTCTCAACCATATGCTTTAATCTCTCTTACATCCTCACCCACATCATCTTACACTCTCAACCATATGCATTTATTCCTCTTACATCCTCTTTACTCACACATTTCCCAAAATGTGCTCCAACTTCATCCATTAGCCTTGTGACAAGTGTCACATTCTCATTGGCTCTCTTTTTATCCCACATTCACCAATTTCTCTCATTCTTCAACCCTTGATTCCTATAAGTAGAGGCTTCCTCTACACAATATGGATCCACAACTTGAAACATTCTTACTATAGGCATTTCTATTCATAGCATTTCACTATTTTCATCACTTTAGCTAGTTTATGTTATCATTTTGCATCAAATCTCACACTTTGGATCAACTACATCATTGAAGCTTATCAAAAGGATTGGGAAAGGGATTCTTTCCACATCATAGGAGCACCAATCTCCCTATGGGATGAAGTTTTAGTTGTTTTGAATTGATTACATGCTATCTTTACTTTGTTTGTGCTTCATTTTCATGTTTTCATCTTCATTTTGGCTAAGAATCTTATAGGGGATGCTTGATTTCTATTTCAAGCATGATTAACTAGTGTTTTTGGGTCTTATGTTAGCTTATTTCAGGTTTGGTGTTCACATTTTGGCGCTAGAAGGAGGGATAACCCATTTTATTTTGATAATTTTGCTTGAAAATACTATTTTTTGTAGCTACAAGAGGGCAACACTGCTTTTTCTCAATACAATGCCACCTTTGCTTGCACGCAGAGCACTTCCTTTGTCCCCAGTTTCACTTCCACCATGTCGCGTCACCTTTTCATGTTGTTGTCGCATCACCTTTGTTATAGAGTTGCTTCTGTTTATTCGACTTTTTGCTTAAATTATTTTGTTTGATAGATCATCGCCTTTGCTTTTGTGTTGCCTTTGTTTCTACAGTGTTGCATTTGTGCTCTCTTTCTTCCACAGAATGTTGCCTATGCATTTCACTAAAGCATCGCCTCTATTTTCAACGTCACCTTTTTCAGTTGCAAAGTGTCGTCTTTGTTGCCCAATGTCACCTTTGCATGAAGAGGAGGAAAATTGACTTGGAGACCTAAAAGCATTTTTTAATGCTCATTGTAATAGCTTAGGCTTTCCAATTTTTCTTTTCATTTTCTATTTTAGGACCAACTAGAATTACTTTGGGCTTAAAATTAACAATTAACTCAAGCTTTGTCAAAGTTGGACTAAAATTGAACATTAGGAACTTACTAGACATTGCCTTGTCGGTTAAAATTGAACAAGAAAAATTGACACTTAGCTTTTTGGTGCTTAAAAAAAACTCACTTTTACTTTGGTGATTAAAAAAGAACTTGTGCTTTCTTTGATTTGTGATTTTTTGAAATCCTTGTCACTTGAATGTGTATGCACTTCTCTTGCACCACTCAACAATCTTGAGAATCAAAAGTATTCCATTGAAATTGGTTGTCTAAAATCACCCATACATTTTGATTTGGATCTAATATTGAACCCCCATGCTAGTGTGAGGAAAAGACATTGTGTGTGTTCCCTCCTTGCGCTTTATGTGATCTGGGTGGTTGAACTACAAATGTACTTCTTCGCTTTTTTTTATCTTTAGAGGGCATGCCTCCCCGCTTTGAAAGGAGGGAATAACCCAAGTGGTAACAAGCTAAATCCAAGCTCTTCCAATCGCTATATAAAAATGTGTTGTGACAAAATTCATTAACAATAGGTGCAGATGTGTCATACCAACAAGTGTCACCTATAGTATTTGTGTGATACGTCAAAATCCTTCCTTAGGGAAAGGACTGGGAGGCCTCTTGATTCTCCATAATCTTGATCTAATCTTGCCATGTGTATGGCCACCTAGAACAAAATTCCTTACTACAACCCATTTGTTTAGTGACCAAAGCCCTTAATGCTTGTTGGTGTAAGAACGGTCATTCTAAAGCTGCCCCACATTTTTACTATTCAAAGTAGAAACATAAAAATCCTTAAGGTCTCTAGATCTTCAAGATTTTCAGATTTGGTGGTTCCAAAAAGTGTGTTGTGGAGGGGAGCCAGTGTCACCAAATATCTAACTGTTCACTTTGTTTAGTGTTTGGAGAAATACGAGTGGGAACTCAACAAGTATGGCCATTTCAAACCTAGGACTATGCAATTTGTGAGTCAGTCAAACATATTGATTGGATCTCAAACATTTAACAAGTCATCAAAATTTCAAACCTTTTGGAAAGAGTGAATATCCTTGAAGGGTCCAATTATTACTACTTGTCCCTAAGGATTCTATCCTTAGACACTTCAAAATATTTGGGCTCACATCTCACTTTACTCTCTCCAAAGTCAACCTAGGAAAACTATGGCCTCGACTCTTTAATTTTCACATATTGGATCTTGTGGAATGAAAAAGAGTTAAGAGATAGAAATTTAGTTTGGAATTTAAGCAAGAAGTGTTGATGTAGTAAAAAGAATCCATTTAATCAAGATAAAAGATAATTGAACCCCACATATGTGTTTGTTCTCATGATTTCTCACAAAGTCAAGATTCCAAAGCAAAAGTATTTATGCAAAAACTTCAAGATTAGGAGTCATACTCAAAAAGCTATCAAGATATACATTATAAAGTGCAACCAAAGACAATACCTCAAGGTAAGCAAGAAGGTAACAAGGTTTTATAGGCTTATTCTGCTCAACAATCTAGATATGTATGCTCAATATGAAACTTATGATTTTTGAAACACTTTAGAGGTCTAGTTTGTTCTTCAACACCTTGGTCTTGTAAACAAGTATTTCTAGGTTCATCTAGGATCAAAACCAACCCTTTCACTTATCACAACATTTGTCAAATCCATCTCACAAACAACTTTTGGAAACTTTGGAAAAATCATCTATGCTGGACTTTTGGTAACCCTTAAATCAAAATCAAAATCACCTTGTTTGGCTAGGTGTGTGGGGATGAATCCTTTCTCACACATTTAGTTAAATTAGCACCCTTTTGGATAAGTTTACCCCAAGATCACATCCAACATCTTGGGATATAAAAATACATTATCCAAATCAAAATCAACCAAAATCCTAAATCCTAAAGTCTAGTATTCCTCCAAAGTTCTCAAGAGTTCAAGCATCCATATCATTCACCCCTCATCATTTACATCATCATCATTTGATCCTTAAAACATCCTATATTTTATTTTTGTGCCTAAAGTTTAGATCAACCAAAGGAGTTAGAGGTTTACCTCCCATATTCCTAAAAGTTGATCCTTATTTTATGGTCCAAACAAGGCCACAACACAAGATCATAGAGAAAAAGAATGAAACAACAATATCAAGTTATTTAAGTCAAACTACATTGGAATTAAACCCTAGGGAATCTATCAACCCTCCACTTAATCCCTCTCAAATACCTCAAGATCCTCAAGAGGGAGGTTTCCAAGTGGAGGATGTCACCAAAAATTTCCAAGGGATGTCCCAAGATGAAATACTAGAACTAGTTCAAAATCCTGAAACAGACAAACTTGTCAACACAGTCATGAGGCTCAATCCCACAAATACTTGTTGGCATTAGCAAAGGAAGGGGCTAAACTCCCTTCCAATTTTTATGTGAGAACTGTTGTTGAACAACCTTTTGGGAACATGCCACCAATATCATTCGCACCTTCATTCCCAAGCACCACCCAACCCATCATACAACCCACATCATCTCACGCTCCAAGTCAACCAATGATCACCGAGGGAAGTTCATTACTCCAAACCCTTCAAGGGAATCCACTTTTCAACAACCAAAATTTAGAGGCTAACACAATCTTGGGTATGCCTAGCACCGTCCCAGAACATTTGTATGTGCCACTCATTTTCCATGATACAAACAACCCCTCCACCTTTTCTATAACACTGACATATCCCCTCGATAGACAAAGCTCTCTCCCCATGGTATTGTTTGCTAAAAGGTGCAGGACATCTAAGAGGGGGGATAAATCAGTTGTCACCAAATTCAAATTCAAAATTTTAAATACTTATTAGCTTCACAACCACACTATTTTGTTATTAGGTATGAGCATGAAATTTGCAGATAACAAACATTAAAATCAACACAGTGAACACCAGATTTTACATGGAAAACCCAATGAGGGAAAAACCATGGTGAGGATTAACTCACAATATAAATTAGTTCCAAAACTGAATGTATAAGGCTCACTGCCTATAAGAGGACTCACTATCAAGATACAAAAGCTCACTGCTTATAAGAAGGCTTGCTTCCTACAAAAAGATTTAAAAAAAAAAATTGGGCTTCACATCCAAAATGAACTAAAAAAAGAGTGCACCTAACAAGTGTTGATACAGCTTTGGTGATGCTCAATAGACTGACTTAACACACTTCATCATTTTCTCTCTTCTTCACTTTCACATTCACTACTGCTTCATTGATCACACCCAATCTTCAAAAACTATTCAACATATATATACTCAATCTATCCACAAGCATCAATTAGGTTGGCCTAATTGGATGCAATTCAAAAAGGTAACTTTCGGCTTCATACAAAGCTTCTCCAAAATTAATCCAAGTGTATAATACACTACAATATGTCAGCCTAGACCAAAGATAGGTCGCACATATATCCTCAGTACACGTTAAACTATTAAGTGATTATTAGGTTGGCCATGATTAACCTAATAACAAAATGCAATCGCCAAAGCTGGTGCCAATACACCAACCAATCATATGTCATACGAAAAAATACATACATATGCACTTCAAGTGATCATAGGCCACTTCTAGAAATCTTAAACACCAATGATTACCAGAGGGAATATGAGGCCAAAATACCAAATCTTCCACTAGAGGAAGTAAACCTGTTTGCACACCGGTTCAAGTTACCAGACCAATCTGATACCATAAGTTCAACATACAGACTGATCTTTCCATTCTTCCAACATTGTGGACACTGAAAAATTAACCCTTCTAATTTTTTTGTCTCGTTTGGGTCCTCCTTGTGATTTTGGCTTAATTTTGTCTTGATTTAGTGTTGTAATGTGGATAACACATTCACATTAGGTCTTCGGCCCTTGTGAATTAAAAAGAACTCAAGTAGTACCTTACTTAAGTGTTGTAAAGTTTTGTAACACACTTTCACACTTTTCAAGGGTCTTATTAATGTATTTCACCTAAATAACCTCTCTTTATCATTTACCAAGCCTTATTTCAAAGTGTTGTAAAGTGTTGTAACAAAATTTCACACTTTTCTAGGCTTGTCATTAATAATTGGACCTTTCTTATGCTTTAATTGGCCCCATTTTACCTTTATAGGCCTTAAGTGTATTTTTGAAAATAATCTCAATAAACAACATTTAAAATATCTAAATTTTGAAACCCACTTAAAATGCCTTAAGTGGGACCCATTCACCATTAGGGGCAAATGAGTCCCTTTTGGCACAAAACTCAAAATAATTTCAAATTCCTAGTGGGTTTTTATTTTCTAAGATCTAAGGTCAGCCTGTGATGTGGTATTTTTGGGGATTATTACATAATCAAATATAAATATAGGGTTTTCCCACTCATTTCCTCTCCAATCATTCAACCAATTAATCAATCCATCACTTAAGCATTCTAAGCATTTCAAGCATCTTCAATTCTACATCCATTGGAGCTATTACTTGCATGTTTGTATAATTCTACTTCAAGGGTTTGGTGAATTCTAGCACTGTCTTTGGTCATTCATCATTCTCTTTCCATATTTCATTTCATTTCAAGGGTTTAATTACCAACAAGGGGTTTGAACAAGGAAAACCCCTATTCACTAACCCTCAATGATTTTTGCCTCTCTTTGCATGTGATTGCAGGTTTAGGTTGTAGATTTGTCAAAGATAAAGATTGGAAAATTTGTCAAAAAAATTTCAAAGTCATTCAAAGTTGTCAAAACCCTAGGAGAAGCTCGAAGAACACCTATAGGTTGAATTCAATAGTTTCAAACCTGGATCTAAACCAGGAGCAGTAGTGTAGACTGAGAGCTACAAATTCCACTTTTGAATTCCAAGAAATCCATAAGTGGATTGATTCACCATTAGTGGTGAATGAGTACCACTACCTAAGCCTAAATAGAGATTTTGCAGTTCTAAGTACCCAGTTGTCTGAAACTTGTTCTGACAGAATCTTCCTAAAGCAGGACTAAGTCACCTAGCTTGGCGTATGATTCTTAGTTGGCATCAACATGAATTCTTCAAGATTCTAGAGCTCCTTTACATCTCTTTACAATCTCCAAATGCACACTTTCAATTTTATAAGTTTCTATTATAGTTTACTTGCATTTCTACGTCATTTTGCATATCACAATGTGTTTTCAAACATCTTGCATTTTCTTAGTTTTGCATTAGTGTTGAACTTATTTATCAATCTTCCAGCCTTGAGGACAATCCCATTTGACATATTTCAATCTCTTTTGCATTGAAACCTCAAGGGTTTGTTCTTGAGTGTGAACATTGTGAAATCGGATCC
Organism: Sequoia sempervirens; assembly: GCA_007258455.2. NCBI lineage: Eukaryota > Viridiplantae > Streptophyta > Pinopsida > Cupressales > Cupressaceae > Sequoia > Sequoia sempervirens. Next base: position 286,548,248 of record VDFB02000003.1, on the reverse strand, counting down.
CTCTTCATTCCCCTTTTGGTGTGAACAAGGAAGTTGTGCATTCAATTTCCATTGTCCACAAGTATCACAAGGAAAAGTGGATTTATTTGGAAAAATGGGTACTTTCAATGCTTCATCCTCAATCCTACAAGGAGACATGTCACAAATCTTCCCACCATTCCCTATCATGACATCATCTGCACCAATTCAAGGTATAGGGAAAATCCCTTCATCCAACACATCAATCCAAAACCAATCAAATCAAATCAATCCACCAAGAACAAATCAAATCAACACATGAATCATACCAATCCTCCAAGGTATGCCACTGATATCACAACACCAAGTGGCACCAATCCATATCTCTCAACCAATCATCACATCATCTACAACACCTCAAACATCTGAAAACATGGTCTCCCAAGGACCAAGCATATAAATCACACCATCTACCACACAACCCCTTGTCATCACTCAAAAAACACCTCAAAAACCACCCCAACAATCTCTCATCACACCATCTCACACCATCCCACAAAATCCCCCACCTCCACCAATAAACCTGAATGTAGCAAATCAACACATCACATTACAAGCAGATTAACAAGCTTACCAAAAGGCCTTCCAACAATTTTAAGCACAAAATCTCAAGCCCATGCACAAGCGCAAGCTTTGCTACAACAACAACAAGTTGCACAATAGGCACAACAACAAGTGCAATCCTAAGCTCAAGCACAACAAGCCCAAGCTCAAGCTCAAGCTCAATACCAAGTGCAGAAAGTGCAAACACAAGCCTTGTTACAACAACAAGCCTTGCAACAACATGCACAATAACAAGCATTAATATCCCAACAACAACAATCTACACAACAACAGGCCCAACAACAAGCACTATTGGCTCAACAAAAACAACAACAACAAGCCCAACAACAAGCATTTTTGGCACAACAACAACAATAGGCATACCAACAAGCATTACTCACACAACAAAACTTGTAGCAACCTTTCACAAACACACAAAAAAATCCTTGAACACAAACATGCAAGCCACCCCATCCTTCATCCAATAAACATACCATCTCAAAACATGCACATCCCACCACCTGATTCGTAAAATGACCTCTCTACGCAGGTCAAATTACTCTCACAACAGATATAGGATATCCAATCTAGAAAAGTAAAAAAATTGCACATGCAAGGAAATTTGTGCCCCTATCCATTTGATAGAAACATTGCTATGGTTTCATTCCCACCAAGATTCAAAATTACAAAATTTAAAAAATACCATGGGAAGAGAATTTTGGAGGACCATATTAGACAGTTTCAAGTACATTGCATGGAGGTAGCCTATGATGATTCTTATCTTATGTGGATTTTCCCTCGAAGCTTGGGTGGTCCCGCCATGGAATGGTTTTCTCGCTTACCTCTCATAATCAAAAAGTTCCAGGAAATTATGAATTTATTCATCGAAAACTACTCCTTCAACCTAGACATGGAGGTAAGCCTAGAAGAACTAGCTAGCCTCAAACAAGCTAAAGGAGAGACATTTGTTTCCTTCTTACAATGACAGAGATCTAGAGATAGCAAGAGCAAATGGTCCATGCCGGATGAACAACAAATTGGGACCATTATCTCCAACCTTGAAGGGAGCTTGTCTTTCCACTTAAAAATTAAATGCATAAAAATATATGACCAATTGATCCCCAAAGCACTCAACATCAAAAGATCCCTTATAGCACAAGGGGGCACACTTGTGTACCAAGACAATCAACCATCGACAAGTTACAATGATAAACCTCGCACATGGGGCAAGAACAAGAATGTTACCAACGATGGTGTCATTGATGCTAAGGTTGTTATCAGTGCCCCAAGGTAGAATACACAACAAAAAATGTACCAACAACCACAAATCAACACACAAAATAACCCACAAACCAACCCATCACAACAACAACCCAACAATAACACTGTCAACAACATAAACACCCAAGGGGGACCACCTCCAAAGAACAAACATCCCCCAAAACAAAAATATACACCACTTGGGGAACCAATTGAATCTGTCATGCAACAGCTAGTACAAGAAAATCTCATCAAACTCCCTATTTACGAAAATTACCAAGAGCCTCAAGTTAAACCACCATGGTATAACGAGAAGAACCTTTGTGACTTTCACAAAATAAAGGGACACATGACAACTAGTTGTATGAGACTCAAAAATATAATCTAAGATATTATTGATGAAAATTTTATAACCATTGAACAACCCACAGGGAATAAAGATCTCAAAATATACACAAATCCGATGTTGGATCACAATAAAGGAAACAACAATGGTAAAGGGAAAAGTTACAACAATGTAAACCATATCTATGACCATGTTGTCACATCATTGGATGAATGGGTAACAGTTGTCAATATCAAGGGACCTAGAGCTGAGTGTGGAGCCACCACACGTAGCGGCATAATTTCTATCCCAGGACCTTCACCACCACCCAAGGCACCAACCGCCAATATGAAATCAAACCCTAGTGGTTACAACATCTTAGAGAAACTAAAATAGACCCTTGCCCAAATCTCCATCATGGAGTTGTTGAAAATATCCCTTGCACATAGGGACATCCTAGAAAAAGCATTGGTTGCATCCTATGTCCCCACAGATCTTGATGCAAACTAGTTTCAAGCTATGGTCAGACATATCAGTACACCACATCTCGCATTTTTTGAGCATGATCTCCCTACCCAACCATCTCATAACTGCACACTCCACCTAGAGGTCCTAGTCCATAAGAAAAAAGTCAAACGAGTCTTGGTGGATGGGCGTGTGGGTTTGAATATTTGTACCCTATAGCTAATAAAGAATTTGGAATTTTTAGAAGATGTCATTCAAAAGGGAAAATTTATCACAATTAGAGCCTATGATGATCAAGAACGAGTGTCCCAAGGCACCATTCAACTCCCCATCCAAGTGGGGAAAACAATCATGGAGACCACTTGCCAGGTCCTTGACCTTGAAATTCCTTATAATATTCTCCTAGGGAGCCCATGGATCCATGGAATGCAAGTTGTCGCATCCACATTCCATCAATGTGTCAAATTCCCTTACCAGAATCAAGAAGTCATGATCCATGGCGACCCTGAACCGTTTTGTTAGGAAGAATGAGTCATCTCAAATAGAAACATCTAAGAACAAAAGTGCCTTCAGGGATTTTAATTCCTTCAAATTTCTTCAAAGATACTACTACTATGCCACAAAGTGGAAGTAGGCATAGTTGATTTCCCACATTAACCCTTATGAGAAAATCGTGTGCAAATTTAACCAGATCCAACCCTAGCATAAAAAAATTCAACTTGCAAAATCAACATGAAAGACATAAGAAAAGAATACACAAATATATGTGGGGAAAACCCTTTTGGGTAAAAAACACCACTCCAAAAAGCCCAAATCACCATTGTATTATTCAACAACAAAATCAGGCTCATGACCTTTATAGAGTTTACATCTTGTTCCATTCTGGAGAAAATTTGACAGCATAACCCAGCGCGACTACCTCTCTCAGTGAGAGACATCTCATGGCTACACAGCCACACAACTCGACCACCAGCCTCTTGACATCTCTATCGCACAGTTGCTCAGCCTTCACCTTCTATGAGATGCTTCTCTCAGCATCGAGATTGCCTTCCTCTCTCTCAAATTCTTCACCTCGCGATCAGTTTGGCAGCCCCTCGGCCTTCAGCTAGCCTCTCGACTTGTATTCGGCCTCACGACCTGCACCCAGCCTCACAGAATGCACCCAGGTTCTTGGCCAGTTCGTGCCTAGCATCTCGGCCTCTCTATCTGCATCTGGCTTCTTAGCCTACATCCAACACCTCGGCCCTCTTGACTTGTTCGAAACCTAGCACCATGGCATGTTTGGCGCCAGCCACTCGACCTCCACACAACCTCTCAGCCTCTACGCATCCTCTCAGCCTCCATGCAACCTCTTGGCCTCATCCTGGTAACCTCGGCCAACACCCAACCTTTCGGCTTGTTGCTCAGCATTTGTTGCATCCAGCCTCATGGCCTGTAGCTTGGCCTCTGCACCTTCTGGTTACCATCGCTCATTGTTGCCACCACACTCTACTCTGAGAGAATCATCTCTCAACCTTCACCGCATCCAACCTTTTGGCCTATAGCTCAGCTTATCTCCTAGTTAACCTTTGCTCTCCAAGAGATTCTTGAGAGACTCAACAGAATGTTGAGAGATTGTCATTCTCAATCGCTGATTGACTCTTCAACTATCGCACCCCATAGGGTTTCACCTCGAGCCACATGCCATCATCCAACATCCAATCCTGGTTGTCAGATAAGCAGTCGAACAAATATCCACCGTCAAACTTAGGGTTCTCCATGAGTCATCGATTCAACCATCAAGCACATGGGCCCACATGCCTTTTGTCCTCCATGTCATCGCCACTTGTTGGCCTTTGTCATGATCCACCAACCTTATCGGGTCCCAAGTGGTCCCCACAACCATTAGCATACAAGTCACTCTATCGCTAGAGAACCAAACTTCAAAACCTCTTGACGAAAGTTGTGAAGTTCTCAGAACCTGGGACTCACTGATAAAGGGATTTCCCTATCACCCAAAACTCAAACTTCAGAACCTCTTAACAGAGGTTACGAAGTTCCTGAAACCCACGATGAGCCAACAACAAAGAAGGTAGCCTTCCCTTCATAGTCGCTAAGTCAGGAGGTTATGAAACTTTATAACCCCATGACTTTAGTTAGATAACATTGAAAACCAACGACTTAACTCAGGTCGATGAAGGAGGAAAACAAAACTGCTACAAGAAGTTGATCAAGCCAATAATTTGAGTCACATTTCTCAACATTCTCCCACTTGATGAAGAAATTACTAGCTCCTTCCAAAGCAAACTCAAGAATTTTAAACAATGCTTTTGTGCTCCAACCAAGACACCTGCAATGACATCCAAGATGTCCACCAACTCAAGCAATAGTTCCAAACATCCACCACATTAAAAGGAACAAGCCTAGGTGTATATGCACTAGTCTCAAGAACACAAGTGTTAGATCCTACAGACAGTAAGGACACCAACATTTCCACCACTCCACTGTGATCATGAGCTATACAAAAGCAACACAACATCAACTTCAAAGCCCTCAACACAAACACAATTGTGAAGCCATCCTCCAGAAAACAAGATAGAACATCAACTAGAACAACAACTAGAAAACTAGCTACGCCCATCCAACTGATCAACCCATGCGACTGAAAATAGCACACACAACAAGTGCTAATCCATCCAATCACTCATACCTCCAAGGTATCAACATCAACAAACTCATGCCACTTACATAGCCAACCCATCAACAACAAATACAAGCTCCAAGTGTCAACCAATCGAAGAAGACCAAACACATCTAGGAACTCCCACTACATGGGTAATGCTAAAGCTATAGAGAATCCTCCTACATACACCTCTAAATTCTAACTCTGTCACCTTATTCTCCATGTATCCATGAGTGCCTGCAATCGATCATCTCATGCTAAACTCCAAATGCAACACTGCACCATCATGAAGTTCTCAAGCATATGACCAATTCACCCAATACATAAAGAATTAACAGACCATTGTCAAAGATCCAATCATCTGAACTAGGAAATTATCATGACATCATGATCTACACATCCCCTATAGGAGATACCATTCTCTAGGTGAACATACCATGGTCTCAAGAGTAATGCATCATGCCAAAACTCTAAACCAACATCACCTGTCAAGCACCACCAACAACTCAACCAAAGACTCCAAGAATCCTCCATGGCTACAAGATGTTGCACATCTTCAAATAGTGTCCATGCAAATTCAAAAGAACCCTTCTACAACAATAGGATCTAAGAGTCCCTCCTAGTAACATCTGCAACACTAAACAAGACCATTCACCACCAAGTGATGAACACACAATCACTGCTAAAGCTCCCACTGAACCGTGACACCGAGCTCTCCAACCATCATGACCAAACATCTGATAAATTGAAAATCCTCTAGGTCCACAACAACAACATGTCCATCTGAAAACAATGCTAAGCAACACCAAGATCCCCAAACCAAGTAGACAAAACTATCACTGTCAAAAGCTTTACACAAGGCAGGGTATCCAAGCTATCTATGACATCATGATACATGTGCTACAATTCCCTATAGCTGACTATTCAGGTACTCGACACCATCCATCTTCTCATCTCAAACCAGCTACACTAATGCACAAGTGACCACAGAAAAGGCCAGCTAACAAGTCTACACAAACACTGAATCAACCTCGTGGATATAGACAGTCCACTTTTGAGTTATCTCACTATAGCCAATGGGTAGCTAATCCACCAACCACATAACTCAAAGATTAATCACAACAAATGTTCAAACCCATCATCGCACTGGAAACAACACTGAGATCTCAAGGAGATAAAAACATACACAACTTGACTCAAACACCAAATCAAGATCAAATCCGATTTTCCAATCATGTCCACAATGCGCACCATAGTCAAGGGAATCCATTTAAGCAACACCACAAAAAATTGCAAGTTTTTCTTGATCGTGTAAAACCTACAAAATCACCATGTTTATAAAACACCCATGCACACCCATATCCACTGCACATCTGGATGACTCAAAGGTCTACATACAACCACCATAGTTAACCAAAATAATTGGAATAAAATGAATATGCATTGCCATAGATTCTTTAAATGGAAATCTATAAACCCCCTTCAAGTCCAAAGAACATGAATCTAATCCATGCAAGTACAAGGTATCCAAAATGAACAAGTAGTACAAGAACTCTAGGCCCATTCCAGGCCAATTCCAGAACCACCAGCATGTGCACATGCATACAAGAGAGCCAAACTATTCAGAAGTTTCCATATCACCCATAGATCAACTCCATAGCCTACATGCAATCAAGGTATCATAAGATTGTGCCTTCCAATACCAGGAAAAACACCCAGCATAAGCACAATACTCCATGGCTAAAAAACAACCCAAGCATCTCCATACCATCAGGGAGCCTCTCGTACAGACACCCAGTATGAACCACACTTTGCTGCAACATGACCATAAGCATAAACTCACACCCATTGCATCAGGATCATTCCCTGCCAACCAAGAGCCTTAGACCACATCATTACAATATGATCAACTCTAGTTTCTCCATCTTCAATTCCTTTCATGCTGCGTGTTGTCTCTTAAAAAGGAGCAAGGAATTTTACTAACCAAAGGATCAATCATCAGCCAAATCCTTCAAATCTCCTCAAGCTTGTCAGGCTAAGAAATATTTATAGAAGGAATACCCAAAACCAACAACACACTAGGAAGAAACACATCCCAGAAGATGGCTCTGATACCACTTGTTAGGAAGAATGATTCATCTCAGATAGAAACATCTAAGAACAAAAGTTCCTTTGGGGATTTTAATTCCTTGAAATAGCTTCAAAGACACTACTACTATACCACAAAGCGAAAGCATGCATAGTTGATTTCCCACATTAACCCTTATGAGAAAAGTGCATGCAGATTTAACTAGATCCAACCCCAGCATAGACATATTCAACTTGCAAAATCAACATGAAAGACAAAATAAAAGAACACACATATATACGCGGGGAAAACCCTTTTGGGTAAAAAACCCCACACTCAAAAAAGCCCAGATCGCCATTGTATTATTCAACAACAAAATCAGGCTCATAGCCTTTGCAAAGTTTACATCTTGTTCCATTCTGGAGAAAATTTGGTAGCATAACCCAACATGACTATCTCTTAGTGAGAGACATCTCATGGCTACACAGCCACACGACTCAACCACTAGCCTCTCAACATCTCTATCGCATAGTCGCTTGGCCTTCGCCTTTTGTGAGATCCATCTCTCAGCATCAAGATTTCCTTCCTCTCTCTTGGCTTCTCAGCCTCGCGACTAGTTCAACAACCCCTCGGCCTGCATCCAGCCTATTGGCTTGCATATGGCCTCACATCCTACACTTACCCTCACAATATACAGCCAGGTTCTTGTCCAATCCGTGCCTAGCATCTCGGAATCTCTGTGTGCATCCGACTTCTCAGCCTGCATCCAACACCTAAAACCTCTCGGCTTGTTTGACACCCAGCACCACAACATATTCAACGCCTAGCCACTTGACCTCCATGAAGCCTCTCAACCTCTGCACATCCTCTCAGCCTCCACATGGTAACCTTAGCCAACACCCAACCTTTCGGCCTATCACCCGATGTTTACTACATCCAACCTCATAGCCTACAACTCAGCCTTTACACCTTCTAGTTACTTCTGCTCACTATCATCACCACACTCTGCTTCAAGAGAATCATCTCTCAACCTTCATCGCATCTAGCCTTTTAGCCTACAACTCAACTTGCCTCCTGGTCAACCTCCGCTCTCTGAGATATTCTTGAGAGACTCAATAGAATTTTGAGAGATTGTCATTCTCAATCGATGACAAAATATTCAACTATCATACCCCATAGGGTTTCACCTTGAGCCACACGCCATCATCCAACATCCAATCATGTCTATCGGATAAGCAGTCAAAAAAATCTCCACCATCAAACTTAGGGTTCTCCATGAGTCATTGATTCAACCATCGAGCACATGGTCCCACATGCCATCTATCCTCCATGTCATTGCTACCTGTTGGCCTTCATCACGATCCACCAACCTTATAGAGTCCTAAGTGGTCCCCACAACCATCAGCATACAAGTCGCTCTATTGCTGGAGAACCAAACATCAAAACCTCTTGATGGAAGTTGTGAAGTTCTGAGAACCCACAACTTGTTGATAAAGGGATCTCCCTGTCACCCAAAACTCAAACTTCGGAACCTCTCGATGGATGTTATGAAGTTCCCAAAACTGAAGACATGCTGACAAAGAGATCGCTTCGTCGCTCAAAAAATAAACTTCCAAACCTTATGTCAGAGGTTACGAAGTTCCTGAAACCCACAACGAGCCGACAACAAAGGAGGTAGCCTTCCCTTCACAGTCGCTAAGTCAGGAGGTTATGATACTTTAGAACCTCTCGACTTCAGTTAGATAAACTTGAAAAACAATGACTTAACTTAGCCTGATGAAGGAGGAAAATAAAACTGCTATAGGAAGTTGATCAAGCCAGTAATTTAAGTCACATTTCTCAACACTTTTTATTATTTCAAAAATCTGGAGGCCAAGTATTATAAGATCCCCCAAGTCCCAAAAAATGATGAGGGACCTACATTTCCTTATATTAACCCATCCACCTTAGCCTCCACTTCTGAGACAAAGACACCTACCATTCAGAACATCTCGGATGTTAAGGTTGTAATCCAAGATAATGGGTGTGGGGACCATGAAAAAGAGTACCTTTGTGGTAGGAGAGTTACCTCAATCACCTAGATCTCATGGGAAACCACAGCCAATCAACACAACATCTCAAACCTTCAAAGCATAACCTACCACCTTCAGAAAATGGGGAGACCTAAGCAAAGAAGTGGTAGATGAAAAGGATGTATCAAGCTTATTGTATCAAGATGAAAGACCCATACCTAAAATTCCCATGGAGGACAACAAAAAGGGTCTACAATTAATGTTCGGATGGGGCTACAACAAAAATGAGAAGCTTGGGAAAAATGACAATGACTTGTTAGAACCTATCATTCCTGAGAATCGCCTTAAGAATCTTGGCCTCAGATGTACCCCTAAGAAGATAACCATACTTGGAAAAGGTGCTATGGTTAAAATAGTCAAAGCTTCCTCGTCGATACCCATATCACTTAGTAGTCCCTTTGAGGATCCCATCTCTGATTTACCCATGCTATTTGAGGACACCTATCTATTTATGATCACCACCATGTATTTTGAGTAAAATGCCCAAGCCATTGAACTAAAATCATTTATCCCCAACTCATTGATTGTGACCAACGATCTTAGATACATTCAAAAATGATGAGGATCTCTTAGAATTCATGGGACTAAGGGATGAGATACCATATGGAGATCACAAAGAAGGGTTTGACATGGAGTTGGATACACATGCATATTATGGGGAAACAATTGAATCTCTTAGTCACAAAATAGAAAATCTAAGAGTAACGTCTAGATATTTAAGTGAAAACCACTGCATTGTGGAACTTTCTGATCCAAAAATAGTAAAAATAAAGGACGTATCCAATGGTGAAAACCTCTCTGAGGCACCAAAGGATGAGGGATTCAATCTTCCCCTTAGTTTCATCCATCAAGAAAAATCAATAGTACTAGAAAAAAATGCAACCTAGTAAATTTGGGAACCGAAGACACCCCGCACATCACTTTCTATGCTGAGTCACTTTTGATTGAAGAACAAGAAAATCTAGCTGCATTCCTAAAGGAAAGAAAAGTAAATTTCACATGGACATATGCCAACATGCCAGGCCTTGATCCATAGGTAGTAGTCCATCATCTAGTAGTCTATCTAGAGGTGAAACCTATAAGACAAAAATTGAGAAAGATGCATCCATAGATTGCCTTATTGGTCAAGCTTGAACTATAGAAACTCCTTGATGTTGGCTTCATACAACCCATTGATTATCCTGAATGGTTTTCCAACCTTTTACCTATTTCTAAGCCCACTAAGGGCATCTGAATTTGCACCGACTTCAAGGACCTGAACAAAGCATGCCCTAAGGATGATTTCCCTCTTCCTAACATAAACATGATTGTAGATCTGACACCAGAGCATGAAATGCTATCATTGATGGACAAGTTTTCAGGATACAATTAGATTATGATAGAAAAGGATGATCAACATAAGACATACTTCACCTATCCATGGGGAACTTACTATTGGAATATGATGCCATTTGGGTTGAAGAATGTCAGAGCTACATACCAAAGGGCTATGACTAATTTTTCATGACATGATCCACAAATCTATAGAGGATTATATGGACAACATACTAGCCAAATCAAGAAAATGTCAAGACCACATATCAATGTTGGGCCCAATCTTTAATAGGTTGGAAGAATATAAGGTACGAATCAATCCCAAGAAATGTGTCTTTGGCATACAATTAGGAAAGCTCTTATGGTATATTGTATCAATGAGAGGAATCAAGATAGACCTTGCGAAAGTCAAAGAAATCCTTGACATGAAAACGCCTTGAAAATTAAAACAATTGAAGGGTCTACAGGGAAGGCTTCAATCAATCCATAGATTCATACACAGTTAGCAAATAAAACCATCCCATATTCTCATCTACTCCACAAGGGGGTAGCATACAAATGGGATGAGAAATGCAATCAGGCATTCAATCAAATCAAAGAATACTTACTAACACCAGTGGTCCTTATGCCACCAATCCAAAACAATCCATTGATCCTTTACATATAGGCTATGGTGGCATCACTTGGGGCCCTCCTAGCTCAACATGATGAAACAGGGAAGGAAAGGTTCATTTACTATATTAGTAGAACCTTGGTGGGACACAAGCTAAACTACACACTCATTGAGAAGGCTTGCCTTGCAGTAGTGTTTGCCTCACAAAAATTCAGGAACTATATATTGGCCCATCAAATAAAGCTCATCACCAAGATTGACCCCCTAAATATCTACTTTCTAAAGCAACGCTCATAGCATGAATGGCTAAGTGGGTCATGATCTTAACAAAATACGACATTGAATATGAAGAACAAAAAGTTATCAAAGGACAAGTAATTGCATATCAACTGGTCAAAGCACCTATATATGTCGAGAATCCACTAGTATCAAAATTTCCAGGTGAGTCCATTTTTAACCTTAGTGTAGTAGATCATTGGAAAGTATGTTTTGATGGATCATACACACTGCATCATTCAGGAATAGGAATCCTATTTATCACACCACAAGGGGACTGTATCCCAAATTCATATAGGTTATCTTTCCCTTGCACCAATAACATTGGAGAGTATGAGGCTCTTGTCATAGGACTTCAAATTATAGTACAATGGAAAATCACGACACTTAATGTTTATGGGGACTTGCAACTGATTATCAAATAGGTCAACGATGAATATCAAACCAAGGATGACCAATGTACCTATACAAGAATCTGATGGAGGATCTCAAGGAATTCTTCATCAACATACCATTTGAGTAGATATCGAGGGTAAACAATAGAGCAGCTGATGCTATGGCTACAAGCATATCATTGTTAGATATACCACAAAACATCCATAAACGTGAATTCCTTGTAGAGAAGCTTCTCATACCATCTTTTGAGGTACTAGAGTCTAAGTTCGTGTGTGAAATCATTATTCCTAGTGATCCTTGGTACCATGACATATTCACATACTTGAAAATAGGAGTCCTCCCTACTGACATCACCACAAACCTCAAGAGAACCTTCATTAAAAATTCATCCCATTTCGTTATCCTAGGTGACACCCTTTACCATAGAAGTATCAAAGTAATTCTCTTACGATGCCTTAACCCCAAGGAAGCTTTGACTACTTTAAAAGAGGTACATGATGACGTTTGTGGTTTGCACTCTAATGGTATGACCTTGGCCAAGAAACGTTGAGGACTGGGTACTACTAGCCTACTATGGAGAAGGAATCCCATGACTATGTTCAAAAGTGTATGCAATTCCAATAGCATGGATACCTAATCCATTAATGCAGAGCAAAGGAATAAATCAACTATCTCATTCTTATTTGATAAAACTCAAAACAAATTCTTGATTATCCTTGTAATTAAGGCACATTTTCCTTCACAAGACTCTTGGCTCAAGTACTCAAAATTGAAAAACAAAGCTCCCATCCATCAATGAACTTCAATACAACATTAGAGGCATCTAACAAGATTAACCAAACACAATTGATCAATAAAATTACTAGGAATATCACTATACAACTTCACCACCATATGTTACCAAAAAGGCTAGTAGTCCTGCCCTACAGAACTGTCAGAATTATATTTTAATATAGACACCTTCTACATAATGTGTCTACCTTTTTAGGTTCCTCTTAAAGTGTCTTAAAACATATCCAAAACCCAATATGTGTTGTTTCAGAGAGACATGACCAAATTTGGACTCTACCACTATCAAATAGGCCTAATTAGGTCTTGACTATAAACAGGGGCTTATTGATTTCTGCACTTCTAGTCACAATTCTACCTAACCAACGCTTGGAACAGATCATTTTAATCTTAAAAATTCATTTGAAAACACAAAAATTCCATTTTCACCTCTACTCTTACAAACCCTAGTTTGTAATCTCTTGAAAACTCTGTGTTATCAGACTGTAGATAGAAATTACAGTCAACTCTTGTTTTTTTTTTCCACACCCCAATCTCAATCTTCAAGCCCAAAACCATTTATACATAAAAGAATATGTATTAAAGACTAACTCCACCAAATCTTAAGAATTTCCATAGGAGATATCAAGAGAGAAACTTAATTTTATAATAAGTTGCTTACCCTAACAAGGGTTTGCACAGTTTTGAGAAAAATGACTATATCTTGCACAATTCTTAACTAAAATGCATGAAGCAAGATAGATTTGGAAGGTGACTGATAATATCAACTTTTAAGAACATTATTACACGTTTTTAAGTCTATACAGGCCGTACATAAGCTTGAAAATAATCAATTTTCTGAAAAATGTGCATAAAATCATAGTTCTTTCATTATTAGATCCAAGGATTCAATCACCAACAACCACAAAATGATTACAAATCCTTTTTAAAGGAATTTACACCATGTATGATCAGTTTCTAACCTCCTAACTACCCTCAACCAACCAAAACCTCATTAACCCCCAATTGTAACTTTCACACATTTTTGCAAATTGACATTATTTGTTGACAATTTTATTATTTTTTCCTAATACTCATCAAATGACTTTGAAATGACTTCTAAAAATGGAAAATGGAATCAGATACTGTAAGGAAAGCAGTGGTACGAAAACACTTTCCTAATGTCAAATCCACAAGGAAGTAAGTAGACAGTACTTTTAATTTTTCAAATTACAATCTAATTAAGACACACATGAAAGATTTACAGAAATAGAGCAAATACTCAAAGACAATGAAAAAAAGATTTATGTGGGAAACCCTTTCAAGAAAAAACCCACCACACCAAGCTGAATCTCTTTGTATTACAGTAACAACAATTACATACAATCAGAGATACAACTCTCTGGTAATTCACAGTAGCTACAACATTCATTGTTTAATCTCTCTCAAAAAAGCACTCAACCAACTCGACAAACTCGTCATCTTAATTTCAAATCAGAATCAATTTTCTTTTATTCTATTCACATTCTGATTTTGTCTTCTATGCATCCTTATCTTCCAGATCTTCATTGAAGAAAGTTTCCATGTCGTTTCAAATTTTTCCTTGCAAGCTGTTTAGTTCCAGCATCGCAACAGTTACAAAAAACCAACTGTCATCTGTTTGAAAACCGCTTCCTCTGATTAGTCTAGCAGGATGCCACACAGGATGATCACGTGGTCAACGACATTCACACTTTGTTGGCATATCGTTGAGACACTAGCAGTGTCTCCCCGATGCCACAACGTATTCACTATCGAAAACAGCTTCAAACCCCAACAGTCGGCAAGAGGATTCTCATTCGACAAGACTTATATCGAAAACCATAAGTCATATCGAACTCAAAGAGACCATTAGTAAGACATACCGATCTTGCCAAGACCTCATATCGAATTCTTCAAGTTATGTCATTGAGTGATTTCCATTCGGCATGACAATCGCATTTCGCTGAGACTCATATCGAAGTCAGAAGTCATAGCGATGAGTTATACTATCGGCAAGACATACTGATCTCGCCAAGACTTCCCATCGACCACTGCATTCTACACTGAAGCCTTACTACTATCGGCAAGACCCCACGGTTTCAGTGAGACTTCATACCGAAAGACAAAGCTTCCACCAAATGTCACATACTATCGGCAAGACTCATGTCTTTCACCGTGGCCTTTCTCTGAGCGCCCTAAGTCTTACTGAAGACTATCGGTGTGACTTACCCAAGTCGCCAAGACCTCTCAACGAAGTCTTTTGTTATCATGAAGACACTACGAGAGTACTCCTATCGGCATGACCTAGCTTCATCGTTGAGACATCTCCCCGCAACCTTTATGTTACCCCAATAGTTGTACATCCCAGTCTGCGAGACCTTTCATACTTGCGGAGACATCTTACCAAAACCCTTGTTTCACTGATAGAGCCAGATACTATCGGTGAGACATTCCAAGTCGGTGAGACCATGTACCAACAATAGATCCTTTGGCCAAGTCTCCCCGACACCCGATAAGATCACACTGTCGCCCGAAGGTTTTCCATTCGCCAAAAGGTCACAGCGATAGACTTGTCGGCAAGACATCAACCCTGTCACAACGATATGAACATTTCAAGAGATTTAGAATAGTTAGTTGGCCAGACATCCATGATGTCACACTGAATTTTCCTTCAAGGAGTTTCATGTCAGTAAGGATTGAGGCACATATTCCAACAAGCTCCCACTTGACGAAGATCTTACTAACACCTCCATGGCATAATAAAACTACTAAAATTCATGGGCCAAGAGGCCCATCGAACTGGCACACCACTTGAACTTGTCTGTGCTCACAAGCTTTGTCAATGCATCTGCAACATTCTCCAGAGTATCCACTTTCTCCAAAGAGACATTCCCATCCTTGACCATATCTCGTACAAAGTGATACTGTACATCTATATCTTTCGTCCTGGCATGGAATGTAGGATTCTTTGCCAAACATATAACACTCTAACTGTCACAGTAAATAGAAATCTTTCCTGCATCAAAACCAATGTTAGAACACAAACGTTTTAACTAGATTTCTTCTTTACAGGCATGTGTTGCAGCCATGTATTATGCCTCTGTTGTGGACAAAGTGACTACAGCTTGCCGCTTGCTCATCCAACTCACTGCACCACTATTCATTGTGAAAATATATCCACTGGTGGATCTTCTATTGTCAATGTCCCCTGCCCAATCAGAGTCCACATAACCTTGAATACTGAGAGTTATTTGTGATTCAACCAAGTTACCATGGTAACACAAAGCAAATTCTGAAGTGCCCTTCAGATATCTAAACACTCTCTTCACAACATCCCAATGTGTTCTTCCAGGATTTTCCATAAATCGACTAAGAACTCCCACTGCTTGGGCAATGTCTGGCCTTGTACAGACCATTGCATACATAAGGCTACCAACTACACTAGCATAAGGTACACTGGTCATGTCCTCCATCTCAGAAGGAGATTTTGGACAATCCTCAATAGATAGCTTTGTTCCCTGCATAACTGGAACAACTAGTTGTTTGCAATCAGTCATACAAAATCTCTCTAGAACAATCTTGACATACTTACTCTGACTAAGCCAAAGCTTTCTATTCTTCCTGTCCCTGGTTATTTCCATTCCCAGAATATACCCTACTGCACCAAGATCTTTCATTTCAAACTTTGCAGAAAACTGAGACTTAAGATCATAAATCATTAGCTTACTATTGCCTATGAACAACATATCATCAACATAGAGTGCAATAATAAGGACTTGATCACTTTCAACTTTGTAATACACACAGTGATCACATTTTGATCTTACAAATCCCAATGACAAAACAAACGTGTCAAACTTTTGGTACCACATTCTAGGAGACTGTTTTAAACCATACAGAGATTTCTTTAACTTGCAAACCAATCTTTCTTTACCTTTTTCTACAAAGTGCTCGAGCTGGGACATATAAATTTCTTCTTCAAGATCACCATGAAGAAATGTTGTCTTCACATCCATCTACTCAATTTAAAAGTCATACGCTACTGCAAGTGACAAAAGAAATCTAATAGATGTCAGCTTAGCGACAGGAGAAAAGTTTTCTCCATAATCAATTCCCTCTACCTGGGAATACCCTTTTGCAACAAGCCTTGCTTTATATTTTTCCACACTATTGTCCAGACCTATTTTCTTTTTAAAAACCCATTTGTATCCCACAACTTTTCTGCCTTTAGGCAATGGCACCAAACTCTAGGTATCATTCTTATCTAATGATGCCATCTCTTCATTCATGGCTTCCAACCAAGAGTTTGAATCAGACATTTTAAATGCCTCTTTCACAGTCCTAGGTTCATTATTGCTAGAAATTAAAGCATACGCACAAGTAGACTCAATTAAAGAAAACCCATACTTATCAGGTTGCTTTCTTTCATGAGTTGACCTCCTCACAGGCTGAGGTTGAGGTGGTTCTTCATCTTCATCAGAACTTTCAGAACTACTTGAGCTCTCCTCAGTATCAAGTACATTTTGATTTTTCAATTCCCCTTTATCTGGTGTCGGAGGAATTACTGCTACATCCTTTTCATTTTCTGATTTCTTCTCTGACTGCAGATCCAAAGTAGAAGGTTTCATCTCACGAAAGATAACACTTCTGCTGTGAAAAACCTTCTCAGTCTCAGGATTCCAAAGCTTGTATCATTTTATGCCAGCACTATAGCCTATAAATATACACTTTACATCTTTTTTTTCCAACTTGGATCTTTTTGCAAATGGCACATATGCATATGCCTCACAGCCAAAGACACGAATATGTCTAAGAGAGGGCTTCTTTCTAGACCATGCTTCCAAAGGTGTCTTCTCAACAAGAGCAGAGTTAGGAGAGTGATTTACCAAGTAACATGCTATAGAGACTGCTTCAGCCCAAAACTTCTCCTCCAAGCCAGCACTGCTCAACATACTTCGTGCTCTTTACATTATTGTCCTATTGAACCTTTCAGCAACTCCATTTTGTTGTGGAGTGTAAGGTGTAGTGTTGTGTCTTTTGATCCCATGATCTTTACAGTACCTTTCGAATTCATTTGAATAGAACTCACCACCATTGTCAGTCCTTAAACATTTTATTTTTCTACCAATCTAATTTTCTACAAGGTTTTTAAATTCCTTAAACTGACTGAACACTTTTGATTTACTTTTCAAAAAATATACAAATGCTCTTCTTGAATAATCATCAATAAACGACACATAGTATCTTGATTTAGACAAAGAAGGAACATTCACTAGACCAAACACATCAGAATGTATATAATCAAGCAAACTAGAAGTTTTGTGAGGACTAGAATAAAATGAAACATGGTGCTATTTTCCATATATGCAATGTTCACAAAAATCAAACTCAAGATTACAATCTTCAAGCCCTTCTACCAGGTTTTTATTTTTCAAGGTTTTTAAACCTTTCTCACCAATGTGGCCTAGCCTATGATGCCAGAGCATAGTCTTCTTTGTAGGAAGTTTAATCTCCATGGAGTTTACACCATCAGGAATGTTTTCCTTCTTTTCTTCATGAGCAGCCTTAAGTGACTTTACAGAGACATTGTTTCATTGAACAACTAGTGCATCTAGCTTGTATAGAGTACCAATTCAAGCACCCCTAGCCAACACCATAGACCCACTAGTCATCTTGTATCCATTTGCAGAGAATGTGACTTGCACTCCGATATCATTCAGCTTACTTATAGAAAGTAGATTTTGAGCCAGACCTGGTATATGCATCACATCATTGATTCCCTTCACTCTTCCATTAGGGAATTGAATTCTGACTCTTCCATGACCAACAATTTTCAAAGATGAATCACTTGCCAGGTACACCTTTCCACCATTATATTCTTCATACTTTGTGAACCATTCTCTATGAAATGCCATGTGGAAAGATGCTCCAGAATCAATTAGCTAGACATCATCTGATGCCTATGTAGCCAAGGCTACAATGAAGGCATCTCCATCACTATGAGAAGAATCATTCCAGAAGATTTCTTCTTCTTTTTCTCCTCCTTGTAGTCCTTTCAAACTTGACTAGGTTGCCCACAGTTACAACACTTCACCTTGGACTTCTTGCTAGGAGACTTTGATCTCCCTTCTAATTTTGATATGGACTTCTTGTCCTTCTTCTTGCCTTTCTCCTTTGGTCTACCTCTGACAGCCAAAGCCTCCTTTGCCATCTCAGAGGATTTTCTTCTCATTTCTTCTAATAACAAAGAAGCAACAATGTCTTCCATCTTGAATGTGGATGTTCTACTCCCAATGGCCATCACCAGATGATCACAAGAATTAGGTAGAGAATAGAGCAACAACATGCAACGATCTTCATCTTCAATCTTCACACCAACAAATGTCAACTGAACAATCAGCATGTTGAAAGCATTTAAGTGATCAGCAATAGACCCTCCTTCTTGCATTCTCAAAGAGTACAACTTCTTCCTCAAGAACAGCTTGTTCACCAAGGACTTTCCTTGATAAATAGATGCTAATCTTTTCCACAAGGAAGATGCAGTCTTTTCTTCATGTACATTTAGAAGAATAGAACTTGCTAAACAGAGCCTTATCAGCCCTTTTTATTTTCTATCAGACAGGTCCCAATCCTCTTGCTTCATGCCTTGAGGCATTGCTCCAGACACAGTAAGCCACAGATCATGATATACTAACAGATCTTCCATCTTGAGTTTCCACAACTCGAAATTACTACCATTGAATTTCTCTATCTCCATCTTTCTGGGTGTGCTTGCCATCTTAATCTGTAATTAAATTTTCAGACCTCTACCAGACTCCCACTGAAAAAGATTTAACACAAAAAACCCAACCCACTCACAAGGACAACACAACTAGCCAGGCTCTAATACCACTTGTAAGGAAAGTAGCGGTACAAAAACACTTTCCTAATGTCAAATCCACAGGGAAGTAAGCAGAAAGTACTTTTAATTTTTCAAATTACAATCTAATTAAGACGCACATGAAAGATTTACAGAAATAGAGCAAATACTCAAAGATAATGAACAACAGATTTATGTGGGAAACCCTTTCGGGAAAAAAACCCACCACACCAAGCTGAATCTCTTTGTATTACAGTAATAACAATTACATACAATCAAAGATACAACTCTCTGGTAATTCACAGTAGTTACAACATTCACTGTTCAATCTCTCTTAGAAAAGCACTCAACCAACTCGACAAACTCATCATATTAATTTCAAATTAGAATTGATCTGCTTTTATTCTATTCACATTCTGATTTTGTCTTCTGTGCATCCTTATCCGCCAGATCTTCATCGAAGAAGTTTTCCATGCCGTTTCATATTTTTCCTTGCAAGTTGTTCAGTTCTAGCATCGCAACAGTTACAAAAAACCAATCGTCATCTGTTTGAAAACCGCTTCCTCTTATTGGTCTAGCAGGATGCCACATAGGATGATCACTCAATCAACAACATTCACACTTTGTTGGCATATCGGTGAGACACTAACAGTGTCTCCCCGATGCCACAAAGTATTTGCTATCAAAAATGGCTTTAGACCCCAATAGTCGGCAAGAGGATTCTCATTCGACAAGACTTATATCAAAAACCATAAGTCATATTGAACTCAAAGAGACCATCGACAAGACATACCAATCTCGCCAAGACCTCATATCGAAGTCTTCAAGTTATTTCATTGAGTGATTTCCATTCGGCATGACAATCGCATTTCGCTGAGACTCATATCGAAGTCAGAAGTCACATCGATGCGTTATACTATCGGCAAGACATACCGATCTCGCCAAGACTTCCCATCAACCACTGCATGCTACACCAAAGCCTTACTACTATCGGCAAGACCCCACGGTTTCGGTGAGACTTCATACCGAAAGACAAAGCTTCCACCGAATGTCACATACTGTCGGCAAGACTCATGTCTTTCACTGTGACCTTTCTCCGAGCGCCCTAAGTCTTACCGAAGACTATTAGCGTGACTTACCCAAGTTGCCAAGACCTCTCAACGAAGTCTTTTGTTACCGCGAAGACACTACGAGAGTACTCCTATTAGTGTGACCTAGCTTCATCGTTGAGACATCTCCCCGCAACCTTTATGTTACCTAGATAGTTGTACATCCTAGTTGGTGAGACCTTTCATACTTGCAGAGACATCTTACTGAAACCCTTGTTTCACGGATAAAGCCATATACTATCGATGAGACCACATACCGACAATAGACCCTTTGGCCAAGTCTCCCCGACACCTGATAAGATCACACTATCACCCGAAGGTTTTCCATTCGCCAAAAGGTCACAACGAACACACAAGGTCACAATGATAGACTTGTCGGCAAGAAATCAACCCTGTCACAACAATATGAACATTTCAAGAGATTCAGAATAGTTAGTCGGCCAGACATCCATGATGTCACACCGACTTTGCCTTCAAGTAGTTTCATGTCAGTAAGGATTGAGGCACATATTCCAATAGATACAAATAGAACCATGGAGGTGAAAAGGTGCTCCTACACCATCCATGCACTAGCTCAAGAGTTCCAGCCGATTATAGCACCTTGGCCTTTTTCACAGTGGGGGCTCAATCTCATTGGAAAAATCATACCCACTTCATCTAATGGACACAAGTTCATTATCCCTGCCACATAATACTTCACAAAGTGTTTGGAAGCCATCCCCATTACTTATATCATAGGGAATAAAATCTCTAAATTCATCTTGAACTACCTCATTTGTTGTTACGGTGTTCCACAAGCCCTTATCTCTAATAATGGAACACCCTTCACAAACTAGGATTTCTGTGAGTTATGCCAAAAATTCAATATCCAACATCACTTCTCCACCTCATATTACCCTCAGGGTAATCGCCAAGCTGAGGCT
The DNA here is from genome assembly GCA_007258455.2 of Sequoia sempervirens. Taxonomy (NCBI): domain Eukaryota; kingdom Viridiplantae; phylum Streptophyta; class Pinopsida; order Cupressales; family Cupressaceae; genus Sequoia; species Sequoia sempervirens. The sequence continues at coordinate 286,526,556 of VDFB02000003.1, read as the reverse complement.
ATGAATAAAGCCATCTTTAAAATCCTAAAGAAAATAGTCAATGAAGTTGGTCGTGATTGGTACCTATAGCTAAATCCCACCTTATGGGCCTACTGAACAAGTATCTGCATGCCTATAGGTGCAACCCCTTTCTCCCTGGTTTACCAATCAGAAGTCATCCTTCCCATTAAGATCGAGCTCCCATCCTTGAGAATATCACTGTAGAATCTTATTACTAATGAAGAATACAGGGTATCACGGTTGAACGAGCTAGAGCTATTAGACGAGCAACACATGGATGCTTTGAACCATCTACAAGTCTATCAGAACCATCTTAAAAGGAGCTATAACAAAAAGATAAAGGGTCAGTCATTCCAGGTCGGGGAGCTCGTGTTGAAAGAAAAACAAAAAAATGTGTCTAATCCAAACAACAAAGGAAAATTTGAACCCAACTAGCTAGGACCCTTCATCATCACAACAAGCTACAAGTTAGGAACATATCAATTGTCAACACCATAAGGGGAGCCTCTGTAGGATCCCATCAATAACTCCCACCTCAAAAAAATTTATGCCTAAGCTTGCAAGGTATAAATCCAAAAATACAAAAAAATCTAAAAAAAAAAAAAGAAATCAGAAAAAGGATTGAAAACAATAAAGAAAAAAACCGTCCTCTAGTGAAAACCACTTCGGTGGTGCTTTGGGAAAGTACCTTGGTGAAAACTTGGCAATCAAGTGTCTTGTGTAAATAAGCACTTTCCATCCACCATGGATTCTTTGGCTTGTTCTGCATCACCTTCCATCACTTTCCATCACCCATCGCATTCCATATTTCTTTCATCACCCATCCACATCCATATCATAGCTTGATCTCGCGTCGGTATCATGTTCCATCTTAGTAGTACTCAAAACATTCCTAAGGTCATTTTTTCCTACCTATATTGGGGTAGTCTATCACATCACTATGGGGGCATGTCCCTATACCTACATTGGATTAGATTCATGTATATTCTTGAGATCTTCCTTAAAATTGAGAAAATCCAAAAACATCCAAAACATATCAAAAATCCAAAAATAGGTGAAAAATAGAAAAAGTTAAAAAATAGAGTTGTCATGTTGAACTACGTTGTCTCTGGGCTTGAACATAGGCAAGACTAATCATTGATCAACCCTCGAGACATTAGGTCATTCTTTTAGGTTTCCATCATAATAAAATGACTGTCCATTTGTTCATATCTCATCAATAAACGATTTTATGTCAGTCGAACTACATGGTCTCTATGTGTATAACATAGGAAAGGCTAATCTTTGATCAGCCCCTGAGGCCCCTAGGATAGGTCCTTAGGTTAGGTTTTTGGTCAAAATCTTAGAAAACACAAATACATTAGAAATTTTGAAAATCAAAACATTTGTAAAACATCTCAAAAAGCTCAAAAACAACCTCAAAACATTCAAAATACCCAAAATCATCCATCTCATTTCACTTTCACCCACAATAAACGTCCACTCACAATAAATCAACCATCACCTTCAATCTTTGGAAAAACAATAAGAAACAAGTATAGCAAATTGAAAGTGAAAACTCAAATGTCAAGGTCTAAAGTTCATGTCAATATGTAAACTAGTTCGTCAACTCTTGGTATCACTAGCCCATCATCCTGTTAGTCTCACAATCATCTAATAACATCATGTCCTAGGATGCATCCTTCCTACAATGGACATCAACATCAGACATCACCGTAGTTTAGTCTTGGCTAGCGGTATGAAGAACATTGACTTGTTTGTGTACTTGATCTTTTCTTGTGATTTATCTTATTGCACTCATTCCAATGACCTATCGATGATGTCTAATCTAAAAATATTTAGAGAGAAATGAACAAGGCATTGATCATTATCTTTCATTTGTTGTGCTTGTTGGATATTATTTTAATATAACCTTGATCATGCTAACTTTGTTCGGTTTGAAGGGAGGATGTTTTGGATGCCTTATTGACTATTACACTGTTAGGATTTTCCTTTCTATGTTTTTGTTCAAGATGTTTGAAATTTCTAAAGTACATGTGACATATTTTTGGACCCAAAGGACTCTCTGACTCATACGGTTTTTCACTTAAAAGGAGAGAGATTAGGTCCAAAAATGCTTATGTAACACTCAAATCAGGATGTATGCAATGTGATATGATGTAAATTATCTTGACTAAATGTAATTGACTGATTAAGATGATCTAAAATGAATGCAAAAGTGCAATTTAAGCTATGTTTGAAAACACATTATGATATGCAAACAACTATGAAAATGAAGAAACTATGTAGAACAAAAGGTACATGGGTAAATCTGAGTGCACCTGGATGAAATATGAGTTGTCTGGAGTATCTGGAATGCTGATGAATTTTATTAATTTTTCATAGTGGGACTCATTCGCCCAAGGTGGTGAATCAGTCCTCTAACTGATGAAAAAGTGTCGAGAACTAATTTCTGATAGTCGTGATCCAGAATCTGACAAAATACAGATTTTTCAGATTTCAAGTGGGACTCATTCACCAAGGGTGGTGAATCAGCCCTCCCCAAGATTTATGGAAAATCAGGAGACAACTCTACAATACCAGATTTGGAGATGTCTGAATGTTGGGTTGTAGGGGTCAATTCTATAGGAAACAAACAGAAAATACTCAAAATGCTTGAAAGAATGATAGGTTGACTTGAAGAGCCTATTTGACTTAATTTCCACTTTTCAACACATTTAGACCTATTAAATATGCAAAAAAAAGGCTGCAAATACACATGCAAAAGGGGAAGAATGTTGGAGGGTTAGTAAATAGGGGTTTTCCTTGGTCAAACCCCACTTTGGTAATCAAACCCAATAGAAATGAATGAAATGAAAAGGAAATGATAAATGAACAACATGAAAGTGTTACCAACTTACCAAGATCCTTGTATATGGGAGTCTGAAGTGGACTCAATGGCTGGTCCAAAGTGCTTGAAAAGTACTTGAGTTGACGATGTAGAGTGCTTGAGAGTGCTTGAATGCTTAAATGTATAGGTGGATGAGTGAATCTTGATGAATGGGCTTTAAAATGAGGTGAAAGTCACTTATTTATACAATTATTGTGCCTTACTATTCGTTCATACCTCATCATAGGCCGACATGAAGTGAATTTGAATAAAATCCTGAAAGGAAATTTGAAATATTTTGAATTTTGGGCCAAGGGGGACTCATTTGCCACCCATGGTGAATGGGTCCCACCTAGGACCTAAAACCATGTGTCAGGAAAATGTTGTGTTTAATGTTGTTTGTCAGGATAAGATCCAAAAATACACTTAATATAAGCATATGAGGGCATAAAGGGACAAAATAAAGCATGAGAAGGGTGTAAATAGTGAAGATGTGCCTAGAAAAGTGTGAAAGCTTGTTACAAGACTTCACAACACTTCAAAATAGGACTTGTTGATGAGTGAAAAGGTGGTTTTTAGGTAAATTGCATTAAATGGAGTCTAGAAGAATGTAGAAATGTCTTACAACACTTCACAACACCTTCACAAGACATCGCTCTTTGAGTTTTAGTACCTAAATAAGCATTTCAAGCCATGATACATCATAAAATCAAAGCAACATAATTCGAACACCATGAAAAAAGACCTAAAAGGCCATGAAAATGATAAGGGACCATTTTTCTATGACACATTTAGCCCCCACTTTAGTGAGAGGACAAACTTGCTTCCTCACACTAAAGTAGCCATGAACATCGGGGAGAGGTTTCAAATGCACTTACGTTAGCAAGATGAAATACAACGATCAAGAGGGATGATCAAGCCCCCAGGATGGAGATCCCATTGCAAACTGAACATAAGAAAAAAGGAATGCACAAGTGTTGAAATGAATTGAATGAGGCTTCGATCATCAATCCAACTAGTTGTGAAAAGAGATTTAGGCTGATTGTTTGAAAAAGAGAATGTGTACTCACTCTGGGGCCATGGAACTTTAGGTTGTCCATGGGGTGAGAAGGCCCAATTGTATACTCACTCTGGGGCCATGGAACTAGTTGTCCGTGAGGTGAGAAATCCCAAAAAGTAAGATACATATGCTAGTTGGTATGCAATCACAAACACAAAAGTGGCTATGGGGAAAATTCATGCCGCTAGGTGGGCATCCCACTCACCATGTTAAAGCTATACTTGTTTGATAACTTTAACAAGGCGCCACAAAGAAAAAGGAAATGCAAATGTTAAGTTTTAAACAATGCGGCACTATAGGCATGCAAGTTGTGTTATGCAAGGTGGCCAAGAAATAAAATGCAAAAATGTAATTTGAAAGATTGTTCAAAGGAGTCATGTTTAGTTCATGCAAGGTCAGTAACTTAGGGAACATTGTTTCTAATGTCTCCAAGAGAGGACCAATCAAAGAATAGTTTATTCACAACTTAGGGGATGAAGTGCGTCGCATCAAACCACAAAGAGGAATGCAATATGCTTAGAAAGATCACACTTATGAAGGACATCACACCCAATGTCATCCACAAAATGACCAACACATCATGTAAATGACAAGGCTACACTAAGAAGCATAAATGCAAATGAAATAATGGTAATGTATGCCCCCCACTTTAAAGGAATTGCTACACATCATTATGTGAGCAATTACTTGAAAGTAGAGAAGAAAAGAAAATGCAAAAAGAAAACAAGAAATGAGAGCCAACCTAGAAAGCTCTATGCCAAGTCATATGTTTCGAAGTTAGGCTACGTCATATCAAGGATAAATGAAAAAAAGAACGAAAGGGAGTTGTCCCCCAAAAAAGAAAGTAGACCAAACACATAAGGGATCTATGGATTTGGGGTTAGTATGTTCATTCTTGCAATTTTTTTATGAGAGAGCGTGAAACTGTCATCATTCCCCCAAATACACATAGAACTAGAAGAATGACATAAAGAGAGCGAAAACAAAGAAAAAAAAGTTTGTTTTGAGTCAACATGGAAGAGACATTGCGGTCTTGACGCTTTGCATCATTCCCAAAAGGAAAACTCAAGCGAAAAGAAAATGAAAAGGAAAAGTGAAAAAGCTTTTGGGTCAACATGAAGGAGAAATTTTGGTCTTAGTTCCTTGCATCATCCCCAAAATGAAAACACAAGAAAGGACAAAGAAAAAGGAAAGGGACCATTTGGGTCAACATTGAAGAGACATAGGGCGTCTCAATGCTTTGCATCATCCCCAAAAGGAAAACACAAAACAAAAATGAAAAAGACAAAGACCTTGTGGGTCAACATGGAAGAGACATAAGGTGTCTCTACACTTTGCGTCATCCCCAAAAGGAATACACAAAAAAAGTATGACAAATAGAAGAATAAAGGTATGAATAGAAGAAGTGTACAAAGAGAAGGAAACATTAAACACATGATACGGGGAACACAATACGCACATGAAAAGAAAATAAAAAGGAAAAGATAAAAAGGTTAGCTAGGAAAAGGTGAGTCCACCATCTAACAAGTCATTTGCCTCCTAATCATGTGCAGTGTAATGCGAAGGCGGTTGACTGTCCAAAGGAGGAATCACAAGTACTGAACTAGGGATTGTACTAGGTTCTCCACTTGGTGGAAAGGATTTATCATTTAAGCTCATTGTGGATGAGAATAAAGGGTTCAAATCATTGTGTACTTCTTCGTCTATTTTGGCAATCATCGTCATCATCAATATTAATAACGACGGGAGGACGAAGGGTGATTTCTAAGGATGGATGTATCAAGAGTGTTGTTTGTTGGATGGGTTCATTTTCTTGCAATTGATAGGTTGAGCTATCGTGTGGTAGGTCAGGAGAGGGAAGGTGGTCATCTATTACTTCCATCAAGGGTGGAGGTTGATTTTCTTTATCATTTTCCATTTGAGATTTACGAGCAAGAAAACGATGGTGACGCCTACGTTCCTGAGCACTACAATTTCATTTAATTATGTTTTGGAGTTGTTGAGGTGTAAGACCAGATTGAGTCGTGATAGGGTCTTCTTCTTCCGAAGGGGGAAGAACAAGAGAAACCGAAGAGGATGGATCAACCACTTTCTCTTTTTCTTTATACACTTGTTTGGTTCGAGGAGGCTAAGTAGGGTTTGTGTCAGGTTCCCTTGGTCATTTAAACGATGGTGGGGAAGGGTCTAGAGGGATTTGTTTAGAAGTTTTGGTGGTTTGTTCAATATTAGGTTTAGGTGTAATCATGGTTTCATCCGGGATATGATGGGTGGAGGTGGACAGAGATGTGTTACGACGAGATAATTCAACAATCTTTTTGGCTTTAAACTTTTGATAAGCAATGTAAAAGAAGTCCTTTCGAGGGGTGATAGGTTCCATGGGTGTAGGCCAAAAGGCTTCTAATGAAAAGTTACCTTTAGAAGATAAAGGATTAAAGCCACTATGGTGTACAATGACTACCTCATTGCCATGTGGAAACTTTAAGCACTTATGAACAACTTATGGGACTGATTTCATTGAGCGAAGCCAAGGAAGGCCTAGCCACAAACAAAATTGGTTAGATTGTGGAATAATAGAAAATGTTACATCCAAAGTCTTAGGTCCTATTTGCAAAGGTAGCACGATTGATCCAATCGTAGGGTATGCAAAACCATGATGTGTTTTAATCCATGTAGTCAGTTTATTATAGTCATCTTGATATAGATCATGTAATACTAGAAATTCTTCTATGATCACGTTCTCACCACAAGCAGGATCTATTAATATCCCATTAGTAGGTTTATCATAGATTCTACTGACTATGTAGAGAGGACCATCAGGAAGTTTTTGTAGTATGTCTTTAGCAGAAAAATTAATATCAAGAGATTTAGTGGTTTGGCCCTTGCGAGGGATAACGTCTATCGTAGCTACAAGTTTATCCACATGACTAGCTTGGGTAACAATAGGAGGTGTATCAGGTTGTCCGTTGTGTGTATCAACAGTCATTACATCAGGATTTGAAGGTTCACTAGCCTTGACAAATGAGGTAGTGTGTTTAGGCATAGGGTTGGTGAAAATTTGTAAATTTTGGTTACGGGGTGTGATGGACTTATTGCCTTGATCATTAACACCCGGGTATGTGTAGGATCATGATGGTCCAAAAAGTGGCGATATGATGTGTATGTGTAAGGTATGTGGCTAACGACTTTTTTTTACCCAAAATTGATGAAACAAAAAGGATTTTTAAAGGATATTCTCAGCTTTCCACCAATATAAATTATGCTTTACTTTGAATTTAATAAATAATTATTATTCATTTTCTATTTGAATTACAACTAAAGTCCCGATTGATAAGCTGATTGAAAAACATCTATAGCTTTCAAACAGTATCACATTTTTTGAGTTAGAAACATGTGTCACATTATATGCTTCGTATACTATAGGATTGAAAAAACAAAAATTGAATTTCATGAATTTTTTACCAAGTTAAGGTGGTTAGACATATGAGTTTTTATAATTTTTAAAAGTTGTAATAAAAATTCATAATTAATTATTTACTTGGAAAAAAATTACAAAAAATATGCATCACATTGGGACATGAGTCCTCTACTTATATCTAAAAGATTATCAAAAATATTATCATTTTATTGTGGTTAGGGTGGTCGGACAAACACCTACTTATTTTTTCCCAAATTTAAGTACTACTGCATTGAAATTTCAAATTTTCAACAAATAGATTTTTTTTTTTTTAAATAAACATAGTATTTTAGAAACTACATCCAATTTGCTACAGATTCTTTTCTTACATATTTTTGAAATAATATAGATAACTTATTCAATTTTTTATGTCAAGTTGCCCAACTCTAACTCTGATTTTTTTGAATTTTTTGCCACTTAAGGGCCTATTTTTTTCATGATGATCTTGCACATACCCACCCATAATGGTCAATTCACCTAAATCAATGAGGTCTTGTACTAAATGTTTAAGACACTTGCAATGTTCAGTGTCGTGGCAATTTTGATGATGAAAATGGAAATAAGTGTTAGGTTTGAAGGTAGGTGGTAAGGATTGATTAGGATCAAGTGGTCGAACAGGTGGTAAGGTAAGCATGTGTTTTTGGATTAATTGGTTCATTGTATGGTGGAGGGTGTCAGGTAAAGGGGTGAAGTGTCTGTTCGGATCACCATAATGGTAAGGCACAGCTGTCTTAGAAGCGGCCATTGAATTTTGAACTTGTAGTGCTGGTTGTGATTGGGGTGAAGGAGGTGGATTAAACTATAAAAAGCCTCGGTTAGGTTTACAAAAAATTTGTGTGTTGTGTTGGTTTTGATTGTTATGTTTAGGTTTGTCAACTTGGCTAGAAGTGGATTTTGACTCACGACTTGAAAATGAATTTTGATAATCACATAAGGTTGTACACAAATGCATGAATGAAGGGAATTTCATCATGGTAAGTTTATCTTGAAGGTTAGTATGAAAATTCTCAATAAAAATCTTCTGCAGATGTGCATCTAGAATTTTGATATCAAATTGAGCGTATAAGGATTGGTAACAGGAGATGAAATCTGTCACTTTTTCATCGATGTTTTTTCTACATCACATAAGGTCAGCCATTGTCTTTTTAGGTGTCATGTGCACCTGAAAGTGATGAATGAAAGCTTCCACCAATTCATTAAATGAATGGATGGAATGATTGGGCAAGTTGGAAAACCATTCTAAAGCGATGTCTTTCAAGGTCCTTGGAAAAAATTTTGCTAAAATTTTATCGTCAAGGACAAAATCACAACATAAGGTGGTAAAAGCATTGACATGGTTGATAGGGTCTCCTTTTCCTCCGTATTTCTTAAACCTCAGCATTTCTATCCCTTGTGGCATTGGGGTATGTAAGATTTCTAATGATAAGGGGCTGCTACAAACAAGATATGTGGGTGGAATGATTTGACCTTGACTAATGGTGGCAACTTGGTGTTGCATGGATGAAGCAGTGTTAAGGAGTTGGGTAATAAAAGGATTAGGATAATTAGGTTGAGGTGGAAGGGAAAATGGTGATGGAGTGTAGGTGATGTTAGGGGAAGTGAAAGGAATGCTAAGGGGTGTGAAAGTGGTGGAAGGAGCTTACGATGCCACAAAAGAAGTAGGAATGCTAGTGGAAATTGGGAAAGAAGTAGCTACATAATTAGGTTGATGCATAGTTGTATGGACTTGCAGATTGGTGTAAGTTGGTATGGAAGCTATAGTTGAAGGGGGAGGAACTTGAGATGCCCCTTGGCTTACAGGAATGTTTGTGGATTGAGTATTGGATGAGGCATGTTTTTTGTAAATCTCGGCAATTTTTTTTAGCAATTGCAAGCCATCATCACTCTCTATTAAGAAATAAAGGTTCTCAATAGCAGGTATAGTAGTGGTAGAAATGTTTTCAAGTGACAAATCTTGTTGTAAATGTGCAAAGTCCTCATGAATATTAATGACCTTTTCTTGTGGGAGGGATTTGTTTTGATTGTCAACAGGCATAGGATGGAAAGGTGAAGGCATGGAAGTGGTATTGTCAGAGCTTAATACACCATTGTCCATACCAGGAGTAGGAGCTCATGAGATCCCAAGGTCCACAACGAAAGTGTTCTCGTGGGATGCCATGAGTCTAGAACTTCTTCTCACTAAAGCATTATCAACATGGCACCAAACACTCATGCAAGTACCACAAAGGAAGGGTGGATGGAAATGCTCACTAATCTAAGAATTTGAAACAGAAAATCTGCTAACTATAATTTAGAGATGCAAATATAGAAAACAGAAATGCAGTAAAATGCTAGAAAAAGTACAGAACTATTGTTTAAAATGTGCAAAGGGACTAATTTTCCCCAGGTGGCGAATGAGTCCTAGGATGCAAGTTTTTTGTATTTTTTATAATTTTAAGGATGATTTAAATGTTCTACTGAATGCAAGTACAGATGCAGAATGCAAAGTTTCACTGTTTTCAATGAAATGGAATGCAAAAATGAAAACTAAATGAATGTTTTACTAATGCAAAATGGAAGGTCCTAGAATGCAATAACAAATCAATTCCCTAATTGAATTGCAATGCAAATGGTAAGTGGGATGTAAGATATGAATGCAGTTAGAAGTTTAAAATGTTCAAAAGTTGGGTTCACCAAAATGTGACATAGATTTTTGGACCCAAAGGACTCTCTAACTCATAGGGTTTTTCACCTAAATGGAGAGAGATTAGGTACAAAAATTCTTATGTAACACTCAAATAAGGATGTATGCAATGTGATATGATGTAAATGATCTTGAATAAATGCAATTGACTGATTAAGATGATCTAAAATGAATGCAAAAGTGCAATTTAAGCTATGTTTGAAAACACATTGTGATATGCAAACAACTATGAAAATGAAGAAACTATACAAAATAGAAGGTACATGGGTAAATCTGAGTGCACCTGGGTGAAATATGAGTTGTCTGGAGTATCTGGAATGCTGATGAATTTTAATGATTTTTCACAGTGGGACTCATTCGCCCAGGGTGGCAAATTAGTCTTCCAACTAATGAAAAAGTGTCAAGAAATGATTTCTGATAGTTGGGATCCAGAATTTGACAAAATAAAGATTTTCAAATTTCAAGTGGGACTCATTTGCCAAGGGTGGTGAAACAGTCCTCCCCAAGATTTATGGAAAATCAGGAGACAACTCTGCAACATCAGATTTGGAGATGTCTGAATGTCGGGTTACCAGGGTCAGTTCTGCAGGAAATGGACAGAAAATGTTTAAAATGCTTGAAAGAATGATAGGTTGAATTGAAAAGCCTATTTGACTTAATTTCCACTTTTCAACACATTTAGACCTGTTAAATCTGTAAAACAAAGGCTACAAATACACATGCAAAAGGGGAAAAATGTTGGAGGGTTAGGAAATAGGGGTTTGCCTTGGTCAAACCCCACTTTGGTAATCAAATCCAATATAAATGAATGAAATGCAAAGGAAATGATAAATGAACAACATGAAAGTGTTACCAACTTACCAAGATCCTTGTATATGCAAGTCTGAATTAGAGTCAATGGCTACTCCAAAGTGCTTGAGTTGATGATGTAGAATGCTTGAGAGTGCTTGAATGCTTAAATGTGTGGGTGGATGAGTGAATCTTGATGAATGGGATTTAAAATGAGGTGAAAGTCACTTATTTATACAATTATTGTGCCTTACTATTTGTTCATACCTCATCACAGGCCGACATGAAGTGAATTTGAATAAAATCCCGAAAGGAAATTTGAAATATTTTGAATTTGGGGCCAAGGGGGACTCATTCGCCACCCATGGCGAATGGGTCCCACCTAGGACCTAAAACCATGTGTCGAGAAAAATGTTGTGTTTAATGGTGTTTTTCAGGATAAGATCCGAAAATACACTTAATATAAGCATATGAGGGCATAAAGGGACAAAATAAAGCATGAGAAGGGTGTAAATAGTGAAGATGTGCCTAGAAAAGTGTGAAAGCTTGTTACAAGACTTCACAACACTTCAAAATAGGACTTTTTGATGAGTGAAAAGGTGGTTTTTAGGTAAATTGCATTAAATGGAGTCTAGAAGAATGTAGAAATGTCTTACAACACTTCACAACACCTTCACAAGACGTTGTTCTTTGAGTCTTAGTACCTAAATAATCATGTTCAAGCCACGATACATCATAAAATCAAAGAAACATAGTTTGAACACCATGAAACGAGACCTAAAAGGCCATGCAAATGACAAGGGACCATTTTTCTATGGCACAGTACATCCTAATACGGTTTCGTATTTCGGGTGTGAACACGGATCCTCTTATCTATTTGTTGAGTCAAAGTCCATCACACTAGATACCACACCATCCTGGTTGTTTATACCTTGATGCATCATATCTATGTGTTTTATCAAACATAAGGAAATTTATGCTCTTTACATCCCCAATTCCTAGATAAGCAATACATCATCATCATTCATCATCATATCTAATAAAGTCTCGACAACTCATAGACTTGTTGGACTTCTGCATCTTCTTAGAATCTAGGGTTGATGCCTCTCATTCTTTTATCCTCTTTCACGCTAAGATGCTATCATGACATTCACCAAAACATCAATGCATCCATTTTGCATACATAAAATGTCAGCATACTCATACATATTATCATCATCGGAAACCTCATCCACCTCACTTGCATTGCATCATCAGTTAAGTTGTTTAGGATAATATAGATTTTTTATTCTAAGCATCTTAAAACCATTTCATTTGCATCATCATCATCATAATATAGATCTGTTAGTCTAACCTTCTCCTTTCACCATCTTGAACCTCTTTGTCGTGAGATCAACTTTAAATCAAAAATTTTGCTCGATCTCTCGAGGGGGCAGTGTACTAGCGTAATTATTTTTGCTTGGGCAATAGTGGGGCATTTAAAAAATCATATTTTTTTTGAATTTTGATCTTGGCAGCATCAATCTTTGAACCAACGAAACAGGTACCTTGCTTCAAAGAGGGGAAAAATGTAGACACTTAAAAATTCTTGATTGACATTATGCATCTAAATCTGATCAATTAACATCACTTCTATTAATTAAGTAATGAATTTTATTTGATTAATTCACTTACTAATGTTCATCTAATTATAAATAAATCAATTTATTTAATTAAAACCCTAAAGTCCTCTCATCTGATTTAATAGATCAAATTGTTTAAATCAAATGTCACAATCTCCTAATCCCTTCAAATTAATTAATTCTTTATTAATTAGTTCTCCTAATCATCATTACCCATCCTATAGCTTTTGACTCAACCTTGGTCAAACTCAACCCTTGATTAACTAACCAACTTGCACATGAAAATAATTCTTTTAATTAAGTAATTACCCTGTTTTCCCTCACAAAAGCATATGCTTTGAGAATATTCCTCCAATAACTCCATTGATTTGACTTTCTTACCCAAACATTAACTCCTCTTACACTCTCAACCATATGCATTAATCTCTCTTACATCCCCACCCACATCATCTTACACTCTCAACCATATGCATGTATTCCTCTTACATCCTCTTTACTCCCATATTTCCCAAAATGTGCTCCAACTTCATCCATTAGCCTTGTGACAAGTGTCACATTCTCATTGGCTCTCCTTTTAACCCATATTCACCAATTTCTCTCATTCTTTAACCCTTGATTCCTATAAGTAGATGTTTCCTATACACAATATGTATCCACAACTTGAAGCATTCTTACCATAGGCATTTCTACTCATAGCATTTCACCATTTTCATCACTTTAGCTAGTTTATGTTACCATTTTGCATCAAATCTCACACTTTGGATCAACTAAATCATTGGAGCTTATGAAAGGGATTGGGAAAGGGCTTCTTTCCACATCAAAGGAGCACCAATCCCCCTATGGGATGAAGGTTTAGTTGTTTTGAATTGATTACATGCTATCTTTACTTTGTTTGTGCTTTCATTTTCATGTTTTCATCTTCATTTTGGCTAAGAATCTCATAGGGAATGCTTGATTTGTGTTTCTAACATGATTGACTAGTGTTTGTTGGTCCTATGTTAGCTTATTGCAAGTTTGGTGTTCACAATTATTATAAAATTATTGTGAAGGCATGAGCTATTAAAATTAAGCTAGCGGTTCAAGGTATTGTGAGGATAGAACAATTTTGGTTTTCTTGGATGAAGATATATTATTCAAAAAATGTTTTTGACATGTAAAAGTACTGAATGGGGTCAGTAATCAGACTAAAATGCATTATTGGTGAAATTACATTTTTATAAAGATCATGTAGAACAATCTAGAATTTTATCAAAATGTTGAAATGATTGGGTTTTTGACCTTAAATTCATGTACAAGTCTAAGATATATTCAAGGATGCCACTACTCACTTAGTAATTGATAATTTAATATCTAAATCATTTCCTTTACAATGCTACATTAGATAGGGGTGTCTTCTACTTATGACTAACACTTTTTGTTATCTACTAAAAGAGCTAATCATTTGAAGCTTATATTTGGTATTTCCATCCCCTAGAATACTATTGTTATTAGTTCACATTTTATTGATGATAACATGTTATTTCTATATAATTAACAATAAGAGTTGGATAATACCCTTGATGCTTTAAAAATGATAGGTAAGTTTTTGAATCTCGTTTAGCTTGTCATCAACTAAACTCTTGATGTCCCAAATTAGCCACACTTCTTAGTGGACTCTCAACGAATCAAAATAAATCAAAAATCAAGGGATAACTTAATATATTGGATTTATTTTGGTTTGTGATTCTCACTTATTAGATGTGGAATTGATACCTCAACACACTTTAGAATAAATTACTCAATTGGTGTGGAAAATTTAATTAATTGGCTAGAAAAAATTAGGCAACTAATAGGATTTTTCTTACCACACGTGTATTATTATTTATGTTGGATGTTATCCAATAAATATTATGAATATTTTCATAAATTAATTTAATTTTTTTGGACCAAATAGGATGGTTTGACAAGTTTTATAACTAATTCTTAGTCTTGTTGCATACAACCCAAGTCTAAACTAAAATTGAGAATATAGATCTCAAAGCTTAAGGTTTATGTCTAGTTGTTAAATCAATTACTAGAGTTGTTAAGGGTGATGAAATAAATTGTCACCCTTGACAATTTCACACTAGATTTTGCTCCCTCCTATGTGCTTGGACTTAATTATGCTACTAGTTTCCTAAATTATGTATTATACAACCCATTTTATAATTTATTGGAAAATCAAATATGAAAAACCAAAGTATGCATTTAATATTTTACCCCTAACACTTCAGATCCTAAAAAAAGTGGGACTGGATAAGGGCACCCCTGTCCCCTTAAAATGGACCCAAATTTAAATATGTCAATGTTGGTTATTTGAAATTCAAATCCTAATTGTTGGCTATCGTGATTTAATTTTTAGGAAATTAGATTAATTGCATATAAATACATAGTGTTTTCACAATTTTAAAGGAGAATAAGGAATTAAGAAGTAAGAGATAATTCTATTGAGAAAATCAAGTATCCTAAAAGCAATCAAGAGCAAAATTTATAGAATTATTGCAGCATTTCAACATCTGAGCAATATGTCAAGTTTTATGCTAGTTTATTCATGTTTATGCATGTATTTTGTTTGTAATTACTAATTCTTGTAGGTCTTCAATTCAAATCAAGCCAAATTACAATCAACCCGTAAAGGTGATGTGCATGACTTCAGTCCCTCAAGGAGATCAGATTTGAGTGGTGAGTTGCAACAAGTTGTTGGTTCATTACTCCTTTGTTATTTAGCCTCTATCCCTTAAAAGGATAAGCTATCTTTATCATCAAATTTTCTATTGTGGAGGTAGAAATACCAACACGGGGTTTGACTGAGTTAAGCCTCTATATGGCACAACCCTTCCTCTCCATTTGAATGTGCAAGTTACAGATCTAAAGAGGACTGGAAGAAGATTGAAGACAATTTTTGCTTGTTTATGCATTCAAGCCTTACAACTTGACAAGATACAAAAACTCAATTATCTTAGTGACAAATGAAGATCTGACAAGATGATTTGGAAGGAAGAAGCCACAGACTAGGGACATGAGGACTACGAAAGTAGATTTCAATTTTAGATCTCTAGTCTAAGGCACCCTAGGTGCCCTTGTCCACTCAAATAAGGCTGAAATTCAAATCAAAGGTGCACACATATCTTCTATGTTCATTTTTGGTCATCAAATTTGATTATTAGTTTCTAGGTTGCCTGTATTCATATCAAAATAGTGTATTTTCATATTTAGCTAGTTGCATCAGTGCATTTCATCATAATTCCCTTTTCAAATCATCCCACACACAACTCAAAAAAACCCTAAAAAGGGAATTGTAGATCAAGGATTGACTGACTCACCTTTCAAGTTGTACGTTAGTCTCAGTTCCTTACCCATCTTCAATTGCCCAATGTTTTGTTAGTGGAAAGGTGACTAATCCTAGTTGAATCCTAAGGTTCTCACTTTTCCACACCAAACATTTCCAAATAGAATTAAGATAACTATAATTAAAGGTAGATGATACAATGTGAATTGGTTGTGCAAGATTTTTCTTGCCCCTTTCTTTCAAATCAAATATTCCTTTCATATTTAGTTCATTTGAAAATCTTGGTAGCATGTATGTCATTTCTTAAATTGGAAAGAGCATCATTATATCATGGTTTTGTTTTTTCCTCTTCCTTCGTTTGGTGGAATATGCATATGCAATATTAAGAAAACCTCTTGTTAGCTTTTCTAGGTAGGTTTATTACTTGTTTAAGAAAGGGGTGTGCCATTTTAGTGATATATGAAACTTTGATGCTTTGAATTAATATTGTATAATAAATATAAATAGTTTCTTATTTTTGTGTAGTTCTTAGTCTCCCTTGATTTGACAATTAAATTGTGCACTCCAACATCATGTAACTTCTTCAAAGACAGGAATTGATTGCCCTCTCATCATTTTTTATTCCTCCCTTAAAAGAAAACTTACCTCCTTCCTAGAATATGCTCAAGTCTTTGCCTCAACATTACCTAGGGCTATAGATTTAGTCATAAATCTAGGGGAAAATGAGTTTTCAAATGTATAAATCTAAGGTTGATATTGACACACTATTTGTTGGCTTGAATTTTCTTACATTGTAGTAACCTCCCTATGGGGGACAATTTGAAATGTATGATGGTTTAGCTAGCTACGTGCTCATTGTCACTCAAATGAAAACATGAACTTTCATTTTGGGGTTGCAATTTTGTTAAGAGACAATGATTTGTTGTATTTAGAGACTTGCCAATTTTATGTGTCCACCATTTCAATTAGAAAGAAGCTTTGATTTGGAACAGGCCTACAAAATAATATGGTTGTTGATTCAATCAAATATTTTATCTTATTGCATGTATAGAAAATCATATGTTCAATAGCGTTTTCTCATTCTAATTCTCATTAGAAAGATATAATCACAAGACTTTACAAACAAAAAAACTGTTGTGTTACATGGAATGATTATTCTTGTTGTTGGTCTTGTTTTCGTAATCAACATATTGTTTATATATTGATACTTGTTTGTAATCTTATTATTATTAATGCTCATAGAATCAATTACAAGTAATACTTCTTCTACTACCCTTATTTAATTGGTTGATTATTAGATCCTTCAAGATTTTCCTTTGTGACTGATTATTTTATAAACAATTTTATTAATTTTAAAAAAACAAAGGTAAAACCTAAGGTTTATTATGATTTTACTGTTTAATAAAATAGAAAGCAGAGAAGATAGATTTGTAAACCCCCTCCTGATATTTGAATAGTGGAATCTAGAGTCCAGAAGGACAAAATTAATGTCAAGCATTAAAGCATACCCTTTTTCCTAGAATGCCCCACCCAACTTGGGGGATGAACTAATGGATGTCAATTCAACCTTTAAGACCACCACTAAAGTGTGGCCACTGAGACTCGGCAACAAATTGCTTGGAACAAACCTGGTACAACTGATGGGCGCAAACACCATCACTACATCACTTCGTAGATTTAAATTTACTGTTTACCTACTTAAAGTGTTTGCAGGAAGACAGAATACCTTTATATATCATGGTGGGTTGTCCTTATCAGCCATACAAATTCTTCCTCTTATAGAAAACATATGTCATGTTGTACCCTACTAAAGCAGAAATCTGACCGCTACTCTGAAAGAAATCAAGTTTGCGTACGCTCAAGGGTAGGATTCTGTGAGTCTGTCCCAAGGATCATCTTTTCTGTCTGCCCACGAGAACCAGCAGGGAGTTTCCTGTCCCTTCATGCCCACCCACTTGAACAATTCTTATTCTTTTCATGGGTGGAGGAACATTACCTATTCAATCAAGGTACCCTGTGCTTGTAGTTGAGATATTTATTAACTTAGGTCATCTGGTCTCAGTTAAGATTTATTATGGTGATGTGTGTTAAGTCTTCATTTAGTTGAAAAGATGTGAACAAGGATCTTAATATCACTGTGGAAAATATCTGTACAATAAAATTATTGAAGTTAATTAAATAATATAAATAATTCAATTGGAATTGATTATTGAAGATTGTAAACTAGCCGTTGCGTTTAAAGGAGGTTCAAGGATTATATTGATAGAAAATTATATGTATGCTAATATGTTACAGAGTATGTGTTTGTGCATGGGTGCATATGGATGCAATGTGCTGTGAGTTCTAATTGCATGTGGTTGGATTAAATAATTAATAATAAATGCTAAACAATGGAATGAAATAAACTTAGACAAATCTAGATTTTAAATTAGGTATTATCTGATTTTGAAATATTTGCATGCAAATTTAAAACAAAAAATAAATGTAAATGCAAAAGAAAAGTTGCCATCAAATTGGAAAAAACACTGCACATGGAAATATAATTTTTTCATCTAGTTGAAAAATCAATATTTATCTAGCTTTTACATGACAAGTGAGATTTTTTAGGCTTTCACCTGATATTTTGGAACATTTTACCATTAATGAACAGCTGATTTACCATTTAGCGACAGCTGAAACTTGTTTTCTGATAACTCAATTAGATATGAGAATACTATATGTAATCTATCAACTAATAAATTAATTATCACATTTAAAATATTTAATGTGAATGCCTATTCTCGATGATAAATCATATAGAATTAGCAGAATGTCTGATGTTTAAAGAGTAAATTCTAAAACAAAGTTTTAGCGGACTTTATTCTCAAAATTTTTGATCATCTCTATGAGAAACACGCATCCCTTTTAGTTGATATCATTCTCAAATTGAGCACATTTTATGTAACCTTCGTGACATGACTGCTATGATTGCTCTCTTGGAAGAAGAAAAGAATCAAAACATTGTCTCTCTAACTCCAAACAATAAAATATAGGCATATATGATAAAGTTTGAAGTCTGTCCAAACTGTTAAAATGTTGTACACTTTTTGGATTCCAAGAAAACAACAAAATCAATTAAAAAAGTACATCTTATTGTCTACTCTTCTCTTTAGAGATGTTAGGTCTTGATTGAATCAAATGTTACGTGCAGATTTAACATTAGCTCTTTCCATAGATCCCATCTTCTCCAAAGTTGGGTTATGCTTTATTTTTAAGTTACCAATTGCATTTGTTTCAAAACCTCCAAGTCTATATGTACAAGTCCATTTCATACATATCCTACAACCAATTTATTCCAATAGAAAATATTACACTGACCTTTCATGCATGCATGCTTATAACTGCATCACAACTAGAATATGAAATATTTTCCAATTATAGACTTTGCTGCATCTCTAGAACTTACTTTTATACATCACTTCAATAAAACCAGAACTAATTTGAACCGTTCATGGAAAAACTTTCAATTTCTTTGCTCCAATATCCTTCTCTCTAAGGAGATACATACACCAAATGTACAAGAAAAAATTACCAGCCACGAACTTAAAATACATGGCAGTGCCCCAAACAGAAATGCCAGTCTAGGGGAGAGGACCCAGTACTTGAGCATGTTTCAATAGTTGTGATAGTAGTTGTTTATATAATGCCCAATATTTTTATCAATATTGGACCAATAGTTGTGACTTTAAAGTTGTTAGTATTGATGATAACTACCCATAATTAAGCAAAATGTATTCATTTAATCTAAAAAGCAGCCAATCATGCGATTCCACATTAGCACTCAATAAAACATGCTGTGAATTCACAAGTATTGGTCTCACTTTTTTTTTTGGGCCTTTTTGGACACCTTGACAGAAAGCATGCTGATGTGGCATCATATTTGATGATGTGACCCTGAAACCTTAGTTATAAGCAGGGGACTTGTCAAGTAAGCTGCTGCAAAAAATTGGGAGTGATTTGAAATTTCCACGTAGGATAATTAGAAACACGAAGTTAGGGTACACAACTACGGGGTCCTCTCCCCTATCTTAGTGTTTCTTAAGATGATGATGCATGTAGAAGAAGTCTATTTCTTCATTTAGTGCACTGTACTATTTACCAAGACTTAAAAGCTAGTGTGCAAACCATGTATGTACAAAGACTAGACTGAATATTATAAAGTGCATTTACCAGGCCAACCTGCCTATACCTACATCACTTTTGGTGATTTTTTACTTTTTGGTGATTAAAAGTTGTTGAGAAGTCTTATAGTAGATAGATATCTTAAATACATCTATTTTAGGAATGTTCATTGTATTTAATGAGGCTGACCCACAGTAGGTTTGGAAGTCTTACAGTAATATAGATATCTTAAATACATCTATTTTAAAAACATTCATTGTATCTAATGAGGGGTGATTTTTTACTTTTTGGTGATTAAAAGTTGTTGAGAAGTCTTATATTAGATAGATATCTTAAATACATCTATTTTAGGAATGTTCATTGTATTTAATGAGGCTGACCCACAGTAGGTTTGGAAGTCTTACAGTAATATAGATATCTTAAATACATCTATTTTAAAAACATTCACTGTATCTAATGAGGGTGACCCACATGGGGTTGATGACAAACCCTGAACTGTTGTTGCATATTATAATATTTTGAAATCATATCTTTGACTAAGATTGATTTACTTTATTGTTGCATATTAGGATATTTTGAAATCCTATCTTCGACTAAGATTGATTATCTTTGTTGTTGCATATTAGGATATTTTGAAATCCTATCTTCGACTAAGATTGATTATCTTTGTTGTTGCATATTAGGATATTTTGAAATCATATCTTTGACTAAGATTGATTATCCTTTTGTATAATTAGATATTTAGCTTGGTGGGGCGCCTCATGTAGATACCTATAGCGTCTAGACTTACCTATTTTGGTAATAAAATTTCAATTAAGAAAAAGAATCATTGTAAAGTTATTTCAGTTTACCTTAGAATCATTTTATTATGTCAATAAGTGTTCTACAACAATATTATGGAGTATGAAATCATAAATATGTAAATTCATAACTTACATTACAAAATATAAAATAACTTTTAATTAAATCAAATTTAATTAAATTAGAACTGGTATAGATATCGATAAAAAATCAAGAAATGTTGATAAGGGTGTGGTTTGGTGGTCAAGTCACTTAGTTGTAGTGATGACCACCAGGGTTCAAACCCTCGTTGGGCCAAAGTGCTCGCAGAGGTTTGGTGCATTGCACCTTTTATAATTTACTCCATTTTTACTTGGAAAACCATTTTTGTTTACTTATGAGTTATTTTATTTAGTTAAAATTTATTTTATGATTTTAAATTTTCAAAAAATATGTCCTTTTTTTATAGTTCTTGTTAACACATTTGAACTTCACTATACTCCACTCTTTGATGCCACTATAATTACCCTCAATGAATAACATGATCATTGTAAATACTTAAATTTTACTACATCCTAACATTTACCTAACATTGCAACCTACTATAGATTAATACCATGTTGGCATTTCTTCTTAACATTTCATACTAATTCCCCTTTTTTCTTTATGATCATTAATTAATTACACACTTTATTTAATTAATTAGGCTAATCTTCCTCCATTTATTCTAAAATAATAAATGAATCTATTTTCACTTAAAATTAATTAATTAATTAATTGTCCACTCATATTTCATCATTTAATTCCTCCACAATTCCATTTATATTTTTAAATTTATGTACAACTAATAAAATAAAAAAAATAAGTAAAAAAATAATTATATAATCTATATTAAAGCTCACTAAAAAGCCATCATAACCTTTTTTTTATTCCTACCTATTTTTTGCCAAAGAAGATTCTTCACTCAATTTTATTTAATCTTCACCTTTCATCCAAGCTCAAATCTCATATCCCCAATGAAATAACAATGTGAGCTTGAAGGTATATATTGTAGAAATCTTGCATGATTCATTAAGCATAGACATTTATCACACCATCAATTAATCAATTTATTAAGAGGGTTCATGTTGGCAAGATTGCCATCTATTTATTCTGTTTATACTCTATTTAACTCAATTTGAAACTATATTTGATTTAGAGTAGAATATTTAAATATTTTTTCTTATTTTATTTTGAATCTTACATATTTAGTCAAACATTAATATTTAATTTAAATGAATATAAAATTATTATTATTATGAATAACAAACATACATATAATTAAAGTTATTTATTTATTTAATGTTTTTTAGGTAAGTACTACTAAAGGGGGTAGCTCCATATATTGCAATTCAAAAGAAAAAATTACATCATAAAGCATGGAGTCACATTCTATGATACAAGTATCTCACACCCACAAATATTTCTAATTGACGATTTACAATTTTTTGAGGCATCATCTTGTTGTGCTTTAGGTTGCTCCCTTTTCCCCTTAAGGGATGAAATGAAATGAAATGAAATATTTTAATGACGTCCACGAGGCCAAAGAAGCCTATGGGACCCAAGATCAGCACTGGAACAACACACAGCACAACCCTAGACACAATGGAGGTGCCGTTCGAGATCAGCCCTTCGAGAGTGAATTTTGATGATGAAGTTTGCAATTTTGTCGAGTCTTGAATCTTCAAACAAGGTATTTAAATTGTCAACCTGCACCGCATCCCCATAGCTGGCCCGGATGTCTTTATAAGCTGAGCATTCTATGATAAAGTGCCATTCTGTCTCCACCATACCTTCGTTACAAAAGCGGCATATTCTATTTTCCCACTCTTCTTTAGGAACCTCCCACCTACCCGTTTCACACCTAAGATGGTGTGAACTAGTCCGCAATTGGGCTATCAACATTTTTGCTTTCCATTTGATATTCGCTCCTATATAAGCCTTTTCTTCATGGTCCCTTGTGGGATTGAATTCTTTGATATAATAATCCTTTTTACGCCCTATTTTTTTCGTCCATATACCATATTTAAATTTTTCTCTCACATAATTTTTTATTTCTCCATTTGTGTTTGGAAACTCATGCATCACAATATCCCATTTCTTCATCCACTTGATATTAAGTTTCATCCATGTGTTCTTTCTTCTAGTTAGCTCCTCTTTCATAATTAGCTTAGGCCATCTATGATCCTCCATGGGTCCTTCAAATTTTGATGATATCATTTTCCTGAAACTTATGAAGGTTAGCTTGGAATGGAAAGTGATTTGGTTTACATCAATCCTAGAGGTTAGAGTTCAAAATTCATCATTAAGGGTTCTCTTGGTCTCAATTGGCTCAGGTTCAGAGATTTCTTACCCCTTGGAATTACCCGACAGACTTAATCCTGTGGATTTCTTGTCTCTTGAAATTCCCTAACGGTCCTAATCTTGTAGATTTCTTGTCTACAAGAAATCCCTGATATCTTCCTTGTCGCGGATTTTGTGATGAGGAGAAATCCTCGATGGAGTGTCTTGTCATGGATTTTACGAGTAGCTGAATTTCTCGATGAAGTTTTGCCTCGTGGATTTTGCGTGGGGATGAAATCCCGTGTTGCAGAAAACATCATGTCAAATGTTTAATGCACTCTGCGGTATGAAGGATGATCATTAATGTCAATGTTATGAAGGTTTTTAAGCTCAATTTAAAGGTCATTTCATCATTTCATTGTCACTTTTGCAAATTGTGAATATGAGTAGTTCGAATGATTAAAGAGCTAGGGTTTATGGTGTCAACGTGAAGGTTCTTGAGTAGATTTTTGGAAAGTTGAGATAGTTGTCGACTAGTAAACACTTTCATTCGCTTTTTCTCTACCAGAATTGAAGGTTATTTAGCCATTTCTCATCCTATTTGGAATTAGTTTTACCACACATTATTTGTCATCACTCTTTTATTGCATTTCAATTTGATTGCTTTCAATGGCTTTGGATTTTTGTGGCTAGGGCATGTTTATTTGCAGTCATGTTGAGTATGTATTTTCCCTAAGGTTTTACCATGTTTGGTGTGGATTTAGAGTTTATTTCATAAATTTGTGATTTAGTGAGTATCCATGGTTGTAAATGTTGCAAGTATGAGCAAGTTTGGTGGCATTGTCATTAATGTTGTCATTGATGTCAACATAGTTCAGTATACATTGCAAATTGTACATGTATAGTTGAGATTCTTTTGAGATGTTGTGAGTACATGGATCTATCTTCATGATGTTGCAGATGTGCTAAAATGATGAGTTTCCAAGTGCTTTTGAGAAAATTAATAAAGAAGATAATTCCGAGTTATGAATGCGTTCAAAATGTGCTCTGGTATGTGTTCCATGTTTCTCCTATGTTGATCCTATGCTTGTGCGGATTTGGAGGTTTTCTAATGGTGATCTAGTGGTGATATCTCCTAAGTTGAAGTTTTCGGCTTGATAGGATGTGAAAGTTACGTTCACGGGCATGTGAATTGTTCTGACAGAATTGTTCTTCTATGGATTGGGAGAAATGTTTCTACTTCGTAGTCCTTCGTTGTTCCATTTCAAATATTGCGGATCTGGAATATGTCTTATATTGGTGTTCTCTTGGTTTTGGCAAAGATGCATGTGGTTTGGTGATCTGTAAGTCATGTTTCTAAGTTACTATATGTGTCTTCACAGTCTGGATGGACTAATGGAAGGAATTTGGTGTTTGAAGATCATTGCACTTGCTACAGATGTATCTGAAGGAATTTGAGATGCGTTCTCGTGCATAATGAAGCATTTTGTGTCGTCTGTGTGTTATCTTCTTGTTGGGAAGCATGTACATCAATGTTCATTTGTGTTTTCATTAGGTTTGGTCGACCTAGTGTTTACACTTCATTCAAAGAATTAAAATTAATCAAGGAAGCGTGTGGTTGATTCAAGACATTATTTTTTGGTCTTGGTTAAGTATTTTTATTGGTCCACTCACATTCTTTTCCACAGCAGGAATGTTGAGTTGCCAACCTAATTTGAATTTATGAAATGAAGTTTATGTGGCCAACCTTCGAGAAAGTTTCTAAGGTTGAAGATTGTATAAATGCAAGTTGAATTGTGAAGAACGTGATAGAGATGAAAAGTGATGAAGTAAGTCACAAAACAAAAAGTAGAAGTGTGTGAAAGTGAGTTGAGGCAATAGTACTTCATTGTGTTAGATTCCTGAAGGTAGTGAGCTGAAGGTTTTTGCAATCTTCTGATCAAGGTTGTGGATGTGTGTTTATTTCTATGGTGGATCTTTTGTTCTCTTTTGTATATGTAGGCAGTGGGCCTCTCTATTGGACAGTGAGTCCTTTTTGTAGGCAGCGAGCCTTTGTATTTGGATAGTGAGTCCTCTTCTAGGCAATGAGCCTCTATATTCAATTTTATAATCTCTTTATATTGTGAGTTAATCCTCACCGTGGTTTTTCCCTCATTGGGTTTTCCATGTAAAAATCTAGTGTTCATTGTGTTGATTTTACTTTTTGTTATCTGCATTTCATGTTCACACTTAATAATAGAATAGTGTGGTTGTGGGATTGATAAGTGTTGAAGTTTTGAATTTAAATTTGTGTGACAAATGATTCACCCCCCCCTCTTAGTTGTCTTGTGCCTTTTAACAATTGGTATCAGAGATTTGGTTCCTTGGTGTAGAGCTTAACCGCTTAAGGAAGATCTGATGGCGCATAAGTTGGTGATCCCTATGTTTGATGGATCTGATTATAGTGATTGGAAAGTGTAGATGAGAGGATATATTGTTTCTCTTGGTTACAAGACCTGGAAGGTTGTTGAGACAAAGTATGTTGCTCTGGTGAGTGGTCCTTCTACTACAGATGAGCTTTCTACTTATGAGGAGAATGAGAAAGCGAGGTATGCTATTTACAGTGCTTTATCTAAAATTGAGTGAACTAAGGTTCTTTCTTTAGACACTGCTTATGAAGTATGGAAGAAGTTGGAAGAACTGTATGAAGGAAAAGAAAGAGTAAAGTTGACAAAGAATCTGGTGAAAAGTATGATGGTGGTTTGGTCATGTTTGGTGATGATTCAGGAGCTAAGATTTGTGGGAAAGGTATAATTAGTTTTTATGGACTACACAACACTGATGATGTATATTATGTAAAGGGTTTGAGGCATAACCTTTTGAGTGTTGGAAATATGTGTAGCAATGGTTTTAAACTTGTGTTTTAGAATAATACTTGTGAAATCAAAAAAGGATCTGGAGATATGGTAGCTACTGGAAGGAGAACTCATGGAAACATCTATCAACTTAAGGAAGTTGATGGTTAATGCCTTGTATCTCAAGTCAGTGAAAATTGGTTATGGCACCAAAGAATGGGACATGTAAACTTTGATAATCTTGTCAGAATCAATTCAAGAGATGTTGTCTAGGGTCCTAGAATCATAAAGCCTTCTAATACTATTTGCAGAAGTTGTCAGTTGGGGAAACAAACAAGATGCAAATTTAAGGGAAAAGAGCAATCTACTACTGGAATGTTGGAATTAATTCATACTAACCTCTGTTGTCTAACTAGAGTAGGAAGCCTAAATTGTGACAGGTATTTTATGCTCCAAGTTATTGATGATTATTCTCGAATGACATGGGTTGCTTTTCTTAGAGAGAAAACTCAGGCTCTGCATAGGTTTAAAGTGTTCAAAGCAAGAGTGGAAAATGAAGTGAATTTGAAAATCAAATGTTTGAGATCTGATAGAGGTGGAGAATTCACTTCTAGTGAGTTTAATACATTTTGTGAACAACATGGCATAAAGAGACAATTTTCTGCTTTGAGAAACCCTCAGCAAAATGGGGTAGTTGAGAGGAAAAATTGAATGGTACGGGAAGCTACAAGAACCATGATGAAATAATCAAATGTATCATATGTATACTAGAGAGAGGCAATACACACTATTGTTTATGTTCTTAACAGAGTTTAGATTAGAGGCAACAATACAAAGACTCCTTTTGAGTTATGGACCGGTAAGACTCCTACTGTGAAGTACTTCAAGGTATTTGGAAGCAGATGTTACATTAAAAGAGATGATGAAGATCTTGGAAAGTTTGATGCTAGATGCGATGAAGGAATTTTTAAGAGTATCAGTGGAGTTGCTTTCTTTCTTGGCAGCAGATTGGTTTCTTGGTTGATTAAGAACCAAGACTCAGTTTCTTTATCCACTATAGAGGTAGAATATATTGTTACAACATTCTACTACACATAGGTTTTGTAGATGAAGCAAACTATGAAAGACATTGGAGTAATATGTGATGAGCCTTTTCCTATTTTCTGTGACAACACAAGTGCTATAAACATTTCAAAGAATCTAGTTATGCATTCAAGAATGAAACACATATCTATCAAATATTATTTCTTGAGAGGAAAGGTGTTGGAGAATGAGTCAAATTGGAGTATGTGACAAAAAATGAACAAATTGCAGATATATTTACTAAGGCTCTTCCAAAGGATACTTTTGAACATCTTAGGGAGAGGTTGGGGGTTATTGGCCCTCTAAACTAGGTGCACGTGAAGGTGCATCAGTCCAGTGAATTCACATATTCTTCATTTATTTGGACTGATGAATGGGTCTACTCCATAGGGGAGTAGAAAAGTTTTTCATTGTTGCAGTATGGGTTGAATGGGTGCACTCCTAAGGGGGAGTGATCAAAGTTTTTGATCTTTTCCATTGATGTCAAAGAGAGAGAGCAAGTCATGTGAATAATAGTTGTAGAGGAAGAGAAGGTGTTCTCCTGAAATATTGTGCATAATGTTGTCTTTGATGGTTTTTCACATCATGTGTTGCCATCAATGACAAAGGGGGAGATTGTTGCAAGTATGAGAAAGTTTGGTGGTGTTGTCATTAATGTTGTCATTGATGTTAACATGTATAGTTGAGATGATTTTGAGATGTTGTGAGTACATGGAACTATCTTAATGATGTTGCAAATGTGCTGAAATGATGAGTTTCCAAGTGCTTTTGAGAAAATTAATAAAGAAGAGAAGTCAGAGTTATGAATGTGTTCAAAATGTGCTTTGGTATGTGCTCCATGTTTCTATTGTGTTGATCCTATGCTTGTGCAGATTTGAAGGTTTGCTAATGGTGATCTAGTGGTGATATCTCCTAAGTTGAAGTTTCTGGCTTGATAGGACATGAAAGCTATGTTCACTAGTGTGTGAACTGTTCTAACAGAATTGGTCTTCTGTGGATTCAGAGAAATGTTTCTGCTCCATAGTCCTCCACTGTTCTATTTTAGATCTTATAGATCTAGAATATGTCTGATATTGGTGTTTTCTTGGTTCTGGCAAAGATGCATGTGGTCTGGTGATCCAGAAGTCATTTTTTTGAGTTATTGTATGTGTCTACACAGTCTAGATGGACTGATGGAAGGAGTTCAATGTTCAAAGATCATTGCACTTGTTGCGGATGTATCTAAAGGGATATGAGATATTTTCTCATGCATAATGAAGCATTTTGCGTCGTCTATGTGTTATCTTCTTGTTGGGAAGCATGTACGTCAATGTTCATTTGTGTTTTCCTCAGGTTTGGTCGACCTGGTGTTTACACTTCATTCAAAGAATTAAAATTAATCAAGGAAGCATGTGGTTGATTCAAGACATTATTTTTTGGTCTTGGTTAAGTATTTTTATTGGTCCACTCTCATTCTTTTCCACCGGGGGAATGTTGAGTTGCCAACCTAATTTAAATTTATGAAATGAAGTTTATGTGGCCGACCTTGGAGAAATTTTCTAAGGTTGAAGATGGTATAAATGCAATTTGAATTGTGAAGAATGTGATAGAGATGAAAAGTGACGAATTAAGCCACAAATCAAAAAGTAGAAGTGTGTGAAAGTGAGTTGAGGCAGTAGTACTTCATTGTGTTAGATTCTTGAAGGAAGTTTTGCAATCTTTTGATCAAGGCTACAGATGTGTGTTTATTGCTATGGTGGATCTGCTGTTCTCTTTTGTATCTGTAGGCAGTGAGCCTCTTTGTTGGATAGTGAGTCCTTTTTGTAGGTACTGAGCATTTGTATTTGGACAGTGAGTCCTCTTTTGGGTAGTGAGCCCTTAGCAGTGAGCCTCTATATTTGGTTTTATAATATATTTATATCATGATTTAATCCTCATGGTAGTTTTTCCCTCATTGGGTTTTTCACATAAAAATATGGTGTTCATTGTGTTGATTTTTACTTTCTATTATCTACATTTCATGTTCATACTTAATAACATAATAGTGTGGTTGTTGAATTCATAATTGTTGAAGTTTTGAATTTGAATTTGTGTGACAATTGATTCAGCCCCCCTCTTAGTTGTCATGCACCTTTTAATAGTAAACACATCTTAAGCAAGATGGGGAGGTTGTAAGGAAATATAGGGAAGCATCTCATAGAAACCTCCATAATACTAGTGCCTTCGGTAACTTTCATTTCGATTAGGTTGCCTCAAGGACACATACAACTATGTCCTAAAGCAGAAACAGACACAATTTATTTCCCACATTGATCCTTCTGAGAGAAGCACATGTAAATTCAACAACATGCATTAATAGATTCTACAACAAGAACCAACAAACATGAAAGATAAGACAAAAACCAAAACAAACATATTTACATGGGGAAAATCCTTTCAGATAGAAAACCCCACACTCCAAAGATCAAGCCATTGCATTATTCAGCAACAAACGGTTACAATACAATTTCAGGCTCATAGCCTTTTCAGAGATTACATCTTGTTCATTCTGGATACAATTGGTAGCAACTGATCACTCAGTACATAGGAGAGAGTTCGGCAATATAACCCTGCCTCTGCTTCGGCCTCATGGCCTCGGCCTTTCAGCCAGCCACTCGGCTCTCTTCAGCTCTTGGACTCTTACTACAGAACGTCCAATGCATACATATATGCATT
The DNA here is from genome assembly GCA_007258455.2 of Sequoia sempervirens. Classification (NCBI taxonomy): domain Eukaryota; kingdom Viridiplantae; phylum Streptophyta; class Pinopsida; order Cupressales; family Cupressaceae; genus Sequoia; species Sequoia sempervirens. The sequence goes on along the minus strand of VDFB02000003.1, from coordinate 286,496,898 downwards.
CATTCTCAACAGGCTCTGTGAAACAGTTCATCTCCAACTATCGGACAACAATCTCCAGCTCAGCATCATTATCATCGAAGATGTTTCCATCTCCTTGTGTAGATTTTTCCCTTCCACATAGAAACGGTTGCAATGGTCTCACAACAAACAGTTCACATTCTACTCTCTCTCTGATTTGTCCAAATCACACCACATCAGATAGTATTCACTCGATCAAGGGCGTTCAACCTGTGTCGCATGTCAGTGAGACATTAACCATGTCTCCCCGATGCCACAAAGCCCATATCATCATTGTCACCAAGAGTCTTCACCATCGGTAAGACATTATACCGAGTTCACAAGCTATCGCTCAGACTTCCTCTTGTCACCAAGACATCTTACTGAAGTTCCCAAGTCATATCAACCTCAGCATTCTCATCGGCAAGACAATCGACATTCGATGAGACATCATACCAAAGTTCAAAGGTCACTCTGAAATGTCCAACAATTAGCAAGACTATAGTCATTCGCTGAGAGATCATACCGAGCCTTTATGTTATACCAAACACCAAACAACAGTCGGCAAGACTTATCACTTTCGCTGAGAGGTCATACCGAAATTAGGATTCCCATTGGCAAGAAAAACACTCTTCGCCAAGACATCATACCGATGCCTTCAAGTTACACCGAAGACCACAAAGTCATTGGCAAGACCATCACAGTTTGCCAAGACTTCATACCGAAGTCTTCAAGTCATGCCGAGAAGAACACTCATCGGCAAGACTTACCGCTCTCGCCAAGACATCCCACCGAGCACTTCATGTCATACCGAGTCGGCAAGACAATCGTCTTTCGCCAAGACTTCCCACCGAGCACTTCATGTCATCTCGAAGACCTTTTACTATCAGCGAGACTCGTCGCTTTCGCCAAGACTTCATACCGAAGTCTTCAAGTTATGCCAAGCACCAACAGTCAGCAAGACTTCTAAATTTCGCCGAGAGTTCTTATCAAGGTCACATGAGTTACACCGATGACAACAGGTGTATATCTATCGGCAAGACTTCCCTTGTCGGTATGAGACATACTAACTGTCCAAGACTCTCCTCGATATCTGATAGACACCAACCATTGGACATACATCTCCCAATCACCAGGACTTCATATTGATAGGAGCAAGTCATGCCGATTACCACATCAGCCAGACAAACCAAAGGTCACACCGATATCAGCAAGACTTCCTATCATTTCCAAGACAACATCCCGACTGTCCAAGGGTACGCCGAAGGTTTTAGATGTCGATCACCAAGACATTCAGGAGGTCACAGTGATAGTCAGGATCAACTAGTAGGTCAGCTAGACATCTCCATAGTCTCACCGAAAATTGCTCACAAGAGGTTTCAACCTGTGGGATTGAGGCACACAATTCCAACAATCTCCAACTTGATGAAGATCACATAGGCACCTCCAAAGCAACTAGAAACTAAGATCACACTAGCTCCACCAGTTCAGACCCTGCAACACTCAAGACACCCAATCAATAGGATTCCACAGATTCAGTCCACCAGACAATGCAACCAAGACCAGGCATCCAACTGCAACTCACTTTCCAACGAAGCAACCAAAATGCAACTAATCACAGAATTCCAGGAAACCACTTAGACCTCAAACATGCTCTCATGCTCCATCAAGAATTCTACTCCAACATCCAAGATGTCCACCATTTAGGAAACAAACCCTGTCATCTTCCAACATGCCACCTGTGGAAGAAAGATTCAAACAAAGGTGAATAAGCACCATTCCAACGAACACAAGCAAAAGATACCAGTGATATCATCAACAAGATACTGCTACCACTTCACTATGCTCAAGTGCTATACAAAAGTAATATCAACTTCAAAGCTTCAAATAGAACACACCAGTGAAGTCATTCTCTAGAAACAAGATGTAAAACACCATCTAGAACAACAGTCAGACTGACTGCTCCCATCCAACTAATAAACCCACGTGACTGAAAAATAGCACCCACAACTCGTGCTATTCCATCCAATCTCACATACCTCATAGGTATTAACATTAGTAAACTTATGCCAAACCAGAACCAACTCATCAACAACAAATAAAAGCTCCAAGTGCCAACCAGTCGAAGATGACAAGACACATACAGGAACTCCCACTGCTTGAGTAATCCAGATCTGAAAGATCAAAAGGCATCGCAAGTCTACCAATAATAGCACATAGGATATGTAACCATGTAACACCAAGGAAATATCCACAATGATATGCACAACCTGCAACAAACTGTTGCAAGAAACATTTCTCTCACCACAAGTCTTCGCAGCCACAGAAAGAAAATCTGCACATCATATCCCTATAGAACATCCTCCTACATACAATTCTAATAGCTAGTTGTGCCAAGAATGATCTTCTTCACAACAGAGAATCCTTAGCAACATCCATCCGCTCAATCACCAAGATCAAACCAATTTAAAAACAACATGGATGTAAGCATCTCAAAGAAGATCAAACTCATTCATTTCCTATTTTAGGAAATCAGCCCATACATAATCTCCTACCAATTCTCATAAGTAAAAAGGAGATAAAACAAGGTATACAACTTCCACTATGAATCATCTAGAACCATTAGACAAAAATTCAAGATCCATATCATGAAAGTAAACAGAAACACATATGAAAAATATAATGGGCCAAATACTTTTCAGATAAACTGCTGAGTAGACCAAGAGTGGGAACGCGAATACTCCTTCAAGATATACAAGTCATCATGACTAATCCAATAGCAAACTCCTCATAGGTCTCTTATTGAACTCACGTTCAACCAAGGTGTAGGCTTCTTGAACTTTCTGCTAAGAACTGATCAAGAGTAACAATCAACAACACCTCTCTCATAAGAGAAAGATAACATCACCTTATTCTCCATGTATCCATGAGTACTAACAACTGATCATCTCATGCTAAACTTTGAATGCATTACTGCACTATCATGAAGTATTAAGCAAATAATCAAAGCACCCAATACATAAAGAATTACCAGACCACTGTCAAAGCTCCAATCAGCTGAATCAGGAACTTATCATGACACCATGATCTACATATCTCCTTAGGAGATACCATGCTTCAAGTGACTTCACCATGGTCTCAAGTACAATGCACAATGCCAAAAATCCAGTGCACAAACAAGAGTATACATGACATAATGAAAACAAACTCAAAACCAACATCACCTATCAAGCACCACCAAAACCTTAGCCAAATACTCCAAGCGTCCTCCATGGTTCCAAGATGTTGCACATCTTCAAATAATGTCCATGCAAATGCGAAAGAAACCTTTCTGCCAACAATAGGATCAAAGGGCTCCTCGTTGAAACATCTGCAACACTAAAGAAGACCATTCACCACCATGTGATGAACTCACAGTCACTGCTAAAGCTCCCACTGAAACATGACAACTAAGCTCTCCAAGCATCATGACCACCTACTTCAAGTTCCCATAACCGATTATTCAGGTACTCAAGAATATCCATCCTCTCATCTCAAAACAGTCACACCAATGCACACGTGACCACAGACAAGGCCATCTAACAAGTCTACACCATCAATGAATCAACCTCATGGATAAAGACAGTCCACATCCAAGTTATCTCATTTTAGCCAATGGGTAGCTAATCCACCAACCGCATAACTCGTAGATCACAAACATCGAACATGCAAACCCGTTATCACATTGGAAACTGAGATATCAAAGAGGATAACCACGTAGACAACATGACTCAAACACCAGATCACACCAAACCTGATTTTCCAAGCATGTCTACAATGAGCACCATAATCAAGGAACCCACAAGCACCACCACAAGAATGCTGAGTGACAAATCACGTACCAACACTCCCATGCAGAGAAGAAAACACACCTTCTCAAACCATGCACAAAGCATGCATGCAGAACTACAACTATCTCATCTAGCAACACCCCAAAAGCCAGGGTCTAGAAAATAGTTTAACAACAACTCCACATGACCACAAGTTTTGCTTAACCGTGTAAAACATACAAAACCACTGAGCCATGCAAATACAAAACATCCTTAAAAAGGAATCAACAGTTCAAGAAAATCCAGGCCCCTTTCAGGCCAAACCTAAAACCACCAACATGTACATACATCTGAGAAAGAGAAAAAAGGCTATTCCAAAAGATTGCAAATCATCTAATGATTAACTTCATAGCCTTTATGTATTAGAGGTTAACAGGAAACTGTTCCTTTCAACACCAGGAAACACCACCTAGCATAAGCACTCTCTTCCATGGCTGAGAAACAAACTAGGCTTCTTCATATCATCAAGGAGCCTCTCAGAAAGACACCCAATATGAAAGCTTTATTGCTACATATCCACGGAGCAAGTAAATCCACCTCATACACCAAGGTTATACTGCTACCAATCAAGAGACATAGATCACAACATGATCAACTCCTTTTTCCATCTCCACCATCCTTCAAGCTATGTGTTGTCTCTGAATATCATAAGAATTCCACTCACCAAAGGATTAATACATCAGTCCATTCCTCCAGATTTCCTCCAGCCCAACAAACTGAGAAATCTTCATAGGAGAAATACCCAGAACCAGCAACCAGAAGATGGCTCTTATACCCCTTGTAAGGAAATATAGGGAAGCATCTAATAGAAACCTCCATAACAGTAGTTCCTTCGGTAACTTTCATTTCGATTAGGTTGCCTCAAGGACACATACAACTATGTCCTAAAGCGGAAATAAACACAGTTTATTTCGCACATTGATCCTTCTAAGAGAAGCACATGTAAATTCAACAACATGCATTAACAGATTCTACAACAAGAACCAACAGACATGAAAGATAAGACAGAAACTAGAAAAAATAGATTTACATGGGGAAAATCCTTTCAGATAAAGAACCCCACACTCCAAAGATTGAGCCATTGTATTATTCAGCAACAAACGGTTATAGTACAATTTCAGGCTCATAGCCTTTTTAGAGATTACATCTTGTTTATTATAGATATAAATGGTAGCAACTGATCACTCAGTACACAGGAGAGAGTGTTTATTCTAGATGTAAATGGTAGCAACTGATCACTCAGTACACAGGAGAGAGTTTGACAGCATAACCCTGCCTTTGCTTCGGCCTCATGGCCTCGGCCTTTCAGCCAGCCACTTGGCTCTCTCTCTTCTTCTCTTCGGCTCTTGGACTCTTACTATAGAATGTCTAATGCATACATATATGCATTCATTCTCAACAGGCTTTGTGAAACAGTTCATTTCCAACTGTTGGACAACAATCTCTAGCTCAGCATCATTATCATTGAAGATGTTTCCATTTCCTCATGTAGAGTTTTCCCTTCCACACATTAACGGTTGCAACGGTCTCACAACAAACGGTTCACATTCTGCTCTCTCTCTAATTTTTCCAAATTGCATCACGTCAGACAATCTTCACTCGGTCAAGGGCATTCAACCTGTGTTGCATGTCGGTGAGACACTAACTGTGTCTCCCTGATGCCACAAAGCCCATATCGTCATTGTTGCCAAGAGTCTTCACTATTGGCAAGACATTATACCGAGTTCACAAGCTGTCGCTCAAACTTCCTCTTGAAGCCAAGACATCTTATCGAAGTTCCCAAGTCATATCAACCTCAACATTCTCATCGGCGAGACAATCGCCATTCGATGAGACATCATACCAAAGTTCAAAGGTCACTCTGAAATGTCCAACAGTCGGCAAGACTATCGTCATTCACTGAGAGATCATACCCATCCTTTATGTTATACCGAACACCAAGCAACAGTCGGCAAGACTTATCTCTTTCGCTGAGAGGTCATATCGACATCAAGATTCCCATCGGCAAGACAAACACTCTTTGCTAAGACATCATACCGATGCCTTCAAGTTACACCAAAGACCACACAGCCATTGATGAGACCATCGCAATTCGCCAAGACTTCATACCGAAGTCTTCAAGTCATGCCGAGAAGAACACTCATCAACAAGACTTACCGCTTTCGCCAAGACATCCCACCAAGCACTTCATGTCATAACGAGTCAGCAAGACAATCGTATTTCACCAAGTCTTCCCACCGAACACTTCATGTCATCCCGAAGACCTTTTACTATTGGTGAGACTCATTGCTTTCGTCAAGACTTCATATAGAAGTCTTCAAGTTATGCCGAGCACCAACAGTCGGCAAGACTTCTAACTTTCACCGAGAGTTCTTATCGAGGTCACATGAGTTACACCGACGACCATATCTATTGGCAGACTTCCCTTGTCAGTATGAGACATATCGACTGTCCAAGACTCTCCCCGACACTACTTGTCGCCCTGAGTCACCCCCATATTCGATAGACACCAACCGTCAGCGAAAAATATCCCAATCGCTAGGACTTCATACCAATAGGAGTAAGTCATGCTGATTACCACATTGGCCAGATAGACCAAAGGTCATGCCAATATCGGCAAGACTTCCTATCATCGCTGAGAGATCATCCCAATTGTCCAAGGGTACGTCGAAGGTTTTAGATGCCGATTTCCAAGACATTCAGGAGGTCATAGCAATAGTTAGGATCAACTAGTAGGTTGGCCGGACATCTCCATAGTCTCACTGAAATTGCTCACAAGAGGTTTCAACCTGTGAGATTGAGGCACACAATTCCAATAGAGGTTGGAATTATTGTTTAAGTCAAAACAAGGGCTTATTGTCGGTTGTTCTAAAGTAGGGATTTGATCCTTAGTCAGGATGGTCACCATAGAGGAATTTCATGCATATATGTCCTAAACCCCAGGTCAAGAAATGTGAAAGAGAGTTGAGTAAAACCTTGTGGAAAGAATATGTTACATTCTGGTGCAAGAGCACCTACACCTCATCCTCCATTTTTGCTCATTTGATGAAAACATGTTGTTAGGAGATTATAATGAGTATTTTTGAGTCTTTCTATCATTAATAAGGTCAATCAAGACCATTGAGCAAGATCTAGGGTGATTTTTTGAGTTTTGAGTCAGCATGTAGACAAATGCACTCTTGCACTAAAAGATGCTCTTGTAGCCTTTGAAGGAAAAAACATGAATTTGTATGTAAATGTGAAAGGGTGGGGGTCTTAATAATGTAATAAGGCTAATTCCAAGCCATTTGAATTGTTTTTAAGGTCTTAGGTCTTTAGGATTAAAAAGTTGCTTCAAAATGCAAAGTTATCATAATGAAATTTAGTGCAAAATCAACATTAATGATGTAATCCCATTAACTAATGGTTCCCTCCTTCAAAAATCAGTTGAGGGAAGTTGTAAATGATGGGAAAAAAGTTGAAAAAGCCTCCCTTGGGTCGAGGTTGGGTTGTTGTTGGCAGTTTTGAAGTTTTGAAGCATTTAATAAGAAGAAAACTTTGTTTTTTCTGTTTTTTACAGCATTGTTTCCTGATCCCGTGCTTGGTACGGTCTGGTACATCATTTTACGGACTCTAAATTTAAATGGTTTGAAAGAGGGAAGAGTATACTTTATTTTGGTGGTGATTTGAATCGTTTTCATCAAGTATTGAGTAAGTTACATCAATTTTAGTGAAAGTAGGTTTGAAACCTTGCAAAACAAGGGTTTGGTCACCAAAATGGATGTAATTCCCATTTCCACCATGGGAAAAATCTAAAAATTGATGGATTGGTATATTTATGACTCCTTTACCTTCTGAAATTTGTTTCATATTGAAAAACGGAGTTTTGAAAAAGTTATGTGATGCCCTAGGTCTGGTTTTACCTTGAAACAGTCCAGAAAATAATCATTTGTAAGCTTTCCTTTTGATTTCTGAGTATTTTAAAGAAATAGAATGAATGAAACATGTGAAATGGGTCTTTGGGAACCTATTGGAGTCTTTTAAAGGAATTAGGGGTGTTTGGGTGTGCCTTGACAAGTTGAAAGCTTCCTTGTACATGCCTAGTTAAGCCTTGTTTATGGCTGGTAAATCAATCTTTTGATACATTTGTTTTGGGTCTTTGATCCTGTGCTTTTGGGAACTTGTAGGGGATCTAGTTAGAAGTATAAAACATGATTTCATTGTTTAGTTAATGCCTATAATAATTTTTTATTTTGACTGTCCTAGTTGGCAATGTTGCAAGGTTGCATGGGCTTGTGTAAGAGTGATGAGAGAATGGGAGCTTTTGAGTATAAAGTCAGGTTATTTGGTCTTGTTTTGACATTTTGAGAGTGTACATAGCATCCCCAAGTCCTTCAAACATGTTTGGGTGTGTGAGTTGAGTTGGGTGATCAAGTTGCTTGTTGGAAGGAATAGTGAAGTTGATGTGTGCATTTATTGAAGCTATTGGAAAAAGGTGTTGCTTCCCCTGCCACTCTGCATCACATTCGAAGGTTTGAAACTTATCATCATGAAAATAGTGGCATAGTAAAACCCTTAAATTCATCCCTCAAATACTATTGAACCCACAAATTAAAAATAGTGCAAATACTTAGTCAATTTTTGGCTTAGGGGTCATTGTTGCAGATTTCCTTCATCCTCAAAATCCCATATCTTGTCTCCATCATGGAATTCACAGAGCCTTGAAATGACCAGGATTAACTTCATCGTAAAATTCATTATTGATTGAAAGTACCGACAAATGCATTCATCACAAATTTTGCATCTACAAGAATTACCCAACATACACCTTCATTGTAGAATTCTCGCCTTATTGAAATTTCCAATAAACTACCCCATTGTTGATGCCATGTCCCTTCGAAATATGGGAAATATTATTTTTATTGCTGAATCCTTGTATCTATGAAATCTTTGATAAGTTTTCCCATTGTAGATTTCACAACCTCAAGAAAACCCTGGCGCACCTAATATCACAAATTTTAGGCATGGAGGAAATTTGTGATCCACCCTTTGTCACATATTTCTTGCATCCTTTAAATCCCCACCAAATTTGTTTGTTATGAATTCCTCCTTGGTGTGAAATCCCTAAACCCTTTCCATCATTGATTCCCTTAATGTTTAAAAATCTTGAAGAGTTACATGGGTCATGGTTATTTCTAATGATGATTTGATTTCTCAGATATAGAAGTGCTCTTGAGTATAAAATGTTATTGCACCCATGCATGATGAGCCAAAGTGACACATTGCTGACTTGCTTCCTCGCACCATAGATTTCTTGTTCCTTTAAAATCCTCAATAAGCTCCCTATCATATATTTCTTGAGTAGGTTAAATCCACAGATTTCTTGAAGAAGTGAAATCTCTAGATTTCTTGTGTGACCTAGAAACCTGATGATTATTTTAAGATTAAATTTAGGGGTTATGAACATGATTTATTAGGAATTATTATTGATGATGTGTTCTCATATGTGGTCTATTTGAGTGTATTGATTATGCTAACCCCTTTTATTTGATGTTCCATCCTTTTGCATTTCAAGTGATTATGTTGTTTGGGCTAACAGATGCAAGTAGATTCAAGCAAGGTCAAGGTAGGAAAGGGAAAGAAGATAGCAGCACCTAAGAAGGAAGAGATTTAAAAGGAAAAGAAAATGAAGTATGAATTCAAAGATGTACTCCTAGATTCTAAGATTGCATCCTATTTGGGAGAGGTTGGGGATATCAACCTCAGGCATATTGACTTAGAGAACTTTAAGAAGAGAATGTAGTGTCCAACCCCAACTAAATTGGCAAGAAGATTAATCAAAACAAGGTTAGTACAAGCTACATGGTTCCCTCCATGTGTCTAGTTCCCTAAATTGATAGTTGAGTGCTCCAAGCATTATGACTCTAACAAGAGGATGATCATTGGTCCTTATGGGAGATTATTGGTGAACCTAATTAAGGAGTCCTTGGCAAAGGCTTTCGGGATCCTAGCTCATGAGAAGCTGGTTAAGTTTTTGATTGAGATAGTAAATAAATTCTACACTAACAATCTAGAAAAGGCCCTAGAGATCATGAATGCCACTTGGATAGACAAGCCCATACAACATTACACTAAGCTACCCAAGATTCTACACAAAAGTGATTTTAAAGTAAAATATAATGATATGATTATACTCTCTTGAGCAAAGGAATGGGACTTGAGAAAGCATCACTGTTTGAGGATTGGATGTTCTATGTAATGGCCAAGATTGTAAGAGGATCCAACTATCACTAGGCTAGGCTTGTAAGTGACAATCTAAATAGGCAGCTTATGAAAGTTCAAGATACTAAGAAGTTCACTATGACTTCTTATGTGATCTACATGTTGGCAAAGCATTTCAAATATAGAGGATTGAGTTGTAAGGGCACAATTTGGGAGGCCAAGGTTTATGAGGTCCACATCCAATTACATTTATCTAGAACCTCTCACTATAGGAGAGTTAACGATGCCTTTACAATGTACATCACTAGGACCTTGTAGGAATCTATACATGTTAGGATATCAATAGAGGCTATAGAAAGGGTCAAAAAGTATGGGTATTGGTTCTTGCAATTCCCAAAGTTTTCATACATCAGAGTATAGGGGTGTCCTGTTGTACCATACAAACTACCCCGATACCCTACAAACAAGTTGATTCTACTGGAGGTCACAAGGAAACTCGCTGCATTTGATAAAGTATTAAAAAAATTGCACAAGACAGGTATCGGGGGTGAGTTCTTGATTAAAATAAATGGATGGGAAGCTTGTCCCTCCTTTCCAAGAGCAAAACATTTGAAAAAAAGATGGAGTATTTCCATTTTCCCACACATACTCTAAGAAGATATTTTGATCCCTATGGAGCAGTACAAAGGGTTGTAACAAGAAACTATCAACATAAGGCCAACATAGAAGATTATTGCACCAATTGTAGAGATGAATTGAGGTATTCAAGAAGAAGTTTTCTTTCTTCTCACTCAAAATGATAAGGCTATACAGGATTATCGAGGTACCAAATGAAGCAGAGGATGAGGAGGATGTAATCCAACACCATGATTACATGGACATATCAAACAAACCCCTCCCTCTGATTGATTGGGAAGAGGAAGAAGTAACATACTTGAATCAAGTTACCTCCCCAATGATCACATATTCAAAGTAATCGGAAAAACATAATATTTTGGAGTTGGAGGCTGACGAAGTGAAGTTCACATATGATCTAATAGGTGACCTCGAGTCACAATCATCCTCGAAAGAAGAATAAAAATATGAAGAAGAGGAAGGTTTTGAGGAAGAAGAGTTTGAGGAAGAGAGGCTTCTAGTCATTAAAAGAACAAATGGCAAAGAAAAGACTAAGGCCAGGTCAAAAGAGACTCAGAGGCAACATATTCCAAAGAAGATGAAGCCCACCAAATCTATTATTAAAGGGGCACCACCTCCAAAGAGAAGAAGAGGGATTAGGGGCAAGGGCAAATGTGCATCCATTGATTCCTCACCTCCCAAGAAGTAGAATAAAGAATAAGCGAGGACATAAATCAAGATACACCTGAGGGAGAAAGCTAGGGGGAAGCTATAAATGTCAAAAGCTCTGAGGAAATACCTCAAGTATATCAAAGAAAATCCTCTCCAAGAGTTGGGAATCCTTTTTGAGAATTGGATAACATAGAAAAATTTGTTGCTAAATTAGAAAAGGATGCACAAGTGGGGCCCTTTGAGGGTGAGAAGGCTATAGAGGAAGAAATAGAAAACATACCACCCAAACCGCCACAGGAAAATATACCTTTTGAGGAGGGGGGATGTAGTAGAAAAAGATGCAACATTTGAATATGCTTCCAAGGACCCTAATTTAGAGGTTGAAGTGGAGAGGGTGAATGATCAGGATAGTGAGCAATTATCAAAAGATGGTTAGCAACAACAACATGATGATGACTAGTTTTAACAAGAAGAGGTTCATATGGCAGAAGAAAATATAAATAAAGAAGAACCTGCTCAAAAGATAGAGGTTAACAAATGAAAGGGTCTCTAAGAGGAGAAGGAAGAGATGGATACCAATGTTGAAGTGTCTACTACTCCAAATTAGCTGAAGGAAGGTCTAAACCCAAGGCCAATCATTGAAGAGGTAGTTCGCAATTGGGATGATTTTTTGATTTGCTTGGATAAGCCTAAGGAAAAGAAGAAGGCTCGAGTAATTTCTCGTACTGTTAAAGATGATTCAAATAATAGGGTGGTACACATTGCAACCCTTGTTGTTGATAAAAATAAGGAGGATATCACTCTAGATGACTATAATATTTAATCGATAAATTTGGGGCCTTCTACAAAGAAGTAGGAAGTTGATGACCTTCAGGGATTAGTTGAAACCATAGTGCAAATACTGGAGAAGGAGATATAGGCCAAGGAACAAATCTAGAAACAATTGGATGAACTATAGAAATATATCAAACACTTGGTGAAGTCTCTCAGAACAAAAGCTAGATCCTCCTCACAGCCCATTATTTTGTCTAAGGATACAATAAGTGAGTTGGAGAAGATGAAATCATCAACACAAGTAGCATAAAATAGGGTAGCTGGAGTTTATGAAAAGGGAGTTCCCTCAATTGCAAAAATTATTTAGCTATATGAGAGGTGCTCAACTTGTTTAGACATAGTGCAGTTGAGTGCAAGGCTACTAATGATAAATCAATAGTAAGGTTAAATGTATTGATGGAAATTCTTGAGGAGGTGATAATTGAAGAGAAAATCCTCACCATAGAAAATATTGAAAAACCTAAGGAATGGCTTTAAGCCTTCAAGTTCAGGAGGGAAGTTATGCATAGTGCCTCAGAGGAATGCCCAAAAATGGAAAAGGATCTAGAAGACATTTCTATGGGGTGTATTTTGTTTTTGGAGGTAATGACTAGAAAATCCCTCAATAAAGACTTCATTAAAGTAGATTTTTTTAAGAAGTGGTGGAAATAAAACTTCTCCCATGTTGAAGATGGGAATGTTATAGAGAACCATCTGGAGGATGTTGCTATGTACATCAATATGATGCATAAATATCAAGAATCAAAGATGGAATGGGATAAAGTCTTGAAGAAGTATGAAGTTGAGTTGGACTCAATAAATTTTAGAATTAAGATTATTCTAGTAACAATTCAACAAGAATTAAATAGTTTTTTGCAAAAAAATTAGGAGTTTAGTGAAAAGAAGCAAATGGAAAAGGAAGGAGAATAAATGAAAATCTACATAGAAATCAATGCTATTTTCCATAAAGCCACAAAAGACAACTTGGGTGACCTTGTAATCAGTTCCAAGTAGAATTTATTTTGAAAATAAAAAGGACTTTAATGTAAAAATTGGATTTGGGTGTTTTAGTGTTTAAATTTAAATGGGCACTAGGTTCACATGTTGTTAACCTAGTTTGGTTAACCTATTTAGGGCACCCAACTAGATGTAATCTCAACCCTTGATTTTAAACACTAATTTCTTGGTGAACTCTATAAATATGAGGTTTCTCCTCATTTGTTAAGTTGAATCTAGAATTGTTATAAACTCTATGAAGCTAATATAAGAAGAGATTGATTTGATGTTCTATTCCTTGTGGTTTCATTTCATTGCACGGTTCCTATATTTCCAAGTTATTTCTAGTTATTTAGTTTTAGTTCTTTCATGTGTATGGAAAAGTATTGAAGGTGTTAGATGAATTTTTTGCTCATACTATTTGTGATTTGTTGATTGTAAGTCACTTTGCATAGTTAGCTTGAGCCATATTTTATGCAATGGTTCAACTATGAATGTTTATTCATATTATGCCAAAATTTAGGTTTATGTTTAAATGTTTTGCAGTTTGAAAAATCTTTATGTTCCTTTGAAGATTACACCATTTCTGCAATACTATAGATTTTATCTTGGATAAGTAGAGATTGGTTTATTGGGGATTTTTCCACCTTGAATACCGGGTTATTTGCATGATTGCACTTAGATTTTAAGTCAGAATCTCTCTAAACCCTTGAATCTTTTGATATTTCTTTAAATATGTGTTAGTTTTAGGATAAAATACTCACTTAAATTTATGTATTTGATGATAATATCATTTCCAAATTTTAAATCTAGAAAGTTTGATTAGGGTTTACATTTATCTTCAGACTTTGCAAAACCCTCATTTTGAACCTTATAGCTTCCAACCTTGTTTTACCATAAATGCACTTTGTGAATACCGGCATAACACATTACCACAAAGTTGTTTTGCATTGTCAGGACATGACCTTATAAACCTTGGGGTTATTTTCTGAAGTTTGTTCAAGGAGAGTTACCTTTCAAGAGAGATAGAACACTTGTGTTTTATCTATGTTATGCAGTGCTAAAACACTCAAAAAAATTTCTGCTAGAAGGAGAGCTGCTTGAACAAAGCTAGAGTGTATAGGTTCTTTCTCTCCTCAAAGATTCTGTAAATTACTCATATCTACACCCAATGAAGGAGAGTTTTAGGAGCTAAAGACCCCTACACGGGTTAGGAGAACCAAAAATGGGAAATTTCATCTTCAACACCACCTTTCATACCCACTTGACCTCTATCTCCGCCTTCTCCATCTTCCACTTCCACATCATCCACTTCTTCATCTTCATCTTCATCTCACACTTAGGTTGCTATACCTCATCCATTACCACCTCCACCTCCAGAATGGCCTAGTTAGCTCCTAACCCATCACCCCTCTCCTTCAATGACTATCATGAGATGCCTAAAAACCTAGAGAATTTCTATTCCAAGTTTTATAGCAATGATCCCAATAGGACTACAAAAGAACATGTGAATTTTTTTGAAGCATCCCTTAAAGACTGAGTGATTGCACATGAAGATGTAGCTTGTAGTATTTTCCCTTATTCTTTGGGGGAGGAAGCATTCTATTGGCATATTGATTTTCCTACTGGGCCAATAACAGATTAGCAAGGGATGAAAATACCTTTCTATAGAAATTCAAGATTCCTATTGATCCCTTCGAGCTATATAAATAGTTTGTCAATAAAAAGGAAGGTAAATTATCCCATAAGCTCTTTCAATAATAGGTTCCATAGGGAATATACTAGGTTGCAAGATCCATATGTTGTAGGTGATGCCTCAATCAGGGTAATTTACTATGCTACTCGAGATAATCTTATTGCAGTTCTTGTAAAGAGGATAAATCAATCACCACACAACCTAGTGGATGCCTATGTTGAAGCAGTCAAAGAAAGTGTTGATTTAGGACAACATCTAACAAGCTCACTTCCTTCATTAGGCCCAGCTGTAAATCTTGGAAAAATTAAAGGATTGAATCAGGTTTTAGCCAACCATACCCCTATGATGAATCAAGTCCCTCAATTTCCTATAGTGCCTCACCTGGGTCCTCCATTGAATCAAAATTCTTCCATAATCCTTGCCTATTTTCAAAATTATAATCCACCAACTTATTCCTAGAATTTAAATATACCATCTTACTTGCAAAACTTTGAATTTCCCCCTTATGTACAAAATTCTACAGCAGAATAGCTCATATATCTTCAGAATTTTGTTCCAGTTTAAACTCCAACTGAGAAGGATTAAATTGATGAATTTGTTGAGATTGTCAAGAAGCTATCCACTGGGGTAACATACCTCAAAAATAAAAATAACTAGTTGCAAGCTTAACAAAGAAGTCTTCAGGCTAATTACAATAGAGATCTAGGTCAGAGTTCAGGTCAAAATTTTGAACGTAAACAAGGAAAAATTAAGAATAGAATGTGGAATTCTAGGCATAACAATGGAGGAGTTCCTATCCCACTTGATCAACCAAACAATTCTAAGAAGTCTTCTAGAGGAGTTTGCTTAGTCAAGGTTTCATTATCAGGATGGTTCAGGATTCACAATACTAATAAGCATTTGGGGCTTGATTTCCCATAATTCCAAGTTGCTACTAACATATTTCAGATGGAGGTATAGAATGATATAAGTAATGACATCTCAACTAGACATGAGATAGTGCCATCAAACCCATATAATTCAATAATGATGGTGAATTAGTCCCCCTTTCCTGAAGCTAAGGATAATGAGCCTGAAGAAGAGTCTATAGAAAATGATTCCAAAATAGAAGATGTGTGTAATGAAGAAACTCTTTCTTAGTTGTTTTATGTGGATGTTAATGGTTCCAAAGAATAGGAAGCTCAGATGGAAGAAGTTTAGATGTTCAATTAATGAATGAAACTATATAATCTTCAGAATAGACAAGCTGGAGGTCCATTTACAACTTCCATTACACCAAAAAGCTTCAATGTGCCACCAGATTTTAACACAAGCAACAACCCTTCATTTCTAGAGGTACCAACTAAGTATTTTGCTAAGGGAGATCAATCCAAGACTAAAGTTGCTTAGATGGGAGAATATTTGGCTAAATAATTAAAGAAAGTAAAGGTTGGCCTCTCAGCCTTTGATTTTTTAAGGGTAGTGTAGATCAAAAACACCCTTTTCAGATCATTGAATGGGACTGCTCAACCAAAAGATTCACAAGATGCAGCAACAAAGATGGCTCCATCCAACCTGACTAAAAATGAGCTAGTACTTAGAAAAATTATGGATAAAGATAAAGGAAAGGAAAAAGAAAAAGACACAGGTAAGGAGAAGGAGAAAGAAAAGGCTCAAGTCTCTTAGCTAGACACTCCAATAAGCTTGTTTCGAGAAAAATGTGAGGCTCCTCCTTTCTCATTGATGGTATGTATATTTGGAAAGAATTTTCAGAAATGTTTGTTAGATTCAGGTGCTTCTACAAATATCATGCCTTTTGTAGTATGTAAGGCCTTAGGTATCACTCTCACTCCTTCCCGACGAAAGGTAACATAGATAAAATAGAAGTGAATTTCATTAGGGAATTGAATAGAATCTCTATGTAAGTAGCATCAAATCCAAGGGTCCAACAAATGATTGAAATTTAGGTAGCTGACATTCCTGATGCATATGACCTAATTATGAGTAGAGACTAGACCAAAACTCTTAATGGCTACATCTATATTGATCATTCACACATGTGGATTCATTGGAAGGGAATGCCAAATCAAATTCGTATTGAACAAGAGCCAAGGATGAAGCACATGATTACAAAATATAATAAGAAAAATGAAGTCTTCTTCTTAGAGATAGATCTGGGAAACTATATTTTGTGGTTATCGCAAAAGATGATAAAGAAGAGGAAGTGTTGATGCTATATGATGTGCCCAGAGATTTAACTCACATTCCTAGCAACATTGAGCTAACTATGGAATCAGATGATGATGATCCTAAGGATGATTGAGATATTGGTTTATTTGAGGGCTTCTAAGAATTCATGAAGAAGTGTGTACAAGATCAGATTAGCCTTGGAAATAATGTAGCTTTTAAGGATCTATTTTGTTGCCTTGTTGGTATAAAATACATGATGCTTATCATTTAGAATTCGAATGTTGTCTTTGATAGACTCCTGTAGAAGAAATTACGAAGTAAATTATCCTTTTTGATGTTAGGATGGAAAACCAGAAAATTCAAAAATAATAGCTATCAGAATTGTAGAATAATCCTAAAGCAAGTCTTGTGCCAAAGAAAGAGGTACACTCCAGTAATCATAAAGGTATGCATCCAACCAAGTTTTATTCTTTGCGATTTGATGGGTCTAAGTTGAAACAAGGAGCGAGATCTAGTTTTGAATTAATTATTCTAACTAGTACAAACTTCTTTACAATGCATAGACTACAATTCCATTGTACTAATAATGTAACTGAATATGAAACATTAGTGCATGATTTATTAATGGCATTATGTAAAAGGGTTAAGGAATTACAAATATTTGATGATTCTGAGTTAGTGATAAAGAAAGTTAGAAAGCAGTAATCATGCCATGCTCAAAGAATGACTAACTATAGGAATCGATTTTAGGATCTAATAGAAGGTTGTGATGCCTTTAATATCCCATTGATTCCCTGCAACAAGAACCAAATTATTGATGTGTTAGCTTAGGAGGCCAACACTTTGCAACCCCTTTCATTATTGATATTGAAGAAGTTCAAAGTTGATCTTACTCCCACTCTGTCGGTGCTAGATAAAATCACCAACTTTTAGGTCTTCAAGGATGATAAGCATATACTTGATTTCATCACCAAGTCTAACACTTTTTCCTCCCAAATTATTGATGAAGTAGAACCCGAAGAGGTAGAGTTAGAAATTGGAGAGGATATTCTATTTTGATCAGATAAGAGACCAAAACCAATAGGAAAGGAAGGAGTCTATTGATAGCCAGTGTGATACATACAACATGGGTACCACTGAGAATGTAAAGAAATTTTTTATCAATAAGGTCTATACTCTAGCTAAAAGAAAATGAATAATTGAAGCACTACATGTATATCAAGGTTTTATTGCATGGAGTTATGAAGATCTTAAGACGTATGATACTTCTATTATCACACACAAAATTATTCTTAAGATTGATGTGAAACCATTTAGGTAGAGGCAATGACCTATCAATGCTCTACTTGAACCTGTTATCTATAAAGAAGTGTAAAAATTGCTATCATCCCATATTATATTTGGTAAGACATTCTACTTGGGTCGAAAACTTGGTCCCCTTCAACAAAAAGAATGGTGAGATCTGTTTGTGTGTGGAATTTCATAATCTTAATTGTGCATCACAAAAGGATAATTACTCAGTGCCATCATTAGATGAGGTTTTGCAAATTGTGAATGGTTATCAGATGGTGTCTTTCTTAGATAGTTATTTGGGATACAACCAAGTTATGGTTCAGTATGACAATAGGCATAAAACAACATTTACTACAAAATGGGGAACCTTTGCCTATAGGCATATGCCTTTTGGTCTGATCAATGCTGGGGAAAGATTTCAGCGTGAGATGGATATTGCATTTAAGGAGCTGGTAGGGAAATGTATCATCATCTATATGGATGATTTGATAGTATTTTCTAAGGAGAGAGGTGATCATATCTAAAATTTATGCAAAGTATTCTAGAGGTGTTGGGAGTTTGGTGTTTCACTTAACCCAAAGAAGTGCATCTTTAGAGTGATTGATGGAAAATTGCTTGGCCATGCCATTTTAGAGAAAGGAATATGAATTGACCCCAAGCAAATCCAAGTGATATTGAAAATAAGCCTCTTGTGAGCAAGAAAGAAATGAATTCATTCTTTGGAAAGTTCATTTTCATAAGGAAATTCATAACTGGTTTTGCTGAGATAGTAAGGCCTTTAAATGCAATGTTGAAGAAAGAAGCCAAGGTAGAATGGACACTAGAAGCAAAGCAGGCTTTTAAAGAAATAAAATGGGAAATTGTTGAAGAAAGATCAAGGAGATGAGCATCCAATTGCTTTCATGAGTTCTCCACTTAAGGATGCTGAGTTATGTTATACAAGTATCAAGAAACAATCTTACACATTGGTCCGAGTAGACAAGAATTTCAAACATTATATCTTACGAAATAAGGTGTTTTCTATCATTCTAGACTAGGTTGTGAAGATCCTTTTAATGCAAAATGAATTGGGTGAATGATGGGTAAAATGGGTAAACATTCTCTAGGAATATGATATGGATATTCAACCCATGAAATTGGTTAGAGGATAGGTACTAACACAAACTATGGTTGAGGTACACCCAAAATTGATTTGAAATTGGTTAGAGGATAGGTACTAACACAAACTATGGTTGAGGTACACCCAAAATTGATGGCCCAACAATACAATCTGTTGATGTGTTTTTTATGCACTTCTCAACATAGGCAGTGCATAGGTGCACTACCTCTCTTGAAAGACAATCTTCCACAATCAAATCGCATAACACTATCCCAAGGTCTCTAATGTCCAAGAACTTGTTGGCTGTCTGAACAGCCCAGCTAATTCCCATGTTCCCAACATATGAGACTTGTCGGAACCAGTCCTCTGTGGTCTTTTCCAAGTTCTTACTTCTTTCTATCTTATCAATTTTTTCTTTGGATAGTAGCTGGAGTGTGGCTGTGGATGTGATAGGTAGGTCGTCTACTGAAGACCATTGTTGTATGTAATCCATTAAGGCCGCCACCACTGCCTTAAACTCATCTTTCGAAATCTTGTCCTGCCTTATCAAAGGCACCACTGGAGCCACCAATTCTTCAAGATGCCCAATTTTCTGTTCTCTGGTGGTGGTCCCTAAGTTGATGGTAGAGATGCTATAAGTTGTCCCTTCTTGACCTACCACAGGCATGGTGACTTGCACAGCTCGAGATCCAGAAGCATCCATCGTCACCTTGGATCGAGTCTTAAGCTTCTTTTCCTTCTTTGCTGTGACTTGAGCTTGGGCTAAGATAGCTTCTAGTCTCGCTCTTGGGTCCTTTAGTATGTGAGTTTTTCTTTCGAGCTACCTCTCTAACCATTCAGGCACAACAAATTTTCCATTAGTTGAATCATGGCCACCCTCGCCCCTCTCGGTCAAGGCCAAGGTTTACGCTCCCTTCCCTTCCAGGGTTCTTCTTTCTCCCTTGGTCACATCTCCCTCTTCTTTGTCGGAGTCTTGGATGAACATGAGGTGTTTGATAGGAAGCTTGGTGGACAATTGCTACATGAGACTCTCTTATCCTACTATCTCCTCTTCTTTCTTTTCCTCAGCACACTCAACTTCAAGGCCCTTGACAACTTGGGTTCCACTCTTAGGTAAATCTTCTCTTGGACTATCTTTTGGTGCCTGTCCTCCTTCATCAAGGAGTAACCTTTCTTCTTCTACCTCGACATCCTTCAGCTGTCGGGCCAAATCTTCCTCAAGGTCATTGTCAAAGGTTTGCACGATGGGTTTACCACTGGTGTTATCTTCCTCGTCCCCACTCTCAGAAGAGCACATTCCCTCTTCCTCATAAACCACCGTGTCAATGGTTCAGTGTTCGTACTCCGGCTGCTTGTGGTATGCATCAGCTTCCTCTTCAAAGGGATTCAAGGCTTCCCACTCTCATTCCTCCCACTCCTTAGATATTTGCATGGTGGCTTCCACAGCCAGTGGCCTTGTCAATGGTTGTTAAGGCTGAGTAGTAGCGAGGGCTTGTGCAAGGGTTGCTTGAAGAGAAAGATCCAATGGGATCTAGGATAGCTCAGGGGGAAGATTCTGTATATGTCTCGAGAGAGCCTCAGGCATGGCGGCAGTGGGAATGGGTGCTGTTACTATTGCCAGAGGGAGTGATGTGGTTGGTGACATGGCAGTGGAGGAAGGGGGTGTAGTTATGGTAGAAGAGGAACCAACAATTATTACAGATTTGGCTAGAGGTGAAGGGGCAAGATGGACAGAAATGTCCACTACCGGTGGGGATGTAGGTGGTGCAATGGCACGGGCAGGGAGAACCAAGAGAGGTTCCAATTGATCCGTACCCCTTGCCTTCTCCTCCTGGGTTGAGGGCTATTTCATGGCACTCCCTGCTTGTTTGAGCCTTTTGGAGGGTGAGCCTCCTGTTTCTTTCCTTGCATAGACCTTGGGGTCTAGAGACTGTTCTATTTTTGTCTCCTTTCTCTTCTTGGATCTACTGACCTGAGGAGACTTGGAGGTCCCACCGGTTGAAGTGGCGGCAACACCATCCTCTGTGGCACTTGGCTCACTTTTGAGCCCTTCATAAGTCAAAATTACTCCTTGCCGCTTTAATTGGGCTACTTGCCCATCGACCCACTTCTTAGTACGAGCCAAGATTGGCTTGGTTATAATGTTGAGGTCATCGACCTCCTACTCATCCCAGTCAATTGTCGGTACTGGCAGATTAGCGACTGCAGGGTACCTGGGGTGCATTATGGTGCTCTTGTCTTCCTCAACCTGGTCCGGTATGGGGAAATGCTACACCTTCCTTACAAATTGCACAATCATTCACATATAGTGCCTTGCACGTACCTCTTTATCATCCTGGAAATCTCCCCAAAAGTCTTCAATGTGTTGGAGATGAGAAAATCTAGGCCCTAGCGCCTTTCTGACGTGGCCATATGGGTCTATCTGTGGGCGAGCAGTGTGTGGGTAGAAATGGTAATCTTTTAGTTCTTTCTTAGAGTTACCAGCACACTAGGAAGTTTACAGTTTATACATGCCCTAGCCCAGAGTCATGGGATAATAAATCCCTGCTATGTGTTTGCTGTTGAAGATTGCTTGTATGTGTTGGAGTTGCCAAGAAAGCTCCAGCGGGATGATTTAGTCATTGGGGTATTGAGGCAACCTGTTTGGCCTTTCAGTGAAGCCCTATGCACGAATGTATGTAAAATTCAGGTACTAAATGAAGAGGAAGACATACTACTTCAAAAATGCCTTGGCACTATGGGAGACCCTCCTCTCGAAGTCTCGGGCAATCATTCTGATAATATGGCCAATGAAAGCATCATTTACTCTGCAGTATTCCCTTTTGAAGTTTCGGTACTAGAGCTACGAATACCTATCATAGGCCTTGATACTTTGTCCTTGATCCTAATCGGGTGCCACAAACAACCCATTGTACTACCTCTGATCTGCCAAAGAATAGATGAGATAGGAAGTCATATAGAACTTGGAGCTCTTCTTTATGTCAACAAACTGCTCATGGAAGCAATTGCTTATGATTCCTCCCCACTAAAATGAAGTCTTTGTGGTGACGTCCTCATTCCCTCAAAGAATTTGCTCAGTGAAGTACACCATCCATTCCTGGAAGAAGGCCACCATAGGAAGACCCATAACTCTGCTTAGCATTGTGACCAAGTTAGGGCAATCTTTGTGGAAATCGCTACGAAAGAGCTTGTGAGGAACCTTCATAGCACTGCCCCTCTTTTTTTTAAGCCAATGCTAATTTATTGACCTCTTGCATCCCATCAAGTTGTCCTCCCATGCCGCCTGGCATTCCTCTATGTTGGGAATTTCCATTTCTTGAAATGTGGGAATATGGAAGGTCTTTGTGATCCCTTCAGCTAACATGTCGGTGAGGACATTGCCCTCTCTATCAATGATTGTCCTTGTGTTAGTTTGATATGCCTCCTGACAAGCCATGACCAACTCGGGGGCCACGAGGGATGGAGGGAATCCTATAGCCTTTGCGATCCCAATTTGCCTTATAGTCTTGCATTCTTAGTTGTTGGATTGACCCTGACCCTTTGTGTGAATTCGTTAATATCAACATGCCCTATGTTGGTGTCGGTGATCTCCTTCCAATCTGTGGTAATTTTCAAGTGGAGAGGCTCACCCTGGAGTTGGTATTTCATCTAGTCCTTGTCTTCCTTCCCTCGAGGAATCTTGCCTAACTTTTTTCCTTTGTCCTTCTCGATGGGTTCCACAAAAGGTCCTACACCCGATTCCATATATTCTGCAAGCAAAGGTATAGTCAGCGTAATTGATCACGAAAGCATTTACATTAGTTAAATTCCCAAAGATGAAATCCACTTTAAATAATCTATGACATGATACTTTATCTCTCGATGTCACTAATCTTTTGATTGAGGGAATTTGGACAGTTTAGGCCTGGAGGGCCAGACTTCCCTTATAGAAATGCCGCTTTGGAAAGGAAAATAGGGCGTAGGGCTCCGGGAGATTTTCTCTGATCGAATTTGGATAATTTGAAAGGTTCACAATGAAGAAGACCAAGATCAAGCATGTGGGTCGAGATCAGATTTTAGATTGGGCTTATCTAGATCGATCCTGGAGAATTCAGAGGTGTCAGGTCGGAAAGCTGTCAGGAGATGGCTATTTGGGAATGGTAGATCATAAACGGAATTCTAGAGTCGGAACTCCGGGGTCCGGGGTCTAGTGTGCTGCAAGGTGACTAACGGTTTGGAATTTCACTTTTGAGTGTTCGGGTCTGTGGTACCAGGAAGGCGTTCATCTTTTTTCATTTGGGATGGCTATTGTTGGGTGGAAGTCTAGAGGGGGCAGCCTGACAGTTAGGGCCCGACAGATTACAAGTCGGTGTGAGGCCTCCGCAGTGGGGTAAGGTTCTGCCGAGATCTACAAGTCTTGTCGATAACCAGGAGCGAGACTGGACCTGGCATGGGCGTCCGCCATTTGATTTCATTTTTAGTTCGACATTGATCGGGAAGGCGGAGCCCAGAGTTCAAAGGGGTGGGCGAGATTTTAGTTCAAAATGGCAGGCAAGGGAAGGAGTCCTGCATAGCGGAGCCCAGCACGGATGAGGGCGTTCATTTGCTCGAATTGCATCCCAATGGCGAATGGGAAGGCAGAGTCTAGCAGGTGAAAGGACATCGGGCGAGGGAAGGAGTCCCACACAGTAGAGCCCAGCATGGATGAGGGCATTCATTTGCTCAAATTGCATCCTAGTGGCAAATGGGAAGGTGGAGTCCAGTGGGCAGAAGAACGTCAGGTATTTGCCAAGAGAAAGGTGGTGTCGCCATGAGGTCTTGGTGAACTTGTTATGTCTCGCCAACAAAGGAGTCTTCGGTGTAACCTCTAAGTTAGATAAAGGTCTTGGTGAACTTGCTATTTCTTGCCGACTTGCTCCGTGTTGGCTAAAGGATAAGGGGAAGGGGCTGGCGAAAGGTTATGCCAAAAGGTGAAGTCACACTGATGAAGGGAAAAGTATGCTCACCAAGAGGAGGAGCCTTGCCAGGAAGTCTTGGCAAGAGTTACGGGTCTTGCCGAAAGTGAAGGCATCGCCAAGACCTAAGGAGCTCGTGGTGAGGTCTTGGTGATGGAAAAACGTCTCCCCAATAGCAAATGAAGGACAGAATCCCATGTGCGAAATCTTGGCCTCTGGGCCCAAAGGAGCCAAAAGCTATACCGACAGTTTTCACTAATCCTTCACAGGCAAAAGGAGCATCTGGGCTCGAGGGTCACGAAGGCCCTTGTGAAGAATGGCCGCGCGGGGATAAAGCTCTGAATTGCTCATGGGGATGCTACGTTGGGTTACTCAAATTTTAAGGACATGGGTTTTGTTCATTGTACCATGTTTATTAGTCAAATGCTATTTTGAGGGTTTTTTGCCCATTTTAAGCTTTAGGAATCATGAAAAAAATGCTTAGGAGGGTGAACGAAGGACCTACCTCGATCACTTGAGGTAGGGAGGTGTGAGATCCACTCTCGATCGATGAGGAGATGGTGAGGGCGATGAGTGCGAAGGCCCTGAAGACAATGGGCTCCTTTAGCGAGTTCTCTGATCACTCCCTGCAATGCTGTCAAGTGAAAATGATAGGCTTGAGAGGGTCTTGTATACCCTCTACTACCATTAATGGCCTCATTGAATGTAGGTATGGTGGAACAAAGGTTGGTGGATTTGAATTTACCGTCGGCGGCGGGAGACCCAGGGTCTGGTAGTCAGGAGGGCGCCAAATGACTGCCGTTTGATTTTATTTTCAATTCGGAACTCACTGGCGGGAAAAGGGAGGTCGGGGCCCAGAAGGCAGAACTCCATCAGAGGTTCGGCATGAGGAATGGCGAAACACTCATGGAACCCCAAGAGTGGAAGTCCAGAGTACCAGGCCTAGAGGGTCAGACAGCTATCGAGATTTCCATAGAATCTAGCAGACGAAGAATGAGATTTCGGACCCCAGGATCTGAGGGGACACAAGCTGAGCACCGCTAGGAATAGTGAGTGCAACAAAGAAACCCGGCAAGGGAAACCCGAATAGCCAGGCCCGGCAGGGGTAAACTGCTAGAGAGACTCCATGAGGTACTAGAATGTGACAAAATTAAAAGGGGAAGGCACGGTCAACTTATGGTGGGACTTTGAAGGAATGCTGACCATCTGAGACACCAAAAAATGGGGCACGCAAAATGAGGTGGTGACAAAAATGACCCAACAAGCTAAAAGAAAAAGAGGGTCCCCATTCGAATGGGGCGTGTGTGCTAAGGGCACAACAAATGGCGACTCCGCTGGGAAACGCTCCCGAGCATTTTAAGGGAAAATATTAATTTGGGACCCAGAATCTCTGGTTTCACAGACCAGGAGTGGCTTGCAAAGGTGAATCTGGGAGAACAAGATCCTTAATTGGGTTAGTTTACAGGACATCTCATAAGTGTGTGTGGTGAGTTCATTCCTTTCCTTGGGATGGTGACTAGGAGCTACTAATCCAACTGAGCAAGCTACATAAATCGTCTAACACCAAAAGTAACCTAGACATTGCTCCACTGCCAGTCAGGCATCCATAGCCCCAATGGAGTTGTCACTGCAATTCCACATATATTGCTCTATTGTTGGCTGGGCGTCCATAGCCCCGGTAGAGTTACCCGAACACCCATATAGTCGATTGTTTTTTAGAATTGCCTTTTCCTTGTTTTAATATTTCCTTGAATGTTCATTTCGAGATAAATTTCTTGTTCGACCGGGTAAGCACCAAAGCCTACAATGGGTTTGGGACCGTAGTGGTCACTGGTGAAGACTTAGGATTTTTCACTTACTAGGGTGTCATAGCAACCATGGTACAATCCTTTAGAAATAATTATTTTATGTCCTGTGTGAGATCTGAGATGTGCATAAAGAGATCCAGCCAAGGGTCGAGTTCTAAGCAAAATTCAAACAAAGAAATCATTCATGGGAAGCCTTTAGAGATCGATGGTCGAGAGTGAATGTTTAGCCAAAGAAAACTAAGGACGGTTAGCAAAGTAAACCGCTCGTTGAGCAAGCATGACCACTACTAAGGGGCGAGAAACATCTTTTTAAAATAAAACTGTCGGGAGGGAGAAAACAAAAGAGTGACACAAAACAACAAAAAAAACACAAGCAAGCCAGGAAAAGCAATCTACCCTAACCTATGTACAATTATTTACAAAAAAGAGCTCAAATAAGCTCAAGCTTGGAAGTAATGCTTCAGGTGCTGCCCGTTGATGGGCAACGGGACATTCTCACCTGTTAAGGTCTTTAGACGGAAGGCATTGTCTCCCAAAATCTTAGCTATTTGAAAGGGGCCAAGCCAGAGCTTGTCCAATTTGTTGTGTCCCCCTTTCTTTTCATAGGCCTTGTCCCTATACAGGACCAAATCTGCAATTCTAAAGGCTTTGATCTTGGCTCGGTGGTCAAACCATCTCTTAACTACACCCTGATATTTGGCAAAATTTTCTATTGCACGGTCTCGGACTTTCTCTAAATGCAAGAGCTTAGCTAACCGAACTTCCCTACGATCTCCTCCCTCATAAAAATCGTTGATAAATTGAAGTGTAGAAATCTTCAAATGGATAGGAAATATAGGTTCTAAGCCATAAATAAGGTGGAACAAGGAATCGCCAAGGGAAACTTTGTGGCGAGTGTGATCAGCCCAAAGGGCGAAATGGAGCTGGGTATGCCAGTCCTTAGGATTCCTATCTAGCAGTTTTTTTATTACGGTAATCAAGTTTTTATTTGTAGATTCAGCGAGGCCATTTCCTTGGGGGTAGTAATTGGATGAAAACATAAGGGAAATCTCGTAGTCAAATGCCCAACTAGCAAATTTCAATGAAGTGAAAGTCGGTCCATTGTCACATACCAAACATAAGGACAACCAAAGTGATTTAAAATGAAAATTTCTAAGAAATTAGTAACTACTTCAGTTGTGCATTGCTTACATACTATTGCTTATGTCCACCTAGTACAGTAATCAGTAGCGGTAAGAATGTACCTGTGTCTTGCAGATGATGAAGGGCTTACCAGACTGATGAAGTCAAGACCCCATTACACAAATGGCCTTACCTCCAGTACATGTTGCAGTGGGACATCATCATTCTTTTCCTTGGTGGAAGCTGTTTGACACGTGTGACATGAGCGGACATGACAATGAGCGTCCTTGAAGACATTTGGCCAGTAATATCTCACTCTTAATATCTGATGTGTCGTGGAAGAACCAAAGCCATGGCCCATGCCAAATTTGTTGTGGAACTCTTTTAAAACTCAATCTGCTTCCTCTTTACCCAGGCATTTGAAGTAAATGCCTTCATGATTCTTCTTGTAGAGAATGAAACCTCTTAGCATGTAGCCATTGCTTTCCAATCTGAGGGCACACTTTTGGACTCCTTGCAGGTGCAGTGGACACTTATGGTTTAGCAGATAATAAATGACATTTTTGTACCATTCTCTCGGGGAGACATCTTTAAGTTGGTACTGCTGTACAGTGAGTTCCGGTCCAGCCCATGCTGCTACTTCAGCAATTGTGTGGGTAAGTTCTTGTCCTCTCACCAACTTCATCGGTTGGCTCTCCATGTCATATTCTTGGAGTAGAGTGACCCATTTGGCTCTTCGTTCACCCAATTCATTTTGCATGAGCAACGTTTTGACCACTGGGTCTGGGACAATGGCGAACACCTTATTGCATAGGATGTAGTGTCTAAATTTCTTCATCCCTCTGACGAGAGCGTATGCCTGCTTTTCTACATTGTGATATCACAATTCAGTATCCCTTAGGGGAGTACTCATAAAGGTGATCAGGTGCTCATTTCCTTCATCATCCTTCTGGGTCAACATGCTAGCACAGGAATGCTCTGAAGCGAAAGAGTAGATAAAGAAAGGCCTCAGATAATCTAGGCTGACTAACACAGGTGCCTCAATGATGGCTTGTTTGATTTCCTCAAAAGCTTGTTTGGCGTCGGGTATCCACTCAACTTTGGCATCTTGTTTCAACATAGCATTGAAAGGTTTAACAATCTCCGCAAAACCCGTGATGAATTTCCTGATGAAGTTGATCTTTCCAAAGAAGGATTTTAATTCTTTCTTGCTGCCTGGGGGTGGAATTTTGAGTAAGGACTTGATACGTTCATGGTCTATAGAGATACTCTGTTCTAAAATGATGTGCCCAAGCAATCTACCTTCAGTCACTCCAAAAATGCACTTCCTCAGGTTAAGGGAAACCCTGAACTCCCTGCATCTCTGAAACACTTTGCACAAATCAGCGACGTGATCACCTTTTTTTTAGAAAACACAGTTAGATCATCCATGTAGATGATTATGCACTTGCCAATCAGATCCTTGAAGGTGATATCCATGGCGTATTGGAAGGTGGTGCCAGTGTTGATGAGCCCAAAAGGAATTCTCCTATACACGAACATCCCCCACTTGATGGTGAATGCCGTTTTGTGATGATCTTCATACTGTGCCATCACCTAGTTATACCCGGAGTATCTGTCGAGGAAAAACATCATCTAGGAACTGTTGACGATTTGCAACTGCTTGTCCAATGAAGGCACTAGATAATTATCTTTCTCCGAAGCTCGGTTCAAATTGCAAAAATCCACACACAATCTAATCTCCCCATTCTCTTTTCTAACTGGGACGAAATTGGCCACTCACGTAGAGTGTGTGACTGGGAAAATAATCCTTGCCGATAGCAATTTCTGTACTTCTTTGTAAATGACGGGTTCCAACAAGGCATTGATAGGACGCTGCCGCTGACAGAATGGCCTCACCTCTGTCTTGAGAGGGATGGTGTGCCTAATAACAAGTGTCATATGTATTTAAATCTTAATAGCTCCATGCCACCACGTCATGGTATTTCTATAATGCATCCGTAATTCATTTCTTTACCTCTGGCATGCACACCTTGCCAATAAAAACATTCTTGATTTCCTCAGTCGTCCCAAGGTTGTAAGCATCGTACTGGTTGCTTATGGCTTCTTTCTTTGTTTGCTAGTTCTAGTCTCTAATATGGTTTAAGTCAAATACTCATTCTAGCTAAACCATGCCTGTGGGGATCGTATTGGTCTTGAGGTTAATAACCCCTTCTATGTCTAGTTCGGTTTCTTGTGGATTAGCTTCATCAATTATTTGAGTTGCGAAGACATCAGAACTTGTGATGAATTCGAGAATATGTTTGTCATCATTGAAGACCTGCAAGTGGGTAACATTATCTAGAACCGATGGTATGGATGTCAGCTCAACCATGAATTTCTTGAGCCCAGATAAAGAGAGGGGTTGTAAAGTGTTGGCCGCTTGAGCCAAAGCATCAGCTGTACGATTCTGAGTGTGGGGAATCAATTGTATATTGAATACATCTAAGCCCTCCAGGAGATCCCAAACCCTATGTCTATAATTGGTGAGCCTTCTATCATGAGAGGAATACAATTTTCTAACTTGCTTAACTACAAATTCTGAATCCCCTAAAACTTGTAGCATTTTGACATTTTTCTTCAAGGCCATGAGAAGGCCATGGACTAAAGCTTCATACTCCGCTACATTATTGGTACAATAAAACTACAATCTCTAGGCGGCAAGAAAGGTCTTACCCATTGGATTGATGAGTTCGAACCCAGCTCCAGCTCCTTGCTTGGACTTAGAACCATCAAACTAGAGCATCTAGCATTTGGAAAGTTCTTTATCTCTGGGTCTGATTAAGTTTCCGCTTGCTTTCAACTGGGTGGTTGTCTTTGCCATCTTAGGAGAATTCTCTACTTCGAGGTGCTGAGCTACTGGTGTATCTACTGATACTTCTTTTGATACTTCCATCTAAGGAGCAGCTAATTTTTTAACATGTTCAACTGCCTGTTGACACAAGCCGCAGTCAAACTCAGAGTGGGTAGCATTGTGAATCCTGCACCAATTTGGCAACAAGAGATCTTGCAAATCCATTCAGGCGCCCAAGCTGAGTTGTTATCTAGCACACTTTTCCATGAACTTCTAGAAATCGCTGAGTAGTTCCTAGTTATCATCTTTATTAGGTTTGTCATTGGCTTCTACCAATATTTTCATGTTTTAGGGGATTTGAGTAGAATCGATCAAAGGACTACACAACACCAAAAGTACTTCATCAACACATTCTTCCTGATACTCAGCCTTGTTTTGGTAGGCAAAAGGATGGTAATTGCCCAATTCTATCTCAACGAACATCACCTCGCTGAGATTGTTGTATTCCATGATCATATACTTCATACGGGGTTTGCGGTCAACACAATTTTGTTTTGGCAGTCCCTTCCACGACAGCCACATGTGAGAAAGGTCTATGGTAGTATATCCGTTTAGCATCCTGGTGAATTCCCTCCCCAAGATGATCCCATATGCATCGGGAATGTCAGCCACTTGAATGTCAATGACTTGTATTCTTGGATCTATAACAATCTACATTGGGATACGATTTATTTCTCCCACGATGTTGATCTCTGTTTTGTCCAGCTGGGTCACCTTCCTCCCTAAAGGTGTGGGAGTGATGCCCAGAGCCTTACATACTGCCAAGGGCATGACATTGGTAGATTCCCCTGAATCGAGCAAGCAGTTATGCAGGTTCTTCCCGAAGATCCTAATGGTGGTCAAGAAAGGGGGAGTTTCCATCCTTCCTTGAAATATTCCCTTAGGTGTATCTATGTGAGTGACCTGACCTTTGTTCTTATCACTGTCTTTATCCCTGGTCTGCCTAAAAGGTTGGTCTTTGGAAAACTGCATATTACTCTACTCTGGTTCCTTTTCCATTTGTTTACTTGTAGACTGATTTACGGGAACACCCTTCCCTTTCCTGGTATTATCCTGTATCTCCGGTTCTTGCCTAGTTTCTTCAAAGGTAATCCTCTTAGCTAGCGTTTCTTGCATTGTACTGGAAGATGGGGTTCCATTAAGGACCCTAAAGAAGGCATGCCTTACAACAGGGACTTTGAATAATTCAAAGGTTGACAAACTGATTTTTACCCTTTTGAACTCTTCCGCCACATATTCACCCATTTGCTCAATTTCTGAACTAAAAGCTTGGCCTATGGCAGAACTAGGAGGTTGGACTTTCGTTTGACTAGACAAATTTTGGGATTGGCCTTAAGCCTAATTTTGTGACTAGTTTTGAGACCCGTTCTTGTTGAGGTATTGGGTAGGTATATGGGGGAGTCCAGGGTTATTGCTGGCATTAGGATCAGGTGGAGTGGTGAAATTGTTTGGTGGGGTAGAAGTTTTAAAGGGTCTACCCACCTGTCTATTCCTAAGGAAGTAGGGAGTCAACCTTTGATGGAACATATGGACCTCATCTAAAAATGACTCCTCTTCATCTACTGAACCATTATCTACTGAATCAAAAAGCTGAGTCAAAGTTTGCTCATTACTTACCTCAGGAACTTCTCCACCCTCAATAGGAACAGGCTCGACTTTGGGCTCGTTGTGGTCGCCTTGCGAAAACAACTCTTGATTAACCATGAGATAGGAGGAATCGTATGGCTCAGATGGGATGATGTCCCTACAGCCAACATTGTCTACTACATTCTGCACTTCTACTTGGAATATTTTAGCAGCTATCTGGAATTTTGGGCAATCCAACTCGGAATGTCTGCTGGTTTTGTGAATCCTGCACCATCCAGACAAGGCTGCCTCGGCAAGGTATACTCCACTGGTCACTTTTTCATTACTTTTCGGTTGGTCAAAAGGTGTAGGGACACCTTCATTATTGGGCCTAGTGTTCCATGTATGATTTTACCTCTAAAAAGATCTCCTTTTTGAATTCTGATTAGTGTTTTGCCCCTTATCATAGTTCTGCCTAGAGGAAGTAGTTGCTTCTCGGTTATCCCTGCTGTCCCTATTGTCTCGATTATCCTGGTTTAGATTGGCTTGAAAATTACACTAGGAGGCCTATAATTGATTATTCTAATTTTTCAGGTGCATCATTTATGTGGACATTTTCTTTATCATCTCTATTAGTTCCTCTAACTTGTCTTTCTTAGTCGTGTTATTTAGCTATGGCACCAGGCTTTGGAGGAGCGCGGGCAGGGCTACCAGCTGATTCTGATGCACTGGAGGGAATTCTAACCCTAGTAAATGCAATGGCGCCTGTGGTTGCTGTGAATACACCTGTTGTTGTTGGGTGAGTTGAGCATGGTTGTGCTATGGCTGAGGCTACAAATACAAAGGCACATGAGATGCATAATTCAGTGGCTACCCTGGATGTGGGATGATGGGCAGCTGAGGCATTTGGTTTATAAGAGGGGTTTGATGAGAAAATGCCTGATTCAGTCCTTGAATCTGCATCGAGTGAGCTATCGGCCCCAAAGAAGGTCGCAGGCCAGAGATATTCTACCCCAAATCTACACTGGTGACAACAACCTCTGTATAGGCGGTTACCAAGGTAGTGAGTGGTGGGTGCATCATTTTCACCAAAGCCGATGTGAGGTTGTGCAACGCCGCATAGTAGACCGAGAGAGCTGCAGCATCATTATGAAGGTATGGGTCCTAAAGCCTTGTATACGCCCGATGAAAGTGATCATTGAAGGATCCAATAGGTTCATTGACTTCCCTTTTGAAAGACATAAACTATTGGTAAATTTCTGAAGGGCTGATGGGAATCTTATATTTTTGTAGGAAGGCATTCTTCATCAGATTCCATGAGGTATCGGACCCTTTCGGTAGATTGATGTACCAATAGAAGGCTTCTACCCCCAACGAATGTGGAAAAAGGTGGCATGCGACATCCTCATGGTTGACTTGCATTTCAGTGATGGCCGTCTCAAATATTTTGATATGTTCCTTAGATGTTCTCTGTAGGTCGCGAGGATGGAACTTCAAATAAAAGCCCTCTGGATTCTTGGGCATATCATGGTAAGCGGTGAAATGAATCAGCGAAGGGTTATGTGCCAACCAAGCGATAATGGGAGGTGGAGGCAGTGCCTACTGTTGAAAAGCAGCAAGTTGAACTTGTGCCTATACTGGAACAACAATTCGGGGCTGCACCTAAATTGCAGCTATTTGGACTGTACCTTGGACTGAAAGGGCCAGGAGAGAAGCAATCCCCTGGCTGCTAGGGATGGGAGGTGAAAATGCAGTTTTGGATGGTTGGATGGAAGATGCAGGCCATCTGAATGAGGATGAATGTGGAATGGAAGCGGGTGGAATGGAAGGAGGGGGAGAAACAACACTACTTTTTTTAACTCGTTTTGCTCTTGTAGGAGGCTGTAATTCCTCAAATTCTCCTTTGTTTGGTGCTGACTGTAGAACTTTTTGAAATCTTTCCAGGAAGAATGATCCATTTCGATCCAGCTTCACCTTTCACCCTTAGCTTGGTATTCCAACGTGCAGCCCTCCTTCTAGCAATAGTTCTATTGATGTATTTTTTATGCACTTCTCAACACAGGTAGTGCGTAGGTGCACTACCTCTCTTGAAAGACAATCTTCCACAATCAAATTGCAAAACACTATCCCAAGGTCTCTAATGTCAGGTCTTGACATTGCTTAGAATATCTCAATTGTTTGATGTGATTTGCTAGAATCACAAGGTGGTCTTATAGATGGGTTACATAGCATGGAAGTTGGATCTTGAAACAGAGTTCTTAAGATGGGAGAGTTGTTATGCATTTGCTATAGGTTCAAACAGTGGTCTTGAACTCCATTTTGTTATTAGGTTTGGCTTTACAATGTGCAATGAACCTTAGCATAGATCACTCATTAAATAAAATAAAAAAGGGCAGGGAATAGAGGAGGTTCCTGGATCTACAACTAATTGTGAACAGTGATGATAGAGTTCCTGTAATGGACAGCTTCTTAAAACAATATCCCACTTAACCAAAGATCTCATAGTATCGTGGAACTTGTGCTATCTTCTAAGGTCTACAAATGGTTTGTCTTTCATTCACCATGTGCATGCATGAACAAAGATAAAAGTTTTGGAGTAGCTCTGAATTCAAGCCCAGACTAACTTTACACAACTATCTACCATCAGTAAACAACAAAAAGTATGGACTAAGAAGTCATTAACATAGCAAGAATTTTCATGATCACCGGATAGCATTCCTAAAATCTACCAAAGCAAGAAAATAGCTAACTAGAACAACAATAAAACCTAAGTCAAACATTTAACAATAGAGATTGAATCAAGCAACATGCGAGAAACTCAGAAAATGCACCAAGTCAATGTCTTTTCTTTATGAATTTCTGTAGCATGTCTTTACAACAATTCAACTCCCTTTGCAAATGAGAAGAGAGCTCTATATATAGTGTTCCAAAAGTCAAATGAATGGCCAAAATTAATTCTTATTGTGTGGCCAAGATTCATTACAAAATAGGGTTTCACCAACCCTCAATATATCATAATTTAAAATTACATTTTGTCCTTTTCTCTACTTTGTTTTCTAGTGATGTCATTGTAGCACTTTTTCCTTTAGCTAATTGTTGTTTTACTATAGCTACTCTTTAGGGAGCTCTTCATTTTTGACAGGGCTATCTTCTTTCCTTCTTGATGCTGTGTATTCTATGAACTTGAGGATGACCACCTGGAGCTTGTCTATTTCAACGATTTCATATCGAAGCACCTGGTAGCTCCATTCTTTTGTATTATCTTTCGACCTTTTCCAATCCTCATCATACTTTGTGCCTTGGTCCCTGAATAGCTCTGATTGATCGAAGGCATGGGTAGCAAAACTCATGAATTCCACCATGATTTCACCAAACATCCTATCCTCCATCTTCTTTTGGAAACAAGGCTTCACTTTTTCTGGATCTATCTACATGGTGGGTACATCATATTCTATCATTAGCTTGAGGTACTAGGTACAATCCACTATGATTTCTTTGAGCCATTCAATATCTGGATCCACTTTGTTCATTATTTGTTCCAACCTTTCCTCCCAGTTGTCAAAGTCTTGCCGCCATACATCCATCAGCCAGTGATCGTCTTTCTTAAATGCAAACTCCTTTTCCTATGTGGCTTCTTGCAACTGAAGGATAGCCTCAATCCTCAGAAAGGTGGACTCGAATGCCACAGGGAAGTTGGTGCATAGTTTCCTTGTGCCCTCCAAAGATTGCTGTAGGTCTAAGAACTTGTTGGATGTCCGAACAACCCAGCTAATTCCCATGTTCCTGACGTATGAGACTTGTTGGAACTAGTCCTCTGTGGTCTTTTCCAAGTTCTTCCTTCTTTCCATCTTATCGATTTATTCTTTGCACAGTAGCTAGGGTGTGGCTGTGGATGTGGTCGGCAGGTCATCTACTGAAGACCATTGTTGTATGTAATCCATTAAGGCCGCCACCTGTGCCTTGAGCTCATCTTTGAAAATCTTGTCCTACCTTATCAAATGCACCACCGTAGCCACCGATTCTTCAAGATGCCTAATTTTCTGTTCTCTAGTGGCAGTCCCTAAGTTGATGGCGGAGATGCTATAAGTTGTCCCTTCTTGACCTACCACATGTGTGGCTACTTGCACAGCTCAAGATCTAGAAGCATCCATCGTCACCTTGGATCGGGTCTTAAGCTTCTTTTCCTTCTTTGTTGTGACTTGAGCTTGGGCTAAGATAGCCTCTAGTCTTGCTCTTGGGTCTTTTTGTATGGGAGTTTTTCTTTTGAGCTGCCTCTCTAACCATTCAGGCACAACAATTTTTCCCTTAGGTGAATCATGGCCACCCTCACCCCTCATGGTCAAGGCCAAGGTTTCCACTCCCTTACCTTCCGAGGTTCTTCTTTTTCCCTTGGTCGCATCTCCCTCTTCTTCGTCGGAGTCTTGGACGAACATGAGGTGTTTGATAGGAAGCCTTGTGGACAATTGCTGCACGAGACTCTCTTTTCCTACTGTCTCCTCTTCTTTCTTTTACTCAGCACACTCAACTTCGAGGCCCTTGACAACTTGGGTTCCACTCTCAGGTAAATCCTCTCTTGGACTATCTTCTGGTGGCTGTCCTCCTTTGTCAGGGGGTAACCTTTCTGCTTCCGCCTTGGCATCCTTCAGCTATTGGGCCAACTCTTCCTCAAGGTCATTGTCAAAGGTTTGCACGATGGCCTTACCACTGGTTTTATCTTCCTCATCCCCATTCTCGGAAGAGCCCGTTCCCTCTTCCTCATAAGCCACCCTGTCAATGGTTCGGTGTTCGTACTCTAGGTGCTCATGCTATTCATCGACTCCCTTCTCAAAGGGCTTCGAGGCTTCCTACTCTCATTCCTCCCACTCCTTAGAGATTAGCATGGTGGCTTCTATAGCTAGTGGCCCTGTCAGCGATTGTGAAGGCTGAGCAGTAGCGAGGGCTTGTGCAAGGGCTACTTAAAGAGTGGGATCCATTAGGATCTGGGGTAGCTCAGGGGGAAGATTCTGCATATGTCTCGAGAGAGTCTCAGGCATGGTGGAAGTGGGAATAGGTGTTGTTACTATTGCCAGAGGGAGCAATGTGGTTGGTGACATGGCAGCAGAGGAAGGGGGCTTAGTTATGGTAGAAGAGGAGTTGAAAATTATTATAGGTTCGACCGAAGGCGAAGGGGAAAGATGGATAGAAATGTCCACTACCGGCGAGGATGTAGTGATCATAGCTAGGGATGTAGGTGGTGCAATGGCAAGGGTAGGGAGAACCAAGAGAGGTTCTAATTGATCTATACCCCTCGCCTTCTCTTCCTGGGTTGAGGGCTGTTCTATAGCGCTCCTCGCTTGTTTGAGCCTTTTGGAGGGTGAGCCTCCCATTTCTTTCCTTTCATAGACCTTGGGGTCTAGAGACTATTCTGTTTCTGTCTCCTTTCTCTTCTTGGATCTGGTGATCGGAGGAGACTTGGAGGTCCCACCGGTTGAAGTTGTGGTAGTGACATGCTCTGTGGCACTTGGCTCACTTTTGAGCCCTTCGTAAGTCAAAATTACTCCTTGCCGCTTTAATTGGGCTACTTTCCCATCAACCCACTGCTTAGTACGAGCCAAGATTGGCTTGGTTATAATGTCGAGGTCATCAACCTCTTGCTCATCCCAGTCAATTGTCAATACTGGTAGATTGGTGACCGTAGGGTACCTTTGGTGCATTATGGTGCTCTTGTCTTCCTCGACCTAGTTCGGTATGGAGAAATGTTGCACATTCCTTACATATAGTGCCTTGCACGTACCTCTTTATCATCCTAGCAATCTCCCGAAAAGTCTTCAATGTGGTGGAGATGAGCCAATCCCGGCCCTAGTGCCATTCTAACGTGGCCATAATGGTCTATCCTCGGGCGAGCAGTGTGTAGGTAGAAATAGTTATCTTTTAGTTCTTTTATCGGAGTTACCAACACACTGGGAAGTTTGCAGTTTATACATGCCCTGGCCTAGAGTCATGGCAGAAGAAATCCCTGCTATGTGTTTGCTACTAAAGATTGTCTATATGTGTTGGAGTTGCTGAGAAAGCTCCAGAAGGATGATTCCTTCATTGGGGTATCGAAGCAACCTGTTTGGCCTTTTTGTGAAGCCCTGGGCATGGATGTACGTAAAATTTGGGTACTGAATGAAGAGGAAGGCATACTACTTCAAAAATGCCCTGGCACTGTGGGAGACCTTCCTCTCGAAGTCTTCGGCAATCATTCTCATAATATGGCCAATGAATGCATCGTTTACTCTATAGTATTCCCTATTGAAATTCTGGTACTGGAGCTGTGGATACCTATTATAGGCCTTGAGTCTTCATCCTTGCTCTTGATTGGGTGCCAAAAACAACCCATTGTACTACGTCTGATCCACCAAAGAATAGATGAGATAGGAAGTCATATAGAACTTGGAGCTCTTCTTTTCATCGACAAACTACTCATGGAAGCAATTGCTTATGATTCCTCCCTAGTAAAACAAAGTCTTTGTGGTGACATCCTCATTCCCTCAAAGAATTTGCTCAGTGAAGTACGCCATCCATTCTTGGAAGAAGGCTGCCGTAGGAAGACCCATAACTCTACTGTCATGGTAATCTTCATGGAAATCACTATGGAAGAGCTCGTGAGGAAACTTCGCAGCACTGCCCCGCTTTTCTTTAAGCCAATGCTGATTTATTGACCTATTGCATCCCATCAGGTTGTCGTCCCATGCTGCCTGGCATTCCCCTATGTTGGGCATTTCCATTTCTTGAAATGTGGGAATATGGAAGGTCTTTGTCATCCCTTCAGCTGACATGTTGGCGAGGACGTTGCCCTCTCTATCAATGATTGTCCTTCTGTCAGTTTGATATGCCTCCCAACAAGCCATGACCAACTCAGGGGCCATGAGGGATGGAGGGAATCCCGCTGCCTTTGCAATTGCACTTTACCTTATCAGTCTTGTATTCTTTTTCATTGGATTGACCCTAACCCTTTGTGTGAATTTGTCAATATCAACATGCCCTATGTTGGTGTCGGTGATCTCCTTCCAATCTGTGGTATTCTTTGAGTGTAGAGGCTCACCCTAGAATTGGTATTTCATCTGGTCCTTGTCTTCCTTCCCTCTAGGAATCTTGCCTAACTTTTTTCCTTTGTCCTTCTCGACGGGTGCCACTGAAGGTCCTGCACCCAATTCCATATATTCTGCAAGCAAAGGTATAGTCAGTGTAATTGATCATTAAAGAATTTATGTTAGTTGAAATCCCAAAGATGAAATCCACTTTAAATAATCTATGACATGATACTTTATCTCTCGATGTCATTGATCTTTTGATTGAGGGCATTTGGACAGTTAGGGCCTGGAGGGATGGACTTCCCTTGTAGAAATGCCGCTTTGGAAAGGAAAATAGGGCGTAGGGCTCTTGGAGATTTTCTCTTATTGAATTTGGATAATTTGAAAGGTTCGCAATGAAGAAGACCAAGATCAAGCATGTGGGTCAAGATCAGATTTCGGATTTGGCTTATCTGGATTGATCCTGGAGAATTTAGAGGTGCCAGGTCTGAAAGTTGTTAGGAGATGGTTATTTGGGAATGGCAGATCATAAACGAAATTTCGGAGTTAGAACTCTGGGGTCTAGAGTCCGGTGGGCTGCAAGGTGACTAACAGTTTGTAACTGCACTTTTGAATGTTCGGGTCCATGGTATTGGGAAGGCATTTATCTTTTTCCATTTGGGATGACTATTGTTGGGCAGAACTCTGGAGGGGACAGCCCGGCAGTTAGGGCCTGGCAGATTACAAGTCAAAGTGAGGCCTCTACGGTGGGGTAAGCTTCTGGTGAGATCCGCAAGTCTCGCCGATAGGCAGGAGCGAGACCGGACTTGGCATGGGCGTCTACCATTTGATTTCATTTTCAATTCGGCGGCGATCGGGAAGGCGGAGCCCAGAGTTTGGAGGGGTGGGCGAGATTTTTGTTCGGAACAACGGGCAAGGGAAGGAGTCCCACACAGCAGAGCCTAGCATGGATGAGGGCATTCATTTGCTCAAATTGCATCCCAACGGCGAACAGGAAGGCGGAGTCCAGCAGGCAGAAGGATGTCAGGCAAGATTTTTGTTCAGAACAGTGAGCGAGGGAAGGAGTCCTACAAGACGGAGCCTGGCATGGATGAGGGCGTTCATTTGCTCAAATTGCATCCTAGCGGTGAATGGGAAGGCAGAGTCTGGCAAGCAGAAGGACGTCGGGTATTTCTTAGGAGAAAGGTGGTGTCACCATGAGGTCTTGGCGAACTTGTTATGTCTCACCGACGAAGGAGTCTTTGGCATAACCTCTAAGTCGAATAAAGGTCTTGGAAACCTTGCTATGTCTTATTGACTTGCTTTGTGCTCACTTAAGGATAAGGGGAGGGGGTCGGCGAAAGGTGATGCCGAAAGGCGAAGTCATGCTGACAAAGGGCAAAGTGTGCTCGCCAAGAAGAGGAGCCTCGCCAAGAAGTCTTGGCGAGAGTTACGGGGTCTCACTGAAAGAGAAGGCATCACCAAGACCTAAGGAGCTCGCGGTGAAGTCTTGGCGATGGAAGAACGTCTCCCCGATAGCAAATGAAGGACGGAATCCCATGTGCGGAATCCTGGGCTCTAAGCCTGAAGGAGCCAAAAGCTATATCGACAGTTTTCACTAATCCTTCACAGGCAAAAGGAGCGACCGAGCTCGAGGGTCACGAAGGCCCTTGTGAAGAATGGTCGCACAGGGATAAAGCTCCGAATTGCTCATGGGGATGCTACGTTGGGTTACTCAAATTTTGAGGACATGGGTTTTGTTCATAGTACCATGTTTATCAGTCAAATACTGTTTTGAGGGTTTTTTGCTCATTTTAAGCCATAGGAATCATGAAAACAATGCTCGGGAGGGTGAACGGATGACCTACCTCGATCACTCGATGCGGGGAGGTGTGAGATCCACTCTTGATCAATGAGGAGATGGTGAGGGCGATGAGTGCGAAGGCCCTGAAGATGGTGGACTCCTTTAGCGAGTTTTCTAATCACTCCCTGCAATGCTGTCAAGTGAAAATGACAGGCTTGAGGGGGTCTTTAATACCCTCTACTACCATTAATGGCCTTATTGAATGCAGGTACGGTAGAACAAAGGTTGGTGGATTTGAATTTACCGTCGGCGGCAGGAGACCCGGGGTTTGGCAGCCGAGAGGGTGCTGGACAACTGCCGTTTGATTTCATTTTCAATTCAGAACTCACTGGCAAAAAAAGGGAGGTTGGGGCTCAAAAGGAGGAACTCTATCAAAGGTTCGGTGTGAGGAATGGAAAAACACTCACGGAACCCCAGGAGTAGAAGTCCGGAGTATCGGGCCCAGAGGGTTAGACAGCTGTCGAGATTTCCATGGATTCTAGTAGATGAAGAATGGGGTTTCGAACCCCAGGATCTAGGGGGACGTGAGCCGAGCACGCATTGGGAATGACGAGTGCAACAGAGAAACCTGGCAAGGGAAACCCGAATGGTTGGGCCCAGTAGGGGCAAACTGCCAGAGAGACTCCACGAGGTACCAGAACGAGACAAAATTAAAAGGGGAAGGCACAGTCAACTTATGGTGGGACTTTGAAGGAACGCTGACCGTCCAGGACACCAAAAAATGGGGCACACAAAATGAGGAAATGACAAAAATGACCTGACAAGCCAAAAGAAAAAGAGGGTCCCCGTTTCGAACGGGGTCGTGTGTGCCAAGGGCACAACAAATGGCAACTCCACTGGGAAACGCTCTCGAGTGTTCTAAGGGTAACTATTCATTTGGAACCCATAATCTCTGGTTTCGGAGACCAGGAGTGGCTTCCAAAGGTGAATCTGGGAGAACGTGATCCTTAATTGGGTCAGTTTACAACACATCTCAAAAGTGTGTGTGGTGAGTTCATTCCTTTCCTTGGGATGGTGACCAGAAGCTGCTAATCCAACTGAGCAAGCTACATAAATTGTCTAACACCAAAAGTAACCTGGACATTGCTCCACTGCTAGTCAGGCATCCATAGCCCTGACGGAGTTGTCACTGCAATCCCATAGATATTACTCTACTATCGGCGGGCATCCATAGCCCTGGTAGAGTTACCCGAACACCCATACAGTCGATTGTTTTTTAGAATTGCCTTTTCTTTGTTTTAATATTTCCTTCAATATTCATTTCAAGATAACTTTCTTGTTCAACCAGGTAAGCACCGAAGCCTACAATGGGTTTGGGACCACAGTGGTCAATGAAGCGAAAGCCAATCTATTGTCACATACCAAAGCATAAGGACAACCAAAGCGATTTAAAATGAAACTTTCTAAGAAATTAGTAACTACTTCAATTGTGCATTGCTTACATACTTCTGCCATTCCCAAATAGCCATCTCCTAACAACTTTCTAACCTGACACCTCCAAATTCTCCAGGATCGATCCAGATAAGCCCAATCCAAAATCTGATCTCGATCCACATGCTTGATCTTGGTCTTCTTCATTGTGAACCTTTCAAATTATCCAAATTCGATCAGAGAAAATCTCCTAGAGCCCTATGCCCTACGCCCTATTTGCCTTTCCAAAGTGGCATTTCTGTCAGGGAAGTCCGGCCCTCCAGGCCCGAACTGTCCAAATGCCCTCAATCAAAAGATTAGTGACATCAAGAGATAAAGTATCATGTCATAGATTATTTAAAGTGGATTTCATCTTTGGGATTTCAACTAACGTAAGTGCTTTCATGATCAATTACGCTGACTATACCTTTGCTTGTAGAATATATGGAATCGGGTGCAGGACCTTCAGCGGCACCTGTCGAGAAGGACAAAGGGAAAAAGTCAGACAAGATTCCTCGAGGGAAGGAAGACAAGGACCAAATGAAATACCAATTCTAGGGTGAGCCTCTTCACTTGAAGATTACCACGGATTGGAAGGAGATCACCCACACCAACATAGGGCATGTTGATATTGACGAATTCACACAAAGGGTCAGGGTCAATCCAATGACCAAGAATGCAAGACTGATAAGGAAAAGTGGGATCTCAAAGGCTGCGGGATTCCCTCCATCCCTTGTGGCCCCCGAGTTGGTCATGGCTTGTTGGGAGGCATATCAAACCAACACAAGGACAATCATTGATAGAGAGGGCAACATCCTTGCTGATGTGTCGGCTGAAGGGATCACAAAGACCTTCCATATTCCCACATTTCAAGAAATGGAAATGCCCAACATAGAGGAATGCCAGGCGGCATGGGATGACAACCCGACGGGATGCAAGAGGTGAATAAATCAGCATTGGCTGAAAGAAAAGTTGGGCAGTGCTGTGAAGGTTCCTCATGAGCTCTTCTGCAGTGATTTCCACGAAGATTACCATGAATTGGTCACAATGATAAGCAGAGTTATGGGTCTTCCTATGGCAACCTTCTTCTAGGAATGGATGGTGTACTTCACTGAGAAAATTCTTTAAGGGAATGAGGACGTCACCACAAAGACTTCGTTTTACTGGGGAGGAATCATAAGTAGTTGCTTCCATGAGCAGTTTGTCAACATAAAGAAGAGCTCCAAGTTCTATATGACTTCCTATCTTGTCTATTCTTTGGCAGATTGGAGGTAGTACAATGGGTTTTTTGTGGCACCCGATTAGGAGCAAGGACAAAGAATCAAGGCCTACAATAGGTATCTGTAGCTCCAGTACCAGAACTTCAAAAGGGAATATTGTAGAGTAAATGATGCCTTCATTGGCCATATTATCAGAATGATTGCCAGAGACTTCGAGAGGAGGGTCTCCCATAGTGCCAGGGCATTTTTGAAGCAGTATGCCATCCTCTTCATTTAGTACCTGAAGTTTACATACATCCGTGCCTAGGGCTTCACTGAAAGGCCAAACAAGTTGCCTCGATACCCCAATGACCGAATCATCCTTCTTGAGCTTTCTCGGCAACTCGAACACATAAAGGCAATCTTCAGCAGCAAACACATAGCAGGGATTTCTTATCCCATGACTTTGGGCCAAGGCATGTATAAACTACAAGCTTCCTAGTGTGCTGGAAACTTTGAGAAAGAACTAAAAGATTACCATTTCTACCTACACACTGCTCACCTACGGATAGACCCATATGGCCAAGTCAGAATGGCACTGGGGTCGGGATTCGCTCATCTCCACCACATTGAAGGCTTTTGGGGAGATTGCCAGGATGATAAAGAGGTATGTGCAAGGCACTATATGCAGATGACTACACAGTTTGTAAGGAATGTGCAGCCTTTCCCCATACTGGACTAGGTCGAGGAAGACGAGAGCACCATAATGCA
This sequence comes from Sequoia sempervirens, assembly GCA_007258455.2. Taxonomy (NCBI): domain Eukaryota; kingdom Viridiplantae; phylum Streptophyta; class Pinopsida; order Cupressales; family Cupressaceae; genus Sequoia; species Sequoia sempervirens. The sequence goes on along the minus strand of VDFB02000003.1, from coordinate 286,452,877 downwards.
CCCCAGGTACCCTGCGGTCGCCAATCTACTAGTACTGATAATTGACTAGGATGAGCAGGAGGTCGATGACCTCGACATGATAACCAAGCCAATCTTGGCTTATACTAAGGAGTGGGTCAATGGGAAAGTAGCCCAATTAAAGTGGAAAGGAGTAATTTTGACTTACGAAAGGCTCAAAAGTGAGCCAAGTGCCACAAAGGATGCCGGTAACGCCAATTCAACTGGCAAGATCTCCAAGTCTCCTCTGGTCACTAGATCTAAGAAGAGAAAGGAGATAGAAATATGACAATCTCTAGACCCCAAGGTCTATGCAAGGAAAGAAACGGGAGGCTCACCCTCCAAAAGGCTCAAACAAGCGGCAAGCGCCACAGAACAGCCCTCAACCTAGGAGGAGAAGGCAAGGGGTATGGATTAAATGGAACCTCTCTTGGTTCTCCCTGCCCCTGCCATTGCGCCATCTACATCCCTAGCTATGATCACTGCATCCCCGCTGGCAGTGGACATTTCTATCCATCTTGCCCCTTCACCTCTAACTGAATCTGTAATAATTGTTGATTCCTCTTCTGCCATAACTATGCCCCCTTCCTCCGCTGCCATGTCACTAACCACATCGATCCCTCTAGCAATAGTAATAGCACCTATTCCCACTTCCACCATGCCTGAGGCTCTCTCGAGACATATGTAGAATCTTCCCCCTGAGCTATACCAGATCTTAATGGATCTTGCTCTTCAAGTAGCCCTTGCACAAGCCCTTGCTATTGCTCAGCCTTCACAATCGCTGACAGGGCCACCGGCTATGGAATCCACCATGCTAATCTCTAAGGAGTGGGAGGAATGAGAGCAGGAAGCCTCAAAGCCCTTTGAGGAGGAAGCCATTGAATACCACGAGCACCTAGAGTATGAACACCGAACCGTTGACAGGGTGGCTTATGAGGAAGAGGGAACGAGCTCTTCCAAGTGTGGGGACGAGGAAGATAACACCAATGGTAAGGCCATCGCACAAACTTTTGATGATGACCTTGAGGAATATTTTTCCTGATAGCTAAAGGACGCCAAGGCGGAAGCAGAAAGGTTACCCCCTGATGAAGGAGGACAGCCACCAGAAGATAGTCCAAGAGAAGATTTACCTGAGAGTGGAACCCAAGTTGTCAAGGGCCTCGAAGTTGAGTGTGGTGAGGAAAAGAAAGAAGAGGAGATAGTAAGAAAAGAGAGTCCCATGCAGTAATTGTCCACCAAGCTTCCTATCAAACACCTCATGTTCATCCAAGACTCTGACGAAGAAGAGGGAGATGCAACCAAGTGAGAAAGAAGAACCCCAGAAGGTAAGGGAGCGAAAACCTTGGCCTTGACCGAGAGGGGTGAGGGTGGCCATGATTCACCTAAGGGAAAATCTGCTATGCCTGAATGGTTAGAGAGGCAGCTCGAAAGAAAAACTCACATACTAAAGGACCCAAGAGCAAGACTAGAGGCTATCTTAGCCTGAGCTCAAGTCACAACAAAGAAGGAAAAGAAGCTTAAGACCCAATCCAAGGTGACGATGGATGCTTCTGGATCTTGAGCTGTGCAAGTAGCTACGCCTGTGGTAGGTCAAGAAGGGACAACTTATAGCATCTCTGCCATCAACTTAGGGACCGCCACCAGAGAACAGAAAATTAGGCATCTTGAAGAATTGGTGGCTACGATGGTGCATTTGATAAGGTAGAACAAGATTTCGAAAGATGAGCTCAAGGCACAGGTGGCAGCCTTAACAGATTACATACAACAATGGTCTTTAGTAGACGACCTGCCTACCACATCCACATCCACACTCCAACTACTATCCAAAGAACAAATTGATAAGATGGAAAGAAGGAAGAACTTGGAAAAGACCATAGAGGGCTGTTTTGACAAGTCTCATATGTCGGGAACATGGGAATTTGCTGGGCTATTCAGACAGCCAACAAGTTCTTGGACCTACATCAATCTTTGGAGGGCATGAAGAAACTATGCACTGACTTCCCTGTGGCATACGACTCCACCTTTCTGAGGATCAAGGCTATCCTTCAGCTGCTAGAAGCCATGTGGGAAAAGGAGCTTGCATTTAAGAAAGACAATCACTGGCTGATAGATGTATGGCGACGAGACTTTGACAACCAGAAGGAAAGGTTGGAACAAATAATTAACAAAGTGGATCCAGATATCGAATGGGTCAAAGAAATTAGAGCGGAATGTGCCCAGTACCTCAAGCTAATGAAAAAATATGATGTACCCACCGTGCAGATAGATCCAAAAAAAGTGAAGCCTTATTTCCAAAAGAAGATGGAGGACGGGATGTCTGGTGAAATCATGGTGGAATTCATGAGTTTTGCTGCCTGTGCCTTCAATCAATTAGAGCTATTCAAGGACCAAGGTGCAAAGTATGATGAGGATTGGAAAATGCTAGAAGATAATGCAAAAGAATGCTGCTGCGATATGAAATCGTTGAAATAGATAAGCTCCAATCAGTCATCCTCAAGTTCATAGAATAAATAGCATCAAGAAGGCAAGAAGACAACCCCATAAAAAATGAAGAGCTCCCTAAAGAGTAGCTACAGTAAAACAACAATTAGCTAAAGGACAAAGTGCTATAGTGCCGTCACTAGAAGACAAAGTAGGGAAAATGACAAAATGTAATTTTAAATTGTGATATATTGAGGATTGGTGAAACCCTATTTTGTAATGAATCTTGGCCACACAATAAGAATTAATCTTGTCCATTCATTTCACTTTTGGAACACTATAAATAGAGCTCTCCTCTCATTTTCAAAGGGAGTTGAATTGTTGTAAATACATGCTGCAGAAATTTATAAGGAAAAGACATTGACTTGGTGCATTTTCTAAGTTTTTCACATGTTGCTTGATTCAATCTCCATTGTTAAATGTTTGACTTAGGTTTGATTGTTTTTCTAGTTAGTTGTTTTCTTGCTTTGGTAGATTTTAGGAATGCTATCCGGTGATCATGAAAATTCCTATTGTGTTGATGACTTCTTAGTCCATACTTTTTGCTATTTACTAATGGTAGATAGCTATGTAAAGTTAGTCTGGGCTTCAATTCAGAGCTGCTCCAAAACTTTTATCTTTCTTTATGCATGCACATGGTGAATGAAAGAAAAAACATGTGTAGACCTTAGAAGATAGCACAAGTTCCACGATGCTGTGAGATCTCTGGTTAAGTGGGATATTGTTTTAAGAAGCTGTCCATTGCAGGAACTTCATCATCACTGTTCACAATTAGTTGTAGATCCAGGAACCTCCTCTATTCCCTGCCCTTTTTCATTTTATTTAATGAGTGATCTATGCTAAGTTTCATTGCACATTGTAAAGCCAAACCTAATAACAAAATGGAGTTCAAGACCATTGTTTAAACCTACAAAAAATGCATAACAACTCTCCCATCTTAAGAACTCTATTTCAAGATCCAACTTCCATGCACTGTAACCCATCCATAAGACCACCTTGTGATTCCAGCAAATTAGATCAGACAATTGAGATATTCCAAGCACTATCAAGACCTGACATTAGAGACCTTGGGATAGTGTTTTGCAATTTGATTGTGGAAGATTTTCTTTCAAGAGAGGTAGTGCACCTACGCACTGCTTGTGTTGAGAAGTGCATAAAAAACACATCAACACAATCTAAAAGACATATCTCCAAATGGATGGTATGATGACTTTGTCTACTACTTACTCAATCAAAGATGCCCACCATGCTTGAATGTTGTCCAATGACGTGCCCCATGTTTGAAGAGTGGCAGATACATGATGAAAGGTACAATCTTGAATAAGAAGAATCATGAAGGAATTTACCTTCGCTACATGGGGAAAGAAGAAGTAATTGTTGTATTGAAGAAGTTTCATGAAAAGTTTGGGATTGGTCATGGTTCTAGTCTATCCATTGCAAATCAGATTTTAAGAGTAGGCTACTACTAGCCTACATTATTTAAGGATGCCCATGCACATGTATGGACCTTTCATACTTTTCAAAATGTTACCATCAGGGAGAAACATGTTATTGTCATATTTCAACCCATAGATGAGGTGTGTCCCTTCACGCAATGGGGACTTTATTTCATTGGTATGATCACTTCACCATCTTTTGTTGGCCACAAGTATATGCTGACCACTAATTATTATTGCACTAGATGGACAGAAGCAATGCACAACTAATGTTGTTATTAAATTTTTAGAAGATCAAATTTTTACTCGTTTTGGACACCCATTTGCATTGGTATGTGATAACGGTCCAAAATTTGCTTCTTTAAAGTTTTTGGGATGGGCATTTGATTTTGACATTACACTAAATTTTTCTTCTAATTATTATCTGTAAGGGAATGGGTTAACTAAGTCTACAAATACGAATCTATTAACTATCATCCATAAATTATTGGAGAACCCCAAAGACTGGTATACCGAATTACGTTTTGGTCTATGGGTAGATCATACCTAACGAAAGGCTGCCTTAGGTACCTCCCCGTATCATCTAGTCTATGGTCAAGAGTCCATCTTTCCCATTCACTTAAAGACCCCTACATCATAGTTCATTAATGAGTATTATGATGAGGGAGAGAGGCTTGAGGCTTGTCTTGTTGAACTCCTCCATTTGAAGGAAAAGTGTGATGAAGCTATTGAGAATTTTTTCAACCACTAGGGCATTGTGAAATGCTAGTTTGATTGACGAGAAAACATTAAGGCCTTTAGAATCTTTGACTTGGTCTTATATTGGGATAAATCCTACAAATAAATGGGGAACATGGTAAATTTGACAAGCTTTGGCTTGGCCCCTTTCAAATCTCTGAAATACTTGAAGATAATTCTTATAGCTTGAAAACTCTAATGGGAGAAGACATCCTACTACCCGTTAATGGGCATTATCTAAAGCATTACTTCCTTGCTTGAGTTATCACAACTCAACACTTTTGTACATAGTTAGTATAGGTGGTTTGTTGTAGGTTAGATTGCTTTAGGTTTAGTTTGATTTAGGTTTTCTTTTGCTTCATTGTTTTTCTTCGAAAGTAGGTGAGTTTTCTTATTTTATCCTTGTTGGCAGTGTTGTATACAGTCAAAGGTATGTTTTGCTAAATGTTCATGTCTATTTATTTTATACTCTTTCATCAGTTACTCCAAAAGGTCTGTTAGTCTTGATGATCAAGTTTCCTTGATATAATTCCTACTTGATTCAGAGAGGAACCATTATTTGAATCCTTTTACACTTGTCTTAATCCTAATAATCTTCACATTTTTAATATTCCCTAAGAAATTTGTGGTGAGTATTATGATACTCTAGTAGGTGAGAAATCTAAAATCCACTTCAATAGCCACTACAATATCCAAACCTAGAATAAGCCTTAGTGCTTATCAGTCTACAAAAGAAAGTTGTTAAGAGTGAAAACCAAAAAAATATCTAAATAAGTAGTTGTATGGGTGTGTGAACAACTCTATCAAGGCTATATACACATGGATAGCATTAAAGAAATGTTTGTGGGGGTTACAGTGATAACCTTGTCAGGGCTATGGACACCTGATTGGTAGTGAGGCAATGTCTAGGTTACTTTTGGAGTTGGACTATCTATGTATCTTGTCTTGGTCGAGTGATTAGTTACCTCAAGTTTTCTAGGGAAGGGAATGAATTCATGCAACACACACACTCTGTGATATGAGATGTGACATAAATGGATTCATATAATGATTACATCTTCCTCTTGAGTAAGGGTTATCCTAAGAAGATTTGATCCAAGTAATAACTAGAGATTCTAGGTTCTTGATGGATTCTTATCCTTGAAACATTCAAGAACGTTTCCCTAGTAGAGTCACCATTTGTTGTGAATTTTGCACACGCCCCATTAGGATGGGGACCCCCTCTTTCAATTTTTCTTTAGGTTGCTCCCTTTTCCCCTTAAGGTATAGGTCCTTCAAATTTTGATGATATCACTTTCTTGAAACTTATGAAGGTTAGCTTGGAATGGAAAGTGATTTGGTTTGCAAAAATCCTAGACGTTAGAGTTTGAAATTCATCATTAAGGGTTCCCTTGGTCTCAATTGGCTCAGGTTTGAAGATTTCTTGCCCCTTGGAATTACTTGACAGACTTAATCCTATAGATTTCTTATCTCTCATAATTCCCCAATAGTCCTAGTCTCACAGATTTCTTGTCTACAAGAAATCCTCGATGTCTTCCTTTCCACAGATTTCATGATGAGGAGAAATCCCTGACGGAGTGTCTTGCCATATATTTCATGAGTAGTTGAATTTTCTGATGAAGTTTTGCCTCATGGATTTCATGAAGGGATAAAATCCCCAGTGCTACAAAAAATATCAGGTCAAAATTTTAATGCACTGTGTGGTACGAAGGATGGTCATTAATGGCAATGCTATGAAGGTTTTTAAGTGTGATTTAAAGGTCATTTCATCATTTCATTGTCACTTTTGTAAATTATGAATATGAGTATTTTGAGAAACTGAAGAGATATGGTTTCTACTATCAACATGAAGGTTCTTGAGTGGATTTGTAGGTGGCTGGGAGAGCTATCAACTAGTAAACACATTCATTGACTTTTCTCTACCAGACTTGAAGGTTAGTTGGCTCTTTTTCAGCCTGTTTGGAATTAGTTTTACCACACATTATTTTCCATTTCTCTTTTATTGCATTTCAATTTGATTGCTTTCAATGGATTTGTATTTTTGGGGCTAGGGCATGTTTATTTGCAATCATGTTGAGTTTTTATTTCCCCCATGGTTTAGCTTGTGCAATAAAGGATGGTTTCAAGAACATCTTAGGAGGGTTTTACCAATGTTGATGTGGATTTAGAGTTCATTTAATGAATTTGTGATTTGGTGAGTATCCATGGTTGTAAAAACATCTTAGGAAAGATGAGGAAGGTTGGAATTATTGTTTCAGTCAAAACAAGGGCTTGCTGTTAGTTGTTCTAAAGCCAGGATTCAATCCCTAGATAGGATGGTCACCATAAGGGAATTTCATGGGTATATGTCCCAAACCCTAGGTCAAGAAAGGTGAAAGGGAGTTGAGTAAAACCATATGGAAAGAATATTTTAGATTCAAAGGTTTGAAAATTATCATCATGAAATAAATATCATAATAAAACCATTAAATTCATCCCTTGAATCCTGCTAAACCCGCAAATTTGAAATAGAGAAAATAATTAGTCAATTTTTGGCTTAGGTGTTATTGTCATAGAAAGAATTTCACAATGAAGGGATGTGTCAAGTAATCCATAATCTTGTGTCCATCACATATTTTAGAAAGACTTGAAATGTCTAGGCTTAAATTCATTGCAATATTCACTATTGGTTAAAAATTCTAACAAATGCATTCATCGTGAATTTTACATCTACAAGAGTTACTTGACACAACGCTTCATTGCAAAATTCTTTCCTTATTCAAATTTCCAATAAACTACCCCATCACTCCTTTTGTTCCCCTTTGAAATACTAGATATGCTTTTCATTTTGAATCCTTGTATCTATGAAATCTCTAATAAGTTTTCCCGTCGCAGATTTCAAGACCTCAAGAAAACCCTAACGCAGCTGATATCATGAATTTCAGGAATGAAGGAAATCTCCAATCCACCCTTTGTCACACATTTCTTTCCTCCTTGAAATCCTTGAAATTTTTTTTTGTCACAAATTCCTCCTTGGTATGAAATCTCCAAACCCTTTCCATCGTTGATTTTCTAAATTTTTGAACATCCCGAAAAGTTACACGGGTCATGGTTATTGCTTTTGATTATTTGATTTCTTGGATATAGAAGTGCTCTTGAGTATAAAATATTATTGCACCATGCATGATGAGCCAAAGTGATACATTGTTGACTTCCTTCCTTGCATCATAGATTTCTTGTTCCTCTAAATCCTCTATAAACTCCCTATCACAAATTTCTTGAGTAGGCGAAATCCACATATTTCTTGAAGAAAGTGAAATCTTTGGATTTCTTGTGTGACCCAGAAACCTGATGATTTTTTAAAGATTAAATTTAGGGGTTATGAACATGATTTATTAGGAATTATTATTGATGATGTGATCTTATATGTTACCTATTTGAGTGTCTTGATTATGCTAACCCCTTTTATCTGATGTTCCATCCTTTTGCATTTTAATTGATTATGTTGTTTTGGCTAACAGATGTAGGAAGAGTCAAGCAAGGTCAAGGTAGGAAAGGGAAAGAAGATGAAAACACCTAAGGAGGAAGAGCTTTAAAGGGTATAGAAAATGAAATATGACTTAAAATTCATTCTCTCAGAGTCTAAGATCACATCCTATTAGGGAGAGGTTGGGGATACCAACCTCAGGCATATTGACTTAAAGGACTTTAAGAAGAGAATGTACTACCCAACCCCTACTGAGTTGGTGAGAAGATTAGTCAAAACTAGGTTAGCACAAGTTACAACATTCCATCCATCTTTCTAGTGCCCCAAATTGATAGTTGAGTGCTCTAATGACTATGAATCTGATAGGAGTATGATAATTGGTCCTCAAGGGAGAGTACTAGGGAACCTAACAAAGGAGTCCTTGGTAGAGGCTTTCAGGATCCTAGCTCACCAAAAGTTGGGTAAGTTTTTGATTGAGATAGTAAATAAATTCTACACTGACAATCCATAAAAGGCCCTAGAGATCATGAATGCCACCTAGACAAACAAGGCCAACCAATATTAAACTATGCTACCTAATATTCTACAAAGAAGTGATTTTAAAGTAGAATATAATGATATGATTACTCTCTTGAGTAGAGTAATGGGACTTGAGAAAGAATCATTGTTTGAGGATTGGGTGTTCTATTTAATGGCCAAGATTGTAAAAGGTATTGAATATCATTGCGTTGGGATTATAAGTGACAATCTAGATAGGTAGCTTAGGAAAGTTCAAGATGTTAAGAAGTTCACTATGACTTTTTATGTGATCTACATGTTGGCTAGGCATTTCAAATATAAAGGACTGAGCTGTAAGGGAAAAATTTGGGAGGCCAAGGTCTACAAGGTCTACACCTAATTACATTTATCCAATACCTCTCACTACAGGATATTTAATGATGCCTTTAAAATGTATATCACTAGGACCTTGTAGGAATCTCTACATGTCAGGATATCAGTAGAGGCTATGGAACTAGTCACAAAGTATGGGTATTGGTTCTTGCAATTCCCAAAGTTTTCATACATTATAGTACATGGGTGTTCTCTTGTACCATATTAACTACCTTGATACCCTATAAACAAGTTGAATCTACTAGAGGTCACAAGGTAGCTAGCTAGATTTGATAAAGTATTGAAAAATTTGCATGAGACAGGTATCGTGGGTGAGTTGATCTCAAATAATATAAATGGATGGGAAGCCTATCCCTCCTTTCCAAGTGCATAAAATTCAAAAAAAGAGATGGAGTATTTCCATTTTCCCACATATAATCCAAGAATATATTTTGATCCCTATGGATCATCACAAAGGGCTACAACAAGAAACTATCAACATAAGGCCAACATAGACGATTGTTGGGCCAATTGTAGAGATGAATTTGAGGTATTCAAAAGGAAGTTTTCTCACCTCTCACTCACAATGATAATTCTATATAGGATTATTAAGGTATCAAATTAGGTGGAGCATGTAATCCAATACCATGATTACATGGACATATCAAACAAACCCCTCCCTCTGATTGACTAGGTAGAGAAAGAAGTAACATATATGAATCAAGTTACCTCCCCATCAATCAAATACTCAAAGAAATTGGGGAAACATAATATTTTGGAGTTGGAGGATGATGGAATGAAGTTCCAATATGATCTAATGGGTGACCTTGAGCCACAATATCCTCCATAGAAGAATTAGAAGCTGAAGAAGAGGAAGGTGTTGAGGAAGAAGAGTCTGAGGAAGAGATGCCTCTAGTAAATAAAAGAATAAAGTGCAAACAAAAGACTAAGGCCAAGTCAGAAGAGACTCAAAGGGAAGCTATTCCAAGGAACAGGAAGCCCACCAAATCTATTCTTGAAGGGACACCACCTCCAAAGAGAAGAAGATTGGTTAGGGGAAAGGGTAAAGGTGCTTTCATTGATTCCTCATCTCCAAAGAAGCATCAGAAAGAACATGAAAGTGAGGACATGCCTCAAGATACAACTGATAAAGAAACCCAAGAGAAAGCTATAAATTCTGAAAGCTCTAAGGAAATACCTCAGGCATATCAAATAAAATCCTCTCCAAGATTTAGGATTCCATTTCCTAGATTGGATAACATAGAAAAAGTTGTTAGTGAATTAGAAAAGGCTGCCCAAGTGGGGTCCTTTGAGGGTGAGAAGGATGCAGAGGAAGAAATAAAAAACATACCACCTAAACCACCACAAGAAGATCTACCTTTTGAGGAGGGAAAGGATGCAAAATAAAAAGATGCAACATTTGAAGACGGTTCCAAGGACCCTAATTTAGAGGTTGAAGTGGAGAAGGTGAATTCTCAAGATACTGAAAAATTATCAAAAGATGGTCAACAATAGCAACATGATGACAACCAATTGTAGCAAGAAGAAAAGGTTTGTATGGAAGAATAAAATATAAATAAAGAAGAAAAACCTCCTCAAAATATAGAGGTTAATAAAGGGAAGGGTCTCCAAAAGGAGCAAGAAGAGTTGGATACCAATGTTGAAGTGTCTACTACTCTGGATTGGCTCATGGAAAGTCTAAAGCCAAGGATAATCATTGAAGAGGTAGTTCCCAATTGGGATGATTTTTTGATTGGCTTGGATAAGCCTAAGGAAAAGACGAAGGCTCGAGTAATTTCCTGTATTGTTGAAGATGATTCAAATAATAAGGTGGTGCACATTGCAACCCCTATTGTTGATAAAAATAAGGAGGATATCACTCCAGATGACTATAATATTCAATCAATAAATCTAGGGCCTTCTAAAAAGAAGAAAGAAGTTGAGGACCTTTGAGGATCAGTTGAAACCATAGTACAATGATTGGAGAAGGAGGTAAAGGCCAAGGAACAACTCTCGAAACAAGTGGATGAACTACATAAATATATCAAACACCTAGTGAAGCCTCTCAGAACTGAAGTTGGCTCCTCCTCACAACCTAATATTTTGTCCAAGGATGTAATAAGTGAGTTGGAGAAGATGAAATCGTCAGTATATGTGGCAAAAAACTGGGTAGATGGAGCTTATGAAAAGAGATTTTCCTTAATTGCAAAAATTATTCAGCTATATGAGAGGCACTCAACTTATTTAGACACAGTGCAGTAAATTGCAACTAAGTGCAAGGATACCAATGATAAATCAATAGTAAGGTTAAATGTATTGATGGACATTCCTGATGAGGTAAAAAAAACCTCATCAATATAATGGATTGAATACTTAACCTTACACCTTTCAGCCAACCTTACCCTACCAATTAATTGTCTTTAGGATAAATAATTGCCTTCTTTTAGTGAATAAGTGTATAATCTTTATTTCTTGAAATTAGTCAAAATAAGCTAATTTGTGTTGACTTAATGGTTTAGTTTTTGAGCATTCCATAGGTTAGCTTCCACAATTGGTTACCATCCTAGATAAAGAGGTTTAACACAAAATTCAACACCATTGAAGACAAGTGAATGGGCGCTGGAACTTTAGGAGAATACATGATGGACTGAGTTTTTATAGTTTCTATTATTCTTAGTTCTAAAGACTTTATGGATCATGTCAAGCCTCTTTAATATTTCATGTCATGGGATTTAAAGTTTGTTAGTTGTTGAAAATAAGTTGAAGACTTTACCAACTGAAAAGTAGGATTTTTTTAGCTGCTCTCATATAAATATGTAACTATTGAAAATGATAAAATACAAAAGAATATCGTTATGCTACCACTATGTTTTCTAAGTTACACTTTTCATATGAATAAAATGAGTTTTTCTTGCCACTTTCAGAGTTACTGAATAATGTGAATGGAGTTGTTTGAATGAAGTAATTTGGAATTACCAGTGCATGTGATCTAAGCTAGGCATAGGAGCACCCGAGAGCTAGCCACTCAAGGGGTCGTAGATTAGATAGCTAAGTATCTTACTTTTAATTTTGTACTTTCATTTAGTAGATAACAATTGGAATTGAAGTTCACTTTCATGTGCGTAATTCTGTAAGACTAATCCTGTAGGTTGTAGCTAAGTCTATAGTCTTTGAGTTTAGTGTCTAAAGTTTTAGAGCACCTTCTTTCAGTTGGTTCAGATTGTTAAATCATTTTCTGCTAGTCGTTTAGATTGTTATCTTTTGATTAGATCAATGTTTCCTAGTTTCTTTACAAGCTTTACTTCTTCAACAATTTATACATTTCTTAGTTTAATCATTTCCATGCTTTCTAGTTTAGTTGTTATTCTTTTCAGATTAATATTTTTCTGCTTCCTAGTTTAGTTATTTCAAGTTATTTCAAATGGATGATTTCCTGTTTTCTAAGTTTAGTGGCCTCTTAGTTTAGAGTTTTATTTCAGCTGTCCAACATCTAGGAAACCCGACAGACATAGTCAAGATGTCTTCTATTGCGTATAGCCTTTGGAAACTACACGATTGATATATTAATGTATTTATCAATTAAAGTGTTAGGACCTAACAAAAACCTCACTTTTTGGTGCCATTGCTAGGGACCTTTTTCTAGTGTTAGTAGGAGATACCTTGAATACCTCTTGTAGGAATAAAAGTAGTCTTTTGGCTACTTTTTTTGCATGGTCAAGAAATGAGGCCCCCATGGAAGATTCATACCAAAAATGCCCCCAATTGACGTACCAACCACAAGTAGGGAGGAAGGAAACTCAAATCAAGAAATTACTAAGGAATTGACCAAGCAGGGTCAACCTTAGACCTTCCCACATACCCCAGAAAGAGAATAAATAGTTGTAGAGGAGTGTATTCCTTTGCAAACTCTAGAACCTCACCCAACTGAGAATTTTTTTGAAGAGGATCACATTCCCTTCAACATCACGGGTGACCGTAGAAATGATGCCAACAACAATAAGCCTCCACCATCATGCACATTCACTTATCCTATTGCTATTGATGTAGATGATGATATGACAATGAAAAATATAGCCCCAACCTTCTTTCCAACCTTTCGAGGTTTGTCTACTGAGTACCCTAAACAACTTCTATTTGATTTTAAAGTCTTGTGTGAGAAATATGACTACAAGGGTGATAATTAGAAACTAAAGCTTTTCCCCTCCACTATAAAAGACTCAGCCATGGACTAGTTTATGGGATTAGCTTCTCAGTCGATAACCTCCTGGGCTGAAATGGAGTCTATCTTTTTGGAAAAATACCAAAGTTAATGTAGGATTAGTTATAGGAAAGAAGAATTGTTCAAAATAAGGCAAAATGAAGATGGAAGTCTAGAGGATTACCTAGATAGGTTTGTGGAACCCCTATCCAAACACCTGCAAAACACAATAAATAAACAAATTATTAGATTGAATACAAGTAAGAACAAGGATTCCCCATGGGATCCATTAGGAAAGCTTCAAATAGGGAAGAAAACAAGAATAAAATGAAGGAATAAGAAAGTAAGCTAAATCCTATTGAAAGCAATGCAAACTCTTGATCCCATGGGGGAATTGGTGCCAATTCGATGTGAAATTTGGCCCTTTCCCAACTCCAATGATGTGATGAAGGATGAATGCTTGTGGTGATGACTTCAACGGAGCTCCATGTTGAAAACTTGAAAAAACCTAACTATGCTTGGATGAATTTGATGATAGATTGTTGTGGATTTGAGTATAGTTACTCAAGTTGTGGACGCAAAATACAAAGAGAAGCCTTCTATAAATAGAAGAACAAGATGAAGAAATGAGAAAAATGGATGAATGTGGGATCATTCAACATCCAATGGGAAAGTGCCACTTGTCAAAGTGTGAATGGAGGAAGCTTGAGAACATTTTGGAGAATGTGCAAAGAGGGGGGAGATTCAAATTGAAAAGATGGCTTGAAGGATGAGGTGAAAGGAGAATCAAATACACATGGCTCAAGAAAAGGACATGCAAGAGATTTTAAATGCTTTGTTGGAAGGGACAAGTCCTTTTGGGGGAAGATTTCAAATTTGAGGAATATTCCATCTTTGATGCCTCTTTTGAATGAAATAGATGATTTATAAATCAATTAAATTGATTTTCATGTGCAAGTTGCAAAATCTAGAGGATTTGATGGATTAAGACTAAGATTAATCAGGATTTGATTAATTTAAAGGAGATTAGCTTATTTGACCATTTGATTTAGATTTTTGGATTTAAATAAATCAAAATGAGAGGACTAATGATTTTAGACTTAATTAAATAAGATTTTATTTATTTAATTAAAGAGGATGGTTTTAGCTCTAAATCAAATAAAGATTAATTTATTTAATTTAAATGAGATGACTTTAGAGATTAATTAAATAAAATGAATTATTTAATTTAAAAGAGGAACTATAGGATTAATTAAACAAAGTGATTTATTTAATTAATAGGAGATGATGACTTAATCAAATAAAAAATGATTTATTTAATTAAGAGATGAAATGTGATGAATTTAATTAAATAGAGATTATTTAATTAAATGATTAGCAAAGAGATGATTAAGGATGAATTGGTGTTAGTAAAATCATAATCAGATGCATGCACATTTTACGTGTCTACATTTTGCCCCTCTTTGAAACAATGTACTTGCTACATTGGTTCAAAGAATAAATTGTCTTGATAAAAAATTCTTTGAATTTTTGGATGCCCCACTGCTGCCGCAACAAATGAAGAATTACACTGGTATATTGCCCCCTCGAGAGATCGAGCGAAAAGGTTCAATTTGAGGGTTGATCTCGTGACAAAGAGGTTCAATATTAGTTTAGCTCAAATGTTTGATGTAGATAGATTTGATGATGTAGACAGTCATTGGCCATGGGTAGCCTCATGCCTATTTTGATATATTACACACTTGATACTAATTTGTACCATGAAAGTTACATTATTGATGATATAAATGAGATGATTATGATGTTTATGTATAATGGATGATATGATGATGCATGTATGATATGGATGCACATGATATGATATGATGATGCTTTTATGATTATGCAAATGGATGATAAATGTATGGTTTATGAGATGCCTAGAATAACCAATTTATATTATGCACTGATGGGGATGAATGCATGTGGTATGATTAATGCTTTCTATATGATATGATATGCATATGCATATGCATATGGTTTGTGGATGTAGGATGGATGCATTAGTGATGATTTACAATTAACTATCATGGTACCATGTTAGCACAAAGGGAAGTAAGAAGAAAATAAGATGATGACAAGAGACACCAACAAGCCAAATTTAATGATGATGATGATGATGATTTTCTTACCAAGGAGTTGGGATTTTAAATAGGCCAATTACCTTATGTTTGATAACACATGTAGGCACAATGCATCAAGGTATAAAGAACCAAGATAGTATTGTACCTAGTGCGATGGAATTTGACTCAACAAACAGATAGGAGTATTATTGTTCACACTTGACATACAAAAACTTTGCTAGGATGCACCTAACAAAGCAAGTATTTGCCAAGTTATATTACAAAAGCATCCAACAAGCACAGAAGACAAAAGATAATGATTGATTCCTCATTCCTTTCTCTCTAAATCATTTTGATTAGACATCATCGAGAGGTCATTGGAGTGAGCACAATAAGATAAATCAAAAAGAAAAGATCAAGTGCACAAAAAAGTCAATGTTCTTCATATTGCTAGCTAAGGGGATGTGTTTTGTTTAGGATAAGTATCCAAAGTGTTATCCAAAATGATGCCCATTGTTGGAACGATATATCCTAGGACATGCATTGTATAGGATGATGATGGGTTGATAAGTTGTTTGATAGGATTTTGATATAAGGTTGACAGACATGTTTGAAAATGATCAAGAGTTTGATTTTGCATTTAAAATTTTGTTGTTTCAATTTTGATTTTGCATTTGAAGTTTTCTTTTTTCGATTGTTGTGCTTGTTTCTATTTGTTTCGCCAAAGGATGAAGGTGATGATCGATTTATTATGGATGATTGATTATTATGGGTGCAAGCGAGATGGGATGGATGGTTTTGGATTTTTTTGGAATATTTCAATGTTTATTGTATTTTGAAAATGTTGAGGCTGTTTTTAGTATTTTCAAGATTTTACAAATGTTTTGATTTTCCAATTTTCTAATTTTTTTGTGTTTTCTAAGATTTTATGAATGTTTTTGTATTTTGTGTCTCAGGGGCTGATCAAAGATGAGCCTTTCCTACATTTAAGCTTAGAGATGACATAGTTCGGATGACCAAGTTTTTGACATTTTTCTAACTTTTTGAGTGTTTTTGGATTTTGATATGATTTTGGATGTTTTTAGATTTTTGCATGATTTTGAAAATTTGGATATGTATGATGATATCAATGCTTTATTTTGGGATTTTTTTGAAAACCAAGCTAAGGTTGATTGATTATATTGATGGATTGATGATGATAACATTGTTGAGGATACACAACAATGCAAGGATAGTGTTAAGCAACACAAGGATTATGAAGGATACCCCAAGATGATGATGGATTGATTGGTGATAAGATTGTTGAGGATACACAACAATGCAAGGATAGTGTTAAGCAACACAAGGATTTGGAAGGATACCCCAAGATGATGATGGATTGATTGGATTTGATTGATTAGGATTTTGAAGCTTGATTTTGGAACAAACTTTTAAATGATTTGATGTGACATTTGAAGAGAAAATTAGATATGAATGATAGTGATTGTTTGGATTGACGTTCGATGAAAGATGAAGATTGATAAGAAACACTTTCTCGTCAAAAAGTGCCATGGGCTAGTGATTTGGATTTTTTGTTCACAACCAATTTGATTTCACATTTGCCAATGTTTGAATCACCATATGAGCTGGAGGATACAGATCAAGATTTATTCCCAAATCAAGATGTACATATCTGCCCCCAGTGTCTAGCAATGTACAAAATGTCATGGATGGATGTTGGGTTAGATGTGTATATGGAGGGATATTGATAATCTTGTGATAAGATAAGGTGTTTAGATAAATAAAGCTCATTTGGATAGTGCTTCATGGCTCATATAATGTTGGGTAGGATATGATCAATGAAAATGACCTATGTCAAGATGTTTACCATAAGCAAGCATAAAGTGTGCACCAAACTTTGTCAAGATCAAGATAATTTGGAAGATGGATGTAGATGGATGAAAAAAGATTGGATAAATGGTTCATGGATGAATGGATTTATTATGGATAGGATGGATGGAATGTTGGATTTATTATGGATGGAATGAGATGCTTCTACCTGAAATGGCACATGTAGATGCTCAATTATACTAATGATTCCTGTTTTCCAGGTTTTCATCATGGTACTTGCCCAAAGTGCCATCGTAGTGGTTTTCACTGGAGGACGATTTTTTTCTTTACTATTTTCAATCCTTTTTCTGATTTTTTTTTGGATTTTTATGTTTTTATTTATTTATTTTATTTTTTGATTTTTCTAATATATTTTAAGTTCACATTGAATTACCTTGTGGTGTTGATGTAGATTCCCCTATCACATTGTGCCATCGATATCCTGCTTGAAGAATGGTGTAGGAGCACCTACACCTCATTCTCCATTTTTTCTTATTTGATGGAAATTGGTGTTTAGTAGGGTTAGTGTTGGTATTTAGAGTGTTTTGTCTTTAAATAAGGTCGAACAAGACCATTTATTATGATCTAGGTTGAGTTTTTTAGTTTTGAGTCTCAATGTACACAAATGCACTCTTGCACTAAAAGATGCTCTTGTAGCCTTTGAAGGAAAAAAATGAATTTTTATGTAAATGTGCAAGGGTGGGGGTCTTAAGAATTTAATAAGGCTAATTCCAAGCCATTTGAATGGTTTTTAAGGTCTTAGGTCTTTAGGATTGAAAGGTTGCTTCAAAATGCAAAGTTTTCATAATATAATTTAGAGTAAACTCAACATTTATGATGTAATTATCATTAACCAATGGGTTACCTCATTGAAAATAAGTTGAGGGTAATTGTTAATGATGTGGAAAAGTTTAAATAGTCTCCTTTTGGTCGAGGCAGGGGGTTGGATGAAGTTTTGAAGCATTAATATAATAAAAAACTCTATTTTTCTATTTTTTTAGCATTTTTCACTGTTCCCATGTTTGGTAAGGTCTGGTACATCATTGTACAAGATCCAAATTGGAATGGTTTGAAAGAGGGAAGAGTATAATTTCTTTTGGTGGTGATTTGGCTCGTTTTAATCAAGTATTGAGTAAGTTACATCAGTTTTAGTGAAAGTGGGTTTGAAAACCTACAAAACAAGGGTTTGTTCACAAATATGTTCATAATTCACCATTCCACTATAGAAAAATTATTATTTTTCGTGGAATGGTGTATTTAAGGGTCCTTTACATGATGCAATTTGTTTTAGGAGGAAAGATGAAGGTTTACAAAATTTATGTGATGCCCTAGGTCTGGTTTTACCTTGAAACAGTCTAGAAAATGATCATTTGTAAGCATTTCTTTTGGTTTCTGAGTATTTTAAGTAAATATAATGGATGTAAGG
Organism: Sequoia sempervirens; assembly: GCA_007258455.2. Classification (NCBI taxonomy): domain Eukaryota; kingdom Viridiplantae; phylum Streptophyta; class Pinopsida; order Cupressales; family Cupressaceae; genus Sequoia; species Sequoia sempervirens. Next base: position 286,434,294 of record VDFB02000003.1, on the reverse strand, counting down.
TGTGTATAGGGTCTTGGGGAGAATTTTTGAACCTAATAAATGCTTTAGGGGTGTTGGGGTGTGCCTTGAAAAGTTGAAATCTTCCTTGTACATGCTTAGTTAAGCCTTGTTTATGGCTTGTAAATCATTCTTTTGATACATTTGTTTTGGGTGTTTGATCCTATGCTTTTGGAAACTTGTAGAGGATGGTGTTAGGAGTATAAAACCATGTTTCATGGTTTGGTTAATTCCTTTAATCAGATTTTATTTTTACTGTCCTATTGGTGAATGTTGCAAGGTTGCATAGGCTTGTGTAAGAGTGATGAGAAAATGGGAGTTTTCAAGTGTAAAGTCAGGTTATTTGGTCTTTTTTTGACATGTTGAGAGTGTACATAGCATTCCCAAGTCCTTAAAACATGTCTAGGTGTGTGAGTTGAGTTGGGTGATCAAGTTGCTTGTTGGAAGGAATAGTGAAGTTGATATGTGCATTGAGAGAATCTATTGGAAAAAGGTGTTGCTTCCCTTGCCACTCTGCATCAAAAAAGCTGCTTTGCCAAGATACGTGCACTTGAATGCCACTTTTGAGATTCCTAATCTGATTTATCGATACAAAATTTAACTCTGTCTTGGTGCACTCATCACAATAGAGTGCCTTCTGAATCCTTATGATGAAGGGTTGTTGCCAATACATGGTCAACGTGAGAGTTGGATATCATGCATGGAGGCATGGATGAAGTGTGTTTAGGGATAGGAGATGGATTGGTTGATAGTTTGGAACCTTTGACTCTCCAAAATTGGGAAGATGAGCAATGATGGGTGGATACGGAAGTGTGCATGGAATTAGGACCAACTACTTGATATACTTTGTATGTCACTTGAGAAGCCTTCTTTTGCTTTTGTGGACATCTTTGATGGATACTTTTCCCTTTTTTATTTTTCCCCATAGTCTCTTTGACTGATGGAGTTTGATAGGGATAATATTTCTTTGTTTTCTTTGATATCCATGTGTATTTGATTTGTCCATTATGCTTCCTTTCTTCTTTTTCTTTGATAAAGTTCTTTGTACTTTGATTCAAATATTTCTTTTTATTTTGGTCCCAATTCATGGATGGGGTGATGGGTGGAGGAAGATTCATGACGTGGTTGGTTGTAGTATTGGCATCAGTTTCATCATAAGGATTCTTCATGCTCCCTATGTTGACGTTTGCTTGAGAGAAAGTTGTCCCCAGTATGGTGGTAGTGGCACCTTCATTCCTTGATTCTACTTATTTTGATATGTCTTGTTCAATAAGCATGCTCTAATAAATGACCATTGCAAATGACATTTCAATTTGTTGCTCTGCTAACTCTGGAATGTCCTGTTCTGTTTGACCTATTTCTTTGAGTGGATAATGTTGGATATCTTCATACATAATGTCCTCAGTCTGAATTTGGGATATATATGATCCTGATGTTGACAACTCAATTTGATTGTAGGAATCAATAACTTGCTCTTTTTGTGTAATAATATCAGGAGTAAAGGAATCCTGATCTAAATGAAGATCATCTACATGGCCATCCATAGAAAGCATCTCATGGGTAGATGGAGGAGTAAGTGCTATGCGGATATGATCATCTTGTATAGATAGGAGAGTATCCATTAGACCATTGTAGTAGCTTGGAGATACAAATTATTGATCTTGATTAATTTTGGAATTTCTTTTGACATGCTTTGGATCAAGTTCTTGACTTGGGTTAGTTTCAAAGGGTGGATTGCTTACAAAGGGTTCTTGGATATCTTCTTTAGGCATGGGAAATGGCTCAATATCCTCTTGATCTTTGAGTGGACTTGGATCAAATTTTGAGTTGACGATTGCTTCAATATCAACAATCATGAGGTCGAAGGATGTCAATATGTCTTGGAAAGGACCATTGCTAGACTTTGGTGAGAGATGTTGATCATGCTTTAGAATAAATTTTTGAGATATGTCCTTTAACTCATTAGGTGATGAAAGACATTCTCAACATGATCATTGGTCGATGGATTGTTGATTACAAGATCAAATAATCTTAACACCTTGAAATAGATCATTATCAGATATTGTTGAGGGACTCTTATCATGATAAAAAAGTGACTCTTGATGTATGTTGATTTGATCTTCAGATGAGGTAGAAAAATCTTCCATGTGTTCATTGATGGATAGGTCTTGATCATGTGATCATTGACTTGGATCGATACATGGAGTCATTAACATTTTGTTGGAATTTTCAAAAAAAAATTCTTGTTGGGCTTGGTATTGGGCTTGAGTTTGTGCTTGCGCTTGAGCATGGGCTTGTGCTTGTTGTGCTTGTAGTGTGGCTTGGGCAACTTGAGTAGCTTGTGCAGCTTACTGAGTAGCTAGTTGTGCATCTTGTCGATTTTGGTTTTGTTGGAGTGCCTTCTGGTAAGTAGCCTAATAAGTGGCTTACAACACAATGTTGTATTAGTTTGATTTGTTTGGTTTGGGTGGTGGTGGTGGCAGAGGTGGTTTTGGAATATTGCTTGTTGTGGCGATAAGAGGTATCATCATATTGATGATTGGGATTTGAGTGGTGGATGGTACGATCGATATGGTTAGTCCTTGAGAGACCATGTTTTGAGGTATGATAGACGATGTGTTGGTTGCTTGTGCTATGGGGATGGTTGCCATTTGTTGTTGTGATATCGATGGCAAGGGGGGAGGATTTGGTATGATGCCTTGATTGATGGTTGGGGGGATGTTTTGGATGAGCGGTGGTAGCGAAGGTAGCCCCAAACCAAGAGGTGATATAGATGTTAATGGAAAGGGTGGGAGTGGTGGGGAAGTGAGTGGCATGCTCCCTTGGGGAAATGATGATGTTTGATAAAAAAATGCCCGTTGGTCCAAATAGATCACCTTCTCCTTGTGAGGTCATAGGGAGAGAGGTTTGAGTGATTGCATGAAATGATGATGATGGGTCATTAGGATTATGAAAGGTGAGGGGGGCATATGGGTGTGATGGATTTTGAACAACATTCATGCAATTTGAAAACATATCTATCCAAAAGCTTACCAAGTGTGGATTCAAAATTTTCATGTTTGGTATAGTTGTACTTGGTATATTCACATTTGGCCTTTATGGATTTGGTGGGATAATGTTGTTTTGTTGAAGACTCATGAATTGAGTATTTGGTTGATAGATTTGTAAGTTTGGACTTGGATTTAAATCTACCATCAGAAAAGGTGTTCCAAAATTTAGATTGGGTATCCTCACATATGGTGTACCATTGAGGTTTGTAGGAGATAATGATCCCATGTAAGGATTGTATAAATGTGAGTTTTGAAAATCAATTGGCATTGTAAGGCTTTGATAATTTGGTTGACTTTATTTACTCATGATGTATGGAGAAATTTTATATTCCATGTTATTCTTGTGTTTTGACCGTGTTGCAAAAGTGACTTCTAAGGTGTTTAGGACCAATGAAGAGATGAAGGATGAAAGGGGTGAATGATAGGGGTGTTGAATTTTTAGGAACTTTGAATTAATGCTAGACTTTAGGATTTTATTTTGATTGGTTTTGATTGGATAATGAAATTGTAAACCCTAAAATGTTGGATGTAATCTTTAGGATAAACTTGTTCAAAGGTGTGCTGATTTAAGTAGATGTATGAGAAATGATGCATTCCCATAATCCTAATTAAACAAGGTGATTTTGATTTGGTTTAAGGATGTACCCAAGTCTAGATAATGGTGTTTCCAAAGCTCTAAAGTTTCTTGTGGGATGGGATGATAAATGTGTGAAATGGATGAAGTGTTTGATTTGATCTTAAATGAACCTAATAGGGACCTTGTTTACAAGACCAAGATATTGAATAACCTGCTTTTCCTTAAGAGTGGTTCAAACCAAATGACCAATGTTTGCATCAAAACCATATGACCAAAAGATACCAAGCACATGTGTGGGGTTCAATTGATTTAACTTTGCTTAATGAGTTCTTTTTTATCACAAACACACTCTTGATTAGCTTTTGAAACTAGATGTCCAATGTCCTAATTCTCTTTCATCCCACAAAGTGCATTGTGTGGAAATCAAGGAAATCAAGGAAAAGTTTACCTAATGTTGACTTTAGTTGGAGAAAACTGAGATGAAATCCAAATTCTTAGAAGCCTCTAAGGATACGAATCCCAAGGGCAAGCAATAGCATGTGAATTTTTTCAAGGGTATTTGCTTCTCTTAAAGGGTTTGAAACTTGATGCTCATGTTAAATGTTTGTTTTCCAATGTTTTTGATCAAGAAATGTGTTTTGTTACCAAGAACAAGTACAACCTTATGGATATGAAAGACTTTATTTATTGAGTCCCCACTTGGACAAGTTTAGCTATGCTTATTTTTAGCGAATGGTTTGATGCTTGACCCCACTGGCTCCCCTCCACAGCTCAACACTTCTTTCGGGGTAGCCAAGCATCAATACCCATGAATCTCCCATGGAATACTTTCCATTTCTACTAAAAATTGTAAAAGTGTGGGGCAGCTTCAGAACAATTGTTCTTGCACCAACAAATAGATAGGGATTTTTTCTTTGCTACACAATGGTTTTAATTTGGACTTTCCATTCATGGAGATTGACCCATGCGGCGAGAGACCATTGCTGCCCTTCTCGTTGGGACCAACCATGTAATATTGGATTTTGTTTCAATACCCACTTTTATATCCCTACTGGAAATACTCTTGGCTTTAGAGTGTTACCGGTTGGGTCGTTCCCTTGGGTGAGTAATTTTTCCCACAAGGCAGGCCCTCTAAGATAAAAAATAGTGAGTAACCATATTCATAGTTCAATCAACCTTTGTTTAGAAACAAAGGGAGAACACATGCAATATGCCCACTCACACTCACACAATTTGTTGTTTAATTTTATATCCCAAAATGAAGTGTGGAGGTGACTACTTTATCCCAACCTAAGACCACCAAAAAGCCTTTTGATTCTGAAGATTGCTGTGTGGGGCGAGAGAAGAGCATACATCTTTTCAATGGTGTTAGTTTGAGTAAGAAATTACAAAAAAAAGTAGCACATGTTCTTTTTAAACTCGCAAAGCAATGATTTGATTCTTTTGAGTGCACCAAAATTAAATATGGAAATTGTTTATTCAATTGTTAACCTTAAACAAGATCTAGTAAGTTTTCCTAAAGTTCTTTTTAACCTTTTGTCTTGTTTGTTTTAAACCCAAATTGAAATTTATTGAGTCCTAAGAGCTTGAAGGGGTAAAATCCTTAGAAGTGGGATTATAATTGCTCCCCAAAGTGTTCAAAAAAACTTGATACAATGATGTGATAATGATTTTTATTTGACTTCCATGCTCCATGATCCTTTAAGACCTTCAATACAAGCTCCAAATATTAGATGAAATCAAGAAACAAGAAGATATGAGGGTTAGATAAATGATTAAGCATAAAAACCCTAAAATTTAGACCAAGTTTCTGTAGGAGTTGATGGTGACTTCTCAACACCCCCAAGATCAGTTGCGACCAAAACCACTTCCACAAGAGAGAGAATGGCAAGAATGCTTGCTTCACAATGCAAGATTGATTGATTGCTTGAATGAAGCTTGAATACAAATGTACATGAGATGCCTTGCTTATATGGGCAAGGTTGAGAGATAGGTATGAATATGATGTTGACAAATGTCATGATCCTATGACATGAGACAACGAACAACCTAATCACCTAGGAAATGATGCATCCTAGCTAGATAGGATAAGTTCTAGATAAGCTGACTAAGCCTTCTAGAAAGAATCTTTTACCTAAGTAAACTTAACCATGTGAATATGTCCCCTAATTTACCTAGTGAATGAATAAGCTAGGTACAAGAGAATTATTCACACCAACACCCCCCCTTAAGTGCAACTTAGGGAGAAGATTATTATGCAAACTGTGCAAAGAATATGACTATGGGTCCCGGCTACTAGGCCATGTTAGGTACCCATTTACAATGCAAATGATGCAATCTCTCACAAGCGGAGAAAAGGAGAAAACCCAATGGGACAAAACTCCTCTCCAAAATAGAGAAAACAAAAGAAACAAGACAAACATGATGTATGAAGGACTCAATGATACCCCCCAAGGACAACATGCATCATGTATATACAATAAAATACCCCCCCATAAGAGGAAAGTAGAGAGATAAGATATCCCTCCCATGATGAAGAAGCTCCAAAGTTGATGAAGAATGCTTGAAAACAAAAGATGACCCAATGTCTGCAAGCAACACATATTCCCTTAGGAAGAAACAAAGCCATAAGCTGATGTAGAAGCCACTCCATGTCCAACTGAAAGGAGGAAGCATGAATGCTCATGTATGCATCTGAAAACTGATGAAGATCCTCCAAGCTTGAATGAGACACAACAGAATCATGGTCAAACTGAACCAAGAAACATGACAAATCAAGTGATGGAGGAGACTCATAAATGTCAATCTCCAAAGACAAAGAAGATGGGATAACAGTTGTACTGAAACTAGCATCAAAGAGGAGAGAAATCCCTTCAAGTGTGTCCTCCAAATCTGCAATATGAGACTCTATGAACAAGTTAGAAATCCCTATCAAATACTCATCCCACAAAGCAAGATCTGAAAAACTATGATCATCCTACTGAATAGAAACATCAATGGCTGAAGAAGCAGGAGGTGGAGGAGTAGGAAGCTCATCACTGGTCTCAAGAATACCAAGGTGTAGATGACCAAACTTCTCCTCACTATCACTGTTCACACTCAATGAAGTGTGTGATGCAGTCAAAGGAACATTATCATCTTCTGAAGAAAAATGTGAAAAGGAATATACATGAGATGCATGATCAACCATCCCAATAGCAACAATATCCCTAGTCTCCAAGTCCCTTATGTACACCCTCTCTGGAGTGAACTCAACTATTTTACCTTGACCCCCATGAGTAATTTGATAAATAGAAAGGAGATTAGTGGACAAGGAAGGAACACAAAGTACATCATTGAAGCTCCCTTCCCCCGTATCAATAGAACCCTTCCCACTTACTTTCATATATGTATTGTTACCCATCAATATATGAGGTGAATTACAAGGCTCAAAAGAAGAGAACATATCCATAGAGGATGCCATATGATGAGATGCCCCTGAATCAAGAAGCCATCTATGAGATGCAATACTTGTAGAGGCCAAGAGTGCTTGTCCTTTCATCTTGTGTAGCCCAGAAGTAGATCCTGTGTCCTGTGACTTAGATGATGATGATGAAGCTGCCGATTGAGATGTTGAAGAAGAAGTACTAGACATTGATGAGGGAAGCTTAATGTTATTCTTTTGAAGAAGGTGTGTCAGTTCATCAATCTTCTTATTATAACATCTATGCTCATCATGTCCTAATCTTTTACAATATGCACATTTTGACTTCTTCTTTTTAGATGATTCCTCTTTAGAAGAGGGTGTGGAATCAGGAGTGCTATGTGAAGGAGAATCTTTACCTTGCTCATTAGACTTGGGTGTTTTGTTCTGCTTCTTACCTATGCCACTTGAATCCTTTGTCTCCTTTGCAACAAGAGCATGAGATCTAGAAGACTTCAATGTGCAGATGTGTACCAACTTTGCTTGTTCCCTTGTGAGTTGAGCTGCAAATTCATCAAGAGAAGGCATTTTGTATGCAGTTCCAAGAGCATCCATTGTAGCATAGAAAGTAGAAACAAACACTGAATAATCAGGACCAAGCTTAGCAAGAATAGAAAGTATCAACTGTTCATCCTCTTTAGTTACCCCACAATTAGATAACTACAGTCTAAGAGAATTGAGCTTAGAGAAAAAGTCTTGGACATTGTCAAAATCTGAAGGATTAAGACCCATAAGTTCATTCTCCAACTTAAATTTCCTCATCGTATCTGGCTTACCAAAGAGACTCTCTAAAGTATTCCAAGCTTCATTAGGATGAGTGCAATATGCAACATGATATCTAAGATCTGGAGAAATGGACAACTTCAAAGTACCAAGAGCTTCATCCCTTCTATCAAGCCATTTTCTTTTCTCTTTTGCTCCTGCAGGTTCTAGATCTTGACCAAATGTGATTCGTTGCAACTTTGATTTTAACAATAACAACTCCATTTGAGATTTCCACTCATGATAGTTATATGGAGTTAGAAGTACAAATTTTGTCAAATCCATGATACAATGAGATATTACAAGAGAATAACTACAATTTTCCCTCACAATACAAGAAATCAACCGCTTTGTCCCAATAGATTTACACTCTTTTTGCAAATTTGCAACAAGGAATCCCAAACTATCAAATCAGCTACAAACTGAAAATATGAAAATCTAGAATCAAATCTGCAAAAAGTGCATCAGTAGATCTGAAGTACTCCTGAATACCTTCCAAATGCCGCAAATTTGGAGAAAATCGGAGATCGGAGCACAAAGATATGAGCTCGGAAGCAGAAAATGATGATCGGACTTCAACCTAGAAAAAGAGGCACAAAACTACAAAATCGCTGCAAAATATCTGCACCACTGAAAAATTCAGATCTCCACCTTTCTGTCGATATTTCGTTTGAAAAATTTCGCCTCCGTTAGCCAAAGTTATGAAAAAATGAAAAAAAGGCCTATAAATAGGCACTTGGGGAAATACAAGGTTCTATAAACACTAAATAGGCGCAAAATTTGCGCACCTAGGGGCTAAAAATATAATCTTTCGGTCATCCATGTGACCACATCACATAAAGGGAAAAAATTAAAAAAAACACAATAGGCCTTAGAGTTTATATATACCCTAGCTTACAAACCCGTCGGCATTACAATGGTTGGCAAATTATATACAAAGATTTATAAAAATCTTCAAAATAAATGAATGCCTTTCGTACCACATTGATCTGATCTGTACCCCAATGATCGTCGACTGGATGTGACGCTGAGAAAAGACTTCGACGGTACAAAGAATCCCGACGTGCCAGGCGACTTTGAGAGATCGCGTACTATGTAATGACAGTAGATGTACGCCGGTTGAGATGACTGCCGACCAAAGACTTGATGCCGTCGATGAAGTCTTGTGAATGTCGATACCGCCAGCATTCAAATCTACCACCCGATGAGATGCGTAGTCCAAGCACAGACCAGTACTGGAACAAAGAGGTCGGGAGTGTACGCCTTCGATGGGATAGCCAGTGACAGCGATTGAGGCAATTGTGCGGATGGACCAAGGACTCGTACCAAGATCTGACGGTCCCTTGATCGGTGGAGAAATGAATGACGGTCGACAGCAACAGATTATGTAGACCAACGAGAAGTAGGCTATTGAATGCTAATATATCCGTTGATAAAGATACCGGAACAACAAAAAATGATGCCGATGGGACAGGTAAGATGCCGATGGAATGTCCTTGTACGCCAGACGCCCGATTTGTTGCCTCAACTATCCGATGAAAGCAATGAATGTTGATGCAGACAAAATAAATGAGCCGATCCAGAATGTAGAAGCCAACAGTACCAACAATGATGGCTCTGATGGCTTCAAAAAAGGTCTAGCAACCGGTGCTTGAGAAATAAATGCAGGGAAAAAGAAACACGCCAGGTTTGATGTGACACAGACCGAGTACACGGCGATGTCAACCTGCAGAGAATATTCTTGCAGATCCGCAGAGATTTACAAAGCCCACAGAAAAAGAATATGCCCCAGTATTAAATAAGATTTTCCTGAGAATATTACAATATTTGCCCCAAATATATAAATCAAATACTCACAGAAAATATTTTTGAAATTTTTTTTTGCGAAAATATGAAATAATCGTACTGCAGAGAAGGTTGTTACAGCAAAAAAAAATTTGCTTCAAAAACAAATTTACCCAATATAGGCGAATTTACAGTCAAAATTCATTTGCGGAAGCTTCTGAATTCAACTGTGAGGTTATTGAAACCCCAATCTGCATCTAGCAAAAATCTTCAAGCCAAAATATCACCCTCAGATCTGGGAAGGAATCTGCAACACCTGGAGAGCTCTGATACCATGTAGGAGTTGATGGTGACTCCTCAACACCCCCAAGATCAGTTACGACCAAAACCACTTCCACAAGAGAGAGAATGGCAAGAATGCTTGCTTCACAATGCAAGATTGATTGATTGCTTGAATGAAGATTGAATACAAATGTACATGAGATGCCTTGCTTATATGGGCAAGGTTGAGAGATAGGTATGAATATGATGTTGACAAATGTCATGATCCTATGACATGAGACAACCAACAACCTAATCACCTAGGAAATGATGCATCCTAGCTAGATAGGATAAGTTCTAGATAAGCCGACTAAGCCTTCTAGAAATAATCTTTTACCTAAGTAAACTTAACCATGTGAATATGTCCCCTAATTTACCTAGTGAATGAATAAGCTAGGTACAAGAGAATTATTCACACCAACAGTTTCATTGTGATTTGAAATTAAGTGAAAATTTGAAAATTTCAACTCTATCAAAGTTGATAATAACCTACACCATTGGATAGCGTATGAAATTCTACCCCATTTCAAAAAAAAAGCTTCGAAAAAGACCAAAAAATGACCAAGATATGACCATTTTAAGTTTGAGTGAAAAGGCAAGAAATCAAAAGTGGTGCAATTTGTAGCAGTGTTGTTTGGGTTCAAATAGCAAAGTTGGAACAAAAGCGGCACTGTTTGGAGTTTGAAGTGGTGCTATATGGCACCGCTGGGTGGTCAATGGCTTTGTATGGCACCACTGGATTGTCAGCAGCTTTGTTTACTGTAGACACAAAAAAAATAGAAAAAACACAAAATTTTGATGAGAAAATGTGATTTAAACTTCTGGTAAGCCCTCCTTCTAGCGCCAAATGTAGAACCCCTATCTAAATACCTGAAAAACACAATAAACAAACACATTATTAGATCAAATGCAAGTAAGAACAAGGATTCCCCATGGAATCCATTAGCAAAGCTCCAAATAGGAAAGAAAACAAGAATAAAATGAAGGAACAAGAAAGTAAGCTAAATCCTACTGAAAGCAATGCAAACTCTTGATCCCATGGGGGAATTGGTGCCAATTTGATGTGAAAATTGGCCCTTTCCCAACTCTAATGATGTTATGAAGATTATTGATGAAGGATGAATGCTTATGGTGATGACTTCAATGGAGCTCTAGGTTGAAAACCTACAAAAATCCTAACTATGCTTGGATGAATTTGATGATAGATTGTTGTGGATTTGAGTATAGTAAGTTTACTCAAGTTGGGAATGAAAAATACAAAGAGAAGTCTTCTATAAATAGATGAACAAGATGAAGGAATGAGAAAAATGGATGAATGTGGGATCATTCAACATCCAATGGGCAAGTGCCACTTGTCAAGATGTGAATGGAGGAAGCTTGAGCAGATTTTGGAGAATGTGCAAAGAGGGGGGAGATTCAAATTGAAAAGATGGCTTGAAGGATGAGGTGAAAGGTGAATCAAATGCACATGGCTCAAGAAAAGGACATGTAAGAGATTTTAAATGCTTTTTTGGAAGGGACAAGTCCTTTTGGGGGGATCAGATTTCAAAATTGAGGAATATTCCATCTTTGATGCCTTTTTCGAATGAAAATAGATGATTTATAAATCAATTAAATTAATTTTCATGTGCAAGTTGCAAAATCTAGAGGATTTGATGGATTAATACTAAGATTAATCAAAATTTGATTAATTTAAAGGAGATTAGCTGATTTGACCATTTGATTTAGATTTTTGGATTTAAATAAATCAAAATGAGAGGAATAATGATTTTAGACTTAATTAAATAATATTTTATTTATTTAATTAAAGAGGATGGTGTTAGCTCTAAGTCAAATAAATATTAATTTATTTAATTTAAATGAGATGACTTTAGAAAATAATTAAATAAAATGAATTATTTAATTTAAAAGAGGGACTATAGGATTAATTAAACAAAGTGATTTATTTAATTAATAGGAGATGATGACTTAATCAGATAAAAAATGATTTATTTAAGAGATGAAATATGATGAATTTAATTAAATAGAGATTATTTAATTAAATGATTAGTAGAGAGATGATTCAGGATGAATTGGTGTTAGTAAAATCAGGATCAGGTGCATGTACATTTTACATGTCTATAGGTTTATCTTCTTATCTAAATGTTGTGGTGGAGAAGTCATAAGTCTTGATATTCTAAAGACCCTATTCCTTAAAGGTCTCGATGATGAAGCTCAAAGGATCTTGGATTTAATGGGAAAAGGAGACATGTCCCAACTGGGGCTTGACAATATTATTGAATTGTGTCAGAACTTCACTCGTACTTGAGGAGGTATTCGTAAGTCCACCCTCTTTAAAGGTTCCAATGAAATAGGCAAACTACATGAAGAGATAGCCAACTTCAAGACTGACATTCTTGTTTAGCTGAATACCACATTAGATGAAATATAGGCTAAAACGTGAAATCCTAAGACTTTGTCCATTTATTGCCCTAGGTGCTGAAACAAACATTTGCTTAGGGAATTCCCTTTGGGAAAAAATGACAAAATTGATGTTTGTCAAGTTTGTGATAAAAATCACCCCACTGATCAGTGTGAGCTTTTGAATGCCATCAAGAATTCTAAGAAAAGAACACCCCCAGTTGAGGAAGAAGTCAATGTTGTAAATCAAAGAACTAGAGGGAATTTTTCCTATGGATATAATTTAAACCCTAATTGGAGACATCAACCCAACTAGAACAATAATCAATGGGAAACACCCTAGCATCAGGAACCACCTCCCATATCACCTAACTGGGAAACTTATCCTTGGGGAGCACCTAAATGGGAAAATCAATCTTGGGGCAATCCTCAGCGGCCTAACTAGCCTCAACAACAATGGTACCCTCAGATTTCTATTCCTCAATGGAATCAACCTAAGCATCAGTTCTATACTAGTCCTAGAAGGATGCCTACTCAATAATAGAATCTTTTACCACCTCCCCAATGTACTAAACAAAATGAAAAATTTAACAAAACACCACTTCTGGCGCAACCCATTCTAAACCCAAAGAACAATCACCCAATTACTCCAGTGTCTTGCACCGAATAGGACAATGTCACTAGACTTAACACGATACATTGTGGAAACTTACAATTGAGTTTTGGAAAAACACTTTCACAACTAACTATTGAAGAAATTTTGGATGAACCTATTAAGAAGTCTGCTGAGACAACTACAACAATGCCCACATTTGTAGAAAAAGCCCCAAAAGCTACTCAAAACAAGCTCGACCCACCATCTTCAGCTGGAGCTTTTGACCTACCTCAGAAGGAGGGGATCAGTCTCCAACTGAAAATTTGAAGGATTCCACTCCTAAGGACAAAATTAAAGCACATTTCTGGAGTGTTTGAAACCAATCACTATGAAAGATACTCTAAAAATGACCACATCTATCGAAAATGCATTGATACAAGAAATTAAATAGTTGTAGATTGAAGTCCCTTTGCTACAAGCGATTAAGGAGATTCCTGAGTTGAACCAGATGATCAAATATTTTTGTATCAAAAATCCAAGGACAAAACCAAAACAAATAAATACTATCCACATAAATGGTTATCTAGTTGACTTGTTGGCTAGGATGACCACTGCTTTGAAATATGACGACCCAGGTAGTCCACTTATAATAGTAATAGTTAATGAGGTAGTGATACCTAATGCTTTGGTGGACCTTGGAGCAACCATTAATGTAATGACTATTGATGCAATGGAAAAGTTGGGACTTACTAATTTACATCCCACAACTATAGTCTTGCAGATGGAAAATCAATCCATAGCTATTCCCAAGGGCATCATTGAAAATGTTCTTGTTAAGGTGGATGGATGGGAACATCCAATAGATTTTCAAATAATTAAGTCCCTTATACCTAAAGATAGTTATCCAATAATTCTCAGATGACTGTGGCTGGCTACTGTTGCAGCCAAAATTGACTATAGAGAGGGAGGAATCCATTTCACATGGACCTAATAGAAAACATTTATTTTTGTATCCTCCTGCCAAGCTTGCCAAACACAATAAAGTATGGGTTGATGAACCAGAAAGTCCAAACAGATAGGAAAATTTGGCTTCACTAGCCATAGTAGTCATCAAACAACATGGTGAAGAATTAGAGGATGAATTGGAAAACAACATGGAAATTCTTTCTATGGATTGAAAAACATAGAAGAGATCCTAGGACACCTAATCAACATAGATCACACAAAATTTGATAAAGCTAGATTCATGGGATTGCCTTGTCCTTTAACAAACTTAGTTCCAAAAATGCACCATTTCTTTGTAGACATTGCCAAGCTTCATAAAACCATACCTCATAGCTATCCTCCTAACACCTTGATAAGGCCCATGTATATTGTCACATCCAACCATCTGAGAGTTAAAACCATTATGTTGCTAGTAAGAAAAAAATTGAACATTAACAATTGGTTGACTGAGCCAGAAGAACACAAATTATTTGACACCCTAGTGAATAGATCTAGAGCTTTCACTCGGGACTGTACAAATATCAGAGGAATACACCCAAGTGTGTTTACTCATCATATCTATACTAAGGATGTTTGAACTATTTTCCAACCACAATGGAGACTCAATCCTGCTTTGAAAGATATCGTTAAAACTAAAATTGAGAAACTCCTACAAGTAGGGTTTATTTATATGATTTATGATAGCAAATGGGTGTCACCTTTGGTTGTGGTTCCAAAGAAAAATGGAAAGTGGAGAGTGTGTGTAGACTATAGGGAACTTAACAAAGTAACACGCAAAGATTATTTCCCTGTACCATTTGTAGACCAGGTGTTGGATAACTTGGCTTGGAGGAAATATTTTTCATTTTTGGATGGATTTAGTGGTTACAACTAGATATAGGTAGTAGCAAAAGACTAGGATAAGATGAACTTTACCTGCCCTTGGGGGAAATTTTTTTATTGGGTTCTTCCTTTTGGTCTATGTAACACTCCTGCAACGTTCCACAGAGCTATCCTAGCTATATTTACTGAGTTGGTGAATGGGTGTGTGAAAGTTTATATGGACGGATTCACTATATATGGTTTAACCTTTAGTGAGGCTCTCCAAAATTTAGACAAGGTGTTCAAGCGATGTGAGGATCATTGTTTTTCCCTAAGCCACGAGAAATGTCCGATAATGGTAGAACAAGGAATAGTGTTGGGACACCATATTTCAGCTAAAGGGATTATGGTTGACCCTAAGCAAATTGAAGTAATACAACTTGAGACCCCAAAAAAATAGAATGATGTCAGAAGTTTCTTAGGGCATGTTGGATACTATCAAAGATTCGTAGAAAATTTCAGCAAAATCACAGCCCCAGTGTTTTCCCTTCTTTAGAAGAATGCAGAGTTCATCTGGACACCTGTGTGTCAATCATCATTTGAAATCATCAAGGAGAAACTCATCTCTACTCATGTCCTTCATCGACCTAACTAGAACCTTCCATTCCATATCTTTGTTGATGTATCTGATGATGCCATTGGAGCGGTTCTAGGAAAAGAAGATGAGAATGGGGGAAAATATGCCATATATTTCATTAGTAAAAATTTGACTCCAACAGAAAGGAATTATACCACCACAGAGAAATAATTCTTGGTTGTAGTTTATGCAATCAAGAAATTTTGATATTATATCATGGGATACAAAGTCACAGTATACATAGATTACTCAGCCATCAAGTACCTCATGACTAAACTTGTAGTAAATTCCTAAATAATTAGGTGGTTGCTTCTTCTCCAGGAATTCAATGTAACAATTATTGACAAACCAGGGAAGTCCAATGTAGTTGCAAATTTCTTATCCTGAATTAAACATGATGGTGATTGTGCTCCAGTACATGATGAGTTCCTAGATGAAAATTTGTTTTTCCATCTCTACTAAAATCCCTTGGTTTTCCAACATTGCAAACTATTTGGCCACTGCAGAAGTACCACCTCATTTTTCATCAAAACAAAAAAAAAACCTTGTTAAAGAAAGTTCCCCTTTCAAATGGATTAACGGGATCCTATTTTGATGTGGACTTGATATGGTTATATGGTGTTTTGTCAAGGTAGATGAGACCTATAGTGTTCTTAGAGCCTTTCATGATGATCCTTCTAGAGGGTGTTATTCTGCTAAAAGAACAACTCACAAGATTTTGGGAGTAGTATACTAGTGACCTTCTATGCATAAGGACATCAAGAAATATGTTTGCATATGTGATGAATTTCAAAGAGTAGGAAGACCAACTGCATCTAATGAAATGCCCCTATAGCTTTAAGTAGTCCTTGAACCATTTGAAAAATGGGGATTGGATTTTATCGGCCCTATAGACCCTCATTCACAAGGAAAATAGTACATGTTAGTCTTTACTGACTACCTGACTAAGTGGGAAGAAGTGCAAGCCTTGTGCATTGCTAGGGAGGAACAAGTAGCTGATTTCCTTTACAACAAAATTTTCCTTAGATTTGGAGCCCCTAGGACAATTGTCGCAGATCAAGGCCCGTAGTTTATGTCTAAAGTTTTGTTAGCCTTCATAGATCATTTACAGGTGAGTCACAAGAATTTCTCACCCTACCACCCTCAAGTGAATAAATAGGTCAAAGTCACTAATAGGGAATTGGAAAACATTTTAATGAAAACAATTTCATCAGGAAAAAAAGACTAGGCTTGGAAACTACCTTAAGCCATTTGGGATTACAAAACCACCTGGAAATAAACTACTGGCTATAGTCCATACGAGTTAGTTTTTGGGAAGAAACCCTTATTTCCTATTGAATTTGAACTCCAAACCCTTAGGACAACCATGGAGTTAGGTATAGATCTTAAACAAGCCCAAGTAGAGAGAGTTTTACAACTTAGTGAACTAGATCAACTCCATTTGGATGTCATCCATCAAACCGAGTTGGTCCAACAACAACACAAGGTCTAACATGATAAACATATCAAGGAGATAGAATTCCTTAATGGGGATTGGGCATTATTGTTTGATTCCAGATACAAGGATCACCAGGGGAAACTCAAAACACATTGGCTCGAACCATATGAAATTTCTGAGGTATTTGCCAATGGTTCAGTTAAGCTGAAACCCATTGATGGTGATACCTGAATTCTCCTAGTTAATGGACACCAATTACGTGTCTACCATAATCTTGTTAATAGAGAAGAATTTATAAAAATGGTAGAAATGTAGGGAGAAATCCAGTGCATTGGCTCTACTATGGTAGAGTCGATATAGTTTTCCTACCAAAAAAAATAAAAAATCAATTTCTTCATCAACTTCATCATTTGGATTTGGCTAAATTTTGTCTATATTTTGTAGGACTTCATTTTTGGGAAACAAAAATTCTAGCGCACCCTACTACGATGCTCCAGAACATGCTAGCTTGGTTGTTGCAATGCTCTGAAACTTGTTGCTGCTATGCTCCAGATTTTGTACAACTAACTTATGTCATTCCTCATTCTGATCTTGCATTTTGATGCATCACCCAACAATGCTTCAGGAAGCCAAAGGCCAAAATTTCACATTCTTCTTCCTTCTTCCAGCTGCATCTCCATCGATGCTCTAGAATTCTGTTGTTTCTTCCTTCTAGCAGCATCTTTCAGCAATGCTCTAGAACTTGTTTGGTTGCTCCAAAAATTGTTCGGATGCTCCAAAATTTTTTGGTTACTGCTCTCGCTGCATCTTTTGATAATGCTCTAGAAATTTTTGGGTGCTACTCCAACTGCATCTTTCTATGATGCTCTTGAAGTTTTTGGTTGTTGCTCTAGCTGCATCCTTCAACAATGCTCTAGAACTTTTTGGTCATTGTTCTGATAGCATCCTTCACCGATGCTCCAAAATCTTCAATCTTGTTTCTACATTCCGATGAAATCTCTCCATGATGCTCTGGAACTTTTTCTCCTTCCACCCTGGCTACATTTTTTGGAAATGCCCTGTATTTTTGTAAACTCTTTCCTTTTTCGATATTTTGATTTTTCCTAAGTTTTGTGCATGCCCATCATTTAATTTTTTGCTGCCTTGAGATCCACTCCCTAATTTTCATTTCACCATATCATATCAAATATTTTCATAATAAATAAAATTATTATGACAAATCTTTTGTCATAATAATTTTTTCCATCATTTAAACCATCTCATCCATGTCATAATTATCCACCGCCACACTCACCAAATCATATAACTATCTGATTATGTCAGCAAAGGTGAGTGATGTTTGATTTAATGACAAGATGTAAGGTGCAAACCAATTTATTTACTTAAAGATAGTAATTATTTTGAATAGAGATTAATTAATTGGCATGAACCATTCCCTCTCTCAATTTTGAAAGTTGTGCCATCGCATGAATCCTAAAAGTACGGAAACGGTTGCATAATTTCCCATGAAAATTGTCATGATTACTCAGTAAGGACTCAAGTAAGGTGATTAATTCCTCTTCCATTGGTTATATCAAAATTGTGTCCTTTTCATCTGAAATTTAGTTAATTGAACCAAGGAAAATATTATAGAGTTTCACAAAATTTGGCAAAGTGACAAAGGAAGGAAAAATGGGAGGAGCCAAGAAAAAGTCTGAACCATCCTCGGCAGCTCAATTGCTAGCATTAAGTAATGTTGGGGGCCTATTTCAAAAATTCAGGTGGCTAGAATTCATGAAAATGTTTGAGGGATATATAGAGCAACTGGTAAAAAAATTCATAGAGAATTATGTAGATGGAAAGACCATGGTGCCTTGAAAATAAAGGAATTGATTTGAATGAAACTACCAATGTTATCTAACAAAAACTGGTAGAATTGTTTCATAGGGAGGGGGAGCCTCAACCTATAATCACCATAAGTACTAGGGGATAGAACAAAGGTTTCCATAGAATGTCTATTCCAGAACCTTGGAGAACTGCCATAGCCTGGATAATAAAATATTTCACCTGTGAAGGACAAATAACTATGGTAGTGGGACCCCATTTCCATCTGCTAATTCATTTTCTCCATGGCATTGAGGACCCTTCTCTTAGGGTTAATTTACTAGCCTTATTGTGTCACTTAGCTATCTCCATGATGGAACAATATAAAGTTGGGACAGGGCCCCTCAAACACCATGACCTTATACAATTAATATGCAAGTATCATTTTCGTAAAAATCTAGAAAAGAAGTGGAAAAAATTTCTATGAAATTTTGAAAAAGTGGAATTTGAAAGACCACTTGAGGAGGGTGAGTCATCTAAACAAAAAGAAAAATCTTTAGAAGAACCCTCCTTTGAGGCTATAGATGCTCCTAAATCCCAACATACCTCAACGACTCCTAGCGGCCATGTGCTAAAAACTTTGTCAAATGTGTTAGAAACTCCAGGACAGTCAATGGATGTGGAAATCATGCATTCTAGAGAAGAAGAAGAGCTTCCTCGCAAGAGGAAGAAGCAGACTAAAGTCAATTTTCAAACAACCCCTCCTCTACAAAGAAGTAAGAGGTTTTCTGCAGAGTCCGGTGAAACCAGGCCCTACAACATAGGAAGTACTTCTAAAAAGAAAAGACCAGGACTCGAACAAGGGTAGTGGAAATTGAAAGTCAGCCTAGTAGTGAGGAAATAAGTGAAATAGAAAAGCAGGTTGATCAAACCCCCTAAGGATGAGGAAAAGAGAAGGTCATCTCGAAAATAGCAGGAAGAGGAAAAAGTACAGTCACCAAATTCTGTGGAGATTGAAGATGAACCTATGGGGGGACTCTCCCCTTTTCTTGATAGAATTGAAAATGCACCTGATATCAAGCAAAATGCACCTCATACTGACATGGAAATTCCCAATCCATCTTTCTCTGCAGACACAAGGGATGCCAAATCTTGTTAGAAAGAGGAGGAATTAGAGAAATTGAAAACATAAATTGCTGAATTGAAATCCAAGCTACAAAGTAATGAAGAACAAATCACCCAATAACAAGAAGAAATTGAGGCACATGTTGCAACTGTAAATAAAATGGATCAAGAGATTGCAAAATTGACAATGCAAATGGAGCAAAAAGATAGGATCATTGAGCAGTTGTAATACCAACTCGAACAATGGAATCAACAAAGCAATCAGCATGGGGTTGATCTATCTAAAAAAGATAAGCATATCCAAGGTTTGAAAAATAATTTTATGCTATTGTTTAATGCTTTTGAAGAAGAAATAAATAGGCAAGAAATTGAACTTAATGCTTCTATGAGTAGAATTGTGGAGTTAGAGCACGATTTGCAAGAAAGTGACACTTAGCCAATAATGGAATCCAAGGGTACACAAACTAAACCAACTATTTTAGAATGGTTTCAAGTACGTATCCCTCCATTATTGATGAAATGGATGGAGAGATGCTACTTCTTAAGGGATGTAGAATTTGAAAATAATAGGCTGAACAAAGAGTTAGTACTATTAAAAGAATCATTTCACAAAGCATATAAAGGAAAACATGATGCTTATGAAATCAGTGAGTTATTGTTGGCTTGTAGAAGACCATCTAGGTTGCACTCTATATTCCTCAATGAACAACTCTTAAGATGGAAGTTACTTAGGATTCGCCATAATCAACCACATGACCTCAATGATAAAGAATTTTTTAAGATATCTATTGAGTCAACTCCTAATCAACAATATTTAATATATGAATTATTTGTCCATAATTTTCTCTTGGAAGAATATACAGATTTTTTCATCAATTTCTTTGTGGGAGAAACTCAATTGAGATCATTCTTGTCCAAAATGCATAATCAACTTCACTGGCAAGATCGGTCAAGGGAGTATTCACATGTAGAGAAAACTATTGGATTGCAAATGAGATACCCCCATAGGAAACCTTTCTATTTCAAGGCATAGTTTCTAGGTGTTAAACTGAGAAAGAATGTACAAAGCAAGTATAATAATAACCTTCAGCTATGCCATAATCACTTTCAAGATCAAGGACCAAAGTTGATAGGGAAATCCTGGGATGCATGTGAAGAAAGATATACTCCTCTTCCTATGTATCTCAGGAAAAGAGAGGTAATCTCACCTCTTAATATTAAATGGTCCTACAAAAGGGTAGTAGCCTTGGCCATTATCCTTGAGCAGTTAAAAGTTAACTAGATTGGCATGAGGTATATTCTATCTCTACTTCTTTAAGCACCCCCTGCAACATACATCAATATAGATCAAAGTGATGACAGTTTTGCAAGATGGGTACAAAGGGTCACCTTTCATCAAGGATTTCTGAAGGAGCTAGAGGAACTAGATACAGAGCTAGATGACTTGTATGATCTCAGTGCCAAGTATGAGAAGATGAATAAGAATTGGGGAAATGAAGGGTAGGGAACACACCAAAGAGTAGGAGGACATGCTCGAGCTTAGGAATGGGGGGAAATGATGAGGTAAAAATATCCTTATCGATATAATGGACTAAATACGTAACCTTACACCTTTCAACCAACCTTACCCTGCCATTTAATTTTCTTTAGGATAAGTAATTGCTTTCTTTTTGTGAATAAGAGTACAATCTTTATTTCTTGAAATTAGTTGAAATAAGCTAATTTGTGTTGACTTAATGGTTTAGTTTTTGAACATTCTATAAGTCAACTTCCACAATTGGTTACCATCCTAGTCAAAGAGGTTTAACGAAGACTTCAACACCATTGAAGACAAGTGAATGGTCATCAGAACTTTAGGAGCATACATGATGGGCCGAGTTTTTATAGTTTCTATTATTTTTAGTTCTAAAGACTTTATGAATCATGTTGAGCCTCTTTAATATATAATGTCATGGGCTTTAAATTTTGTTAGTTGTTGACAATTAGTTGAAGACTTTACCAACTAAAAAAGTAGGATTTTGTTAGTTTCTCTCATATAAATATGTAATTGTTGAAAATGATAAAATACAAAAGAATATCATTATGTTGCCACTACATTTTCTAAGTTACACTTTTCATATGAATAAAATGAGTTTTTCCTACCACTTTTGGAGTTACTGAATAATGTGAATGGAGTTCTTTGAACGAAGTAATTTAGAATTACCAGTGGATGTGATTTGAGCTAGGCATAGGAGCACTTGAGAGCTAGCCACTTGAGGGGTTGTAGATTAGATAAATAAGTATCTTAATTTTAATTCTATACTTTCATTTAGTAGATAAAAATTGGAATTGAAGTTTACTTTCATGTGTGTAATTCTGTTAAGACTAATCTTGCAGGTTGTAGCTAAGTCTATAGTCTTTGAGTTCAGTGTCTAAAGTTCCAGAGAACCTTCTTTCAGTTGTTTCAGATTGTTAAATCATTTTCTGCTAGTTGTTTAGATTGTTATCTTTTGATTAGATCAATGTTTCCTAGTTTCCTTACAAGCTTTAATTCTTAAATAATTTATACATTTCTTAGTTTAATCATTTCCATGCTTTCTAATTTAGTTGTTATGCTTTTCAGATTCATAGTTTTTTTCTTCCTAGTTTAGTTATTTCAAGTTTTTTTAGATAGATGATTTCATGCTTTCTAAGTTTAGTGGCCTCTTAGTTTAGAGTTTTATTTCAGTTGTCCAACATCTAGGAAACCCAAGGGAGATAGTCAAGATGTCTTCTATGGCATGCAATATTTGGACACTACTTGGTCGATATATTAATGTATTTATCAATTAAAGTGTTGGGACCTAACGACAACCTATCAATTCCTAAGGAGGTGATAATTGAAGAGAAAATACTCACTGCAAAAAATATTGAAAAACCTAAGGAATTTCTTGAAGCCTTCAAGTTCAGGAGGGAGGTTATGCATAGTGCCTTAGAGGAATTCCTAAAAATGGAAAAGGATCTAGAAGACATTTCTGCGAGGTGCATTTTGGTTTTGGAGGTAATGACTAGCAAATCCATCAGTAAAGACTTCATTAAAGTAGATTTTCTTAAGAAGTGGTGGAAAAAAAACTTCTCCCATGTTGAAGATGGGAATGTTACAAAGAACCATCTAGAGGATGTGACTATGTACACCAGTATGATGCATAAATATTAGGAATCAAAGCTGGAATGGGATAAATCCTTGAAGAAGTATGAAACTGAGCTGGACTCAATAACTTTCATAAGTAAGATTATTCTAGTTCTAAATCAGCAAGAATAAAATAATGTTTTGCATGAGCTCTAGGAGTTTATTAAAAATAAAAAAATGGATAAGGAAGGAGAATAAAGGAAAATCTACATAGAAATCAATGTCATTTTCCATCAGGCCACAAAAGACAACCTGGGCGACCTTGTAATCAGTGCCAGGCATACTTTATTTTGAAAACAAAATGGGCTTTAATGTAGAAAATAGGATTTGGGTATTTTAATGTTTAAATTTAAATGGATTCTAGGGTCACATGTTTTTAACCTATTTTGGTTAACCTAATTAGGGAACCTAGCTGGATGTAATCTCAAACCTTGATTTTAAACCCAAATTTCTTGGTGAGCTGCATTAATATGAGGTTTCTATTCATTTGTTAAGTTGAATTTGAAATTGTTCTAAACTTTATAAAGCTAATATAAGGAGAATAAATTGATTGCTGTTCTATTCATTTTGGTTTCATTTCATTGCATGGTTCTTGTCTCTCCAAGTTATTTCTAGTTATTTAGTTTCAGTTCTTTCATGTGTATGGAAAAGTATTGACAGTGTTAAATGAATCTACTACTCATACTATTTGTGATTTGTTGATGGTAAGTCACTTTGCATAGTTAGCTTGAGCCACATTTTATGCAATGGGTCAAATATGCCAAAAACTATGTGTATGTTTAAATGTTTTGTAGTATGAAAATCTTTTTGTTCCTTTGAAGATTGCACCATTTATGTGATACTGTAGATTTTATCTTAGATAAGCTGAGATTGGTTTATTGGGGATTTTTCCACCTTGAATACTTGGTTATTTGCATGATTGTAATTAGGTTTTAAGTTAGAATCTCTCTAAACCCTTGAATCTTTTGATATTTCTTTAAATCTGTGTTAGTCTTAGGATAAAAAGCATCACTTAAATTGTTGCATTTGATGATAATATCATTTCCAACTTTCAGATCTAGAAAGTATGATCAGGGTTTACATTTATCTTCAGACTTTACAAAACCCTCATTTTGAACCTTATAGCTTCTAGGCTTGTTTTACTATAAATTCCCTTTGTGATTACTAGCATAACACATTACCATTGAGTTGTTTTGCATTGTCAATACTTGACCTTATAAACCTTGGGGTTATTTTCTAAAGTTTTTCCAAGAGTTAACTTTCAAGAGAGATAAAAAATTTGAGTTTCATTTGTGTTATGTTGTGCTAAAACACTCAACACATCCCAAGATTAACTTCACCAATGTTATTTTCCTTTTCATGCCCTTTTTATAAAGATTCTAGTGTTTATGCAGCTTTCCTTTCTTCTTTTTTGTGATCAGATCCAAGACACCAATCACAACCTCAAAAGTAGGCATGACAACAACATGATCCATATCTTCCATTATGGCGTCCACCATGTCCTTGCACATAGTGAGACTGGCATCTTAGACCCCCAAACTATGGAACTCAACACATATAATTAAATTTATTAGAAGAAAATAATTTTACTAGTTTATATCAAACTATATCATAACTATAAAATAAAATTACTCTTTTCTAAATAAAAATTGCTCTTAGTTGGTATCTCTTAATGTTTTGAAGATAAATCTATAGTACATGAACACATACATTTTAATTTCATTTGAGAGTTTTTTAGTTTAATTATATTATCTTTAAAGAATTATTTTAATTTTGTATGTAAATTTAATTTTACTTTTGAAAAAGGTATTTTTCATTAAATGTGTGAAATTATGTTATTATTAAATATTAATTATTTGAATTTGGTAGTAGGAATTTACTTTGGACTTCATTTTTTCTCCTAGTCTTTTTTGTGGAAAAAAAAAATTGAAGTTCATTTCTTCTCCTTGGTCTATTTTTGACCATTAGAACTTTTCTATATCCTATGGCTTTCCCATGAAATTCCTATGTTTAAAACCCTAAATCTTAAAGCTCTATTGCCTATGCCCTAATTAAGTCACTTCATGCTCTAATTTTAAAGTGACTTCCTCAACTAGTTTTCAGTCTCTTAAGTTCCTTTTCAAAGCCTTTATGTTCATGAGTTAAATGGCTCCTTCACCCTAGTGACTTATTCTTCCAACAAAAATCTTAGGCTTTATTTAGTCACTCAAGTGATTTTCCCATGCCTTCAAGTTTGTCACCCCACCACTTTCCATGTTGGACCCATGTATCATTCCCTTATGTTATTGCACAAGTTTACTCTATTGTGGGCTCATTTATGTCATTTAGTTAAATATTATGAGTTTGTGAAATTATGACACATGGCATTGAAATAATGGAAAATGGGGTAGGAATACTTTCATATGGTTTAGGACATAGAGCACACCCACTTTCCAAATTTAATTCAAGGATAACCCTAGAGATATCAATGCAATGGAGAAAGAGATCTTACAATAGGGCTATCCTATGGGTTGATTGTAAACTAATGAGGGGTTCACCACCAAGCTCGTACTTGGAAAGATAAATGAAATGCAAGATGTAATGCTAAACCCTAATATAATGTAATGCTTCACTAAATGACCTAGAAAAGTATGTAAAACAAAATAAAAAGCTATAGGATAGAATGTGTGCACTTGTGAACTTGAAGATAACTAATTGAAGCTCAAAAATGCAAGAAATTCTAACTTTAATGTTGACTGGGACTCATATGCCAGGCTAGGTGAATTAGTCCCATATTTGGGTTTCTATGCAGAACTTAAATTTTAAAAAACTTAAATTTTGACCTAAATTGGGGCTCATTCACCAGACATGGCGACTAAGTCTAGTTAGGGTTTTTTTAAAAATTTAAAGTCTGAATCTGGTCTTCAAGGTCTAATTTGTGCTTCCCAATTGATTTCCATATCTGAAACCCTGATTTGCAACCTGTAGAAGTTCTCCAAGTTTCTCCAATGCAAGGTGACAACTTTCTCCAAACTTTCTCTTCAATATTTCTTCAATCTAAACTTGTAAATCACATACTAAAGAGGGGAAAATGTTGTTTTATTAGTGGATAGGGGTTTTCCTTAGTCAAACCCTGTTTTGGTAATCAAACCTTGAAATGAAATGAAATAGGAATGGAGAATGATGAATGAACAAAATATGATGTTGCAACTCACCAAACCCTAGCAATGAAATTTTGCAAACATGTGTGAGATGGCTCTAATGGATGTAGATCTTGACTCTTGCTTGAATGTGATAGATCTTGAATGAAATGCTAGCTTGAATCACAAAACCCTACATCCCAATTGTTAGCTCCAAAACAAACATGATACATGAAGACTTTGACATGATACTTGATGCTTGAATAATGCTCTAAAATGCTTGATAATCTACTCTTAAAGACTCTTGAATGATCTTGTAAACACTTGAATGCTCTTGTGAACTCCAATTTTCTATAAGAATGAATACTTGAATGCTTTGGGTGAAAATGAGTGAAAGAAACTTGCATTTATACTTAATTATGAAAAAATTCTCGAAATTACAACACTACAAGTCGACATCAAATCTAGGAGGATAAAATCCCACCAAAAATTTGAATTAATTTTGATTTTGGGCCACATGGGACTCATTCACCCAAGCTGGTGAATGAGTCCCATTAAGCATAATTTATGGGACCAAATTTAAAAATGCTTAGAAAGGTGTGAAATCAGGTTTGGGACCCAAAAACTTAGGTGGGACTCATTCTTCCAAGGTGGCGAATGAGTCCCAGTCACTAAATCTGGGTCGTACAACTTGAAAAACACCTAAATTATGATTGGATGATGATTTTTGTTAGGATTATCCTCGAAAATATGCATTAAATAAGGCTTGTGGATGCAAAATAAAGCCAATTAAAGCATAAAGAAGCCCAATTATTTATGAAAATCCTAGAAAAGTGTGAAAGTGTGTTACAACACTTTACAACAATTTAAATAAGGCATGATTAAGGTTAATTTTTTTTATTAGGTTTAGTTAATTAATAAAACCTTAGAAAAGTGTGAAAGTGTGTTACAATACTTCACAACACTTTATCAAGGTACAATTTATCTTCATTAGTTCACAAGGGCCCAAGACCTAATGTGAATGTGTCAAACACATTACAAAAATAAATCAAGGCAACATTAAGCTTAGTTTACAAGGAGGGCCCAAACAAGCAAGGAAAAGTAAAAGGGATAATTTTTCTGTTGCCACATTTAGCCCTCACTTTAGTGAGAGGATGAACCTCCTTCAAGCTCACACTAAAGTAGACAAACACACATCAAGAGGGGTCCAAGTGTGCTAATACCGATAAGATGGGATGACAATGATCAAGAGGGGTGATCAAGCCCCCAGGATCAAGATCCCATGGCTGACCAACATAGGCACAAAAGAACACATGATAATGATATATAGAGCAACAACAAGGCACAAACATACACTGCCAAAGACATAAAGAAGATGAAAAAAAATGAAAAGGAAAAAGGGGGTGGATCAAGCTTTGATCAATTTTCCATCACGATGTGGATTGGATCTTGGCTATTTGTCCAAAAAAATCATACACTCTGAGGCAACAAAACTCTAGACTACCTACTAGGTAATAAATCCAAGAAGGTGAGACACATACACACATGGCTGGTATGCACTCACACACACACATGGGTGGCTAAGGGAAAGTCATGGCCTTTTTCAGCTTCTCGTCAAACCATACCAAAGTTATACCCCCTGATAACTTTAATAAGGTGCCACACAACAATGAACTTTGAGCTTCATGAGACAAGAAAAACTTCATATGTTTGGAGCTCATGAACAAACAATGAATTTTGAGCTTCATGAGGCAAGAAAAACTTTGTGTGCTTGAAACTCATGAACAAACAAGATGGCTCCACAGGCATGCAAAGTGTGTTACACAAGGTGGCCATATAACTAAAATTGTAAATGTGAAATAGTGTAGAGTGTGTTCAAAGGAATTTTGATTAGTTCATGTAAGGTCTCTTCTTAGGGAACATCGTGCTTAATATCTCCAAGAGAGGAAAAATAAAAGAAATATCATGCTCTCAGAGGAAATCAAGCTTAATGACACCACCAAGAAAAGGACATCTAACAAGAATAAGGAAAACTGCACAGTGAAACATGAGTGTTGATGTATGCCCCCACTTTAAAGTGGTTGCTAACACCATTGTTGTGAGCAATTTATTTAAAGTAGAAGAAGACATGAGAGCTTATTTGGAAAGCCCTATGCAAATTCATATGTTTCCAATAGCTACATCATGAAAAGGGGTTGCCCCCAAAAGGCAGTATGTCACATGCCAGCCCACTTAAGGCATATCATCCACATCCCAAGATTTCTCCTATATGAAACATGGTCAACTAGCCAAAGGAGACAACGAAAAAAGACATACAAGGACAAGGCTAACTAACCCGTTTCCCCCACTTAGTGAATGAAAAGGATGAGAAAAATAGGATGAAAATAAATTTCAATTAGAAGAAATAGGTGCCTCAACACAACGAAGAGCACCCTATTCATTAAGATGTTGAATTCTATTACACAAATCCTTACATTCATTAGTAGCATGACCATGAACTCTATGATATGTGCAAAATGAACTCTTGTAGTAGAATTTATTTTGTGTTCTTGGAGGGAGGTATATCAAACGATCTTGGAGGAGTCTTGTCAAGATACTCTCTTTATCAAAAGTAGAGGATGTTTTATCATTTTGTGACAAAGATATCTCTTGATTAGTACAAGGTGTAATACCTACACAAGACTCTTTTGATTGCGAGATTTTGTTCTCCTTTATAGGAGGGTGTAAAATCTAACAAATTCAAATGATTAGTGTTTTATGTAATGACATTGACATTAAGTGAAGATTTATTTGTTTGTTTTAGTTCTTACAAAGGATAACAATCAAGACCAGTAGTGTCTATCAGTTCGGGATGCACTAATGTTAAAGTTGGCTTAGAGGAATCTTTTGTGACATTGTTCATATTAAGTGAAGGCTTGTTTGTTTCTTTTGAGGGGAAATAAACAAGACCACTAGTATTTTCTTGCATGTGAGGTTCTATAGGGACACCAATACCTTGTTCTCTAGCACCACATTCTTTTCAACTATAACCAAGTTATTTCATCATTTTAGTACCTTTTCCATAAATATTCATCTCTTTTGGATTTAGTGGTTGCTCATAGTTAAGTTCATCAAAGTTTAATGTGTAATTTTTTTGGTCAAGTCTAAAGTAGTTGAGGAGGATGCTTTTGAAGGGTCTTCATAGTTTTGTGTTGACATTACTACTTTTTATTTCCCTTTTTAGAATCTTCTTTTATGATCTTGTATTCTCCCATGAATGTATGTGTAAAATCCAATGATCCCAAATTATCTAGCGATATCATTTTGAAAGGTTTAGGGAATCTATTTTTTTGTTCTTCTTGGACGGATTCCACTTGTGTAGTTGGTGTTAATGTGTTCAAATGGTTTCCTTTCCCTTCTCAATGTTCAAAAAACTATTTGGCTCAAGGTCAACTTTGAGTATGTACACTTTGTTGTTGTAAATATACTTCATTTTATGATGAAGAGTAGAAGGCACCCCAATTCATTTCATGAATCCCTGGTCTAGCTAAAAGAAGGTTGTATGAAAGATCATGAGTCATAACATGGATCAGTGTTTCTAATGTGTCCTTTCTTGATGTAATATGCAAAGTGATCACACTGAGTGGTTGTTTTCCTACATTGTTAAATCACTTAATAGACAAAGAGTCAGGTTGAAATTTTTATTTATCCACACAAAGACTATCCAGAAGGTTTATGCTACACACATTAAGAGTAGAGCCATTGTTGACAAGGGTTCACTTTATCCATGTTCTATTGTATTTAGCTATTATCATAAAAGCATCATTTTTTTTTACACTACCAAAGGGGGGAGCTCGCTTTGGTGGAAAACAATGTTAGCTTTTATTCCTTTAATCATGGTTGTTATGTCAATTGGTTCTATATTAGAAGGGATAGGAACTTGAAGTAAAGCAGTTTTAATCATGTTATGATAATGAGGGGATGTTTGAATAAGGTCCCAAAATGATATCTTGGCAGGAGTATTCTTAAGTTGTTCAACAAGATTGTACTCCTTTTCATTATGTGAAGGAAAACGAGGGGCACTAGGAAAGATAGGGTTAGGAAATGGTAAGGATGTTGAAGGTGTTTGTATTGGTTGTGGGTTGTTTCTAGTTTTATATGTATGAGCAATAGTATTATGACTCGACTGATGTGACACATTGTTCTTGGGTGGGTAAAGGATAAGTTTGGGTTTTTTTTGAGTTTACGGTCATTGTGGGGGGGGTAAAGAATTAGAGGATTCTTAGGATGTCCCACGGGATATGTAGGAGGTCCATTAATCAAGGGGGATATAATGGACACTTGTGCATTCATAACCTTAGCGGTCTTGGTTTGATGTATTTCTAATAAAGGGCAGTCTAGAATCACCTTTTTATCATCACCTAAGGAAGCCACATTACTATTGTTGTCTTTTTCTTGCACCATGATATCCTCCATAGGAGAAGAATTGTTAGGAGAACTACAAACCAAATTTTCTTGACATTCAAGGATTGGTTCTTCCAAAATAACTTCATCACAAGTAGGGGAATGATCAATGGTTGAATTTTCTTGCTCAATAAGGGTTTCCCTAGGTGAAGAGGGACAATTAAGATTCACACAACTTTCATCGATCAAAGTATCTTCTTCACAACTAGGAGAGATACTAGGATAAGGAAAAGTATGGTTTTCATGATCATTTATGATTTCATTCCTTTGTCCTATAATTTCCTCCAAAATAGGAGAGGAAACATAAAGAGGGTTGTCATAGATCTTAAATTTTTGATCATCCAAAACTAACATATCTTCCTCACTTATACTTTCATCCTCTAAACATTATCACAAGAGGGGAAGATGTTGGGAGACAAATGTAGACTAGTTGATGTTTCAATGGCCTATTGTTGTGTTATGCGATCATCATGATTATCTGTGGTTGTGTCCACTTGTTCATCAATGTCTTGTCCACTAAGGGAGGTAAGAGGAGAGAAACAACTAGGATTCTCAAAACTCTCATTGATTGGTTCTTCTAACACCAAAATATATTCTTCACAAATATGAGAGATATTAGGAGAAGAACAAATATGATTGTTAGGATTGTCCAAGGTTGTATTCTCTTTCACTAAAACACTCTCATAGGGAGTGGATACGAACTTCTTAGCATACCTAGATATGTAAGATACTAACATTGTTTGACCTAGAATGAAAAGTGCTTCTAACCATCTCATGCAATGCTTCAACAATGTAAACAATGTATATCCAAATATGCAAAACACTTTTATCCAATGTACGCAAAACTTTAAGGATGAAAAGAATATATATCCAAGAATGAAAATCAATTTTATCAAACTTATGCAAAGCTTTATGAATATAAACATTGTGTATGCAAAAGTGGAAAATACTTTTATCCATATTATGCAAAGTTTTAGAAATTTGAGCATTTTTAAGATCTAATGATGCTTGTAATTGAAATGATTTAAAAAATGAGTCTCCTAAATTGATGTTTTTGACCTAGATGCATAAAACAAACATTATCAAAAATTTCTAGACTTATGTTACCAGCAAGCTTAGTAAGCACAAAAATGAGGTTTTTAATGTTGTAAAAGGTAGTTTAATATCAAGATTGAGACTGATTCACCCAAAGGGGCATATGAGTCCCAGTTAGGGTTTTTAAATATTTTTCAAAAAAAATTAAGTGATTTTTATGCTTTTTAGTTTGCATGAGCTATAACCTAAATGAAAATATATTTTTTATATGATTTTCAATAATTTGAGATGTAAAAATGCAACCTATATGCACTTTCACTAATCCAAAATTAGAAACCCTAGAATGTCAATTAACTAATGAAAGCTAGATATAGGATTATGATGCAATCCAAATCAAAAAATGAAATGTTCTAAATGTAGGTTCACCAAAATGAAACAACAAAAAATGGGGTAGGAATGCTTTCATATGGTTTAGGACATAGAGCACACCCACTTTCTAATTATTTCATTTAAGGATAACCCTAGAGATCCCATTGCAATAGAGAAAGAGATCTTGCAATAGGGTTGTCCTAGGGGCTGATTGTAAACTAATGAGGGGTTCACCACCAAGTTAGGACTTGGAAAGACAAATGAAATGCAAGATGTAATGCTAAACCCTAATCTGATGCAATGATTCACTAAGTGACCTAGAAAAGTATATAAAACAAAATAAAAAGCTACAAGATGGAATGTTTACACTTGAGAATCTGAATATGACTGATTGAAGCTTTGAATTGCTAGAAAGTTTGACTTTAATGCCTACTGGGACTCATATGCTAGGCTAGGCGAATCAATCCTATATTTGGGTTTCTGTGTAGAAACATGAATCTAGTAAATGGGTATCCGAATATATAAAAATTGAATTTTGACCTAAATTGTGACTCATTCACAGAAAGTGGTGAATCAGTCTAGTTAGGATTTTCTAAAGATTTAAAGTTTGAATCTAGTCTTCCAGGTCTACTTTGTGCTTCCCAATTGATTTCTGGATTTGAAACCTTGATTTGCAACCTATAGAAGTTCTCCAAGTTTCTCTAATGCAAGGTGACAACTTTGACAACCTTAGGCACTTTGACAACTTTCTCTAAACTTTCTCTTCAATGTTTCTTCAATATAAACCTACAAATAACACACTAAAGAGAGGGGAAAATGTTGTTTTGTTAGTGGATAGGGGTTTTCCTTGGTCAAACCCCATTTTAGTAATCAAACCTTGAAATGAAATGAAATAGGAATGGAGAATGATGAATGAAAAAAATATGATGTTGCAACTCACCAAACCCTAGCAATGAAATGTTGTAAACATGTGTGAGATGACTCCAATAGTTGTAGATTTTGAGTCTTGAATGTGATAGATCTTGAATGAAATGCTAGCTTGAATCACAAAACCCTACATCCCAATTATTAGCTCCAAAACAAATCTAATGCATGAAGACTTTGAAATGATGCTTGATGCTTGAATAATGCTCTAAAATGCTTGATAATATACTCTTAAAGACTCTTGAATGATCTTGTGAACTCCAATTTTCTATAAGGATGAATACTTGAACACTTGGGATGAAAATGAGTGAAAGAAACTTGTATTTATACTTAATTATGCAAAAATTCATGAAATTACAACACTACAAGTTGACACTAGATCTAGGAGGATAAAATCCCACCAAAAATTTGAATTAATTTTTATTTTGGGCCACACAAGACTCATTCGACCAAGGTGGTGAATGAGTCCCATTAGGCATAATTTATGGGACCAAATTTAAAATTGCTTAGAAAGGTGTGAAACCAAGTTCAGGACCCAAAAACCTAGGTGGGACTCATTCGTCCAAGGTGAGGAATGAGTTCTAGATCACTAAATTTGGGTCGTACAACCTAAAAGCACCTAAATTATGATTGGATGTTGATTTTTGTTGGGATTATCCTCAAAAAGATGCATTAAATGAGGCTTGTGGATACAAAATAAGGCCAATTAAAGCATAAAGAATCCCAATTATTTATGGAAACCCTAGAAAAGTGTGAAAGTGTGTTACAACACTTTAAATAAGGCATGATTAAGGTTAAAAATCAATTTATTAGGTTTAGTTAATTAATACAACCTTAGAAACGTGTGAAAGTGTGTTACAACACTTCACAACACTAAATCAAGGCAACATTAATATTGATTAGTTCACAAGGGCCCAAGACCTAATTTGAATGTTTCAAACACATTACAACACTAAATCAATGCAACATTAAGCTCAAATTTACAAGGAGGGCCCAAACAAGCAAGGAAAAGTAAAAGGGATACCTTTTTTATTGCCACAGTCATAAAAGTGGTAGTTCATGTCTTTATTATGGCTCCTTCTAA
This sequence comes from Sequoia sempervirens, assembly GCA_007258455.2. Classification (NCBI taxonomy): domain Eukaryota; kingdom Viridiplantae; phylum Streptophyta; class Pinopsida; order Cupressales; family Cupressaceae; genus Sequoia; species Sequoia sempervirens. Next base: position 286,400,413 of record VDFB02000003.1, on the reverse strand, counting down.
TATTGTGGGTTCAAATTGAGGGGCCACATATGAATTCATGACAGTGTGAAATATCACCAAGTTTTAATGCAAAAACTCTTTCAACCTTCATAGGCTTTTCCCTAGTGGAAAACATGTGTGTATTTTCATTGTATTGTGCTCAAGCTTCATATTGCAATCCCAAAATAACACATGTTCTTCATCATGTGAACTCAAAATGAGTTTCCATGTGTAAAGTGTGTCACTCACTCTTCAAAAGGTTTAGCACTCTTAACATCATCCAATGTAATAGTTTTATTACATCATGTAGTTCAAGCTTATCATGAGATTTAAAAGGAGATTTGTTTAAAACTCTTGATGATGTGATCATTCACCATGTGGAGCTTAGTCAACGTAGGCCTTGTTTTCTTCCCAACAAATAATGTTAGTGTAGATGATGGCACCTAAGTTACACATGTCATGATTTTGCAAACTTGTTTCATATTACATGTTATAATAGATAGAATAACTTCAAGCAATGATGGTGTGAAATGATGACATGTGTCTTTTCTTGTGCCATGTTAACATATCCATCCAAGATTTTCAAATATTTTTTCGGGCTACCAAGGTGATTTGTAAATGGTTTGTTCATAGAAATTAAAGCAAATAGATTTTTAAATATTTAGAGGCAATAATAGCCATATATTTATCCAAGTCAGATCAGTATGAAGGGTTAATATTCAAAATCTATAAATGGTTACCTAGGACCACCTTATTCATGTGTATGAGCTTTAATGGATTCTTCTACCAATATCTATCAATTTATTTTGGATTTTCAAGGTAATTACATTTTTTTGAGTTTTCAATAACCTTGCAAAGCATCCTCCATGAAGAATTTGCAATATTTAAGACATTGTAGCATTCAAATTTTCAAATTATGGTTCTATTAGAATTGTGAAAATTTGAAATTTCACAATCAATAGAATTCATGAGTTTCCAAAATAAGTCATCATCATAAGCATAAAATTCCCTCCTCATAATGTCTTGCTTATATTTTGTCATGTGGTCCATTTAAACCCATCTAGGTCTGAGTATTTCATATAATAGTCCATATCGGCATGAGATTATCAAGGTCTCCTCGAACTATGATATTTTTTCACTAATGTATACTTGCTGCAGATTATCGGCAAGAGAAAGGGTCATCGGGATGAGTTTCACAGAAATTTGAAAGTTACACCGATAGAATACTTCGGAGGGAGTCTCACTGAATTGAGTAATCTAGAAGAACGGGTTCGGCAAGACATTTGGCATCGGTATGAGTCTTTTCGAAGATTCATAGTCTTGCCGATGAAATTTATTTCATCGGTAAGATTAATTTCATCAGTGAGAAACATGAAGGTCATGTCAAAATGTGGTTTCATTAGCGAGAGTGTGTTTATGTCTCAATGACCAGAAGGATACTATAGGGGCATATTGGTAAGACACAGTGTGATCTATGAGATGTCTCCTCGACTCGGGATGTCACAGCGAGAAAAATTTACCTACAATCACCTATCGGTAGGACATTTTCATTGTCTCAGTGACTCAAAAGATTATCTTCGGCCAAACAAATGGTATTCAGCATGTGGTCTTGGCAAGATTTTATTGTCTCACCGACCGGTGACAGAAGGAGCATGTTGGTGAGAGGTTTTTCACCGGGGTGAGGTCTCAACAAATTTGTAGTGTCTTGCCGACAGACAATAAAGACATACATATCAATAAGACTAATATGCATTGGAGTAAAGTCTTGGCGAATGCCTCTGGTCTTGCGGACAATGCGAAGGAATCCTACCAAAGGTTATCGGGGTAAGGTTATACAGTCTTGCTAACCTATTTGTCATGCCAAAGTGTTTCTTCGGTGAGAGAATGATCATGTTTTAGCTATATGAATGTACCACAGGGTATTTCAGTATGACATAGGGTGTTCTATAAAACCTCTTCCCGACTCACAATTGTCTTAGTGACCAAAAAATAAACTAAAGAGAATATTTCGGTAAGATGAGGTATGATCTATGGGACGTCTCTCTGAGAAGAGAATTTTAAGGCGACACATGAGAAATGAAAGAATACATTTCAGTATGACACAAGGTATCATCTATGGGATGTCTCCCTGACAATAGAGATTACAGCGAAACACGAAGGATGCATGATGACTGTCGGCGAGACATTGGCCTTCTGTGTGACTACGGGATGTCTCAACAAGTGTTTGGTGCATGTTAAATGAAACCTAAATACTATTGTCCGACATTTGGAATGCGAAGCAATGTGTCTGTTCAGTTGCAGATGTATAAATATCCATTTCCAATTGTAAATGAGGACAATAATTAGATTAGATAGTAGATAGATTAGAAATGGATACAGTAGAATAAAATTCTCAGAACAGAGACTATGATGTATGATTTCAAAATGGAGATATCAATGAAAATTAGTTGATGCAGCTACTTATTTTTGGTGTCAATTGTTTGTTGTGCTTATCGAAAGTATTACTAAATTGTCTCCAAGATCGATTCTTTCTGGTTGTTTAAATTGGTATAACAAGTTTATATTCAATTTTCCAGTACACATTTGATGTATCTGTGTGGTTAATTGATTGGTTCTTTCAAGAAAAGATTAAATCCTTTTGGTTGATCATAGTAATCAGGGAGATTCATTTGGATTATTAAGAAGAGCTTAGCAATCACAGTCTTGCATGTTTATACAAGTTATAAACAAAACATATGCCAATAATTTGAGTGTTTTCTAGAAAGAGGTTGCCCATTGCTATTTCATTTGACTCCACATACCCAATAAGGCACTAGTATCTGCATTTCACTATTTAGATTCATTTATTTTCTTTACATCTGTTAACTGAACATATTAGGTTTTAGTTTTAATATTGTATACAATTTATACCAAATTTAGTTTTATTTGTCCACTTCCATCTGCCATTGTGGGTGAAACATTTCAAGAAAGATAAGCACATTAAGTCTGCTTCATTCTTATAGGTACACCCACCTAGGCCTAGCAGCACCTGAAGAGTAGAAGGTCTAAAACATGTGACCTTGTCTGTTACCCTAAAATGTACCAAGAGATTGGCAGTCTCTTGAGGTTTTTCACCTGTGTTTTTGAGAGCTAACAAATTGGTGACTCTGTTGGGGAATTAACTTAGAATCCATGCCTTAATCATAGAGTCAAAAACTTTAAATAGACTCCGGTGGGAATAACAAGTAACAATCTTTTCTCACTTTCAAGAAAGTGAGTGGCGACTCTAATTAAAAACATTGCAACATGAATGGAAGAAGATCTCAATACAGGGGAGGTCATATTGGGGCTCCTGCTGGCAGCAGTAAGTGGACACACAAAGATGATAAGGTTGATAAGGGTAAAAGGATAAGTGAGGACATGTGCATGACAAACAAAGAAAAATCATCAATACCACATGGTGAAACATATAACCATTTCGATACATGGAGAGATCATTCAAGTGCAGAACCTTGCACCCCAAAAGATCAAAGAAATCCTTTTTACGATCCTCAAAAATAGGTAGAGTGTCATGTTAAATTTGAAGCTGAACAACTCAGATGTCAACACAAATATGATCAAAAAATGGAGGGTAACCAAAATGAGTCCAATGATCATGAGACTCCTCAAGAAGATTATGAATCTTTAACTAATGGAGAAGTAAAAGCACGGTTTGAATCTCAAAGAAAGGAAAGAGAAGAACAGGAGAAAGCCCAGATGATACAAGCAATGAGAGAATTCAAATTGCAGAAAGATCATAACAATACTTAGGTAGTTGGTTGCTCCCCAAAGTATGTACCACCTCATAAGAAGGGTAATCATGGTGCAGGGCCTTTTGATCCACCAGGGGTCCCTCACCATCAAATAGGGAATCAATATAGATAGCCAAATCACCCATATCATATTCCCACACAATATACAAATATACAACCACCTCATGGTTAGCATCATGTGCCACATCATAACACACAATACAATAACCCAATGTACCAATATCAATACCCACCTAACCCTCCCCCTCATCAGTATACGACAATGATTAGACAATTTGATTTGGTAGGGTTTCAATTATACCCTTACCCTATGGATGGTAGTTGGAGAGGTCTGGTGCCTAAGTTTATAGGGAGTAGTGCAATTTCTACTGAAGATCATTTAAGGAGTTTCAATGCATTCATTTAATATTTGGATGTACCTTATGAAGATTTACATATGAGGCTATTCATGATGTCACTTATTGAAGAAGCTAGAGATTGGTTCAATAGCCTAACCACAGCCTATGTTGATTCTCTCCAAATATTTCAAGACCGATTCCTTGAGTAATATGGGAATCTAAGTGCACCAGATGTTGCCCTTCATGAATTGATGTGAATTCAAAAAAGTCAGAATGATTCAATTTTTGATTTCAACTAGAAATTCAATAAACTAGAGAATAGAATACCTCCTGGATCAAAGTTGCTAGACTCTGTAGCATTAAGTGTTTACCTAAATGATTTTGATCCTAAAATAGGATATGAACTTAGAAATAGGTTCCCAAGAGATTTGGCTGAAGCTCAAAAGATAGCATTAACAATTGAAAACAACAGGAAGGATGCTGGGATAATTAATAAAAGAGACAACCCTAGGGCTCCTCAACAAACCAATAATTATCAATACAAACAATAGAAAACATACAGAAATGAAAGGCTTAGGTTAGATGACATGACCTATAACAAAAACTAGAAAGATGGGAAACCTATAACAGAAAGGCCTAGAAACAAAGAGACTCCTGATCCATTAAGGAAGAAGGGAACCTATATGGTGAATAACAATTATTTCTATGAAGTTTGTGATAAGCCACATTCACCAAATTATTGTGTTGTAGCCCAAAGAATGCAACAAGAAGGAATGTTGATGGGAAACGATGGAGAAGATCACACCGTGTATCTAACTTCAAATAATTTTCACCGTGTTGAGGAGAGGTACTCATCTTCAGAGGATGAAGGTTATGAGTATGATGTTTCAAATCAGAAGTACAATGTCCACATGGCTGAACAACAGATCCTTTCTGACTCTGAAGAAGATTGTATAGAGCCACATTTTGTTGAAGTACCTACTTAATGTAGTATGAGGAAACTTACTAAAGAGGATATAGAGAGATTAACTGTTGCTGTAGTTGAAGAAGCAAAGAGTAAATATTGGTTGAGAAATAGGACTAAAAATGTGAAGGAAGGTGTCCCCAGGGGAATCTTTATGAAAGAGAAAAAGGCGACACAAGGAACTGTGAAAAGGGTAGAAAATAAACAACATGATAAAAGTGAATAGAAGCCTGTCCATAAGGAGGAAGTGAAGGAATTACACAAAGAAATGCAAAAGCATGATCGGCCAAGTAAAGGAGATAAGGAAGAAAACAAAGTAGAAACGTCAAAGAAAAAGAAAATGGTTAAAGTGGAGGGTTCTTCTTTTGACTTCACTTAGGCTTTATCTCAGGTAAAGATGTCTATTCCACTACTAGAGAAGATAAAAATTAAGGAATACAGAGACAGTGTTGTCCGATTAATAACAAATGGGAAGGAAAGACACATGAATTCAAAAAGTAAGATGGCCACTAAAATTATTAATAAGCAAGAGAAAGTGAATATCTCAGAAGTCTGCTTGAGTGATGCATTAACAAATCCCCCACAAGTTGATCCTTTTTTCACTACATTACTCATAAATAACAAACTGTTGAGGAATTGCATGATAGACTCTGGTATTGCTATGAATATTATGCCAATAGGAGTGATGAAACAACTAGGCATGTGGGTAGATACATATGAAGGGAAATGCTATGCAATGGATAACTGACCTGTTCTTGTGGTGGGTATAATGAGATATGTTGAAGTCAAGCTAGTTGTTTATCCTCAAGTGGCCTATAATATTGATATAACAGTAATAGACACCCCTCCTCAATTTCGTATGCTTTTATGAAGACAGTGGACAGAAGCTGTTGATGGAAATGTCCAATTTGATCTGTCTTATGCAACAATTTCAGTAAATGGTTAGGAAGTGAAGTTATATAGGGAGCCAAGGATGAATCAAGTTGTTGACTGTGTACCACAAGATCAAATGAATTTTTTTTGTGATGTTGATCTTGGAAGTTTTAAAATAGAATCAGCCCAGCCAGAGTTAGTCAATACTGACCCAATTGAAAAGCATGTGGCACAAAACTACAATGAAGTGTGGAAAATGTATTTTGATGGAGCATGCAGCCAAGAAGGTAACAAAGCTGGGATTGTGTTTGTTTCACCTGAAGGTATTACATTCAAGTATTCATTCTTGTTAACATTTGAATGTACAAACAATGTGGTGGAATATGAAGCTTTGATAATAGGTTTGAATATAGCTGTGAAACATAGAATCAAGTTGCTGGTTGTCCTAGGAGATTTTGAGTTGGTTGTTTCACAAATCAAGTCCAAGTATGCAGCAAAACATAAAAGACTAAAACAATATAGGAATGTTGTATGGGACACAATTGAGTTGTTTGATGCATTCTCAATTGAGTGGATTGATAGGTCAAAGAACATAATGGCAGAATTTCTAGCAAATGTTGCACTGAAAAGAGATGACATTACATTGGCTGGAGTGTCACAATTTGAGTTCAAGACAGGGCATGCAGTCCCTGATAACATATATAGTTGGTGGGTCTTTAATGATGATACTGACCTTTTGAAATTTCTCCACTGTATAGACCAATATGAAGCCCAAGAAATTGATTTTAATTCCTTTGTTGAGGAAGTGGATGGGAAGTAGACAGTATTTGGGAAGGAGATCTTATAGCTTAAAACTAATAAGCTTCCTAGAGGACTAGTGGCATTGGAGAGAGTATATGATGGGAGTGATTGTTCCCTCATGAAGCAAGCACCAGTAAATAGGGAGGATATTGAAGAGATTAACTTGGGGAATGAGATGACACCAAGAAAGGTGTACATAGGGAAGAAGATAAACTCTACAATTAGAAGAATGTTGATAGAGTTGCTGAGAAAATATAAACATGTGTTTGCCTGGTCTTATGAAGATTTAAAAGCATACAGGGAAAATTTGTTTCAGCATGAAATACCATTGAATCCAGATGCTAATCCATTCAGACAAAAGCAAAGACCCATAAATCCAACTTTGGAGCCTAAAATGCAAGAAGAATTGGCAAAGCTCATAGATGGTGGAATCATTAAACCAATCAGGCATTCAACGTGGGTCTCAAACTTGGTCCCTGTGAGAAAGAAGAACAGAGAAATCAGGTTGTGTGTAGACTTTAGAAATCTCTACATGGCATCCCTCAAAGATAATTATCCTCTACCCAATATGGAGGCTATATTGCATAAGGTAACAGGGTGAGAACTGTTATCTATGATGGATGGGTCTTCAGGGTATAACCAAGTCAAGGTCAAAGAATCTGAGCAATATAAGACAACATTTACAACTCCTTGGGGGACATATGTTTATCTAAGAATTCCATTTGGTCTTACAAATGTAGGAGCAACCTTCCAAAGAGCTATGGATGTGGCATTTGTAGATTTGATCAATGTTATCATGGTGGTGTATTAGGATGACCTGACTACTTATTCAAAGAAGGTTGAAGATCATGTTCAACATCTGGAGAAGGTATTTATTAAAGCCTTAGAGTATGGTATTAGCTTGAACCCTAAGAAGTGTCATTTTGCAGTTACAGAAGGTAAGCTCTTGGGACATATTGTTTCAAAATAAGGGATTAAGATAGATCCTGAGAGGATTGAAGCCATTGATAAAGTTACTATCCCTAAAACTGTTAAGGCTATATAGTCATTCTTTGGATAGATTAATTTTGTTAGGAGATTTGTTTCTAACTTTGTTGAGATCATTAAACCCATACCAAATATTTTGAAGAAAGGAAAAAAGGTAGAGTGGACTACAGAAGCCTTGGAAGCATTTGTATCCATAAAAAGGGCCATCAAGGAGGCTCCTATCCTTAAGTCTCCAGATTTTACAAAACCTTTTTAGATATTTTCATTTGCCTCAATGCACACTATTGCTGCTATTATGTTACAGAAGAATGAGGATGGTTATGAACAGCCTGTGTCTTTTTTCATAAGTCATTACAGGGGTCTGAATTAAAATATGACATAATGGAAAAGCAGGCATTTTCATTAGTGAAAGCTATAAAAGCGTTCAGGCCATATCTTTTTGGAGCAAAGGTGGTTGCTTATGTTCCTCATGCAGCTGTCAAGGATATTTTGACACAGTCTGAAGTAATAGGAAATAGATGCAGATGGATTAACAAAATCCAAGAGTTTGACATGGAGATAAAAATCACTAAACTAGTAAGAGGTCAGGATTTGGCTAGGTTGATGGTAGAAGCAAATATTGAAGCAAATCAAATTTGCAATGTAAAAGAAGAGACTTCAATTGCGAGTATTGAGCATACTCCATGGTATGCAGATATCATGCATTACCTTAAATACATGAAGTGTCCAAATGAATTGAGTGACAGCCAGAAAATAACTTTGAAGTTGCAGGCATCTAAGTATGTCTTCATGGATGGAGATCTGTTTTAGAAAAATAGGGATGGTATACTATTGTTATGTCTAGATGAATCACAAGCTAGGCATGTCTTGAGTGAAATGCATGAAGGGGTTTGTGGAGGACATTACTCAACAAAGACAACTATGCATAAAATTTTCAAGGCAGGTTATTACTGGCCAAAGGTTTTTAATGACCCTTTTACATATGTAAGAAAATGTGAAGCCTGCCAGAAATTCTCTGGAAAACTGAAGTATCAAGGAGCTTTGCCACTTCGTACCTTGCAGGCTGATGCCCCTTTTCATCAATGGGGAATTGATTTCATTGGAGAGGTACAAGAAAAATCAAGTGGTGGACATAGGTGGATACTGGTGGCCACTGATTATTTTACCAAATGGCTTGAAGCAATCCCAACTAAATAGGCTACAAGTAGAGTTGTGACAAATTTTCTAATGGACAACATCATTACCAGATTTGGTACACCAATAAGATTGATCACTGACAATGGGATGTGTTTTAGATCAGATGAATTTAAAAAATTTTGTAGCACATGTGGCATTACCATTTCTATGCAGCTCCTTACCATCGACAAGCCAATGGTCAAGTAGAGTCTAGTAATAAAAGTTTGTTGAAGATTATAAGGAGGATGCTAGGTTAGAACAAGAAGGCTTGGAATTCAAAATTGAGATTAGTTGTTTGGGCTAATAGAATCACTGTAAAAAGGGAAATTGGAAAATCTCCATTTGAATTGGTGTATGGGACACAAGCCAAGATGCCTTTGCAGAATTTGTTACTAGTCTACAAGTTTGTCCTTCAAGAAGATTTGGATATTCCAGAACCTATGGAGGAAAGAATGGAGAAATTAGTTGAACTTGATGAAATAAGGAGAGTTGCCGGAAACCAAAACATGAAGATACAGACACAAATGAAGTATCTATTTGATAAAAGGGTGAAGGATAGAAAATTTGGAGAAAGTGATTTGGTATTGATGTGGAACGCAAGGTGCCAGGAGAAGGGCAAGCATGGGAAGTTTGAAGCCTTGTGGCTGGGACCTTTTGTGGTTATTGGAAATAAAGGTGAAAATTCATACTATCTACAAAATATGGCTGGTGAAGATCAGGAATTGCCTATACATGGGCAATTTCTGAAGCATTTTTTCTCTTGAACAATACAAAGGATTAAGGGATGCCTATGCATGGACAATCCTTGACAATCCTCTCAAAATTCTATCCTCCATGCACAGTAGTTTAGGAAATAAAAGGAACAGGAATTGCCAGTACATGGACAATCTTGATTTTCCTTCTTTCAAAATAATTTTTCCATGTATAGTAGTGTAGGTCCACTTTCATTTCCATTCATTCCATCTTGCTCACTTGATCCATTGCCTTGAGTTTGGTCTACTCACCCAAAAATTTGGATCCTTGCAATGATCTCACAATCATTCATACCCAGACGGAGCCACTGATAGAACTGTGAAAATTTGAAATTTCACAATCAATTGCATTCATGAGTTTCCAAAATAAGTCCTCATCATAAGCATAAAATTCCCTCCTCATAATGTCTTGCTTATATTTTGTAATGTGGTCCATTTAAACCCATCTAGCTCTAAGTATTTCACATAATAGTCCATATCGGCATGAGATTATTAGAGTCTTCCCGACCTATGAAATTTTTTCACTAATGTATACTTGCTGCAGATTATCGGCAAGAGAAAGAGTCATCGGGATGAGTTTCACCAAAATTTGAAAGTTACACTAATAGAATACTTCGAGGGGAGTCTCATTGAATTGAGTAATCTGGAAGAATGGGTTCAGCAAGACATTTGGCATCGGTATGAGTCTTTTCGAAGATTCATAGTCTTGTCGATGGAATTTATTTCATTGGTAAGATTAATTTCATCAGTGAGAAACTTGAAGGCCATGCCGAAATGTGGTTTCATCGGCGAGAGTGTGTTTATGTCTCAGTGACTAGAAGGATACTACGGGGGCATATTGGTAAGACATAGTGTGATCTATGAGATGTCTCCCCGACTCAGGATGTCACAATGATCAAAATTTACCTAAAGGCACCTATCGGTAGGACATTTTCATTGTCTTAGCAACTCAAAAGGATTATCTTCAGCCAAACAAATGGTATTCAGCATGTGGTCTTAGCGAGATTTTATTGTCTCACCAACCAGTGACAGAAGGAGCATGTTGGTGAGAGGTTTTTCACCGGGGTGAGGTCTCAGCAAATTTGTAGTATCTTGCCGATAGACAATAAAGACATACATATCAATAAGACTAATATTCATCAGAGTAAAGTCTTGGCGAACACCTTTGGTCTTGCCGACAATGCGAAGGAATCCTATGAAAGGTTATCAGGGTAAGGTTATACAATCTTGCTGACCCGTTTGTCATGCCAAAGTGTTTCGTCGATGAGAGAATGATCATGTTTTAGCTATATGAATGTACCACGGGGTATTTCGGTATGACATAGGGTGTTCTATGAAACCTCTTCCCAACTCACAATTGTCTTAGCGATCAGAAAATACACTAAAGAGCATATTTCGGTAAGATGAGGTATGATCTATGGGACATCTCTCCGATAAGAGAATGTTACAGCGACACATGAGAAATGAAAGAATACATTTTGATATGACACAAGGTATCATCTATGGGACGTCTCCCCGAAAATAGAGGTTACAACGAAACACAAAGGATGCAGGATAATTGTCGGTGAGACATTGGCCTTCCGTGTGACTACGAGATGTCTTGGCAAGTGTTTGGTGCATGTTAAATGAAACCCGAACACTGTTGGCCGACATTTGGAATGTGAAGCGATGTGTCTATTCTGTTGTAGATGTATAAATATCCATTTCCAATTGTAAATGAGGAAAATAATTAGATTAGATAGTAGATAGATTAGAAATGGATACAGTAGAATAAAATTCTCAGAACAGAGACTATGATGTATGATTTCAAAATGGAGATATCAATGAAAATTAGTTGATGCGACTGCTTATTTCTAGTGTCAATTGTCTGTTGTTCTTATCGAAAGTATTACTAAGTTATCTCCAAGATTGATGCTTTCTGGTTGTTTAAATTGGTATAACAAGTTTATATTCAATTTGTTAGTGCACATTTGTTGTACCTATGTGGATAATTGATTGGTTCTTTCAAGAGAAGATTAAATCCTTTTGGTTGATCATAGTAATCAGGGAGATTCATCTAGATTATTAAGAAGAGCTTAGCAATCATAGTCTTGCATGTTTATACAAGTTATAAACAAAACATATGCCAACAATTTGAGTGTTTTCCAGAAAGAGGTTGCCCATTGCTATTTCATTTGACTCTGCATACCCAATAAGGCACTAGTCTCTGCATTTCACCATTTAGATTCATTTATTTTCTTTACATCTATTAATTGAACATATTAGGTTTTAGTTTTAATATTGTATACAATTTATACTAAATTTAGTTTTATTTGTCCACTTCCATCTGCCATTGTGGGCAAAACATTTCAAGAAAGATAAGCACATTAAGTCTGCTTCATTCATATAGGTACACCCGCCTAGGCCTAGCAGCACCTAAAGAGTAGAAGGTCTAAAACATTTGACCTTGTCTATTACCCTAAAATGTACCAAGAGATTGGTAGCCTCTTGAGGTTTTTCACCTACGTTTTTGAGAGCTAACAGGTTCTTTGGAGTAGCAAATAGGTAAGTCTATTCTTACAACCTACATTGTAAAATTCAAATATTTGAAAGGTTTTTCTAGCCCATTCAGGTTAAATTTTAAGTAAAAATTAAGCTCTAGCCTATTTAGGTTAATTTCTAAGTAAAAATTAAGAATAGAAGCCATGCGGTATTTGAATTTTTTTTAAAAAGTAAAAACCCTTGTCACCCATAAAACCTTGATTTCACAAACCAAACCCTAATTCCTAAAATGGTTGACCCATTGGGAAATTAAAGAGGGTTTAGATGAGGATATTTTGTAACAATTTCTAGGGTTATCCAAGAGAGCTAAGCATGCCTAAGGTGTTGGAATTCTCTCAGATACATTAATTAATAGGGCATAATATGTTAGAGATGCCACCATATTAGCCCAAGGGTGGAATATGTCTAGATATAGTTTTAGAAATATCAGTCACCAAGGCCCTTATTAGACATATGGAATTTTAATTTTGGATGGCTAGTTGTCTCTAATGTGTTTATAAATGTTGACCTAATCAGAGCACTAGAAAGAAAGTATGATAAAGGTATGAACCTATTAGAAGGATAATTTTCAAATTTGATAAGGGCATAAAATTGGTTAGTTTCGACAGGGGATATATTTATGAGGTCTTTCACTTGTCTAATAATTCACACATCCTAGTTGACCTTGGCTCCTTCCAAAGAGAATACTCCAGATGTAGAGAGATATTTGAAATTAAATGGTTCCCTCACCACAAAATAAGAGGCTCAAATAGATAATTGGTTAGATTCACTAGGGTTGTATTTTAGTAGTTTAATTAAAACATATTTGAAGATTACTTCATCAACACATATTATGCATTGTGTCAGGTTTTGGGCATAGATTCCAAAGTGTAGATCCATTATTGGTAATGGATGTAGATGTACAACATAGGGACCTTAATAGGAGATTTTATTATGCCACATTTATATTAGATGAAATTCATAAAGAACTAGTGGTAATCAAAGGAGATGAAAATGTTGTACATTTCAATTGGTACTCTCTTTTTTTCCATATCATTTTGTGTAGCGCCAAGAGGATTTGGGCTCTGTTGCTGCTTTTTGCCTCCCTTTTGTATTTCTTATAAATTTTAATCGATCTAAGAAATCTTAAAGGGTTTATCATGCTCAAATATACCTCTAGTAGTTTTATTATTCCTTTGTCAAACTTAGTCAAATACACATTTGAAAAAATATCCAAAAGTGGCTAAATCCATCTATTTCCTTTTTTGGTCTATTGGATTTTTGAGTCCCAAAAGGACATCTAGACCAACTCAAAATTTCAAAAAAATTCCAAGTCCCCACTTTCTCTTTTGGTCCCGTCAAAGTTTCAGGTCCCAAAAGGACATTTGGACCAAGTACAAATGCCCATTATCTTTCCAAGTCCTTGCTTCCTCTTTTGGTCCCATTGGAACTTTGGGTCCCAAAAGGACATTTGGACCAAGTCCAAATGTGTTGGAAGTATGAAGGTGTTGCTATTGATGTCAACAATAAGTCTATTGATTGGTGTTGTCATTGATGTCAACTATGGGATGAAGATGATTGAGGAAATTAAGAAAATTGTTTGTGCATGTGTAGTTGAGACCTTGATTAAGAAGTGTTGTGAGTACATGGAGCTATCCTTTTTTGTTGTAGTGTCTGAAGATGAGTTGGAATGATGAAATGAGATGAGATGTTCTCTCTAGTACTTGGCTTTCAAGTATTTTTGAGAAAATTTGATAAACAAAGTAAACTATGTTGTGCAAGTGTTCATAGTATGCCCCGATATTGTGCTCGACATTTCTTTTATGTTGATGGTATACCTGTGTGGATCTTAAAAATTATTCAAGGTTGTTAGAGGTTGCTATATTTAGAATTTGAGTTTCTAGATTGTTGTACAGTGCGAGATATTTTCACCAGTGTGTGAACTAGTTGTTCAGTGATTATTTTTCTATGGCCTAGGAGAAATGTATTTGCTCTGAATTTCTTCATTGTTTGGCTTCAGGCTGAGCGGACTTGGGAAATTTCTTATAATTCTTACATATTTCTATATTCAAGGTTTTACTTGATTTGTTGTGGTACAAAGTGAGTTCCATTTATCAATATGCAAGTAAGGGTTACCAGTTGTTCCGAGTTAAAAGTATTGGAATGATGTGAGGTTGATGAAGTGTTTAAAGAATCTCAAGTAGTTCGTGAATTATTCTAGATCGTGTTCAAATGAATTATGTTGTTTGAAACTTATGGATTGATTTGAGGATGTGTGTACTTAATGATCATGGTGTTTAACATAGGTGTTGGCTGACCTTGTGTTTAACACTATATGCAAGGTTATGAAAGCATATTGAGGTGTGTTTGGATCTATTTTGGTTCTAATTAAGGAGTTTTGTAGGTCACCTTCATTCCTATCCACTGCAGGAATGTTTAGGTTCCTACCTATTTTGAATTTTTATATACAATGGCTAGTTGCCAACATTGGAGAAGGTTTCTGAGGTTGAGATTGATATAAATATGTATGGTGTTGTTGTGAGTTGAGAGATGAAAGAAGTAAGAAGCAAGATAGATGTGAGATTGATGAGAGTGATGTGCATGATGCAAATTAGACCAGAGTACTACAAATTTTAATGTTAGGATTCCTAAAGGCAGTGAGTTGAAGGTATTCAAAATAATTCAAGGAAGACTGTGAAAGTATGTGAGAAATTGTGGTGGAATGCTTGTTGCATTGAGAAGTGCTCTCTGTTTAACATTCTTCTTCTATCTTCTTGTATTTTTTCTGTGGCAATGAGCCCTAACTATGAGAACTTTTGGATAGTGTGTCCTATTCTTGCAGTGAGCCCTTGTACCAGTTATTCAATTACTTATATTGTGATCTAGTCCTCATCATGGTTTTTTCGTCATTGGGTTTTCCATGTAAATCTAGTGTTCTCTTGTGTATGGTGTTGTGATTTCATTTTTTTATCTGCATTTCATGTTTAATCATACTAACAAAATAAGGGTTTAATGAATTCTTGTGGATATGATTACTATTGAGGGTTTTGAAGGTTTAATTTGCTACAATTGATTCACCCCCCTCTTAGTTGTCTTATTCATTTCAACAATTGGTATCAGATCAAGGTTCCTTGGAGAAGAGCTTAACTGCTTAAGGTAGATCTAGGATGGTGAACAAGATTGCTTTGAAACATCCTAGATTCAATGGCTCAAATTATGCATTCTTTAAGGATAAGATGGAAGGATTTATGTCTGCTCAGGGATATGAGATTGAGAAGGCTTATCAAAATACATATACTCCACCTTCAAATGGTCCAAGCACAAGTGTAGAAATCAAGGTGAATGAGATAAATGCTAAGGCAAGATATATTATTGTGAATAGTCTTTCAAATACTGAGCTAGTTAAAGTTATGAGTTTCAATACTGCTAAAGCAGTTTGGGATAAGCTAGAAAACATTTATGAAGGAGATCCGAAGGTCAAAAAAGAAAAGTTGCAGAACTTGAAGGCACAATTTGAAATGATGCAAATGTTTGAAGAAGAAATAATTAATAGCTACATATAGAGAGTTGATGAGTTGGTAAGTGCTATGAGAGGCCTTGGTGCAATAGTTAAAGAATCTAAAGTAGTGAATAAAGTTATCATATCACTTCAGGATTGTTATAGTGAAAAGGTATCTACTATTGAGGAAACTGTTGATTTTGAAAATTATTCTAAAGGTCAGTTAATTGGTACTCTAACTGCATTTGAGATGAGAAAACTAAAGAAAGTTACAAAAGTAGAGAATTCTTTCAAGGCTGGTAAATCAGAGAAGGTTGAAGATTTAGCTGAAGAAGATATTGATGATTTGGAAGCTAAATTTGTGAGGAAGATGAAAAAGGGCACTAGTAAGTACAAAGGTAAATTACCTTTCAAATGTTTTAGTTGTGGTGATATAGGTCATTATGCTTCTAGATGTCCAAAAAGAGCTCTAAACAATAGGAACATGGAAAATAAAGGAAAAATGATTAAGAGAGCTTACTATGTGAGAGAAGATGCTAGTATTTTTTATGATGAATCTAATTATGGAGATTTTGATGATGATGAATGCTTTTTTTTGCTATAAAAGAAGAATTTGGTTTTATTAACCCTGAAATTTGTGTGAAGGAAATAATTCTAGAGATAAAGGATAAGGTTGAAGGTACTTTGGTATCTTCTTTTCATGTCAAAGAGGATAAGAGTTAGTGGGTTGTTTATAGTGGATGCTCTAATCATATGTCCAGAGACAAAAGTAAGTTTTTTAAACTTGAAAATTATGATGAAGGATTACTTAAATTTGTAGATGATTCAGGGGAATAGGTTCAACCAGTTTTGATGGAAAGCATAATACTAACAATGTTTATTATGTTAAGGGTTTAAGAAATAACCTTTTGAGTGTTGGAAAAATGTGTAAAAAAGGATACAATCTTGTGTTTAAGGATGAAACATGTGAGGTTAGAAAAGGGTCTAGAACTATGATTTCTACTGGTAAGAGAATAGATGGAAACATCTATCAACTTAAGGGTGTTGATGGTCATTGCTTTATGACTCAGATTAATGATAGTTGGTTATGGCACCAGAGAATTTGTCACATGAGCTTTGATAATTTGGCAAGAATTAATTCAATTCATGTAGTAGGATATCTACCAAGAATCACAAAGCCTATCAATGTTGTTTGTGAAATTTGTCAATTTGGAAAACAAACAAGGACTAGTTTCAAAGGAAAGTAACAATCTACTATTGAACTACTAGAATTAGTACATACAAATCTTTGTGGTCCTACAAGGGTGAATTCTACAAGGTGACATGTACTTTATGCTTTTAATTGATGATTACTCTAGAATGACATGGGTTACTTTTCTTACAGAAAAATCTGATGCATTAGACAAAATCAAGACATTTAAAGCTATGGTTGATAATGAAATGCATTTGAAAATCAAATGTTTTAGTTTTGATAGAGGTGGTGAATTCACCTCTAATGAGTTTAACATGTTTTGTGAACTTCATAGAATAGAGAGGCATTTGTCTACCCCTAGAACTCCTCAGTAGAATGGAGTTGTCGAAAGGAAAAAATAGACTATTGAAGAAGCTGCAAGGACTATGATAAAAGAGGAAAATCTATTGATAGTCTATTGAAGAGAAGCTATTCATACCAATTTTAGCATACTTTACATAGTTCAAGCTAACGCTAACAACACAAAGACTCCCTATGAAATATGGTGTGGAAGGATTCCTACTGTGAAGTACTTTAGAGTGTTTGGAAGCAAATGTTATATCAAAAGAGAAGAAGAAAACTTATGAAAGTTTCATGCAAGGTCTGATGAAGGTATCTTCCTTGGATATTCTATTAGAAGAAAAGCTTACAAATGTTACAAAAAAAGACTAAGAAAGATAGCTGAAAGTGCAAATGTTAAAGTTGATGAAAACTTGCAGAATTCAATTACAATAGATGGATATGTGTTAGATGAACCTGATTGTAGATAAGCTAAGGAAGAAAATGATGATGGAAAAGAAGTACTGAATGAAGAGGAAGAAGCTCTGGAGAAGACCCCTAAAACCCCTAAGTATGTGCAAAAGAATCACTCTGAAGATTGAAAATCATTTGAAATAAGAGGAAAGGTGTATTAACAAGAAGCAAAGTTGTTGAAGTTGAAGTAGATTTGTGTCTTCTTTCTAAAGTTGAACCTGAAATAGTGAGTGAGGTATGCAAGGATGAACATTGGATGAAGGAATTATAAGAAGAACTTATGTTGATAGAAAAGAATCAGACTTGGGAATTGGTTCCTAGACTAGAAAATAAGAAAATAATTGGAACTAAGTGGGTATTTAGAAACAAATTGAATGAAAATGGATAGGTTGTAAGAAATTAGGCAAGAATTGTGTGTAAGGGTTACTCACAAGTGGAAGGTATAGAATTTGAGGAGAATTTTTCTCCTATGGCTAGGATGGAAGCTATCTGAATGTTTTTGGAATTTGCAACACATAAATATTTTGAAGTTTATTAGATGGATGTGAAGTATGCTTTTCTGAATGGTGAATTAGAAGAAGAAGTTAATATGGAACAAACAAAAGGATTTCAGTTGTCAAATCAACCATATATGATGTGTAAACTGAAGAAGGTTGTATATGGATTGAATCAAGCTCCTACAACTTGGTATGCAAGATTGGACAAGTACTTGATACAGCAAGGATTCAGTAATGGCATCACATATAGTAATCTTTACTTCAAAATTGAGGAAAACAAAATCATGATAGTAGTAGTATATGTGGATGATATTATCTTTAGTGGAAATTAGTCTATGTGTAAGAACTTTGTAGAGGAAATGTAAAAAGAATTTGAGATGTCAATGTTTGGGCAGATGAATTTCTTTCTTGGGCTACAAATTAAACAAATAAATAAAGGGATTTTTCATTTCACAATCTAAATATGTCAAAGAGATGTTGAAGAAGTTTGGAATGGATGACTCCAAATTGGTATGTACTTCTATGGTGACTAGTTGTAAATTGAGCCAGAATGATGAATCACCTAAGGTTGATCAAATCGAGTATAGATCTATGGTTGGTGGAATGCTATATATAATTGCTGCTAGATCAAATATCATGCATGTAGTTTTTCTTGTACCTATATTTCATGAAGATCCTATAGAAACACATGTTGCAGCTATAAAGAGAATATTCAGATACTTAAGAGGAACTCCATATTATGGCTTATGGTATCTTAAGGATAATGATTTTAGATTAAGTACTTATATAGATACATATTAGGCTAGTTGTGTTGATGATAGAAAAAGTACAAGTGGTGATGCATTCTTTATTGGATGTAGATTGGTGTCATGGTTGAGCAAGAAGTAGGATTCAATTTCCCTATACACTACAGAGGTCAAGTATATTGTAGTAGTATCATGATGTACATAGGTATTATGGATGAGGCAAACATTGAAGGATATCATAGTTATATATGATGGGCCTATATCTATCTTCAATGATAACACAAGTGCAATTAACATTTCAAAGAATCTAGTGATGCATTCAAGGACAAATCATATATCTATTAGGTATCACTTTTTGAAAGAAAGGTTATGGAGAATGAAGTGAAGCTTGGGTATGTTCCTACAAAGGATCAAATTGTTGATATTTTTACTAAGGATCTTCTTAAGGATACTTTTGAGTATCTTCAAGACAAGTTGGGGGTTATCACCCCTCCTTATTTGAACTAGATACATATGGAGATGCATCAATCTAGTGGATCTATTGATCTATCCCTTGTTTGGACTGATTTTGGTGGCTACCTCTTATGAGGAGTAGGTAGTGCCATGTGTTTCCATTATGTTGATTTATTTGGGCATACTCCTAAGGGGAGTGTTTAAAGAAAATTTCTTGGTTTAGTGTCAAAGGTGGTGAATAATGCAAACCTTTTCTTTGCCACTGATATCAAAGGGGGAGAGAGAATCATGTAAAAAATCTTCTCTACTCAAGAAGAGAAAGAGAATCATGTAAGGTATTAGTGGAGAAAGTTGTGTATGTTGTATAATCATTATTATTGTAGTAATGAAAAAGTATCCCTTTTCCTTAATTTGGGAATAATTAACAATAAATGAGCCTAATTTTGCCTTGATTTAATATTGTAATGTGTTTCACACAATCACATTAAGTCTAGGACCCTATTTAATAAAATGGACTTAATAGTACCTTATTTAGGGTGTTGTAAAGTGCTTCTTTACACTTTCACACTAATGTAGAGCTTTAAATAATTAATTGAGGTTAATTGAGGTTAATTGAGCTTAATTGGCCCCTTTAATTCAAATTCAAGCCTAATTTATTACATTTTATGAGGGATAAATCCTGACACTCATTAATAATATTTCACAACACTTAATTTTGAAAGGTTTGTGTCCTAGTATAGTGACCTAGGACCCATTTGCCACCTGGCGAATGGGTCCTCCTTAACTTAGGACACCCTTTTTGAACATATTCTTGGCAAAATTTTAATGATTTCAAATCCTAGATTTGATGTCAGCTTGTGTTATTTGAATTTCGGGATTTAATATTGAGATAAGTATAAATATAAGGTCTTTTCACATAGTTTCATCTAAAAAATCTAAGCAAGCTAAGATTTTTCAAGAGAGCATCCTAATATTTCACAAGAGCATTATAGAGCATTCAAGAAGGAATTCAAAGGTAGATTATTGAAGTTTATTGCAACAATCAAAGATCGATTTCATCATGTCAAATGCATAGTGCATCATGCATGTTGTTGAGCTAATGTGTTGATGTATTATTGAAGATCCAATTCAAACATTGTTTCATATCAAAGTTCAAGATCAAGATCTACATTCATTAAGGCCACTTCATGCTAGACTTTTTATTTGTACTTCAAGGTTCAATTCAGGATTGGTGAGTTGTCGCATTACATTGTTCATTCATCTTTCCTTTTATGCATTATTTCATTACAAGGTTTAATTACCAAAATGGGGTTTGAACAAGGAAAACCCCTATTCCCTAACAATCAACAATTTTTCTTCTCTCTTGATGTGTGATTGCAGGTTTTATATTGAAGATCAATTGGAGAAAAAAAGTTTTCAAAGTTGTAAAAGTTGTTACCTTTCTTGGAAGATCACGAAAACTAAGCTACAAAAGTTATCTTTAACTTTCAAGAGCTGAAAACCTAGGATTTGGGAGTGCAGACATTGAAGAATAGAACCTATAAATCACTTTTCCAAAACCCTAGTAGGGACCCATTCACCATTGGGCGAATGAGTCCTCAGTGAGGCCCAAAACAACATTTTTCAAATAAGGTACGCATCATTTCAGCAAAATAAAACCTTCTTTTCAATGTTATAATAGTTTGGTTTGTTTTCTGATTGTTATTTTTGCATTTTATCCCTCATAATTGAGTGGAACATCAAGACAAAAAGTAGGGGTATCCATTTGATTAATCTCATTTGTGACCACCCCTCTTTTTCTATGATTCATTTTGGTGAACCTGACATATTGAGCATTGTAGTTTTATGATTTTAGAGTCTCTTTTCATCTTAGATTAGATCTTGCATTCATTTGCATTGAATTAGATCCCATTTAGGGTGTCTTAGGTTGCATTCAAATTTGTATCTCATATTGGGTTTTAGGATTGCATTGTTTGCATTCTTTAAATCTAAAAAAAATATAGAAAAATTATTCATCTTGCATATCATTTACATCATATAAATTTACATTGGAAAATAGAAATAAAATTACATTTCGAAAAAGTGTCAAATAGTTCATCTTTTGTCCTTCATTGTACTTGCATTTTTGGAAATTTATGCCACAAAAGTTATAGTTTGAGATTTGAAATGGAAAACACATCTAATCACTTTGAAATTCCATTATCAAGTTTAAAAAATCATGTACCAGGACCCATTTGCCATAGGGAAAATGAGTCCTTGTTAGGGTTACATAGGCAGCAAGTTTTCATAGTTCCTAAGCTTCAATATTAGATTTAAAGTCTCCTGAAAAAGAATACCATGACCCATTTTCCACTAGGCGAATGAGTCCTTGGAGACCTATAAAAATCATTTTTTTAGCTTTCTAATATTTTTGGTACTTCTCGGGCTTCCTGGTAACCTACTATATCAGTCTAGAAAGTTTGAGGAATTTTTATTCTATGTATCTAGGTCAAATCATCCATTTAACGTAGTAATTTTTAAAGAATTTCAAAATTTCATTTGAGTATTACAAATCAGATCTATTGGAAAATTGTTTACATTTTAAAGCATTACATAAGTTGGATAGATTAATTTTTACAATGTTAGTATCTTTCCTTTCCAAGCATGCCAAGAAAAAAATAATCAACAAACATGTTAGTCATTCCTCCAAAATATTTCCTAATTATGAGAGTCTCTTAGTGCAAGAGAGTAAAAATGTTGACACCTTCCTTAATTCCACACCCCCTCATATCTCTCCTATTTGTGGGAATGATGTGATAGAAGAAGATGCAAGCATAGACAATCATGAAAATCATAGTTGTTCTTCTCCTCATACCTTTCCTATTAGTGATGAAGGTATCTTGGCAAAAGAAAATACAATCATTGAGAATCATGAAAGTCTTGTTTGTCCTTCTCCTCCTCTCCCTTGGGAAGATATTGTGAACCTAGATCCTAAACCTGCAATAGCACAAGAAACAAACAACAAATTAGATCAAATGCAAGCTAGAATATAGATTCTTCAAGAAGTTCATTTAAATTGCAAGAGAAAGAGGAAATGAAATGAAGAACACAACAAAGCTTAAAACATGTCAAATCCTATTCTAAAGTAAAGCAAACTCTTAATCTCTTAAGGGAATTGGTGCCAATTTGATGTGAAAATTGGCCCTTTCCCAACTCCAATGGTGCAATGATGAATTGATGACGAAATTTGATCCACTTTGATGAAGAGTGATGAGTGCTCCAAGATAAAAAATCTGCATAAACTAGCTATAAAACTGAATAAGATGGATGAAGATTGCTATGAATTTGAGTATAGTAAGTTTACTCAAGTTGTGGATGATCAAAATGAAGGATGAGCTCTTTATTTATAGAAAGAAAGACTTGAAGATTGAAAGATAGGATGAATGTGGGATTAAAGATAAGCCAATGACATGATGCCACTTGTCCAAATGTGAGTGGATGGAGGATGTGCAAGTTTTGATGAATGTGCCAATAAATGCCAATATTTGAATTTTGAAATTGTATTAATGACAAGGTGGAGGGAGAGTCAAATGGAGTAATGGCCACTTGGCACAATGCAAAAGGACTTGTAAGAGGGAGTGAATGCCTTGTTGGAAGGACAAAGTCCACTTAGATTTGAATTTCAAACTTGAAGAATATTCCTCCTTTATGCCATGTTGAAGATAAATAGAGATTTAATAAATCAAATAACTCTATTTTCATGTGCAAGTGGCAAAAGATGGAGGATGAGACATGAGAAGAGATTAAATTAATTAAGATTAATTAATTTAATGAAGGATTAAATGATGTGACCTGTTTGACTTAAATTTATGGATTGATTTAAATCAAATATGAGAATAATATGATTTAAAGACTTAATTAAATAAAGGGTTTTGATTTATTTAACTAAGGGGATGAAGGTAGATTAAATTAAATAAGGTTTTAATTTACTTAATTTAATAGATAAACCTTAGAGATTTAATTAAATAAAATTAATTATTTAATTAAATAGGGATAATTAGATCAGATTGATTGATTTAATTAACAAAAGATAAAGACTTAATTAAATACATGATTTATTTAATTAAGAGGGGAAAATAAATGAATTTAATCAAATAAGGGTATTCGATTAAACAGTTAGACCAAGGGATGATTTAGGATGAAATGGTGTTAGTGATTAGGATCAGATGTCCAACATCAATCAATACATTTTGCGTGTCTTCATTTTTCCCTTCTTTGAAGCAATGCACTTGTTGCGTTAATTCAAAGAATAAACGGTCTTGATCAAAGCCAAAAAAAAATTGTTTTCAAAATTTTGCCCCACTGTTTCCCCAATGAGATAAAACATGCTAATATATTGCCCCCTCGAGAGATTGGACAAAAATTTTGATTTTTGGGTGACCTCACAAAAAAAGAGGACAAAGTGGCCGACAGGTCCAGAAAGGCTCCAGGAGGTCAAAAATGTGTCTAAACATAATAAAATGATGTAAAACAGGCCTCAAGCAGACAAAAATAGCTTCAAGAGTTCAAAGCCCTGGCAAGATAACCAAACAGGGTTAAAAAACCCTAATTTTCAAGCTTAAAAAGGCTTTGAGGGGGTCACTTTCAATTCATTTTCACACATAGCCTCTTAGCGATTTTACAATTTGAGCTCTAATACTCTGATGAGATGGCGTAGCGACAACTTCCGATACATATTTCTAATTGAGTCTGGACATACCAGCGACCTCCTGACATTGGGGCATCGGTAAGTGATCTTTACTTGAGCTTCGTTTTTCATTTTTCGTGTTTATTTAATGCTTTTAAACTTAGCTTCTCTGCAACGGTGCTATATAGTGCCGCTCAAAATTCAAATTGCGCCACTCAATGACTCAAAAAGACTCGCCATCATAGAGTGCACTGCCATGGTGGAGTTTGGAGTTTGGAAAAAACTTCAAACTCCAACGCCTATGCCACCTCCAGCGGGGGCATTTCAAAGTCCGACGTAGCAGTGGAATTTTAGATTAGAATCTTTGCCAAACTGTGCCCCTTTAGAAAAGTGCACCACGACAGTGCATTTTGAGACTTTGGCAGTCTCAACATCACAGTTTAAAATTCAAACTACAATGCCTTCATAGATAGTGACGTTGGGATGGTTTTTTGGATGCTCGGAATAAAATTTCTCAAAAGTTTTAACATGGTGGCCTTTCTTGATGCAGGACGTGGTGAGGAAGCTCTATTCTCGGGAGCATAGATTATGGGAGATTTTTGGTTACCTACAATATCTGAGCAACAGGGAGCAGGATTAGTTGTGGGACATGGGACTATGGTAAATTGCTTATGTAGCACCCGTGCAGACCCACCTTGGGATGATGGCAGCGCTTGCCGAGAGATGGCACAATGAGACCTCATCCTTCCACCTTCCTACTGGCGAGGCCACCGTCACTTTGGAGGACATGTGGCAGATCGTGAGACTGCCAATACATGGGCGACGAGTTATTTATGATATGGATGCTAGACTGGATGCTTGTCACATGGTCCTTGCTATAGAGGATGTTATATACTGCGAGGGTCAAATAGAGTTAGAGCATCATAGGGCCTTGACTTCACCCTTTTGCCTAGTGGTTGTAGTGATCATTTCAGGTCTTGTTGCATAGGATCAGCGAGGCTGGTATTTTAGTCTTGGCTGGGGGCTTTGTTGGGAGTGGATGGTGATGCGCGACAGGCCTATTCATTTTGCTTGGGGCTTGTCCTTCCAGCCTTCCTCTACAAGGATTTGCACGAGTATGTCTACCTCAATGGCAAAGCACTTGGAGCAGGTGTTATACTTCTTCACATGTGGGCGTGGGAGTACATCTTCATTCTTTGGCTGCGAGTCGTTGTAGTGTCGATGGGGCCTGATGATCCCCTAGTGTGGCATTACAGAGGTGGTGTGTCTTTTACACACATGGGTGAGCATGGGATTCCTCACTGGAGGAGGGTCTTAGATGATATGCAGGTTTTTACATTGCACCCATACCTTGGTCATGCCAGATGGGCCGATGATGCACAACATATATTCTTTGTCCGCCAGGACCGCTTTATGCAGGGGCGGGAGCATATGATTTATTGAGAGATACCTACCAGGGTGCATTCAATGTCAGTTTGGTGAGCCACATGACTAACAAGATGATGACTATGTGGCCATATTTCCTCACACAGTATTGTAGGGTTTGTGGGGGAGATACATTCCTACTTCTGAGGCAGTAGATAGCTTTAGATAGTTGGTGGCCTAGCTGTGGCTATATGATCAAGGGCCCATTGATCTAGGCATGACACGGGCCTATAGATATTGGTTTCAGCCACCTCTGCGATTAACAGTTCCAAGAGCACCCTTCACTTGATGGAGATCAAGGAGCAGAGGGGGAGGACGTGGACAAAGAGAGGGTGAGTGGTAGGATTAGTCGGTTAGGGCTGCAGTTCAGCCGGTGCAGGCAGATGTACATATGCAAGATCAAGACCAAGGGCTAGGAAGATGCACCACCACGAGTTGAGGGAGAGGATCAACCTCACATGTAGCCTCCACAAGCACAGCCAGATCCCCGAGATGCACAAATTGCATAGTTGTAGGCTCAGGTTCAGACTTTGATAGTGGAGAGGGATCAAGCTAGGGCCAAGAGAGACTAGGCCATTTTGCAGAGGCAGGTTGCAGAGCTATAGGCAGTCATAGAGATGGGTTGGAGATAGCAACTAGAGAGCATGGCAACCTCCTCCTCTCAAAGCATAGTGCCTCTTCATTCCTATAGGGAGGCCATCTGGGAGGTAGACTACTACCGTTCGCTTTATCATCAGGTCATACCCAGAGCAGGCCAAGCCCCAGACTACTCACAATAGACCAGCCACAAACTAGCAGAGAGTCATGGTGATAGAGGTGAGGGCAGCAGACAAGAGGGTTAGGCCTCATTTTGATCAAGATACCATTTTTCATGCCATATGGGCTCATTTTTTATAGCCTTTTGGGCCTGTTTGTACTTATTAACATACACATGTACAATGATCCTGATTATTTTGTACTATGACAATTATCCGATGATATATATATATATATATGAGATGATGATGTTGATATGATGTGATGTGTATCATTTATTTATTATGCATTTATGGATGGTTCTATTTCTATATGCTATTCAATAATGTTATTGTGTTATGCAATGTATACATGGATGCATTTCTTTCTTGATGGTGTATGCACTATGATATGGATGGATGTTATGTTTATATTATGATGTAATCTATATGATGCTTTATGTATGTTGATGCGAATGCAATGATTTGTGCAATGATTTCTTTTTTTCAATTCCTTTTTTTCGTTATGATGGTGATGATGATGCAATAATTGTGCTATGTGATAATGAATGTATGGTTGCATGTGATGTATGATATGCACTTGTGATGATGTTTATGATGTGATATGCAAAATGGTATGGAGATGATTTATGGTGTATACATAAAATGGTAAATGCTTTTATAAAATGATTATGGATAGATGTATGCTTTTAATGTTCCTATTTTAATTGTGCATTGAATGCTTATAATGATATGGGATGATTTGTAAAATGAAATGCAAAAAATTATTGTGATGTGGTTGTTTATGAGATGTTCTATATGATATGGGTGAATAATGGACGATATGTATGTTTTTTATGATTATGTATGATACAACGTGAATGCAATGGTCATGCTCTATATGATATGTCTTGATGATGTAAATGAGATGGTTTTTAAGATGCTGGGAATAACAAATATATATTATCCTAAACATGTTAGATGATTGTGAGATGTATGTGATGCATTTATTGTGATGTGATGTAATATATGGAATGATATGTTAATGCAAAGTGGTATGATGATGCTTTACGTTATGCAAAATGAATGTAATGACTTTATGATGTTCATGTGATGACATAATAAATGTTTTTATGAGGTGGTCTATATGAATATGTATGTTTATAATGTGATGGATTATCTATAATGCTCACATACCTATTATGTTCGATTATAGAGTAGATGGTAATATGAAATGATTATGAAATGTTTATGCAAATGAATTTTATGTGATGGTTTATGTGATGAATGCCATGTGATGAAAAATGGATGTCATGTGATAAAAATGGATGTGATGTGATGAAAAATGGATGTGCTTATTTATGAAAAGTGCTTATAACAACACATTTATATGATGGTGGAGATGTAATGCATATGTTTCCTATATGATATGTTATGCAATATGCTAATGTTCTGCAGATACAGGATTGATGATGATGATGATGATTAACTATCATAGTACCTTGCTAGCGTGAAGAGAAAGAAGGGATGGAAGAAAAGAAGACATTCCAACAAGACATAAGATGATGAATATGCAAATGATGATGAATACTTGCCGAGGAGTTAGGATTTTCAAATGGCCAATTTCCTTATGTTTGATAATACACATAAATACGATGCATCAAAGTATTAAGAACTAGGATGACATTGTATTTAGTGTGATGGACTTTGACTCGCCAACCAGATAGGATTATCCTTGTTCAAACCTGACATACAAAAACCTTACTAGGGTGCACTTTAGGTACTTCAAATATCTCAAACCAAAACATATGAAAGGCAAGCCTTCCTATTTGGTCAACAAAATATCTAAAACACCCTCCATACACACCTAAATAAAGCAAGTATTTGCCAAGGTTATATTACAAGAATATCCAACAAGCATAGTAGACAAAAGATAATGATCATTGCCTCATTCCTATCGCTCTAACTCCTTTATTTAGATATCATTGAAAGGTCCTTGGAATGAGCACAATAAGATAAAAGAGAAAAGATCAAGTAAACAAACAAGTCAATGTTCTTCATACAACTAGCCAAAGGAAACTATGTTTTTTGAAGGATAAGAATCAAAACTTATTGCCAATAGATGATGTCCATTGTCAGAACGATATATCCTAGGACATATTAGTGGATGGCAACACATCATTTCATTTATCCAAAGTGCTTGGTCTATTAAAAGAGTGCCCATTTTAGGAAGGATTCATGCTAGGACATGATTTTATTAGATAATGATGAGATTGATTTAAGACTGATAAGATATTGATATAAAAAGTTGATCAACTTGTTTACTGACTGATTTAGGGTTGAGGACGCTTAGGTTTTCACCTGTTAGACTTGCTTTTGATTGTTTCACCAAAGGTTGAGGGTGATGATTGTTTTTATGAGTGATGTTATTGCAGGTGAAAGAGAGATGAGACAGATGGATTTTTTCAAATATTTGGATGTTTTTGATTTTTTTGAAATGTTGAGGCTTTTTTTGGTATTTTTCGAGATTTTCAACTGTTTTGATTTTTTATTATCAATTTTTTTTGGGGTTTTTTGAGATTTTGACCAAGAGACTAACCTAAGGACCTATCTTAGGGGCCTCGGGGGCTGATCAACAGATGTTCCTTTCCTATGTTATACACACAAAGACCACGTAGTTCAACTGACGACTTGACCAATTTATAGATGAAGATATACATAATGAAATGTTAGTTTATTATGACAGACTCCTAAAGGACTGACCTAAGTGTCTCAAGGGATGATCAAAGATCAACCTTGCCTATGTTCAAGGCTTAGAGAGCTATAGTTTGACAAGATGACCTTGTTTTTTACTTTTTGACTAACTTTTTGGCCTATTTTTTGATTTTGATATGTTTTGAATGTTTTTGGATTTTGTGTGATTTTCTAATTTTTTTGGATTTTGTGAGATTTTAGGACTTCAAGAATATACACAAATCTGATCTGATGAGAACATGCCCCCAAGCATGATGTAATAGACTACTCTGATAAAGGTGGGACAAACTAACCTTGGGGATGGGCCGAGTAGTACTAGGAGGGATCATGATACGAAAACAGGACCAAGCTATGATGCATATGTGAAATGGATGGGTGATGGATGGAGATATGAATGTAATGGATGATGGAAACATTATGGATGGATGATGCAAAACAAGCCGTAAAGATCCTAGTGGATGGAAAGTGCTTATTTATGCAAGGTGCCTGTTTGCCAGGTTTTCACCAAGGTATACTTGTCCAAAGTGGTTTTCACCAGAGGACGATTTTTCTCTTTACTATTTTTTATCCTTTTTCTGATTTTTTTAGAATTTTTTTCTTTTTTGATTTTTTTGTTGTCACCAACACACCTGTTTTCCAGATTTTCATCAGGGTAACCATTTTTTTTAAGACATTTTCTATTTTTTTTGATTTTTTGGTTCTATACCTTGAAAGATTAGGCATAAAACTTTTTGAGGTGAGAGTTGTTCATGGGCTCTTGCAAAGGTTCTCCTTTGGGTGTTGATAACTAATATGCCCCTGATAATAAATGGTCCCAACCAATTGGGTTCAAATTTTTCTTTGCTATTTGGATTTGGGACATTCTTCTGATTTTCCTTTAGTACCATTTCTCCAACTTGGAATGTTCTGCTTCTAATTTTCTTATTATGGCTCCTCTTGAGTTTGTTCTGATAGACTTGCAAATGATTTAAAGAATCTATACGCCACTCATCCAGTAGCTCTGGCTCATTCAATCTTGATACTCAATACTCTTCATCCATGATGAGGTTTTGCAGTGATATTCTTAGTGACGAGAGCTCGATCTCAATGGGGAGTATTGCTTCTGATCCGTAGACCAGGGAGAAGGGGGTAGTGTTGGTGGGTGTGCGGATGCTAGTTCGGTAGGCCCAGAGGGCGGGATTGAGCTGCAGATGCTAGTCACAACTTGTGTCATTGACTATTTTCTTAAGGATCTTTAAAATGGTTTTATTTGTGGCTTTTGCTTGGCCATTACCTTGGGGATAGTATGGGGTGGAGAAGCAATGTTGGATTTTGAATTTTTCACACAAGTTGTGGACATCCTGGTTCTTAAATGGTGCCCCATTATCTAAGATAATGGCTTGTGGGACACCATAATGACAAATGAGATAGTTCAGGATGAACTTTGATATCTGCTTCCCAGTTATATATGTCATGGGTATGGCTTCCACCCACTTGGTAAAGTACTCAGTGGTGGTTATGATGAACTTGTGGCCATTAGATAAAGTGGGAGTGATTTTTCCAATGAGATTGAGTCCCCACTATGAAAAGGGCCATGTTGTGATGATGGGATGAAGTTCTTGAGCTAGAGCATGGATGAGGTCCCCATGCTGCTGACATTGTACACACCTTTTGACATAGTCATGTACCTCTCTTTCCATTGTAGGCTAATAATACCCCATCCTTAGCAATTTCTTAGTTAGGATCATTCCACTTGAGTGTGAACCATAGATGTCATTATGTACTTTAGTTAAAGCAGTCAATGCCTCCTTAGCATTTAAACAACGTAATAAGGTTCCTTCTATGCTCCTACGATACAGGGTATCTCCTAGGATGATGAATCAGGATGCCTTTTTGATAAAGGTTCATTTTAAGGTTGAGGGTAAGTCAGCAGGTAGGACACCTATTCATAGATAGGTATAAATTTCATGGTACTAGGGATCATCGAGACCAATTTCACACACAAATTCTGATTCTGGTACCTCGAATGTGGGCACGAGAAGTTTCTCTACCAAGAATTCATGTTTTAGAATGTTGCGAGGAATATCTAGTAGGGATCCAATTGTTGCCATGGCATTTGCTACTCTATTGTTTGCTCTGGGAATTTTCTCAAATGTGATCGCGATAAAGGATTCTTTGAGAGTTTCTACCAGTTTCTTGTATGGAGTGAGCTTATCATCCTTAGTCTGGTACTCATCATTCACTTGGTTTATTATCAGCTGGGAGTCTCCATATACTTTGAGGGCCATGATGTGCCATTGCACTACTATTTTGAGACCTATGGTTAAAGCCTCGTATTTTGCAATGTTATTAGTGTAGAGAAACGCTAATTTATAAGACCTTGGGATGTAGACCCCTTGTGGGGTGATAAAGAAGACATCGACTCTTGATCCATGTTACATGTATGAGCCATCAAAGTAAAGTTTCCAGTAGTCGACTATGTTGAGATAGAAGATGGATTCATCTGGAAACTTTGAGATGGGAGAATTCTCTGAATAGATTAGTGCTTTTGCAAGCTGATCTATGATGAATTGGCCTTTAATTGCTTTCTGCTCCACATATTCAATGTCATATTCTGATAGTATCATGACCCATTTGGCCATTCTTCCAGCGAGCATTGCTTTTGACAATAAGTACTTGAGAGGGTTGATTTTGGCGATGAATTTGACTTTGTGCGCCAACATGTAATGTCTAAATTTTTGTGAAGCAAACACTACTGCTAAACATGCTTTTTCAATGAATGAGTAGTTTAACTCATGAATGACCATTGTCCTGATGATATAATATATTTCCCATTCTATTCCATTTTCATCATGTTGGGCTAGAACAGCTCCAAGGGTTGTTGTTGTTGCTGACACATAGAGAATTAATGGATTTCTTGGGATCAGTGGCATGAGGACTGGTGGTGTAAGTAGATATTCTTTGATTTTATTAAAGGCTTCTTCACACTTGTTATCCCACTTGTATGCTACTCCCATGTTAATTAGGTGAGAGTATGGATTATTCTTATCTACCAGCTATGCTATGAACCTTCAGATGGACTGAAGCCTGCCTTGAAGACCTCTCAATTGTTTCAATGTTTTGGGTGCCTCCATCTCAAGGATTGATTTTACCTCAGCAAGGTCTACCTTAATACCTATCATTGATACTATGTATCCTAGAAACTTTCCTGATTGTATGCCATAGATGCACTTCTTTGGATTTAATCAAACCTTGTATTCCTCCAGCCTGTCAAAAATGACATTAAGGTTGCTATGTGATTCTTCCTCTTTCTAGATTTGGCTAGTATGCCATTGACATAATATTCAACAGTTTTATAGATCATGTCATGGAATATTAACGTCATGGCTCTTTGGTATGTTGCTCCTGCATTCTTCACACCGAATGGAATCATATTCCAGCAGTAAGTCCCCCATGGACAAGTGAAGGTTGTTTTGTGTTGGTCTTCTTTAGCAATCATTATCTGGTTATATCCTAAGAAACCATCCATCAAGGAAAGCATTTCATGTCCCACCATAATATCTATGATCATGTCA
This sequence comes from Sequoia sempervirens, assembly GCA_007258455.2. NCBI lineage: Eukaryota > Viridiplantae > Streptophyta > Pinopsida > Cupressales > Cupressaceae > Sequoia > Sequoia sempervirens. The sequence goes on along the minus strand of VDFB02000003.1, from coordinate 286,367,920 downwards.
ATGTTGGGAAATAGGAAGTCATCTTTTGGACATGCTTTGTTTAAATCCCTAAAATCTGTGCAAATTTTGATGCCCCCATCGGGTTTTGAGATAGGCACCAAGTTTGACACCCATTCTGGATAGTCTATTGGTCAAATGAATCCTGCATCCAATAGCTTCTTTAGTTCCATTTTGAATAGCAAGGTGATCTGAGGGTGCATTTTCCTGAGCTTTTGTCTAATAGGCTTTGCTTCAAAGTATACTACTAGGTGATGAACTACAATTCTTGGATCGAACCCAGGCATGTCTGCATAGCTCCATGCAAAATTAACTTGTCTTTCTCTCAAAAAGGCTGCTAGGAGCTCTTGCTCTTCTGACAATAATGATTCCGCATAGAATGTGATGTGCGGGGTCTCCTCTGTTCCTAGATTAATTGGATTGCACTTTTCTACTAGGACTGTTGATTTTTCTTGATGAAGAGATCTAAAAGGAAGATTGAATCCCCCATCCTCAGGTGCCTCAAAGAGGTTTTCACCATTGGATGCATCCTTTCCTTTTACTTTTTTCATGTCGAAGAGTGCCACAGTGTGGTTTTCACTCAAGGACTTAGATATTATTCTTAATTTCTCACTTTTGCAACTGATGGATTCAATCGTTTCCCCATAGTATGCATGTGTATCTAGCTCAATGATGAATCCCGCTTTGTGATCCCCACATGAAATATTATCCCATAGTCCCATGAATTATGAGAGAGCCTCATCATTTTTGAATGTGTCAAGAATTGGTGGTCCTCGTTGGTCATAATCGATGAGTTAGGGGTAAACTAGGAGGATTTCATGATTTTGATGGTTTGACTCGAAGGATAAGGAACTAATCATGAGAAGGGAGGTATCCTCGAAGAGCCTAGGTAGGTTGGTTATGGGATCCTCATCATCACTACTGCTATAGACATCAATTATGTCAAAAGTGAAGTTTTCTATGACTTGACCTGTAGATATGGATAAGCAAAGTTCGGTTGTAGATAGCTAAGGAGGATTATTGACCTTTCTAACTGGAGGACTTCGGCCATGTATGGTTATATTCAGAGGGGTACATCCAAGGCCAAGATTTCTAATTCGCGTCTTCAAAATGATAGGTATTATAAGCCTAATGTCATTTTTCCTAAGTCTTTGGTTTCTGTCATGGCCCATTACAAGCATCATTTGCAAACCTTTGCTTCTATCATCCATTGGTAGATCAACTGCTGGTCTATTATCTGGGTATAGGAGATGAGATGGGTCCTCCTCTATAAATTCTTGGCTGAGATCTCCCCAACTTCTAAAGTTGGGATATTCCTTAGGGGATGTTTGAGATGTGGACACTTCATTTGATTGTGGACATCCTCGTGATCTAGGAGATTATGGTAACTCTCCTACCACAAAAGAATTTTTGGGAATCGTGTAGTTTCTACAACCATTATCTTGGAGGATGAATTTGATATCAGAGATGGTGGGGATGGCAGGAGTGGTGGGTGTCTCTTTTGTAGAAGTGGAAGCGAGAGTGGCTAGATCAATGTATGGTGTTGATGGGCCTTCATCATTTTTAGGCACTTGAGGGATTTTGTAGTATTTTGCCTCAAGGTTCTTGTAGTACAAGAATGGTTCAGGATCTCCATGGATGGTGACCTCTTGTCCTTCATATGTGAATTTGGTACATTGATGGAAAGTTGATGCTACTGCTTGTATTGCATGAATCCATGGACATCCTAGGAGAATGTTATAAGGCAAGTCAAGGTCTAGGACCTAACAGGTGGTTTCCATGATAGCTAACCCTACTTGAATAGGGATTCTGATTGTGCCTTGGGACACTCTTTCTTGATCATCATATGCTCTAATTGTAATAACTTTTCCTTTGTCGATGGAATCCTATGGGATTTTTAACTACTTAATGAGCTTGAGGGAACAAATATTCAAGCATGAACCTCCATCCACCAAAACTCATTTGACTTTACTTTTCTGCACTAGGACCTCTAAATGGAGTGCACAGTTATGAGATGGTTGAGTGGGAAAATATTGGTTGGAGAATGTAAGGAGATTTGGGGTAATGATATTTCTAACCATAGCTTGGAATTGTTCTGTATCAAGGTTTGCGAGGACAGTGGATGAAGCTAATGCTTCCTCTAGGATTTTCTTATGGGTGGATGAGATTTTTAATAACTCCATGATGGAGATTTGTGTTGGCATTCTTTTTAGCTGATCAAGGACATTGTAACCATTGGGAAAAAATCTTGATTTAGACATGAAAGTTATGTTTGGTTGAGATGATCCTGCAATAGTAACTTTTCTACCTCTTGTGGTGACTCCACAATCGGCTTGAGCTCTTTTGATAGTGATTACTGCACAGTATTCATCTAGGGAGGTGATGATAGTTTTATACACATTATTTATGTTTTTTAAGATGCCTTTCCCCTTATTAGTGTTATTGTTCCCTTTATTTTTATGGTTAGGCATCGGATTTGTGTATATTTTGAGGTTTTGGTTTCTTGTTGTTTGTTCTACACTTATAATTCTTTGATCAATGAGATCTTGGACTATGTTCTTTAACCTCATGCAATTGTTAGTGGTGTGCCCTTTGATTTTGTGGAAGTCATAGGTCTAATTTTCATTGTACCAAGGAGGTTTAACATCTGGTTCTTAGTAGTTCTCATAGGTGAGAATCTTGATGACGTTTTTCGTTTAGTAATTTCTTCATAATGACTTCGAGTGGCTCCCCAAGAGTAGTGTATCTCCATTTGGTGAATTTCTTGTTTCACTGGGGCGATCCTCTTTGGTCATTAACGTTATTGATCACTTGGTTGCTTGGTTGTTGTGTTGTTGTGTTCACTTGATGATGGTTTTGTATTTGTTGTTGTGGTGTGTGTGTGTTTTGCTAAGGGGCATTGATGACAACTTTGGAATCAATGACAACATCGTTGGTAATATTTTTGTTTCTTGCCCATGTGCAAGGTTTTTCATTGTAATTGGTGGGTGGGTGATTATTCTATTGTTCAAGATATGCAGTTGATGCTCTAGGTTGTGTCATAACGGCTCATTCGATGCTGAGCACGTTGGAAATCAACTAGTCGTATGTGGTGATCCCTTGGACCTTGAGATGGAATGCTAAGAGGCTGTCGAGGTTGGATATGATAGTGCACACTTGTTGTTCCTCGGGCATGACCCATTTGCTCTGATTGGCCTTGGATTGCCATCGTTGTAGGAATGAAGCAAATGATTCATTCTTACCTTATTTCAGAGCCGATAGTTCCTCAAGACTGACATCCATGGCGATATTGCATGCATAGTTTTTGATGAATGCGTCTATGATTTCTTCGAATTTCTTGATGCCTATAGGTAGGCAAGAGAACCATTCCATAGTGTGGCCAACCAAACTCCTAGGAAATAGCCGCATTAGATAGGTATCGTCATATGCAACTTCCATGCAATGAACCTGGAATTCCCTTATGTGATCTTTAGGGTTTCTAGCATCCCATGGTACTTATCAAATTTGGGGATCTCAAATCCCTTCGGGAATGGTTTCATCACAAGGCTCCTGTCAAATGGATAAGGACACAAGTTGTTGGATGTTTTCGTGGTTCACCCTGATTGAAGGTCAAGTACTTGTTGTGAGAGTAATTTCATTTGTGCTGTGGCATCTTTTTGCGGGTCAGGAGGTGGGCAGAAAGTGTTCTGAGGTGGTTCACTTGTGGGTGTGATGGCTGGATTTGATGTGTTGATCAATGGTATTTTCACATTTTGTTGAGCCATGTATGCTTGTACTTGTTGTATCAACAATGCTTGTTGTTGGTCTTGTTGCTACTATGCTAGGATTTCCTGTATTGAGCTTGATGTTGTTGTGCTAACAACGCTTGTTGTTGAGCTGCTAATTGGCTTGCTTCTCATTGTTCTTGATATTGCTTTAGCATTTTCTCATATGCTTGTTGTTGTGTTGTGTGTTGATGTGCAAGATACTATGCTTATGCTTGTTGTGCTTGATATTGGGCTTGAGCTTGTGCCTGAGCTTGAGTTTGAGCTTGTGTGGCTTGTTGTTTTTTCAATAAGATCTATTCTTGGGCATCTTTTTGTGCTTGTAGTGTAGCTTGGGAAATTTGAGTAGCTTGCGTGGTTTGAGTGGCTTGTTGTGCAACTAGTTGTGCGGCTTGTTGAGTAGCTAGTTGTGTGGCTTGTTGTTTTTGTACTTGCAGAAATTCCTTTTGATAGGAAAATTTTTGAGTGGCTTGCAACGCCATGCTATATTGGATTGATATGTTGGAGCTTAGTGGTGGTGGAGGTGGTGGTGGATTGAGAATGGTGCTTATGGTGGTGGTGATAGGTGCTGTTGTGTTTTGGGTTTGAGTGGTGGATGGTGTGATCGTTGTGGTTAGTCCTTGAGAGACTGTGCTTTGAGATGTTAGGGGGGTGGTTGATGATGTGGTGATTGCTTATGTAGTTGTCATCTATTGTTGCAATATCGATGACAAGTTTTGAGATTTTGGCATGATGTTTTGATTGATGTTCGGGATGTTGGTTTTATTTTGACTGATATTTGATAAAGGGGGAAGCCCTAAGCCAAGAAGGGGTGTGGATGATAATGGTAATGGTGGAAGTGGTGAAAATGTAAGAGATGCGATCTCTTGAGGAAATGGCATAGTGTCAAAAATTCCCCTTGGTCTGAATATGCCACCTTCTCCTTGTGAGATTATGGGGAGAGAGGTTTGGGGTGTTGCACAAAAGGATGATGATGATGGATCATTAGGATCATGGAAAGTGAGAGGGGCATACTTATGTAATGGATTTTGGGGTATCTTTTGTTATAAAATGTTGTTTGCATCCAAGTCTTGATTATTGACAAGGGGGTGTGTTTGAATGGCATTAAGAAATGCACTTTCCTTATTAACATTAGGTTGAGTTGGAGCAATAGATGTTGTGATTTTCGAGATGTTTTGAGTGATGCTTTGGAATGGGGGTGTAGATGAGATGGGGAGTGTGGATGAAATTGGAGGCATGACCTCTAAAGATGGTTCCACTATAGCGCTCACATAAAAATCAAAAGGGAGTTTAGCCCCTTTTTTTGCTAATTGAGCATGTATAGTGAAGGGTTGAGTCTCATCATGATATTGATAATCTTATGGTTCTCCAGATTTTGAATCATTTCATTGATTTCCCCGTGTGACATTCCAAAGGGATTATTGGTATGATCTTCTACCTCCTCTTGAGGATTTTGTGGTGATGTTGGAAAGTTGATTAAAGGATTACTTGATTCAACAAGATTTTTTTTAGAATTTTTTTGACTTAGGTCACTTGTAGTGCATGTTTCTTTGTTGGCTTCCATGTTCCTCTTGTGTTGAGATCTAGTTTGCACCATAAAATAGGGATCATTTTTTGAAGAATATAGGAGATGAATCTCTAATTCTTTGGATTGATCTAACTTTAGGAGCAAAAGAGAAAATTTAGGATGATTCTAGGATCAAAGGATGATAATGATATGGATGTAAGATGGATGTATGATGGATGTTTGGAACTCTTGAGAAAATATTGAAGGGTATGTTTTAAAATTTAGGACTTGATTTAGGATTGATTTGTTTCATATTCAAATTTTGGTGGACTCATAAACTCTAAGAGGTTGGATGTTGTCCTAGAGTTAAATCATTCACAAGATGCTCATTTGTCTACGTGTGAGAAGAAGGATTCATCTAAACATTCATATCCAAACAAGATGAGATTGATAATGAACTCCTAAATCCCAAGATGTTGGATGTTTATCAAGGGATGAATTTGTTCACAAGTTTTGATAATTTGATCAAATATGTGGAGAAGGATTCATCTACACACATTTAATCAAACAAGGTGTTGTTGGATTTTTTTTAAATGATTTTCCCAAAGTTTAACATGAAGGATTTTTCCAACATTTTCGAAGAGTTGTTGATGAGATGATTTTGGTTTCGATGTTCAAATATGGTGAAGGTTTCAATTTTGATCCTAGGGTGTACCTAAAAAGACACTTTTTTACCAGACCTCGGTATTGAAGAACATACAATACTCCTAAGGACCTCTCAACCAAGAAGTGGTTCAAACTGAGCATACATTTCCAGATTGTTCAAATGAATGAGTCTATAGAATCTTGTGAATTTTTTGCTTATTTTGATGTGTTGCTTTTGATTGCACTTCCTAATGTATTTCTTGATGACCTTTTGAGTGTGACTCTTAAACTTTGAACTTTGACTCAAGGATCTTCATTTTGGGATTTTGAATTTCTTGGAAATCATGAGGAATTAACACATATGTGAGCCAATTTTGTTATCTTTGCTTAGTGATTTTGCTTTACCACAACACATCTTTGATTAGATTTCCAAACTAGATGTCCAATGTCTTAATTTCTTCGAATCCCACAAAGTATGTTATGTGGAGTTTTGATGAAGTCAAGGCAAGGGTTACCTATTGTTTAACTTTAGTGGGAAAATTGAGATGTAAATCCAAGTGTTTAGAAACCTCTAAGGATGAGAATCCCAAGGGAAAGCAATAACACATGAATTTGGTCAATTGTATTTGCCTCATAAAGGGTTTGAAATTTTGATCATGATGTCAAATGTTTGTTTTCAAATGTTTTTGAACAAGCAAAGAATTTTGTAACCGAGAATAAGCACAACCTAATGGATATGAAAGACAATATTTGTTGAGTCCCACTTGGACAAGTCCAGCTACGCTTATCTTTAGTGAATGGTTAGATGCTTGACCCCATTGGCTCCCCTCCATGCCACTCACTTATTCAGGGTAGCCAAGCATCAACACCGATGAAACTCCCATGACATGCTCTCCATTTTTACTAAAGACCTTAAAAGTGTGGGGCAGCTTCAGAATGACCGTTCTTGCACCAACAAATAGATCAAGGATTTTGGAAATTTCTAAACAAGGGTTTTAGTTCGGACTTTCTATTCGTAGGAGTTGACCCAATGTGGCAACAGACCATTGCTTCCCTTCTCATCAGAGTCAACCACGTGATACTGGCATTTATTCCAATACCCACATATATATCCCAGCTAGAAATACTCTTGGCTTTAGAGTGCTATCGATTGTGTCATTCCCTTGGGTGAGTACTTTTTCCCCAAGGAAATCCCTCTAAGATAAACAAAAGCGAGTAAACATATTCATAGTTTGATTAACCTTCGTTTAGAAACAAAGAGAGAACACATGCAATAGGTTCACTCACACTCGCATAATTTGTTCAATTTTAAACCCAAATTGAAGTGTGTATGGGCAATTATTTATGCAACTTAATGTCACCAAAAAGCCTTTTGATTCTCAAGATCACCGTGAGGCACGAGATAAGCGCATACGTCTTTTGATGATATTACTTTGTGTAAGTATTTGCAAAATAATGAAAACACTTATTCATTTTAAGTCCACAAAGCAAAAGTGAATTCGTTTTAAAGTACCAAAGTAAGTGTGACAATTTTACTTGTTTGATTATTAAACCCAAAAACAAACTCTAGTAAATTTGAGTCCTAATGTTCTTTTTAAGCCTTTTTGTAACAAGAATTCAAAAGGTTCTTTTTAAAGCCCAAAATGAAATTAGTAAGTCCTAAGCTCAAAGAGATAACAAATTTTTCCTTAAGAGGAATAGTGAATCCTCTAAGAGTGTTAAACAAACACTAGAGTGTTTAAAAACACTTGTTTTTTTGTGAAATGACATCATCATGCTTCTCTTCCCTTTTCGTATTTGATCGATCCAACCTACAAGAAAGTCAGTTAGATTCTGGAGAAAAAAAAGTCAAAAGGGTAGAAAATAGACAAAAGAACCATAATTTGAAAAAAAGAATGTGATACAAATAAAATTTCACTTTCTACTCCCCTCCAGTAGTGCAATCCATGAAGGCGTCGCAGTTTGATTTCACTAGTGGTGTTGTATAGTGTTGGTTTCCAATCAACATCACTCTGCAACCAGACCAGTGAGCATGAAGGCATCGTCCTTTTGGCCAGCAATGCAGTTTGTATTTTTGAAAGATTCTTGTAGGTCAGATAGGTTCATTGGCATAATTTAGAATTAAAAATCCTAAGCAGGAAGACTGAGATGTCGCAATTTGGAGTTTTCAGCAGTTCTATATAGTGACGCTAGAGAACCAACGATGCTAAACAGCAACGCTGAGCCCCCAACGGTGGGGTTTTCCTGTAGACAAATAAAAACATGAAATTTTTGACAAAAATATGATTAGAAAATGAGATTTCCCTCCTTCTAGCACCAAAATGTGAACCTAGATCCTAAGCCTGCAATAGCACAAGAAACAAATAAAAAATTAGATCAAATGCAAGCTAGAATATAGATTCCTCAAGAAGTTCATTTAAGTTGCAAGAGAAATAGGAAATGAAATGAAGAACACAACAAAGCTTATAACATGTCAAATCCTATTCTAAAGCAAAGAAAACTCTTAATCTCTTGAGGGAATTGGTGCCAATTTGATGTGAAAATTGGCACTTTCCCAACTCCAATGGTGCAATGATGAATTGATGAAAAAAGTTGATCCACTTTGATGAAGAGTGATGAGTGCTCCAAGATAAAAATCTGCATAACCTAGCTATAAAACTGAATAAGATGGATGAAGATTGCTATGAATTTGAGTATAGTAGGTTTACTCAAGTTGTGGATGATCAAAATGAAGGATGAGCTCTTTATTTATAGAAAGAAAGAGTTGAATATTTAAAGATAGGATGAATGTGGGATAAAATATAAGCCAATGACATGATGCCACTTGTCCAAATGTGAGTGGATGGAGGATGTGCAAGTTTTGATGAATGTGCCAATAAATGCCAATATTTGAAATTTGAAATTGTATTAATGACAAGGTGGAGGAAGAGTCAAATGGAGTAATAGCCACTTGGCTCAATGCAAAAGGAATTGTAAGAGAGAGTGAATGCCTTGTTGGAAGGACAAAGTCCACTTAGATTTGAATTGCAAACTTGAAGAATATTCCTCCTTTATGCCATGTTGAAGATAAATAGAGATTTAATAAATCAAATAACTCTATTTTCATGTGCAAGTGGCAAAAGATGGAGGATGGGACATGAGAAGAGATTAAATTAATCAAGGTTAATTAATTTAATGAAGGATTAAATGATGTGACCTATTTGAATTAAATTTATGTATTGATTTAAATCAAATATGAGAAGAATATGATTTAAAGACTTAATTAAATGAAGGGTTTTGATTTATTTAACTAAGGGGATGAAGGTAGATTAAATTAAATAAGGTTTTAATTTACTTAATTTAATAGATAAACCTTAGATATTTAATTAAATAAAATTAATTATTTTATTAAATAGGGATAATTAATTAGATTGATTGATTTAATTAACAAAAGAGAAAGACTTAATTAAATACATGATTTATTTAATTAAGAGGGAAAAATAAATGAATTTAATCAAATAAAGGTATTTGATTAAACGGTTAGACCGAGGGATGATTTAGGATGAAATGGTGTTAGTGATCGGGATCAGATGTCCAATGTCAATCATTAAATTTTACGCGTCTATAGATATTATGACGAAAGAATATGAGATCGTTGCCACTACTTTACTTAGCCTACATTCATCTCCCAAAAACTCCCCTACTTGTGAGAATGCTTTAGTGAAAGAGGGTACAATCATGAACGATCATGAAAATCACATTTGTGAAGAGGTTATGTTGGGGTTAAGAGATTCAATGATTGGATGTTATAGCATTATGTCTCTATTTCCTAATGTCCCTAACATTTGGAAAGGTCCATTTGAACAAAAGGATCCAATCATTGGTAATAATTAAAATCATAGTTTTTCTTCTCTTGATGCCTCCCCTTTTTGTGATGAAGCCACTTTACAAAATCTAACCATGGAATAAGATGAACCTCTTGTTTGCTCCTCTTCTAAAAGCTCTCCTACTAGGGTAGGTATTATGGCACAAGAGAATGAGACCTTAGAAAACAAGGATGAAATCATGGACAAACATAACAATCAAATTTTGCCTTCCCCTATGGGTGAAGAAGATATCTTGGTGTTAGAAGATCTAATCGATCAAAGTTGTGAGAATCCTATTTGTCGCTCTTCCCCTAGGGAAAAAAATATTGAACAAGAGAGAATTCCATCATTGATAAGCAAGAAATTCCAGCCATTGATAACTTCCTTACTTGTGGTGAAGTTATTTTAGAAGAACCAACTATTGAATGTCATGAACATCTAGTTTGTTTCTCTCCTAAAAACTCTCCTACTAAGAAGGATATCATGGTGCAAGAAAAAGAGAACATGGACACATTTCTTTCAAGCAATAATAATGAGGCTTCCTTTGATGAAGATGATGAGGTGACATTAGAATCCCCTTCACTAAGGGATCATGAAAATAATAACAAGCCTTTTGAGTTTATGCACATTAGAAATCCCTTGAAGTGGTCTCTTAAGCCACTTCTTATCATTTATCCACCCTCACAACAACCACAAGTTCGAAATAAACCTGTGCTTATCTTAGAACTATTGGACTTAGGGAACACTAAGAGGGGGGGTGAATCAGTGTTCAACAATATTTAAACTTCAATTCATATCATAAACCATTCACAACATTAATACTGAAATAATCATGCAAACACATTAAAGAAATAGTCAAAACACCATAACACCAAGATTTTTACGTGGAAACCCTATTAGGAGAAAAACCACGATGGAGATTAATCCACAATTTATACTCTGTTAAAAGTATAAAGAAAATGGAATGCACATGCATTCAAGCTCACTACCTAGAGCTCACTACTCAAAATAAGGAAGGCTCACTGCCTTACAAAATTTTTGTGATTACAACAAAATGTTGAACTGAGAAGATAACACCTACAAATGCCTAGTTTCAGTTCTAGTGAAGCTCATAAATCAAATTCTACACCAACTTTCTAATTCTACAATTCACTCTGCTCTACTTTGCAAAAATTCACAACAATCCTCTTCTTCTCAAGAAAAATTCACTTAATTGATCTTCTAATATTCGCTCATACATTTGTGATTCACACACACAAACCAAAATGAATTACTAGAACTCACATATATATCCACTACCAATATTTCAATCACTCCAAGTCGACTTCAAATAAAATACAAAATATTCTTCACATGTCAGCTCAAATCATGAGCAACCTTTGATGAGAACCAACACAAGTCGGCTAGACTATAACTAGGACACAAAAAAAAATGTCCAACACAAGAAACATTTAAACAGTTACTCCTTATACATCCACGACATGCGACATTCACTAGGTTGGCCACAAAGTGAAAATAAACATAAAAACATCTTGTTGGATCTCCAAGCTCGTACACTGATTAATGCAACATCACAAAACTTAACAGTAAGATAACATATATTCTCAACAATCTATCCTAGGGATCCACAACACAAAATGATGATCTGGTGAAGCATACAGATTGACTAACTGATGAGATACCCTATTCTTCATGCTTTATGTCGGTAATACTTTGTTCTCTACTTTGACTGCCGGTATGAGAAAATTATGATCTACAGACCTGAATAATGACTTCAGTTTCCATCAATGACAACACTAGAAGCCATATTCCAACAAGAACTACCTAAAAGGAAATCTAATAATGATAATGTTTCACAAAAACCAAGCTACAATACCATTGCTCATACATATAACACAAACAATTCACAACCAAGACAAAAAACTCAAACATACCTCCCATTTCCTAACCCTATATTTCCTAGTGCTCCTTGTTTGCCTTTACAAAGTGGAAAGGGGTATAATCTTGTTGAACAACTTAAGAATACTCCTACTAAGATATCCTTATGGGACCTTATTCAAACACCACCTAGTTATCATACATGCTTCAAAGTGCTTTACAACAAGTTCCTACCCCTCCTAATTTTCAATCAAATGATGTGGCAACCCAAATTCAAGCCATAACTCTAGTCAACTTAGACATTACTTTCTATCAAGATGAGTTACCTTCATTAGAAGAGAAAAATAAATGAAGCTTTCATGATAATAGCTTATGTAGATCAAATAGCAATAAAGAGAACTCTTGTTGATAGTGGCTCAACCCTTAACATGTGTAGCATAAACCTTCTTGATAAGATTGAAGTAGAATAAAGCCAAATTCAACCTATTTATTTATCTATTCATGGGTTTGTTAATGTAGGAAAACAATGATTTCGAGTCATCACATTACCTATTAAATTTTGAAAGGTCCTATTACAAACTATGGTCCACGTTATGCCTCATGATCTTGTTGGCCTTGTCATTGCACCAAAAGGTTGACCTGTCAATGCTCGATACAAGCGTTAGTTAAGATCCACAGGAGGTAGTTAGACCATGTCACAAACCCAAGTGTTGTGCGACAAGGAAGACCAAGGGACACACCATCTTGCAACAATACTCCCCAACACAAGTGAGGGGTTTGAACCTATGACCGACTCTAATACCAATTATTGGCCTTGTCATTGCACCAAAAGGTCAACCTTTCAATTCCCAATACAAGCATTAGTAAAGATCCATAGGAGGAAGTTAGACCATGTCACAAACCCAAGCACTGTGTTACAAGGAAGACCAAGGGACACACCATCTTGCAATAGATCTTTCATATCATCTTTTTTTAGGAAGGCCACAGATTCATGCAATGAATGGGGTACCTTCTACCCTTCATCGTAAAATGAACTACATCTATGACAACAAATTTTACACACTCAAGGCCGATCCTAAACCTAAATTTTTTTTGATTACTGAGAAAGAAGGACGAGATCCTTTGAAAGTATTGAAATCAAATACAAAAGTGGAACATGTGCAAGAGAAAGAAAAAGAAAAGAACATTGATAAAGTCATTAAGTTGTTAGAAGATGATTGGGGCTCCTTAAATTTCACACCAACATTTATGGGTGCATACTAGATCATAAAAAAAGAGTCTGACAAGGAAAAAGAAAAAGAAGTAATTTCAACACAAAATTTGAAAGCATCCATTCAACCACTTTAGAATAAGAAAGAAATTACACAACAAACTTTGATGAAGCTAATTATGAGCAACCACCAAATCTGAAAGAAATGAAAAAGCTTTATGGAAGAGGTTATGAACTTATGAAAAAACTTGGGTATAGTGGAAAAGGATGTGGTGTTAGAGAACAAGGTAATTGTGTCTCTATAGAATCTAACATGCAAGAAATGACTAATGGTCTTGGCTATTTTCCTTTGAAAGAAACAAAAGCATCAAAAAATCCTTCACTCAATATCAATACTCTTAAAAATAGTCTTCCAAGATAACTTTAACTATGGTGCATCTTGAAATGAGAGATAATAAATGTGGGAATATCTCATTTGATAGGCATCAAGTTGATACTTTTTCTATTCATTATGATCAATAAAAATAGTTTTTGCTCCTTTCCATGTAATAGTTGTAGGATCATAACATACTCACTATGGCATGTTTTACATTTATCGCAAGTCATTTCCTTTTTTCAAGGGGAGGCATATCATCATTCATCTCAACTCACCCTTGTCCTACACTTAGTGGGGGCAAAGGGTTAGATAGGCTTGTCCTAGTTTGACATGTGATGCAGTCCCTTTGGCTAGTTTTTTGCCTTCCGTTTATACCGACCAAGATTGGGATGCAGACAACCTACTATAGGTTGACTTGCATGTGTCTTACTATTCTTTTTCCTTTGTTTTCTTTTTCATGTTTCTTTATGTGATTTCATGTGCGTAATGTGATCCCTCGTGCTATTTCTTTTGATGTGTCTCTCTCTATTTATGTGCATTCCTCTATTTGTACCTATATTCTTCTTTATGTTGTAAACATTTTTACCTTTTTTATTTTTCTTGTGTTTTCCTTTTGGGGATGACACAAGGCATTGAGACATTTAGGTCTCTTCCATGTTGACCCGAAGGATTTTTAATTTTTTTTGCTCTCTTGTGTCATTCTTCCAATTCTATGAATATTTGGGGAATGATGATAGTTGCACACTCTATGAAAACATTGTAAGCAAAGATATATTGATCCTAGATCCATAGATCCCTTATGTATTTCTAGGGGTAACCCCTCCTTTTTCATGAAATAGCTTTATTTCAGGAGCATATGACTTGGCATAGGGTTTTTTAAGGAAAGATATCATGTCTTAGGAGTAAACATTGGTTACTTTAAATAAGTTTCTCACAACAATGGTGTTAGCAACTACTTTAAAGTGGGGGCATACATCGATAACATTGTTCAACATTTTTGCATATTTCATGGTGTAATTTTATTTTTCTTGTCATGCATTCTTTTCTTGGTGGTGGAACTAGGTTTGATTGCCTCCAAGAGTGTGATATTTCTAAGCGTATGACTTTCCCTTAGTGGCATGATGCAAAGTGAGGCATCTAATAAGTGGCAATCTGTTACTCTTGACTTGTCCTCTCTTGGAGACATTAGGAATAATGTTCCCTAAGAAGAAGACCTTACACAAAGCAAGATCCCCTTGAACACAAACCTATAAACAATATTTAAAAGCATTCAACATTGTGGTACCTTATTGAAGTTTTCATGAGGATAGATTTGGTATGGTATGGAAGCCTAATATGATTCTTTCATTTTCTGCCCTTTTGGGATACTCACCTAGTGGACGACCTGAGGTTCCACTACCCCAGAGTGAGAGTGTGTGTCATTTGCATAGTGCAGATAGAGTTCTTCTTGTAATTTTTTTTTGACAAACAACTTACACCTAGTCCACATTGCATTGGATAGACTATTGAGGATTGATCCTTCCCTTTTTCTTAGACAAACAAGCACGTTCCACATTGTGTTGGAATGGTCGAACCTTGACCCTTTATTTTCTTGGTCTTTGATAAGTTATGATTGTGTATCTTTGTTTTGTTGCATACATAAATGTCTTCAATGCCTACTTTAGTGTGAGTTTGACACGAGGTCATACTCTCACTAAAGTGGGGGAAAAATGTAGTAACAGAAAAGGTATCCCTTTTCCTTACTTAATATAGGAATAATAAACAATAAATGAGCCTAATTTTCCTTAATTTAGTGTTGTAATGTTTTTCACACATTCACATTAAGTCTAGGACACTATTTAAAAAAATGGACTTAATGGTGCCTTATTTAGGGTGTTGTAAAGTTTTTCTTTACACTTTCACACTAATATAGGCCTTTAATTAATTAATTGAGGTTAATTGAGGTTAATTGGCCCCTTAAATTCAAATTCAAGCCTAATTTATTGCATTCTTTGTTGGATGAAACCAAAAACTCATTAATAATATTTCAAAACACTTAATTTTGAAAGGTTTGTGTCCTAGGATAGTGACCTAGGACCCATTTGCCACCTGGCGAATGGGTCCTCACTAGGTCCTAGAACCCCATTTTGGCATGTTATTTCACATTCCCCAAAAGAAGTCCTAGTTAAGTAGGTTAGGACCCATTCTCCCTATGGAGAATGGGTCCTCCTTAACTTAGGACACATATTCTTGGTAGGATTTTAATGATTTCAAATCCTAGATCTAATGTTAGCTTGTGTTATTCAAATTTTGGGATTTAATCTTAAGATAAGTGTTAATAAATATTTAACCAGCTCCCTTCGGGTTTATTTTTCTATGCGTCGGCCTATGCATCACCAAGTTTGCTCGGCCTTTTATCAAGGTTTTGATCCACCACTCCACGTGTCTATTCTTCACAACTTCGAGTATCAACATTCCCTTCGGATCTTAGGAAAATTCGTTGTGCTTCCATGTGTTGTGGTTGTGGGATACTTTTGTTTCTTGTTTCCTTGACACCTCATCGGGCTGCGAAATTCTGCCACAAAGCCTTTGTTCCTAAAAGGTGCTAGCAGGCCCCACAGTGGCTGACTGTAGTATGCACTTGCTATGGGTCGTATGTTTGCAAATCCTTCAGTGTGGAAATGAATTAGCAACCGCGGGCAGTGAAATGCTGCCACACGTCTCTGTTGCACCCGACTGACAATTGTTCCCTCAGTTGTTGGTGAAAGCTCTGGTCTTTTGACACGTGTAGCCTTAACACAAATCCTATGTAGTGAAGAGAGGAAGGTTCATGTGGGAAGCGACAGGCTGCCACGTTCCTAACCTGCGGATCTCATATAAAGGCAGGAGATTAATGAACTAAATGAAGCTATTGGCTACTGCGCATAATCATCATCTGCTCAAGAGGGTGACACTTGCCTAACCAGGACCACTGCCATCATTGCTAAAGATGCACCTGTGCCTAGGATGACTAGATGCTTTGTTCCAGATTGATCTTGTTGTATGGCCTTGTGAATATTCTGATTCAGGCATCATTGTTGGGGATCACAAGATCTTTTCTCCTACTACTCTCCAAGGTGGTGGGAGGCTTTCATGCTATATATATTTTTCTCTGTGATGAGAAAAGTGTCTGGAATTTGGAAAAACCCACTGGTTTTAGTAAAAGACGCCAGGCCTTTATTATTGTTTTATTTAATTGCAAAACTCTCAGAGTGTGCCAATTGTTCGGCCTTTCTATTTTTCATGCTATTTGATCAAACTGTGAACTGTGCTTTTTATTGTCTTGACACTTCATTTGAGAACTTCTATATATGTTGAATGCAAGTTTTCTTACCTTGATCATGTCTAAGGACTCTTCTTGGCAGTAGGAATGTATGCAACGTTATTTTATGTCAATAAATGAATTGTTTATGCTATAATCTTAAGTCTAATATTTTGGGAACACTACAACACCATTCAGGCCCTTAAATCTATGATTTATTGTGCCCATCATTAAATCTTGGTGCATCGCCTTAGGCTAGACTTTTTTTTATTATATATGCTTCATTTTCCCTTTCCAAACCCCATTATAGAAGAAGTTGGCTTCTCTAAAAATTTGGAGGTTACTCAATTTAGTGCAAAAGGTCCCCCTTAAACTGAGTTTCCCATAAGACTCTGTTACCTCGTCAACAGTTTGTTTTTTTTCTGGCACGCCCGGTGGGACCGAGCTTAAATGAAATTGTGTTTTAGAAAGGTGTATGATCCATCGGCCTGTAACTAGATCCCAAATCGCTGGCAACCCCAACTTGCTAGTACCTCCCCTAGGGAAAGTCTAGGTCACAAATTAGCTGATTAACCGTTCCATTCCCACCGCCCTTTCCTCTCACTATGTTGCACACTGCCAATATAAACTATGTGGCATGGGATGCCAGAAGTCCCCTGGTAGCCCTGGTAGTTCCCACTGTCTGGGGTGCTATCCTGATTTCAGCCATGAAAGCTATACCAAAGTTTACTAGAGACAGCTCAAGAATGCCAACAGAACATTTGTAGGATGTGGCAGACATATGTCTGGTACACGAGATTACAACACATAATGTATCCCTAAGGCTTCTCGCTGTGTCTTTTAAAGGCAAGGCACTAGATTGGTACCAAACACTGACACCTAATTCAATACACACCTAGGATCAGCTTGGAGATCTATTCTATAAGAGGTTCTCGAATGACGGAGATCGTTCTTCATTGTATTATCAGTTATCTATCATAAAATGAGCCCCCTAGGAGGCTCTAACGGACTTTAATGCCTGATTTCACGTAAATTGGTAGAGGATCCCTATTACCATATGCCTGACTCCCGAGTTGGCATTTATATTTTATCTTAAGTTTATGAATTCTGACATTTCTGTGATGATCAAGTCTTTGGGAGGAGCTACTCTACCAAATACTTATGGTACCACTATCAAAGCTGAGAATCATTTAATAGATTGTAGAAAATTGCCTCCTCAACCTATTATGTCGATATTCCCTAAAATATCAATCTCTGCGCAAGAGGTCGCATCGACTAGTGCACTCGCAACTGCCCAGTTAATGTACACATATGCGGCAAGCTCACAAAATGTGGCTTCTACATCAGGTTCTTCCAAGGATGAAATAAGCGACCTCAAAGAAATGTTGCAAACCATGGAAAATGATATAACCACTCTTAAGCAAAACCAAGCAATTCCTCTAAAGCCTACATATCAAAACTATCCAGGCGGGCGGTCTTCATATCAGCAGAATCAATACTAGGGCGCGTTTCGTGCTAATCCACCAGCCTCAACTACAAACCAAATGGTGTCAGTGCCTACTCCGCTAACGAGCACATTTCCAAGCTCGAGTAGGGAATTAATCATAGGGTAGAACAATCTCATTGATGATATCAATCCATGGTGTTTCCCCTGCAGTGATGCGCATATGCTTCAGAACTTCTCACGTGGCAACTTACAACAAAAGGTGGAAAAGCAACGTAGCCAAGGCACAGTAACAAAAAATGAAGGTTATGTATATGCCTCACCACAAAAGGAGAGTGTGGTCCTTACTGTGCAAATGCAAGGAATGTCTTTAGAACAAGAATCCAATATTGCTCCTGATCATGTGCTCTTCTCATGGATGGAGGAAGAAGAAACGGTGTTTCCTAATGATGCATTCATATCCAAAACACCACAAGTGCAGTCTGATTATAACACACGCTCAAAGAGGAGATTCACCGGTGAGTCAATTGGTTCGCATCTGGACAGCCCACAACTCAAAGGTGTTTCTGATCAGATTCCTAGTGCTTCAACCATCCCTTCACCTTCTCAACCATGGAAGGAAATTATTATAGCAAGAACCAAGGAGTAGAAAACTCTAAGTTTGTCACCTTTTAATGTGGTAGAGAAATTGAAGAAATCATCTGCTAATGTGTCTCTATGGGACATTCTAGCCATCCCAGAACAAAAGACACTATTATAGAAGGCACTTCAAGAAGAGGTCAACTCGACACCAACAGGGTCATTTGCCAGAACAGAGGTGGTTTATCAAATACCGCCAGCTAAAGTCCTTGCAAAAAATACAAAGGAATCCCTTGCCGAGGACAGAAGTAGGTTGAAACCTCAGCCCTTCTTCTTGACTCTCATTATAGGAAAGAAGTTATTGCAAAACGCCATGATTGATTCCCGCACTAGTACCACGGTTATGCCTAAACAAATAGCCGAAGCTTTGGGACTTAGCTACAAAAATATGAAAAGAGGGGTAATGCAGCTTTTTGGAAATAAAGTTGAGATTGTAGGTGTCATCAAAGCACTTCCTTTAACTCTATTTGCTTGCCCTAGTATCACGGTCCTGCGAGACACAGTGATCATAGATGTTCCTCCTATGTTTGGTCTCTGTCTATCCCGAGAATTTACTTCAAGGGTGGGCAGATACCTATCCTTAGATTGGTCACATATGATACTTAGGACTAAACACGACTCAAAAATGAAGATAGAATTAGAGGCTCTACATTTTGAACATGTGGAAAATGAAGCCTTGATCAATTTTGAAGTTGCACATACCTCTATCACCAAGCAAGAAATGTATTGCATTGAATTGCTAGAGGAAGAGAAGGTGAGCGGAGATCGAAATGATAAAGAAGATGCTCTATTGAGTGAACACATAGACAATGATCATTTTATAAATTATCATGCTACAGGATTGGGCACATATGTAATTTATGATGAAGACCAAGTGCTTCTGAGGGTCGCCAAAGAATCCAAAGGTAGCCAAGCAAATGGGCTATGGACACTGTACTTTGACAGAGCAAGAAGCAAAGTGGGTGCTCAAGCAAGGATATATCTAATATCCCCACAAAATGAAAAATTGTTTATGTCTTTCCGCTTTCATTTCGCCTGTTCAAACAATGAGGCTAAATATGAAGGATTGGTTCAAGGTTTAAGCCTTGTGGAACGAATGGGAATTAAGTAATTAATTGTGTTTAAAGATTCTGAACTAGTAGTTAACTAAGTCTGAGGGGTTTTGGCAGAAAATAATGTCCACATGAGATCATATCGGCACCGAGTTTGGGACCTAATTGATAGTTTTGAAGCTTTCAACATCAAGACTATTCCTCGAAGACAAAATAGCAACACAAATTGCATGGCCATGATTGGTGCTCAGTTTGATCCTGCCTCTGACCTTCTTCATAACAAACATTTAGTACGAGTACTAGTCTGACCAGCAATCCTCGACAATGATCAGAGTTGGCAAGTTTTTGAAAGTGATGAACACATCGCCTCGTTTATCCAGCACTCAGGGGAGTTCGCCGATCAGCTTCAACCAAAGATTGCTGAGGCTTATAAAGGACAAATTATGCAGCTCAAATCTAATAAACTTCTGAAAGGATCACTCTCAAAAAAAATTTCAATTGTGATGATGCTCAAAATGATAAACAGAAGTTCATAGTAAACAAGAGTGATTATGTGGACCTTCGGGTCTCCGATGGTAGGAATCTTCGAGTCAAGAAAAATGTCCCACACCATGATAAAGAAAGAATCATCAGTTTCTATGAAAAATATGGGGTAGTGGCCTAGTCCTATGATGACCTGGAGGGATATGATCCTGAAATCATTTTGCACACTATTGAGCTAACATAACATGCACAACCAATCTGACAGAAACAAAGGCCCGTCAACCCTAAAATTGAAGCCCTAATGGCGCAAGAGCTGACTAAGCTCATTGAGTCGTGCATTGTCTTCCCAATCAAGCATAGTACTTGGGTATCAAATTTGGTCCCAGTCCAAAAGAAGAATGGGGATATCCGTTTATGTGTGGACTTTCAAGACCTAAACAGAGCATCCCTAAAGGATCACTATCCACTGCCTTTTATGGAGTCAATCCTACAAACGGTCGTAGGATCAAAAATGTTTTCTCTGCTAGATGGTTTCTTCGGCTACAATTAGATACGAGTAAAGAAGAGGTTCAGCACAAAACTACGTTCACCACAAAGTGGGGAACATTTTCATATGCTAAAATTCCTTTTAGTTTATCTAATGCAGGGGCAACATTCCAGTGGGCGATGGACATCACATTCAGCAAACTAACCAATAAGTTTATTCTAATCTATTTGGATGATCTTACTGTGTTCTCTAAATCTAAGGATGATCATTTTGATCATTTAGAATTAGTTTTTCAAAAGTGCCAGGAGTTTGGAGTTTCCCTAAACCCAAAGAAATGTGTATTCGGAGTACCGCAGGGTAAGCTATTGGGGCATGTTGTGTCTAAAGAAGGTGTTTCAATTGACCCCGAATGAGTAAATGCTATCAAAGAACTTCCCCTTCTAGTAAATAAGAAAGGTGTTCAATCTTTTCTAGGCAAAGTGAATTTTGTCAGCAAGTTTATTTCTAATTTCGCAGGAATAATTAGGCTGATCACCCTAATGCTAAAGAAAGATCAGACATGCAAATGGATGACCGAAGCACAGGAAGCTTTTGAAAAGGTCAAGGAGGCTATTTCCACAGCCCCAGTGCTGATTAATCTAGATCAATCCAAGTATTTTATAATGTATGCTTTCAGTAGCAAGTCCAGTATTGCTACTATCCTAACCGAAAAGGATGACGAAAAAAGGGGGAACATCTAGTAGCATTCTACTCCCAGAACTTAAAGGAATATGAGGTGAATTATAATTTTGTCGAAAGGCAAGCCTTTGCAATAGTAAAGGAACTTATAAATTTTTGCCATCTAATTTCCTACAACAAGGTGCTAGTGTATGTTACACATTCCAGTGTGCATGAATATATCATGGAAGGAGAGATCACAGAGAAAAGGGGTAATTAGATCACCAAGATCCTTGAATATGACATTGAAGTCAAGCCTACTAAAACTATTAAAGGAAGAGGATTGTGTGAATACATGGCACAGAATGAGGAGGTATCTGCTGCAGAGGAGCAACCGGATCTCATCTTGATGAATGAACCAGAATCAAAAGGTGGTTGGCTGACTGATAGAATGAGGTTCATGCAAATTGGAAAGTATCCACTAGGTCTTTCATCCCAATAAAAAGAGGTATTACTGGCTACAAAATTGTGGATATACGCTAATAGAGGGAGTCCTTTTCAAAAGGAATTTCAATGGAATTCTCCTGTGATGCCTCACTTCAGAGCAAGCAAAGAGTATCCTCAGCGTGTTCCATAATAGCGTTGCAGGCAGACATTTATCTGCTAAGACCACTGCCATTAAAATCATGCATGCTGGCTATTATTTGCCTACACTTTTTAATGACTCCCACTCTTTGGTGAAGGCTTGCAAAAAATGCCAATTCTTTACTGATAGAAGGAAGAATTTTGCAATGCCCCTAAAACCCATAGTGGTGGATGAACCATTTGCACAATGGGGCCTGGACTTCATCGGAATGATAAACCCAGTTTCTAGCACCAGACACAAGTGGATTATAACCGCCACGAATTACTTCACAAGGTGGATAGAGGCTATTCCCCTTAAAAGTGCAACAGAAACATAGATTGTAGATTTCCTTGAGGAACTGGTGACAAGGTTTGGACCTCCGAAAACTATCATTTCAGATAATGCCATAGCTTTCTTTGGCACAAAGGTATGTCACTTTGCATTAAAGAATGGCATATTCCTCAAGACATCATCAAACTATTACCCACAAAAAAATGGCCTAGCGGAGTCAACAAACAAGAGCCTAGTTCGACTCCTTAAAAGGATTGGTTTAGAACACCAGAGGGAATGTCATAAAAACCTCTGAGCAGCGCTCTGGGAAAATTACATAACTCCTAAGCAAGTCCTTAAGACTTCGCCTTATGAGTTGGTATACGGGAAAGAGGCGCTGCTACCTATATCCATGGAGATTCTAGCACTGTAATTGTTGAAATCTCTCGAAATAGAACAAAATGACGCCAAGGAGATTCAGCTTGCCAAACTATTAGAAGTATAGGAAAAAAGGGAGAATTCCCTAATAGCCATGAAAAATCATCAACAAGTGGTCAAGTGATGGTTGACAAGAAGGCTTCCAACCAAGGTCTAAAATGTGGAGACTTAGTGCTAAAGTATGATAAAAGGGCTGCTAAGCGAGGTCAACATGGTAAATTTGATAGCCTATGGGAGGGTCCCTTCAAAATCATTTGGTGCAAAGAACACAACACTTTTGAGCTAGAAAATATGGAATAGGAACCATTAGGAATCCCGATCAATGGGATTCATCTTAAGCTGTTCCATTAGGCACTGAGCTCTATTTTTGTACATATGTGAATAGTGCTTTTATTCTATTTCTGTTTCTTTGGCTAGTCTTTTTTAAAATTAGTTTGTACTTCGGTGAGATTAACCCATTATTATTGGTGGGTAGAATACCAGGATTAATTTACACAGAACACACTCATGTGCAGAGAAATAGCAAAATAAAAGTTGTGAGCCCATAAAACTGAAATACGGAATGAAGAAGAGAACATGGATTTTCTTTAAAAAAGATATATATCTATTTATATATGTTCTTTACATTGCAAAAGTGGCTGGGAAGCCATAAACCAAAAATTTACAAGTATCTGAGCTATTATATATATGATGGCCTTTTTCTAGGCTTATATATAGGCTATAGGGCAGGTATTATAAGCGGCAGCAGGAAATTGAGTGATAGGGAGACATTTGTTGAGTAGGCAGGGGGTTTTCATCCAAAGGCATGGCTAGCGGTAATTGACACATTAATAGCAGCGTCCACCTCTTCCTTGTCCACAGGTTGTTTGGTAGCACTGGCAACATCATTTGGCATAACCGCCATTAGCAGAAGGAATACTAGGTTCCTAAAATCAGTATACGTTGTAGAAGGATATTACGTTGTAGCTATGAAACAAAAAATGTAAGGCCTAAGTAAACCTCTGTTAGTGCTCATCGCGAGTCTGTAGGCAGAATCCATTGAGAAACAGCAGCCAAATGACAATAGCTTCTTCCTCAATAAAGTGACGTAGGTCGCTAGCTGACGACAGACCTACTCCATAGGTAGCATGAGCAACAACCTCACCGAGACCATTTAGGTACTTTTTGGGGAAGATTTCTTTAACAAGTTTCAGGATAAGAGGTTGGGGGACGTTGATGTCTAGCATGGACACTACAAAGTGGGAGCATATGTCGGTGTTCACCCAATACTTGTCCTCATACTCTATATAGTCTTTGCCTAGAACCCACTTTATGGCTGTCAGGACCAAAGAATGCTTATTTTTGGTCATCCATTTTAGCCTCCTAGTAGAAACCTCCCCTAGGAATGTCGTTTGCGACTTAGATGAGGTGAAATGAACTGGGGTGTCCATAGCTTTGACACTATTCCTAGGTTTCTGATCTAATGCTAAAATTTATCTATCACCTAACCTATGAGAAGGCTTGCTTAAAACTCTGCTAATTGACCTATCATTGCTCTAATGCTAAGTATGATTTCCTCACCTCTTATTGGCCTATTTATAGAAAAAATGACAAGATGCAAAATAATCCATTTTAAGAAAATGTGATAATAAGCCAGTTGCTGACTTGAAATGCGTGCCTACGTTTGCTCACATTTCTGGGCCAGTTGCATCTGCAAGAGTATGGTTAAATGCGTGCTAGATTAATAGGAGCTAATTAATTAGCTTTAAGAAGGTGGCACTCATTGACAGTAAGATGTATGGCTGTAGGCTATTGTGTCATCTCATAAGTGTTTTCTAGAGCCCAAGGTGATATTCATATCTTTTCAGGTTGTGATCATTTGCTTTGGCGTAATCATTCCAGCCAAGATATTAATTACTAGCGCATGCTAACGCAAGGTTAGAAAGAAAATTTCCAGCTCAAGTTCCAAGGAGATCATAGCATATCACACGATTGCTAAACACAATGATGAACTTTGGCAGCCTCAAAATGGCAAGCAGTTCATTTTGCACGAATTGCAAAATTAACGGTACCTACCGAATTAAATGCAAAAGGCATGCTTTTGCCTACCACCATGAAGAAAGATTGTCAAATATTGCATGAAAAGGCTTAAAATTTCAAAGTCTTTTCACAAACACCAAAGCTAAAGTGCAGAGTTATTCTTCTTTTGTGTATCCAGAACCGAGGAGAATTACAGAGCCAAGAACTTGCAAAGATCTTCACTGAAAGAAAGATGTTGGAGACTTCATCTCAACCAATGCAAGAAGAAATTAGCTAGGAGCTATTTATAGCTACACGTTCTTCAGAGGAGATATGTCTATGAGGATGTGGCATATGCTACACCTGGTATACCCAACAGGCCAAAGAGGGCCTATACAAAAGAGCTGAATAAGCCCAAGGATTGCAGAAACCAGAAAAGGGTCGAAGAGAAGTGGGATAATATCTATGATCCATGACTCGCGAAAAACCATAAGTCCCTCAGAGAGGTAGCCTATGCAAGGTTATCATCACCAAAGGTAGACCAATCTACAGTGAAGAGAGTTTGGTACAGTGGTCTCCCTTAATACATGGTCCCACTAGTGTATTATTGCCCAGAGGTAGTTGATGCCGCTATCCAATGTTATAATCCTGATACCCGCTACATTGAAGGCTGTAGCTTAAGGGTGCACATCACTCCATAGGCCATCTGGCACATGTTATGCATCCCAAATCCAAGTAAGAGAAGAGAGAATATCAAGCCCTTTCACCCTGGCAAAGGAGAGAAAATATGGAAGAAGATGAGAAAGAACTCTGAGTTCTTGTTGGAGGAGACTAGTAGGAAAGGCATCCCAGCCGCTAAACTACCAAGTATTCCATTGTCACGTGGTGCGTTACGCGATGATCTCTAGGATGCCATGTCCATGCTAGCCTTTGTGTGTGGCCGAGACTCTGATGAGAAGGTGGAGACCTTTCAGCTAGGATCAGCATTCCAATTTTGCAAGCAACATGATCTCTTCTGGTATGATTTTGTTGAGTTTATGGTAGAAGAAATGACACAGAAAATTGAGAATTATCAGGTGGAGAAAAAATTTAGATTTCTTTCTTTCCTAGTCCACATGTTTCTGCATTAGAACCTAGATTTCTCAACCTGGTATTTTCCATTATCAATTTTTGATGAGCAAAATAAAAGGAAGCCAGTGTCCACATGGATGCCTTTTCTTTCTGCATCATATGATTATTATGCATTTTTGGACTATTTCATAGCTCCGGTCTTGCATGATTTAATCAGAAAAGGCAATATAATCTGGTTTGATAAGGAGCAGACTGAATTAATGTAGAGTTTCACCCCTGCTTGTGACTGGTTCTTAGGAAAATATTTTACGATCCTCCAGATGTGAGGCTTTATTGTCAAACCTTTCATGCTCCCAGCTTGCGTCACAGATAGAGTACTCACACTGGAAATGTTTCGATAGGTGTGTATCATTGATTTTACTTTCTGTAGCAGTGAAAAGGTCAAGAGGAAGGGATTCTTCTCTTGTCCGAAGAATTTCAAGTCAGTGACTCTGATAAAGAAACAATCAGACAAGTTGTTAGAAGAAAAGTTGACCTATCTTGGGTTGGTACTAGTAAATGATAAGTGGGAATACAACCCTTTCGACAACTTATCAGAGCCACACATGAGGGTTACCTATGTTCCCCGACCATACTGGGAGAAGCGACGTAACCCGAGGGCGGACAAAGATGAAAATTTTGTTGAATTAGCACATATCCCTACGCAAGACACTAGAGGTCCATGGCACAAGTTCTACTTTGTTGTGGCAGTGGCCTAGGATAATGTCCTCATGGAGCGCGGAATGTACAACAAGTTAAATAAAGATGAGGAATGGAGTGAGAAAAAAATAGCAGCTTTCTAGAAGTATCGCTAGAAAATAGCATAGTTGGATGCTCCTTACAACAAACTGAAGAATGACTAAGAATTTGAAAAATGGTGGAAGGAGGGCCACCCTAGCCCGAGCTCTAGTATTAATAGGAGCGGAGACCCAAAGGAAGAATTTCAGGAGCAGGAGGAGGAAGCGGCGACATTGGCCTCATCTGCACCAAAAGAAAAAGGCCTCGGACAACCCTCCAATGTGGCCATGAATGTGCATTTTAATATATCAAGGGGCTCGCATACACTCACTTGGGCTGCTAAACCAGCTAGGCTATGACTGAAGCAAATGGAGATGACTACCAAAGCTAGAGAGACCCCACCTGCAAAATGGCAACGCACAAAGAGTATTATCAGAGAGGGTTCGTAAAAACCCACTGAAGGGAGAGTCCTCGCAGCTGGCCAGAAACTTGAGGCTGAGGAGGAGTTGCTAATGATTCTGGAGCCACCATCGACTAGTCAATAGGTAAAATTCACTCCTACTCTTGCTTCTCATTCCTTGGTATTTGCCCCTTCCTCACTAGCGATCTCTACCATAAGTAAGGGCCCTCTGCCTTCTACTTTTAGTCTGACATACTTAGTAGGCTTTGCCCAATTTTTGTAAACCACCCCACTCATAATTACTCCTCCGCGTAAGCTTACACCCACCGCTTCTGCTTAGACCTTCCTCGGCTCGCTTTCAAAAAGCATTCCCCTTGTGAGTGCCCCTTCTTTTTCCATTATTATTGCAGATCCTCTTCCATCGCAACAGGCTGACACCCCACTAGCCAATGAGCCTTACGACTGATTCCCCAATTCAGTCATTACAAATGACTAGCCCTGTCATTGGTTCTCAAACCAAACTATGGAACGTGCCCCACTTCTCCCCACAAACTGTCACTCTCTAGAAGAAACAAATTCCTACGCCTATGAAAGTTACCTATCCCTATGCCCTACTTTATGGTGCTCCTTTCGCAGGTGGACTAGTTTCATCGCCAGCCAAATTCATAGCACAGATAGATTGCAGAAAAGAGGGTTATGCAAATAGAATAAGAAAACGCAGGGAAAAAGATGACAGTGTTTCTGCTGAGCCAAAAGTACAAGCTCTTTATGATGAGGCCTGACAAGAATTGAAGTTCGCAACCATGTACCCAAGGGTAAGCAAGCCTCAGGGAGAAATGCAACCAAAAGACTATGAGATATATGTTGTAGGACTCGACATGAAGGTAGCTCGACTGCAAGATAAAGTTGAAATCATGGAGGAAATGCAACAGGTAGTCACTTTCGACTTCCTTAAAACTGGTCGCCAATTAAAGAAGAAGGATGAGCAGCTCAAAGTAGCAAGGGAAAGGGTTAGTTTTCTGGAGAGGAAGGAGAAATCTGTAGAGGCGGATATTGCCTGCATGACTGAAATGGCACTGACAACAAAGGATGAGAGGAACAGACTTCAAGGAGAAATTGTGAAGACTCGGGCTGCCGACCCTGGCATAATAAAAGAGCTACAAACTAAGAAACAGGAGGCAAAGCAAAATATGCAACTGAAAAAATGAAGAAGTGAGCATCTCCGCCTTGAGTATAGTCAGGGGATGGCATAGAAGAATGAGGAGCTGGAACGCCAATATGCTCAATATGAATAAATAATACAAGAGAAAGAGGTCGAATTTAAAGGCCTAAAAGCTCAAATAGAGGAGGAACTCCGAGAGACAAAGGTATCTCTAGACGAGCACTTAGCAAATCACTCCCGAATTGAGGAGAACTAGAATAAAGAAATGAGCAGCTAGCATCTAAGAAAAAGAAAAAGGCAGAATTGGCTGAGGTCATTATTCAAGAGACGTGAAGATTGCTTCTCTTAAAAGCTCTCTCCTGCCTCCCTCTACATAGCCATACATTATTCCACTGATTAAGGAATTGTACATTTCCTACTGGGAAAAGATTAAAGCCTTTTGCTTAACACTATAGCCTACCCTCTGATTCATCGTCAAGGCATCGAGGCTAAGCCAGGTGGCCCATGATACGGTTGAGTAGTTCCCACAGTTCATCTTGGAGAAGATTTCTAAAGCCAAAGACCTGCTCGTCAAGCTATACTCGGTCTCTGATGAAAGCCTAGTCGGAGCGGGTATTAAGGATCGGGATGCTACTGCTCAAACGGCAAACAAATTCATCCATTTCCACTCTGCCTTCCAATGCACTAAGGTAGTTGCAGCTATTTTGAGTAAGACATTGGATAGCATACGGGGAAGTTTCTCCAACTTAAGCAGCATGGGATTGTCGTGCCCGTTCCTCGAGGATGGCTCTATTGCCACAACCGAGTAGATTGTGGAAAAGATAGAAGAGAAGGAAAATGACCCGGAGGCTTTCAGGGATTTCAGCCATCCTCCCACGATGACTGACATTGAGGGAGTCATTCATCCGCTCTCATAGCTACTATTTCATATACAAGCAAAGGCTAGTTTACCTAATGTACTACCTCACAAAGAAACTATTGATCTAAGTGGAGCATAGGAGAATTTGTGCAACATAGTAAAGCCGTCTGAAGATGAATGGTTGCCTTTATAGGCAACTTTTTCCAATCTCTGACTCCATTGGCCTAGTGAAATGACACTTTGGTTTGTGGAGCTAGAGAAATTTTTGGTTCTCCGTTCCTTAGTCAAAACGCCCCCGATAGTCGCCAAAAGCTGTTAATAAATATTTAACTAGCTCTCTTCGGGTTTATTTTTCTATGCACCAGCCTATGCATCGCCAATTATGCTCGACCTTTTATCAAGGTTTTGATTTGCTGCTCCACGTGTCTACTCTTTGCATCTTCGAGTATCAGCATTCCATTCGGATCTCGAGAAACTTCATTGTGCTTCCACCTGTTGCGGCTGCAGGATACTTTTGTTACTTGTTTCCTTGATGCCTCATCAGGCTGGGAAATGCTACCATGAAGCCCTTGTTCCTAAAAGGTGCTAGCAAGCCCCACAATGGTTGACTGTAGTATGCACTTGCTACGTGTCTTATGTTCGCAAATCCTTCAGCGCAGAAATGAATTAGCAACTACGGGCAGCAAAATGCTGCCACGCATCTCTATTGCACCAGACTGACGATTGTTCCCTTCATTATTGGTGAAAGCTCTGGTCTTTTAACATGTGTAGCCTTAACGCAAATCCTCTGCAGTGAAGGGAGGAAGGTTCATGTGGGTAGCAACAAGCTGCCACATGCCTAACCCGCAGATCTCATATAAAGGTAGGAGATTAATGAACTGAATGAGGCTATTAGCTACTACGTGTCATCATCATTCACTCAGGAGGGTGACACTTGTCTAACCAGGACCACCGCCATCATTTCTGAAAATGCACTTGTTCCCGAGATGACTGAATGCTTTGTTCCAAATCGATCCTGTTGTAATGGCCTTGGGAATATTCTGATTTAGGCATCATTGTCAGGGATCACGAGATCTTTTCTGCTACTGCTCTCCGAGGCGGTGGGAGGTTTTCATGCTATATATTTTTCTCTATGATGAGAAAAGCGTCTGGAATTTTGGAAAAACACATTGATTTTAGTAAAAGACACTAGGCCTTTATTACTGTTTTATTTAATTGTAAAACTCTCAAACTGTGCCAATTGTTTAGCCTTTCTGTTTTTCATGCTATTTGATCAAACTGCAAACTGTGTTTTTTACTGTCTTGACACTTTATTTGAGAACTTCTATATATGTTGAATGCAAGTTTGCTTACCTTGATCATGTCTAAGGACTCTTCTTGGTAGTAGGAATGTATGCAACATTATTTTATGTCAATAAATGAATTGTTTATGCTATAATTTTAAATCTCTGATGTTTGAGGAACACTACAACACCATTTAGGCCCTTAAATCTATGATTTATCGTGCCCATCATTAAATCTTGGCACATCACCTTAGGCTAGACTTTATTTTATTATATCTGCTTCCTTTTCCCTTTCCAAACCCTATTATAGAAGAAGTTGGCTTGTCTAAAAATCTGGAGGTTACTTAGTTTAGTGCAAAAGGCCCCCCTTAAACTGGGTTTTCCATAAGACTCTATTACCTCGTCAAATTTTGGCGTCAATAATAAGTATATATATAAGGTCATTTTACATAGTTTCATCTAAGCAATCTAAGCAAGCTAATATTTTAAAGAGAGCATCCTAATGATTTACAAGAGAATTATAGAGCATTCAAGAAGGCATTCAAGGGTAGATTATTGAAGTTTATTACCACAATCAAAGATCCATTTCATCATGTCAAAGGCATAGTGCATCATGCATGTTGTTGACATATGTGTTGATGTAGCATTGAAGATTAAATTCAAGCATTGTTTCATATCAAATTTCAAGATCAAGATCTATATTCATTGAGGCCACTTCATGCTAGATTGTTGATTTGTACTCCAAGGTTCAATTGAGGATTGCTGAGTTGTCACATTACATTGTTCATTCATCTTTCCTTTTATACATTATTTCATGACAAGGTTTAATTACCAAAAAAGGGTTTGACAAAGGCAAACCCATATTCCCTAACAATCAAAAAAAATTATTCTCTCTTGATGTGTGATTGCAGGTTTTAGATTGAAGATCAATTAGAGAACAAAAGTTTTCAAAGTTTTCAAAGTTGTAAAAGTTGTCGTGCCTTTCTTGCAAGATAACGAAAACTAAGCTACAAAGTTTGTCTCTAAATTTCAAGATCTGAACACCTGGGATTTGAGAGTGAAGACATTGAAGAACATAACCCAAAAGTCACTTTTCCAGAACCATAGTAGGGACCCACTAGCCATTGGGAAAATGAGTCCTCAGTGAGGCTCAAAACAACACTTTTCCAAAAAGGTACGCATCATTTCAACATCTTAAAACCTTCCTTTTAACTGTTATAACAGTTAGGTTTATTTTTTGATTGTTATTTATGCATTTTAGCCCTCATAATTGAGTGAAACATCAAGATAAAAAATAGGGCTATCCATTTGATTAATCTCATTTGTGACCACCCCTCTTTTTCTATGTTTCAATTTTCAAAGGGAGAGAGACTCCTGTAAGGGGGAAAGAGTTCAAGAATGTTGTGTAGGCTATCAAATCTAGAAAAAAAGAGAGAAGGAAAGAAAGTGTGTTCAGAGCTATTGTGTTATCTTTGGTGGCTTTTCACATCTTGTGTTGTCATCAATGACAAAGGGGGAGATTGTTGCAAGTATGAAGGTGTTGCCATTGATGTCAACAAGTCTGCTGACTGGTGTTTTCATTGATATCAACTATGGGATGAAGATGATTGAGGATATTAAGAAAGTTGTTTGTGCACGTGTAGTTGAGACCTTGAAGAAGTGTTGTGAGTACATGGAGCTATCCTTCTTTGTTGCAGTATTTGAAGATGAGTTGAAATGATGAAATGAGTTGAGATGTTGTCTCTAGTACTTGGTTTTCAAGTGCTTTTGAGGAAATTTGATAAATAGAGCAAATTGTGTTTTGCAAGTGTTCATAGTATGCCTCAGTATTTTTCTCTACATTTCTTCTATATTGATGTTATTCCTGTGTGGATCTTACAAGTTATTCAAGGTTGTAAGAGGTTGCTATATTTAGAATTTTGGTTTCTAGATCATTGTATAGTATGAGATATTTTCAGCAGTGTGTGAATGAGTTGTTCAATGATATTTTTCTATGGCCTGGGAGAAATGTATTTGCTCTGTGTTTCTCCAATTTTTGGATTCAAGTTGTGGAAACTTGGGAAGTTGCTTATATGCTTGTATCTTTTTTGTATTTAAGGGTTTACGTGATTTTTTGTGGTACAAAGCGAGTTTCATTATTAGTATGCAAGTAAGGGTTATCGGTTGTTCTAAGTTGAAGTATTTGAATGATGCTAGGTTGATGAAGTGTTTAAAGAATCTCAAGTAGTTCATGAATTGTTTTAGATCGTGTTCAAATGAATTATGTTGTCTGAAACTTATGGATTGATTTAAGGAAGCATGTACTTAATTATCATGGTGTTTAACATAGGTGTTGGTCGACCTTGTGTTTAACACTACATGTGAGGTTATGAAATCATGTTGAGGTGTGTTTGGATCTATTTGGGTCCTAATTAATGAGTTTTGTAGGTCACCTTCATTCCTATCCACAGCAAAAATGTTTAGGTGCTGACCTATTTTGAATTTGTATATATAATGGCTAGTTGCCAACATTAAAGAAGGTTTTTGAGGTTGAGATTGATATAAATATGTATGGTGTTGTTGTGAGTTGAAAGATGCTTTTCATCCCATTGGGTATCAGGCCTGGAAAGGATATTTGGACAAAGTCCATTTTCTTTCCAAGTCCTCACTTCCTCCTTTGGTCCTTTCAAGATTTTAGGTTCCCTTCAGACATTTGGGCCAAGTTCAAATGTCCAAATTTGTTTCTAATTCCTTGTTATTGTCACTTTTGTTCCTATGAAGACTTTGGAACTTGTGAGGACTTTTGGACAAATCTACTAGATTTTCATGTTTTGATCCCAAAATCACCATTAGTGTTGCAGTGACTTGCTTAACTAACAAATCCGATCCTTGGAGCTACAAGAATGATTTTAAATGTTTTATTTCACCAACTCCAAATGGAAAAAACAATGTGCATGTTTCATTTATTATTTTCAGACTACTTTTTGAACCATTGATTTTTGGTTCCTAAATGCTTCTCTAGCTCTTCTACGGTTTTTCACCTCAAAGGAGAGAGATAGGTCCCAAAAATGCAAAGGGTTCATTCAAATAATGTTGTGTGATGCTTTATAAGCTAGTTGAAGTAACCTAAATGCAATAGAATGATCTAAATGAATGAATTTGAATGCAAAAGTGAAATTTAAGCTATGTTTGAAAACACACTATGATATGCAAATAGTGAAGTAAATGAAGAAAATATGCAGAATAGAAAGAAATAGGCAGAAACAGAGTGCACCTGGACAATATTTGATGAATCTAGAATGTTTTGTATGTTGGTTGAAATCACTAATTTTTCACAGTGGGACTTTTTCTCCCAAGGTGGCGAATTAGTCCTCCTACTAGTGAAAAAGTGTTAGAAGTTGGTTTCTTACAGCCGGGATCCAGAATCTGACAAAATCAATTTTTTTGTCCTAAGGTGGGACTCATTCGCTACTGGTGGTGAATCAGTCCTCTCCCAAATTTTTGAAAAATTAGGGTACAACTTTGCAACACTAGATCTGGAAATCATTGATTATTGGGTTGTCAAAGTCAATTATGCAGGAAACAGACATAAAACCTTCTCCAAGCTTGAAATAAGAATAAGTTGACTTGAAGCACCTAGTTGACTTGTTCTCCAATTTTCAACACCAAAATACTTGTTAAATCTACATACCTAAGTTTGCAAACACACATGCAATAGGGAAAAATGGTTGAGGGTTAGCAAATAGGGGTTTTCCTTGGTTAAAGCCCAATTTTGGTAATCAAACCCTTAATAAAATAATGAAATGAAAGAGAATGACAAACTAATAACATGAAAATGCTATTAACTTACCAAGCCCTTCATAATGCAAGTCTGAAGTAATGTCAATGGATGCTCCAAAGTGCTTGAATATTGCTTGAATTGATGTTGTAAGATGATTGAATGCTTAAATGTGTGAATGAATACTTGAATGAGTGAAGAGATGTAAAATGAGGTGAAAATTTTCTATTTATACACAATTGTGCCTTAGTTAACCATTCATACCTCATCATAGGTTGACATCAAGTGTTTTTGAATAAAAACCCGAAAGAAAAATTTAAATTTTTTGAATTTGGGGCCAAGGGGGACTCATTCACCACCCATGGTGAATGGGTCCCACCTAGGACCTGAAAACAAGTGTCGAGAATTAAGTTGCATTTAATGTTGTTTATCGGGCTTACATTAAAAAATACACTTAATTAAATCATATGAGGGCATAAAGGAGTCAAATAAGTCATAAGAAAGGGATAAATAGTGAATTTGTGCCTAGAAAAGCATGAAATCTTGTTACAAGACTTTACAACACTTCAAAATAGGACTTGATGATGTGTAAAAAGATGATTTTTAGGTGAATTGTAATGAATAGAGTCTAGAAGAATGTAGAAATGTCTTACAAAACTTCACAACACCTTCACAAGACATCGTTATTTGAATTTTAGTACCTAAATATGCATGTTCAAGCCATGCTACAACATAAAATCAAAGCAAAATAGATCAAACACCATGAAACATGACCTAAAAGTCCACGAAAATGATAAGAGGCCATTTTTCTATGGCACACTTTTCTATCAGAGGGTCATCCCTAGTGTGATTTTACTAAGATTTATGGTGGTTTCTGCTCTTTATCTGGATGAATTCATTAATGTGAAAGCATGGCTATGATGTTAGGGAATTTATGGCAGGCTTTCAACTTGGGATTTTCAGTACACATGTCTACACGTGATTTGTAAGGCTTTGGCTAGGGTTTCCTACCTAGTCACATGTCCTATCTATCTCTTATGACTTTTAGGTGAATAAGGCAATTTTGTGCTCATTTTAATGGTTATTCCCTAGTTTCTCTTGTAGATACATGTATGTTCAACATTTTTACAACTCTAACACTAGCCTATACCTCTCTATCAATATTATTGTTATCTTATCCTCTCTCACCTTGAATGAGTTGTGCAAATATTATTTCCCTCATATTTGAATGAATGTTTCTATGTTTCCTAAGATTGAATGTTGTGTTAAATATTGTATAATAATTGAACTAGGGTGAAGCCACAATAGTGGTTTACAATTTGATGGAGGAAGGAAAACTGAGAAAAAATGGCCCCATGGAAAAAAAATTGGTTTTAGGGGTTCGAATGAACCTACAAGTTCGACCGAACCATAAAGGAGTTCGACCAAACTAGGGTTCGACCAAACCCATCAATCACGGGGCCCACATTCCTGCCCAAAAAACAAAAGGGAAAATGCATTTTGAGGGGGTTCGAATGAACCGAACCCTAACCTAGAATGTTGGGACTAGAACCCCGGGGTTCACTAGAACCCCCTGGTTCTAGCAAACCCCCCTTTTCCCTAATTTTTGACTTTGTTCACACAAAAAACCTAATTTTTTACGCTTTGACGCTCAGGTTGAGGATGAAAATGGGGGAATCTTCACAAACCCAATTGGAGTTAGGTAGTCCTCAAAACGAGCTATCCAATGAATATAATTTTAATATGTTTTGGTTTTATTATGTATTTGTTTTTTTAGTTTTATTAAACATAGGTTTTTCATCAAAAATAAAGGTCTCTATTCTGCACATGGAAAAATAGCACATTATCAAAAAAAATTTGAAAAATATGAGTGCACCAGATATTGAAGTCCTTGATCCAACAAAAAATAATAATTGAATTTCAATATATACAAAAAAAGTTACGTGCTATATGGTCGAGCTATGTTTGAATTATCATTGGTTTGACTTCAAAACTTGATTAAAGAAAAAATACTCAATAAAAAACTATCTAACCAAGTGCAAGCACTAGATATCAGAGTTACAAATCTAAATTCGAAAGAATTAGAATTTTATCCTTCATGGAAAAAAAGTTAAGTGTTATACGGTGTCTGTCACTTTTTAAAAATGTTGTTTTTTGAAAAAAACCAGTTTTTGTGGGAGATGAAAAAAGAAGTGCAATTTGATTCCAAAAATTTTGAAAAAAATATTTTTAGAATCTACAGACAAAATTTGATGAGACTCTTTTTTGTATCATCTTCAAATTCCTCACGGTTTAGCCGCTATAGGTGTCCGAATGTGAAGGTTTAGTTAAAAATAAAAATTCCAGTGTCCAGTTTGGCCAAAAATTGTAAACCACTATTATGGGATCACCCACTATGGATAAACA
Organism: Sequoia sempervirens; assembly: GCA_007258455.2. Classification (NCBI taxonomy): domain Eukaryota; kingdom Viridiplantae; phylum Streptophyta; class Pinopsida; order Cupressales; family Cupressaceae; genus Sequoia; species Sequoia sempervirens. The sequence continues at coordinate 286,331,610 of VDFB02000003.1, read as the reverse complement.
TTTTCCCTCTTAGTGTATGTTAAACCTTAACCTTGATGTAACTTCCTAGGAACTAGAATAATAGAGAGTTATGTGGATTTATTTGATAGTTTTATTGATACTGTGTAATCACAAGCAGGAAGAAACATCTTTAACTTTGGTACATCACCATATTTTTAACTTTCAACATTCGCTCCTTCATTTTCCTTCAATTGCTTGATAGATTAGGATTAATGTAGATTTATCTAGTGTTGGGTTGGACCAATATTGTTGAATATAGTTTTTGAGAGGAATTCGACCATCTCTATAGATTTGACCTCATTTGCAAGGTCCCACACCTTAAGGCCAATTCCATTGTGTCATTGTAATGCTAAACAACACGTTCAATAGGGTGAAAATTAATGTGACAATAGTTTTTGGCACACTCGGTGGGACCTTCTGATGGACTCTTTTCCATCTTTCTAAGAGAAATGGTGTTGTTATTACATTTTCAGCCTTAAAGAGGTATTCAAAAAAGTACTTGGTGGCTTTGCAACAAGATAGTAATCTTGGTTCCAAATCAAACCTGCAAATTCATACCCAAAATTCAAACAAGGGAATATTCTAGAGGTAATTTTCAATACATTGAGATATCATTTTTTGCTTCTAGAATAAGAAATAGAAATTATTTATTATTGGTACGAAGAAGTAGGGGTTTTATATCTCTATCTCCTAGGGCTTAATCCATGCCTCCATTCATTATATTTCTTCATCCTAGGACTCTTACCACCTAGATAAACCTACAATTGTTCCATATGGTTGTCCCTAGAAATCAAGCTTTTGTTACTTTTAATGGTGGTAACCCTCTTTTCTAGCCCAAAGGGATAACATACTAGTAAATTATTTGAAAAGTATTCCTTATTTCATAGATGAGAAAGTCACTACTCTAAAAGAAGATATTCAAGATGTGGCTAATAAATGCTTTATACACAATATCATAGAATACAATTGTTTGTTAGACTCCTAGCCACATCCTTAAAAGAAAAAGCATTACATTGGTACAAAGGTTTTCAACCTAACTCCATTCACAATTGGGATGAGTTAGATGAAAATTTATGTGAACAATTTGAAGACACGAGTGAATACTTGTCCTTGGTGGAGCAATTGACAACAATTAAGAGGGCGCCCTATGAATACATGGGATATTTTAACTTCAAATTTTAGAATATTTGGGATAAAATCCCTATCTTGGTGGAGCCTTATCCCAATCATGTCTTCCTATAATTTTTAAGGGATCTTAACAGTGATGTGGCCCTAATGGTACAATCTATGGGTGGAGTGACTCTACCAAATGCATATGGCATTGCCATCAAGGAAGAAAATTTTCTAATATAGGTTGGGAAGTTGCTTTGATGTTTATGGTGTTAACACAGGTTCGACTGACCTTGGGTTTTTACATTAATTGTGAAGTTGATTTGATCTTTATGGAAGTGTGGTATGGCATGTATGAGTGGTTTTGGGTTCTAACTAAGGTGTTTTGTGGTCTGTCTTCATTCCTTTCCACTATGAGAATGTTTTGGTGCTGACCTAATTTGAATTTGCATGGTTGAGGTGTATAGCCAACCTTGGAGAATGTGCTCAAGGTTGAAGATGGTATAAATATAAGTTGAGTTGTTGAGGGATGTGAAGATATATGTGAGATGAAAATGATGTGAAGTGTAGAGTTGTAGGGTGTGAGCATGTGCAATGCAATCCAAGATTTCATGTGTTAGATTATTGAATGTGGTGAGTAGAAGGTGTCTATAATTCCTTAGAAATATTGCAAAGGTGTTGGCGATGCTATGGTGGATTTCTCCATTACATTGAGATGGATTTCTTATGGTAACACTCTTCTCTATCTACTTTTCTATTTTGGTTGTGAGCCTTTCTTCTTTTGGGTAGTAAGCCCTTGTGATCCCTATTGTATTCGATGTTGAAATTACTTTATATTGTTATTTAATTCTCACCATGGTTTTCCCCATCTTGGGTTTTCCATGTAAATTTGGTGTTTCTTTGTGTATGGTGTTGATTTGGTTATGTTTCTATTATCTACCTTCAATATTAATCATTATAATAGATTGAGGGTTAATTGAATTAATTTGGATCTGAATGTTTGTGAGGTTTTTGAAGTTTTAAGGTACAACTAATTCACCCCCCTCTTAGTTGTCTTGTGTATTCAATAGTGTTTGGTCAAATTTATCCCTATTTCATCTAAAATCCCTGCTTATCCACATTAATTAAATAATATTGCAATTATTTAATTAATATTGTTGATTCTCCTAAAGTCTTCTAAATTCTTAAGGTATTTAATTAATAAATTAAATACTTTACCCTTTATCCCTTCTTCTTTAAATTAAATAAATATGCCTATTATTTTATTTAATCATTTATTCTTCCACATGAATTAAATTAAATATTTAATTCTCCCCTTTTCTCTCTCCTTGTCCCCTCCTCCATAACTCCTCCAATATCCCTAATACATTTCTTAATCCCTTCATTAGGAATGTGCACACACCTAATTCATGATTAGGAGGTGTCACATCCTCCAACTTTTGCAGCTTTCCTCCTAACTACCTTCATTAGTGTAATCCCACCACCTAACTACTCTCTTAATCACTTTCAAAACCTTAACTCTTTGATTAGGAAGGGATAATCCTCTTTCCATTTATGCCTCAACCCCTTGTCAAGTGAACCTTAAATGCTCCCTCATTCCAGAGAAGTAACCCCACATGGGCTACTTCTCCCAAGGTACCTTAGAGGAAATTAATATTCCTATTTATTCCCCTAATACTTCAAATGGATTTTTAATTCATTTTTATCCTTCCATCTAATAATCATGGAAGATTGGACAAGAAATAACTTTATGAGGGAGATCTTGTCCATCTCCCAATGTACTTGAAAAGTACCAATCTTTGTCTCAAGGCCTCACATGGTGACACTTGTCACAATCCTAGCCCTTGAGAGGTCAACTCTCACCACATCCTCTCCCATGGTGACACTTTTCACAGCCACAAGAGTTGATATGTCTCAACACAACTCAAACCTTGATCTTCAACTTTCCATCCTAGCCCTCCATTCCATCCACCCCTCTCAAATGACTATCATTTAGCCATTTTTCACAATCATAATGCAAACACACATCCTTGATAAATTGCATGGTGTTATGCTGTTAAAATTTACCTAGAGCACACATCAAAATTGACATCACCAGGGAAATCTACACAACAAGCTTGTCATCATACTATGTTTTTGTCAAATTTAGAGAAGGTGTGAGCTTTTAGCCCTAATCCAATTTTTTTTTTAATTTTATGTTTGTTTGGGGATTTTTGTGTAATTTCCATTCACTTAAGAAAGTAAAATCACTGCACATAGGTTAATATACCCACTTTGCAACCCTTTGAGTACATCTATCACAGCTTTCTACTCTTTGTCAAATGGGGTTCCAAGAGGTTGGTTTGGAGGTCAATATTGGATGGAACCATAAGGTGGTATTTGTTTGCAGCTAACATGGAATGAGCTCATTTATAGAATATTTTGTTGATGTTTTGGTGGATTTAGGTGTGGTATGTGTTTTTGATGTGTTGATACATATATGGGGTAAAAATTGAAGTCATGGGTGTATATGATGTTTTTGGATAAGATGATATTGGCTGATAAGTGAATGTGGGTAGATATAATATTTTTATATAAGATAATATGAGTGGATAGAAGTTTGAATCATAAGGTATATGGGATGAATTTTTTATTATGTTTGATTTTTTTTTAGATAAAAAGTGAAGTATGTGATTGGATTAGCCTTGTCATGGGTGAAATTGAAGATGGAGGTTGATTTGAGGAAGGATAAATACATATCAAATGGTGTGGATGGAATTTTGATTCTTGAAGGTTGTTGTTTTGGGTCTTGATATGATGTTGAAGTTAGGTTGTCCATAAAATGGTGGAAAGATGATTCTTGTTATGGAGGATTAGAAGATGGTCTATGGGGAGAAGTGAAAGGAGGTGAAACACTATCTCCTACTTATTGATTGGCTAGAAGTTTATGAGATAATTGTAGGGGAAGATGACCCCTATATTGTTAAGGATACTTGATATAGTTGTTTCCTCATGGATTACATCATGAATTTTTGATGTGTCATAGTGAGGGGGAGTATGGTTACCTCATTAAAAATATTATAGTAAATACTCCTTATCCATATCAATAAGGTGATTCATCAAGATATGAATGCTATCATTTTAAATGAAATATTAAAAAACAGGTGAGTACTCAAGTTGATTGATAATAATTTTTGGATTATTTGAGTTGTCATGATATGTTTGATGGGATAAGGATTAGCCTTGCAGATTGTGCTAATAATTAGATCCAATAGGTTTAGTGGTGTGTTTCTCCATGATTTGTTTTGGTTAGTATTTAGTGATGGGTGGCATAAAGGGATAACTTATATTGTTTGGGGTGATTTTGAATGACTTTGATGTGTTTTTATAAAGGCTAGTTTGTGTTTTGGAAGACAAGTGAAGGTATGTTGGATGAAGGGATAAAATGGGTTTGATTTGAGGATGTTTGATCTAATTTAATCTCAATACCTTAGGTTTGCTTTAGGATTTATGTGGATTGTTTATTTTACTAATTAATATAGGGAAAATTTCTTAAAAAATATTGTCTTGGAGTGACTTTTTGGATGGTTGATTTCCCTACTTGAGATAGGTAAAGTCCCAGGCTAGGTTGATTTGGATTATCTACTTAGGATAGATAAAGTTCTTAAGAAAACTAAAATTTGAGGATGGTAGTTGGACTTATTTAAGATCTTAATTTCAAACTTATTATGGATTTAAGATATAGGGGTTTCTTGGACTTGTATTTGGGTTATAAAAGGTGGATTAAGACCTTGGATTGTGGATAAATTTTGGATTTGGATAATGGCTTAAATAAGGATCGTGATTTAGATTTTTGGATGTTATTGTGGGGTTTTAATGTTAGAAAGTGGATTTATTAGACTAGCCTATTCAAACTTTAAAATTAGATTTTTAAGGGGATGTTTGTAAAAAAATTAGATTTGAAGGATAATCACAATTTTCTCACAAGAAAAAATAAGTACATAAAAATCCTAGACTATTAAAGTGGGAATATGCATCAATCTAATCCCACAAATATACCTTTTCCAGGTATGGAATGTAGGGCTAATGATGAGGTATTATTTTTTTCTTGATCATCTAGGATCACTCACAATGGTAGGAGGGGAGAGCATACATGGCCTATAAACCAATTTATAGGGGGCACATGTGAGTAATTTCCCAAGGATAATCACTTACTAGTGCATTAAAACCAAACACAACTAATAGGTCATATAGAGGGTTATAGAAGATTATGAGGGGATGTTGTCAATATACTTGAAGGTACTCGAGATTGATTTTATGAAATGAGATGGTATGTCTATTAGATTGGTGGGAGAGGGTAACCCATTCCCTTCTTCACTTTGTAAGGTATAAAGTCCTTTCAAGTCTAGCTTAATGAAAAGTCCTCCAAATAGAATAGTCTTTTGTTTCTCTCCAAAAAAAGTATACCCTATCAGAACATGAGGTTTCAAATCACCTCCTTGATGATGAAATCCATAGTAGGACTACTAACAGAAAGAAATACTAAGTATTTTTTAATCTCTAAGATCACATTGTAGCACAAGAATAGACCATACACAATAGACTCTCTTAGTTTCTAAGCTAAAAAAGAGATGATAAAATGATGTGTTTAATCTCCAAGATCAATAATAAATGTGAGAATATAGCATATTCATCAAAGTATCCCCACAAACACAGAGAACATATTCTTTCCCTTAGAAAATTTAAGTGTGTGACTATATTAATAGAAAAGGATAAGTTCTTGGATGGTCAATCATACAAAAAATTTGATAGTATTTTGTATAGTGTATTTGACATATGATTGAGCTACAAAACCTTGTCAGTACTAGCAAGTTACACTCACAATTAACATTAAAATCATAGGAAAATAACTAAAATATATTTTAGAACACATACATTGATAAAAAGTAGACACACTAGATCACATAATGTATACCTCAACACAAAATGAAAATGAAAAAATGGAGAAAAATTATCTTTACCATTTTTACATATGCATACATTGATTTACATACGAAGAAATGTCAATTCAAAGTCACATACATCGATTTACAAGGGCATAAATATTGATTCAAATTTACATATATCAAAATAAGAAGCAAATATGATGAAGCATATACTTGTGTAATAAAATGATAAATACTAAATAAATTCCTCAAAATATCATAAAAACTTGTAAACCTGAGAATGGTGAGTGATGAAAAATAAGGAACTAGTGCACTAAGGAACCAATCAAATTTAGGTTTGTAATCTTATTCTTAACCCAATGAAAGAAAAATTGGGTTAGTGAGTTGATAGAAGTTAGGGAACCACAATATGCAAGGTTTGAAATGATTAAAATTAAGGATTTGTAGCTAGGTGCAAATACACCAAATGAGGAATTGTAGACATTGTGTGATGACAAAAAAAAATGTCACAGGTGCAAATATGTTGAAATGTGCTAGGGGCCAAGAAACATGATTTAAACCTACAAAATAGATGTTACTCTAAAACCAAAATGATCAAATGTGCATACAAATAGTTTAATGGCAATATAAGCTTCAATTTGGCTAAGAAACCCAAAGTAAAAATCCCCTAAAATGGTAAAATATTATATTTTAACACCAAGGGTAGTTGTGCCAATTTTTAGACTAGATATAGTGTGTCAAAGTGAACACATTGATTCATGAAGAAAAAAAAATTGAGCTAAACTTATGGATTAAAGACAAAAAGTATCTACAAAAATTAAGTTGACCTACACCAAATTTGTTAGAAAAGGCACAAATCAACCAAAAGACCAGAGAACCCTATAAAAATAGTGAAAGAGTATAAACAATTTATAAGAAAAGTTAAAAGTAAATGATGGTTGTTTGGTTGTGAAATATTTAGGTTGTAGACATAAACAATGTAGCATGGGTAGATACATTGAATCATGCTACACAAATATATAAAGCAAGGTTAAACATGTCAAACTAATAATCTATAACATTAAATTCACATAACACTTCAAAGAAAAAGATTATTTTAGGGATATGGGTCCCACTAGGTGTGTCAGAATATGGAAAATAGAGAATAAAGCATAAAAAATTAAGCCTTTACCTTACACCCATTTACATCTTCATTTAAGCCAAAGAAGTAATTGCACCCAAATTGAAAGATCTTAAACCAAGCCTCTTCAATACCTTTGGTTTACACATGGAAAATGTGTATATGCTCAAGATTAGGATACAAAATTATAGCTATGTTGATTACTTGCTCAAGAAGCTTAACTTTGAATCATGTATTGTCTATGTAAGTGATGGATTTGATCTTGAGTTTATAGGTTTTTGCTAGGATGGATGGGGGATATTATTTGATCTTGGATCATGAATTAATTCTCATTGGTGTTGGAGTGGATGTGTAGAGATTGCAAAAATTACCTAGTTGTCTCATATTGATTGATGAGTTAACTAAATTTATTTGAGTAGATAACTCTTTTTATTTATTTGTTGGTTTATCATGATTTTTATTAAATTATTTATTGATAATGATTTTATTTCAATATTTGAATATTTGGTGGGTAAATGATTTTAATAACATTTTGTTTCCACAGTCCATGATCATTAGTAATCAAGATTTTTGGATTAAACTGTGTGCGATTTTTTCCATCCTAAATAAAAAAACGTTTCGGATCATACTCCATGATCCATCATCAGGATGATTAGCAGATAGAGAGAGAAATGAAGAATAGATAGCAGACTTGGATAGAAATAGGGGAGAGGTTGGTGAGGGAAGGATGTGAGTCACGCAAACCAAAAAAGAAGAGAAATTCAAGGGGAGGAGAAGGATGATAGGAGAAAATTAAAGAGAGAACCTAGAAGAACATAAAACAATACAACTAAAGGACATCAAACCTTTAATTAGAAGAATAGAGCACAGAACCAAACAGAGAAAATCACATAGAGAGGGGACAAAAGTTTAAAAGAGGACACTAGGATAAAAATAGAAATCAAAGTAGACAAAAGAATTGAAAGGAGAAAGAAAGAGACAAAGGAAAATAAAATAGAGAAAAACACGAAAATAAAATTCAATAAGTGAAAGACACAAGATTAAGAGAAACAAGATCTAAATTATAAAAGAAAAGATCAATGATATTTAGGCGAGAAGTCTAACGTAAATAAAATTCTAACCTAAAATAAAATCTTAAAACTTAAAATAAAACAAAACAAGTTTAAGAGAAACTTAATATAAAAGTATATTATTTACTAGTGAGATATATTTAAATAAAAAAACGTTTCGGATTATACTCCATTAAAATCAATTAAATAATAAAGATTATTTAATTAATTTAATTTTGGTAAAGGTGGATTAATTGAGATAGGATGATTTATTTTAATGAGTGGATGAGTGATGATATTTTAGTCTACAAGCATCTTTTCATTTTTTTTGGAAGGTTTGGAAGAAAGTGTGTCAATTTTTGAAATCAATTAAATAATAAAGATTAAGATAATAAAGAAAGTGTGTCAATTTTTGAAAAACAATTAAATAATAAAGATTATTTATTATAATAATGATTTATTTAAAATCAATTAAATAATAAAGATTATTTAATTAATTTAATTTTGGTAAAGGTGGATTAATTGAGATAGGATGATTTATTTTAATGAGTGGATGAGTGATGATATTTTAGTCTACAAGCATCTTTTCATTTTTTTTGGAAGGTTTGGAAGAAAGTGTGTCAATTTTTGAATTAGAGCGAATCTTCATTACAACATGGTTTTAGTTTTGCTTCATCTTCTATTTGGTGGAATATACAATAATCCAATTTCATGAAAAAATAATTCGCTATCAAGTTTGCTAAATTAATCAATTCAAAGATATTTGGGATGTCTCAAGGTTGTAACGGTCCTCCTAGTAAATCATCAAAGAGAATTTTGATTTGAGTAGTAATTATTAGCAATCTATTTTGTTTGTATAATCCCTTGTACCTCCTAACTTAACTATTAAACTTTACCCTCTTTATCACGAGTAACCTTTTCAAGGGTTAAGGGTGGCTTTGTGTCATCATTTCTCTCTCTTTCTTTTAAAATATATTTACCTTTTCCTTCTCCCCACACTTTCCTTAACTCCTTATCTCAATCCAAAATGAGAGGTGCAAGTTCAATAATAAATATTAGACTAGGTTAAATGCTCAAATTTGAAAATGTTATATTTAGGCTAATGCTCAAATGCTTGTTTAGATTTTAATACACTAGAAATTACTTGTTGGTGAAAAACTAAATACCTTGTGAATCCATCTTATTAAATGTCGCTTTTGTTATACTAAAGAATCTTTGAAACAATGATTTTGGGACTACATTTCTGAAAAATACATTGGTTCACTATCTTCAAAGATATACTTAATATTTTTGTCCATCACTTAAGTTGGAAAGAGGTTTTATTTGGAATAGATGTGAATAATGATATTATTGCTAATTCTATGAGACGCGATTCTTTTACATATTTAAAAATTCAAATGTTCAACTACTCTTATGATTATATTCATCCAAAAGTAAAATTGTAAAGCTCAACATCTTTTTAAAATTACATCATTTCTATGTCAATCTTAGGGGTTGTATTATAGCCAAATCAACATCTTTCAAAGAAATTTCCTTAGAAATGAATAGAAATGTGATAAGACGAATTACATAGAGTAGGGGAGAGGACCCAATAGTTGGCACCCTAACTTCGCGCTTCTAATTATCCTACATGGAAATTTCAAATCACTCCCAATTTTGTACAACAACTTACTTGGCAAGTCCCCTGCTATAGCTTTCTTTTTAGGGCCACATCATCAAATATGATGCCACATCAGCATGTTTTTTGTCAAGATGTAGTTTACCAATACTTGTGCATTCACATCATGGGTATTTGAGCGCTGATGTGGCATCACATGATTGGTTGCTTTTTAGATCAAAGGAAGTCATTTTGTTTAATTATAGATAGTCATGTCAGAACTATTGATCCAATATTAATAAAAATATTGGATATTATATAAACAACTACTATCACAACTATTGAAACATGCTCAACTACTGGGTATTTGCTTGGATTCTTATTTGGAGTGGGTTATGTTAGGGCAAAGAATGCAGAAACTTTTCCGTTCTAGTCAGGAGTCTGCCCTTGTACTGATTGTCATGCAGTCTAAGCAGGCTCTTCGTTTGTCATGTACTTTGATTTAAAGCTCATACTTTTTCAAAGTCTTGCTCTGAAACTGTCCTCGAAGACCACCCTGTGACCGTTTGCAAACCGGATAATAATGACTGTCGTCTTGTAAAGCAGTATCTGACGTATGAAGTTCAGTGGGGTTCCTTTGTTTGTTGCAGGTTTAGTATGTGTTTCAAACATTTTGCAATTGGGTTTCCTTCATGATGTATTCACAGTCTTTGCCTTTTGGTTTTTCTTCAGATCTTTATTACTCAACGCCCAGTTGACTTACTCCTGGGGCTAAGTGAAAAAACAGCACTTTTGGTTCGATATTACAACTGTCTGCTCCATTATGACACCATTACAGATACTGGGCAACAATTGCTAGAAACAAAGGTGGTAGGTACAACTGATGAGACCAAACACCATTAAACTTTCTGTCTACAAACTCAAGTGTTTTCTGTATATCATGGTTGCGTTGTCCTTATCAACCATACAAAAACTTCCAAAGAGAGAAACGTACTGGTCATGGTTTGCAACACTAAAATAGAAATCTGACCACCACTCTGCAAGAAACTGAGTTTACGTACGCTTGTGGGCAGGATTCTCTGAAACATCCTTTTCTGCCCGCAGAAGCCATTATAACGTACTTACCTACATCTAAAACATTCACGAGAAGTAGCAGAGTGTCCTGTCCCTTCATGCCTGCCATACTCTTCAATGGTACAACATAGAGCCAGCTGGTGATTGCTGAGTTAACAGGATTCAATCGTATTACCTACTCACTGGAGTGCACTGTATTTTGTATGTGTACGAAGACTGGATGTATATAAATGGAGACTGAGCAGAGCAATCGCAGCTTCCTTTGCATAGCAATGTAGTAAAAGTTTATAAACTGAATATTATCAAGAATATTATCAAGTGACTTTACCAGGCTAACCAACCCACACCACCATTGCTTTGAATTCTTTTTTACTTAACCCCTTGTTGAGATATTTATGAGTGAAAAACGAGAAATTTAAATCCTTAAGTTTATAGTTTCTTTAAAAAATATGTCTATTGTATTTTGGTTTTTATTACACAATCATGGTGCCATTTAACTATGGTAGTACCATTTTGACCTTCTATGCAGTTGTGTGTGGCTTAACTTCACTAATGTAAATAAATGGTGAATAATAATACAACTTAGAGAGCTTAGTTGAAGATCCAACTTAATTGGCTCAAAATTGGGGTAAAGCCTCCAATGATTTTGTTTACTATTATCAATGGGTCTTCTAGGTGTAATAATTTCCTTCACTTGAAGGTTATCAATCCACTCAATAGTGTGTGAATGTGGTCACCATTAGGTTTTTTTTCCTTGTAACAAGCCTTCCGTGACCAACATCTCACTCTAGTATATCTTTATGAATCAACTTTCTTTATGTCTAGTGATAAAACCCCTAGTCATGGCAACTTCACATTTGAATTTTATAAAGCATTATGGGATACAACCAATCTCAACATCTAATGTTGGGATTAAGGTGTCTCAATCTTTACAAGTCTTAGCATTTGTTTTATTGATTTATTATTTATTTTATCTTAATGTTTTATTCCTATTAAGTTGTATCACTTTGTGGGACTTACCAAGTGAGGTGGCATCCTCATGGAGGTGATGTGTATGACATGGTTGCACAAATTGTGGAAGTACACATCCCACTTGATGGACCCCATCCTATAGCTAATTTAGTGGATTCTATTAGGGTGTAAGAGTTCATATGACAAATTATGATGGGATCTTGTGACAAGGTTGATTTATGACTCATTATGACAATGGAAGAGTTAACTATGAAAAATGAGTTACATGTAATTGTGGTGCCTATGCATGTAAGGAGATTGCATGCATGTAGACACATTGCATGTGTGAGGGGTCCTATACATGAGGAGATGGGAATTGAAAATTGGTGATGCCAATTAGGTGGGTCCTACTTATGATATTGCACTTCATGCAAGTTTGTTGCAGGCATATCAAGGAGACTCAAGACATGCATGTAGGCATTGGATTGTGCCATGTAGCAATCCTAGGCATTCATCTTCTCACATGGCGTTGCATATATTTGGTACTTGGTTAATTTGCAAGTAGTACAAGTTTGAAGATTTAGAGATAATGTTATGTTGTTAGAACCACTCTAGAATGGTTGAAGACTCCTGAATGAGCAAGTAGCTCTATGATTGTATTGTAACCTCTTTTAGATTATTGATAATACAAAGAGTTGTGCTTTTAGAGTGTGGGGTTTTTCTCCCAAAAGGGTTTTCCTCGTGTAATCAATGCATTATGGTATATTGTTGATTTGCATGTTTTATTTACATTATCTGAATGTCCATCTAAATTTATAGTTAATAAGGGTTTAAAATATTTCTCATTCTCTCCCCCACTTAGATTGGTGTAAGAATCTACTTCCACTTACTCAACTTCCTTTTAGTTGGTATTAGAGCCTAACTAGTTTTAATCTAATTGTTGGGTTGAAGGGTTTTTTGCACTAATCTTTGTTTGAGTGGAAGTGTTTGCAAAAGCATTTTTTTGACCTCGTTAAAAGAGAACGATGGTAAGGACATCTACAAGGATTGAGATGGAAAAATTCAATAGCGGAAATTTTGAGTTGTAGAAGCTTAAAATAGAGGAAAATTGGAAGTTAATAGATCATAAATCCATGGGTTTTATAAGAATTTATTTGGAAAACTCTGTGTTGTTGAGTGTCCATGAAGAGAAGACTACAACAGGCATTTGGAAGAAGATTGGTTAAATTTATCAAGAAAAATCCTTGGTAAATAAGTTATTCCTAAGAAAGAAGTTGTATTCTTTGAGGATGGAAGGAGAACATGTGGTTGATCATTGAAATAACTTTAACATTCTCATTGTCCAAGTGGATTTTGTTGGTGTGAAGATCAAGGATGGGGATTATTGCATGGAATTGATATGTTCTTTTCTAGACACATGGGATCACCTTGTCATGGTCATTGAGAATACCACTACCACCTTCAAGATGGATGAAGTGGTTGCATCATTACTTTTTGAAGAGATATAGAGAAAATATTTTGAGATGGATAAGGATTCCCTTTATGTTTATGGTAAATCAAAAGAGAAACAAAAGAGGAAGGAAAAGGATTCAAAATCCAAATCATTGAGGAGATATAAGTCTCCTAGAAAGTAAGGAAAAATGTTGGAACTGTAGTAAATTTGGTTATTTTCTCAAAGAATGTGAGGAGAAAAAGAAGAAAAGAAAAAAAATCTTTGATTTTGACTCAAATAAAAACACTCAAGGTGATGCATATGCCTTTGTTGCAGCATTAGCAATGTTTGCATTTTAAGATGTGCAATTGATAGACATAGGTGCATCATTTCATATGACCTCACATAGGGGTTGGTTATCAAAGTATGAATAATTTGATGATGGGAAGGTGCATTTGGGTGATGACTCTCATCTGAGGTGTTTTTGTCATGTAAGATTCAAGATTACATCCCTTGATGGTAGAGTGAACAGGGCTCAACAGTGTGTTGTATATCCATGGTTTGGCATGAAACTTATTTTCAGTGAGAAAATTGAATGATGTGGGTGTGAAGGTGTTCTTCTTGACTAGAGGATGTAAGATGACAAGAGGAGCTATGGTCTTGGTGAAGCGTGTTTAGATTGGAACCTTGTTCATTTTAATAATTCTTTCAATATGTTAAAAAAAATACCTTTAGATTCTTCATCCTCACCATTGGAACCAACAATGAAGAAATTAATTGCATCAACTTCTGATGGTCATGCATTTTGGGCACCTAAGGGTGCTCATTCCTTGGAGATGAAGCTTCCATTAGAGAAGACAATGTTATGGCACCAAATACTCAACCATATTGGTGAGAAGGGTCTTAGATCCATAAAAAAAATTCCTCATAGAGGTTCTTGATGATTGTAATCTTGAGTTTTATATATACGAACATTACATTTATGGAAAATAAAATTGTGTTCAATTTTATTCTAGTTATCATAAATCTTTTACCAGGCTAACCAAACCACACCAACATTGCTTTGAATTTGTATTTACTGAATCCCTTGTTGAGATATCTATGAATGAAAAACAAGAAATTTAAATCATCTATGAATTAAGTTATTTTATTTTATTTTATCTACTTAGGGTAAGTTTATAATTTCTTTTAAGAAAATGTCTATTGTATTTTGATTTTTATTACCCAATCATGATGCCATTTAACTATGGTACTACCATTTTGACCTTCTTTGTAGTTGTGTGTGGCTTAAAACTTTGCTAATATAAATAAATGGTGAAAAATAATACAACTTAGAGAGCTTAGTTGAAGGCCCAACTTAATTAGCTCAAAATTGGGGTAAAGCCTTCAATGATTTTTGTGAAATTCATTTGGGCTTGTTGAGTTTCACATAAGATTAAGAAAATCAAGGAGTGACTGTAAACTCTCTAAAAATTTTAGAATTCTTCAAGATTTTTTTTACTATTATCAATGGGTCTTCTAGGTGTAATTTCCTTCACTTGAAGGTTATCAATCCATTCATTAGTGTGTGAATGTGGTCCCCATTAGTTTTTTTCCTTGTAGCTAGCCTTTAGTGACCAACACCTCACTCTAGCACGTGTTAGGGGTCCTAAAGGAACTCTCGTAAATTTCCTTTGTCCCTGGTTTTTTTCCTATTTTTTGACCTTTTAAATGATGTATTCCTTTGTTAGCTTGCTTTAACCTTGTCCAGGGTTTCTATTTATGCAAAAACCCTTTTAAAACCCTAGCTTCTAAAATACCCTTGCACTTTTGATGTAAACTTATGTTGACCTTCTATTCTATTTTTTATTCATTTGAGTAATAACTTATGTGATTTAACCTTGTAAATTGACCGACCCTATCAACCTAAGATCACCGGTTGAATAGTTACCTTTTAATGTTTGGTTGAAATATTATGCAAAGTCCTAAGTTTGAATTCCTTATGATCTTATGTCACATTCATCCCCTAGGCATGTCCCTTTTAAGAATAACTTTATTGCATGTGCTTAAATGTATCACTTAAATTCTAAAAATTGGCGCAACCCTAGACACATGTCGCTCCTACAATACATCATGTTCATCCTTTTTAGCACATTCTTATTTCCATAGCGTGTAGCTGAATTGCATTGGGTTGGAATAAACTCCAAAGAGACATGTGGCAGAATTTCATTACATTATGGTGCCTCTTTGCATTGCAGTTTTATGAAGGAAGCACAAAATAAAAATGCACAAGGTGTATTACGTCATAGCCAAGATAGATGCCAGTAAGGGGTTGTATCACATAGTTATAATTGTTGAATGCATTGAATACTGAGAAGGGGGTGAATTAGTATTCTGCTAACATAATTAATTTATAACCAACCATTAGTCAATCCACAACTAACTACAATAGTAACCCATATCATAGAATGAATCATAACACATTGACACTAGGATTTTTACGTGGAAAACCCAAACAGGGATGAGGGTTAGCTCACAATATATTATAACCAAACATAAGATATTACATGGCTCACTACCAGGACTCATTGTCCTTGAAAGGCTCACAAGCTCATTACGAAAATATGGCTTATTGCCAGAATACAAAAAGAAGTATGGCTCACCACTAATAATGAATTGAGTAAGTACACCTAGAATGTGCAAAGATCAGTTCTAGTTAAGCACTAGATTATCAAGATTCTATTTCAGTCTTACATATACACAAAATACCTTCACATCACTATGTATTGCTTCACTTCTTCAATCCTTTCTTCTTCGCATCACTCTCTCACTATCACCTCTCTACACTTCAACACCATCTACTTATATATGATTGTCTCTTTCAATATTAACTAGGCCGGGTTGCATAACACATGATGACTTGTCGACTTAATTCAAAAAAAAATTGGTGCATACAACAAATCATATGGATTGGGTCGGCTTGGACCAATTGAGAAATATGTTACCCAAAAAGATAGCAATCCAGAACACTGTCAAAGTAGGAAAAAATGTCAAACTTCTATCGTAAAGGAAACACAACCAGATCAACCAGAGTGCTGAAAAAACATGTGTATAGCCATATTTGATACAACATATCAACATATCAAAAAATTATGGGGATCCTTTCAACTGAGAGAATTTTTGGATTGAATTACCAAACAGTGTTGGCATCAATGACAACAAACCCAGAGATTACCCTCTTCATTCTTCCAACAATCTCCCCTTTTGTCATTGATGGCAACATGTGCCCAAAACATAATAAGATATGCTTCAGAACAAAATTATCCCCTTAACAGATATATATAGAAAATGTGACAATATGTACAAATTTTTCTTTCACCTTTTCTCCCCCTTTGACATCAAGGATAAAGGACAGGAAGAAAAAAAACTTTAGAGCAGGAGTAGGGGGCACCCTAAAGCTTGTAAGAAACACTTCCCAAGATAACTTTTCACCATCCCAGACATCCTTAGCTTTGGAGAGGGTTTTATATAAATATTCTAATTCTGCTAGAGACTCTTCTACTTCTTCTTGGGTGGATGGAACTACACTCATCCTTTCAATTTTTCTGCCTCAATTAAAGTATTTGATATAGAGAGATGTTTGGCCATAGCCAAGTCTCCAAGTTGAACATTTTTTCTCATAGCATCTTCTTTGTTTCTTTGAAGGATGAAAATTTTCCTTTGAAGATCTACAATAGACATCCATCCAACATAGTTTATGTCACCTAACCCCTTATAGTTCCTGGATGCATTTGCAAGTTGAGTTTCAATAGAATCCATTAAATCTTGGATACCCTTAGTGGCTTTCGACCACTTCATACAGTAAACAAATAACAGATGGGACTCTTCATCACATTCATTTACTTCCTTTAGGATTTGCAAGACATTTTCACATGTAACTGTACATTTTTCTTGTAAAAACAACAATCTTTTCTATATCAAACTCAACTCTACCTCTTTTGTAGTCTATTCCTTAAGCTTGGATGTAAGTTCTTTGACTGATACAACCATGAGTTTCATATTTTCAATTGGTGCTAGAGAGTTATCTGTTAAGACACCGAGGGCAGTTTCTTGTAGAGCTTTAATAGCTCCCTGTATCAAAACATTTCCCTTTTCATATGTCTCTGCAACATCTTTTGTGATAGGGGTAAGAGAAGTATCACTCAATTTAATTCTATCACGTAGTACAGTTCTTATCAAGTCCTCATACCTTGAGTGAGATGGAAGCTTAACTAGCTGAGGTGGAATTGTAGGTTGAATTACTGTTTGGCTCAAAAGAAGACCTTTAAGAGTACTTCCAGATGACTCTTCGGATTGCATTGACAATTTAGGTCCTAGAGGAGTCTCAACAACATTGACTTTCAACTCTTTCTCTTCCTTTTCTTCTTCTTTTTCTCTTTCTTCTTCTTCATTTTCTTCGGATGACTTTCCAAAGGGTTTATCTTTGTCTTCTTTCTTCCTTCTGTCCTCGTCATCTTTTCCATTCTTTTTCTCATTTTCCTCATTCTTCTCACCTTTGCTTTCCTCATTCTTGTTTTCGGTAGGTTCCTGATGCCTCTCTTGTTTGTCATCTAAATGCCTTTCATGATGATCACTTGACCACTTACTAGTAGTTTATTCTATGTCAGTCAGAGGGATAGGGGTCTCTGAGACACCAAGGGTTTCCTCAACAGTTTCCATGATTGGATTATCCATTTCTTCTATGAAAGTAGCAGGTTCCTATAACTGAACATGGTGGGATGAAGAAATGGTTCTTGCCCCAAGTTTCCTTGCAACTTGCTTGATCACTTCTTGAGTATCTTTCCTTACTTTTTCCATGTATTCATCTTCTCTAGTCATTATCATATTTACTCTCTGCTTAACTCTAAAAAAATTAGAGCATTCTTTCAGCAAATTAATAGCTTCAATGTCAAAATGGGTAGAACTAATGGATCTTAAAGCCTCTTTTCTTATCTTTTCTTCAATATTTAAGGCTTTTTGTCTTCTAAGCACTAATGCTTTCCAAAAAAATTTAGTCACTTTTGACTATATGACTTCCATATTTACATTACAAATAACCATATAATGAACAAATGCATTGATTATAGTTTCCTTCCCTTCATTATTGACTTCATTAAATAATTTTGCAGTCGACAAAAGATCACAATCAATCATGTTGTTCACTAAAGCACTCATATCTAAAGATGGATGATCTCTTACAAGGGAAGATTCAGGTAGGTCCTTCACAGGATCAGATGATCTTTCTTCATTCTTCCTCTCGTGCACATGAATCTGGTAAGCATCCCTAGCTTCTTCTGATTCCTCATTTGTAAATATATGTACATTGGTTCTAGCTTCTTCTTACAAGTACTGCTCTTCTTATTTCTTTTCAGCTAGGGTTCTTCTTCTAAACTGAGCTCTATTTCTTCTAAAAAAACATCACTTAGATTTTCTTTTCTATCAAACTTTTGTTTTACTCTTCTTTTCCTTGAAGCAGTGGATTATGCAGTAGGAGTTGTTTCCTTTCTCTTAGATGCCATGGTGCTAGGACCGATAGGGGCATCCACCTTGACAAGTGCAGGGGACTCTATTATTTCCTTTTTCCTTTCTCAACATTTGTAGAACTAGGAGATGTTGGGACAACACCGGAGGATAATCTTCTAGACTTCCTAGGACCAGAGGGTTGTTTAGCAGTTTTTACTTTTCTATCATCTAGGGCCTCCTTCAAAATTTCCAAGTCTTCCTTTGTGTAAGCTTGTCCTTCAAAGAAAGCATCAATATTATTCTTTCTTTTGGATGCAGTTGCCTCCAAATGCACTTCTGTATATTTTTCTCAATATGTTCCATGCCTAGGAAGAGAGGGATCTTTACGACTATCCAACAATATCTCAATATACCCCTTTGCAATTTTTTTTCAATTTCATACCCCAGTGGTTCAATCCATCAAATTCTGGGTTCAACTGCCTCAATGATGCATTCATCAGTTGATACAAGGAATGTTATTTCCTTCTCATAGTTCTTCACCAAAATCCTTGGAATCTATTCTCTATCATGCATTTCATTTTGAAAAATAGCAAAGAAGGCAATCAAGGCATTGTTTTGTGCCCTAAGTCTCCTAGACTGCGCAAATGATCAAATATATGATGTGCTATTGGCCTATTGACATCCCAATTTATCCATTTCCATCATGGTAGCTCCTTCAGAAAATAGAACAACAAACATACAACTAGAGTGCCATACTTGAAAGCATGCTTCTTTGTCTTGGTTTCATTTAGATTTTCCATAAGTTGTATCCTAAGCAACTCACATAGGTCAAATTCCTTTCCTTTTTTCACCATTTTGTATGCAGTATGGATAGTTGTAATAGAAACAAAATTTTCCTTGTTGGTAAAGTAGATTTTATGCCCAATCATGATGGTAGCATATTTGATGACAAGGTTTGTTATAGAATTTGTGGCTAAGGCTCTTCCATCAAAGGTAGCACCAGTCAACCTTGTCACCTCATCATTTTTCATGACTTTTAGTACTGGAAAGGGTCCAGTATCATAGAGACCAGTCACTGCATGAATTTCCTACTTGTTAATAACACCTAGTGCATTTACCCATATAAGATTATTGTGAACCCTACTAAGGGCCATCCTCACAAACTTTGTTTCGCTTTCACTATAGAAGTTTGGAAACTAGTTCCAAACATTCAATCTCATCCGAACTAGGTTTTCATTTTCTAGTTTCAGCAAAAGCTCATCATTTGTTAGCTCATTATCCCATAAATCTTTTAGCTCCTGGTGGTTGAATTCATCCAATTTTCCATGAATGTAGGTCCTAGTATCCTCAATGGGTAATACATTACTTGGGATGTGCGAAAACGTACCCATGGGATCATTCTCATATACTTTCCATGAAACTCCCTTAAATTTTGGTTGGGGTCTCTCAGATGCTTCCACAAGAGTGGGGGTGGCCATTGTCCTTAATTGATTCAAAAAGGATTTTTAACAAAGACCTTCTTCAACAAAAATTATAGAGTATGGATAACACGAAGTACCTTTTTCTGTTTCACAGAGAACTAGGGTTTTGATACTTTGAGTTGCTTTCAACACACTTTAGCTTTCACTCCTTTTTCCAAACACACTAATGCACTTTACCTTAGCTTTGACCCTTGCTTTATTACTTATAAATTTTACTCTAACTCACATTTATTGTACTTCAATCCCTCCCCTTTTAAAAAAAATTCTTTATGAAACACATAATGCTAAATCATGAGATGCTCCACAATTCTCTAGATCCACTTGTTTTCTACTAGAATTTTCTCCAAAGACTTCTGATTGACAATTCTTATTACATATTCGCGTGTCACTACTTGAAACTTCATAGGTCAGGGGATTTTAAGATTTCTTTGTAACTGCTCCCCCTGAAGCCAATACTTGGTTCAGTTCTCGGTAGGGGTATCTACACTGAATGTAGATACATATGTAAGTAACTCATTCTTTTTCATAGGTTTTTCCTTCTTTTTCCAAAGCTTTTCCATTTGTTTCCTTACTTCAGTTGGGTCAACTTTGTTTATTGGTTTGATTTATGTTCCAGATTAGGTTTGTTCCCAGTTTTATTTCTGTAGAATTTTGAGATGTGTCCTAATTTGTTACAAGTGTAACACACAACATGTCTTCGATGAATTTGAATCATATTTATCCTTGATCTACACTGGTTTTTCTTATGTTCGATAAGATTACATGTGTAGCAATGACCTTGAAATGTTTGAATCCTTCTACTAGCATTGAATCTATTCAACACCATCTAACTTCTACAGGTGTTGACTTCTACATTCGCTAGCTCTATGTCCATACTTATTGCAAGCAAAAAATTGCCCAATAAAGAATCCAATATTTTGACTCATTCCATTCTGATTCATTCTACTTCTACATTTTATTGCTTTATGTCCAAATTTATTGCATGATAAACAAAAACCATTGAAAGATGGGTACCTTTGAGCATTAGGTTGTCAAATGGGAATCCTTTCGGTATTGATCCTTTGACTCTTGATTTGATGAATGTTACCTTGAAACTTCCTTTGACTATTTTTTTTGTTGGATATTGGTTTTTCCTTTGAGTTTTGTCCTTCTTCAAGACCTAGACCAATTTTATCCTTGGAAGGTTTTTGAGATGCAGTCAAATCATTAAGCATTGTAGAGCTTGTTTTAAATTTTTCTTCATAACCCTTCACCTTTGTGGGATTAGATATTAGGGTTACCACTTGCTCAAGCTTTGTGCATTCATCATTTTTATTCTGGATCTCAACCTTTTGAAACTCCTCAATACATTTTCCTTCTTCTATTTGCACCTTTAGTCCATTTCTTTAGTCCATTTTCAATTTATCATTGACTTCTTTATGTCTTTCTTTGAATTTTTTTATCTTCTCTCTCAACTTTTTGATACACTCATTTGCTTCCTTTAGGTTTCCTTTCAGAGTTTATTTTTCATCTTCACTTTTGTCTAATTATTTAAGTGCAAAATTGATTTCCTCGGATATAGAGTTTTCTTTTGGAGGAATAGGATAAATTTTGTTAGCCATGTATTCAAATTCTGGGACCTTCATCAAGCTATAAGACTTCTCCAGAGGAACCAAGCTCTAATACCAATTGTTGAATACAGTTAGTATTCTGCTAACATAATTAATTACTAACCAACCAATAGTCAATCCACAACTAACTGCAATAGTAACCCATATCATAAAATGAATCATAACACATTGACACCGGGATTTTTTATGTGGAAAACCCAAAAGAGGAAAAAAAATAGTGAGGATTAGCTCAAAATATATTATAACCAACCATAAGATATTACATGGCTCACTACTAGGACTCATTTTCCTTGAAAGGCTCACAACTTGATTACAGAAAGATGGCTTACCACTAAGATACAAAAGGGAGTATGGATCACTACCAATAATGAACTAAGTTAAGTACACATAGAATGTGCAGAGATCAGTTTTGGTTAAGCACTAGATTATCAATATTCTGCTTTGGTCTTACATATACATAAAAATACCTTCGCATCACTGTGTATTGCTTCACTTCTTCAATCCTTTCTTCTTTGCATCGCTCTCTCACTATATTCACCTCTCTATACTTCATCACCATTTGCTTATATATGATTGTCTCTTTAAATATTAATTAGGTTGGCTTGCATAACACATGATGACTTGTCAGCTTAATT
The DNA here is from genome assembly GCA_007258455.2 of Sequoia sempervirens. Lineage (NCBI taxonomy): Eukaryota > Viridiplantae > Streptophyta > Pinopsida > Cupressales > Cupressaceae > Sequoia > Sequoia sempervirens. Next base: position 286,309,145 of record VDFB02000003.1, on the reverse strand, counting down.
CAAAAACCTTTTGGTGCATACAACAAATCATATAGATTGGGTTGGCTTGGAACAATTGATGAATACATTACCCAAAAATATAGCACTCCATAACATAGTCAGACAAGACAAACATGCCAAACTTATGTCATAAAGGAAACACAATCAGATCAACCAGAGTGCCATAAAAACATGTGTATAGCCATATCTGATAGACCTTATCAACATATCAAAAACTTATGGGGATCCTTTCAGCTAAGAGAATTTCCATATCAAATTACCAAATAATGTTGGCATCAATGACAACAAATCTAGAGATTACCTTCTTCATTCTTCCAACAGTAATGCATCGTAGTTTCATGTCCTCAGCACAAAGAAAAATGTGTTGAGAAGAGGCCACTAATTTTATGACACTTGGTGGTATTTTATTCCATCGTGATGGCTCTTCATATCACACTCTTCAGAATTGAGCGCATAAAAAAAAGGTGATGGTTATATAAAGATATATGAAGAGGTCAGGTGTCATCTCCTCACTTTATTGCAAAGCTCCTTTAGAGCGTGGTTTCATGTTTCAAGTGCATAGGGAAATTGTGCTAAGGCTATGATCATAATATAATGACATGTGTTCAAATATTATTGCAACGCTTAAGTTCTTCACAACACATTTTTATTCAACAACACAAATATAAAAGGAATAAGGGAGAATGACGTAATCATGGACATATGGCTTCATTTGATTGCATCATATAGTTTTAGTATATTATGATTTTGGTTCTTCAATGCATAACCAAAATGCACTTAGTTCTAAAAAGAAAGGTGAGGGCATGTGTCATCCTTAAGATATAACACAATAGGTTATTTGCATCACATTCTCATAAAAGATCTTTCAAAAGGTAAGTGCGATGTTATAAGGATATGTGATGGTCATCAATTTGGTTTTAAAGCATTTTAATCAACAATTAGAATTCAACTAGAACGACTAGTCGGTGAATGATCCATTTCATACACATGAGTTGTCATGTTGTAATTAAGGCATATCTACTACTTTTTAAGGGCCAATTAAACATTGAATTGCTTCATTCCTTATCATATTTGCAATCATACTCAAGTAATCTGGTGAATGAAGCTCTTTGAAAGTAGAATTTAATTAAGGAAAACTAGGGTTTCATCCAAACTCCCGAGTAAGTGGCCTATTCTATATGTAATTACAAGATTTGTTAAAATTGCTGAAGGAATTGTGTTAAAAAGGGTTTCTAGGGTTGTTATTGTCACTTGTTTGAATTTTTGAAAGAAATTTTAAAGCCCTACGATTTTTAGAAGTTAGTATATAAACCCTAGTCATAATTAAACCCTAAAAATGAGTGAAACAAGTGCAAAATCCAAGGGAAAGAGGAGGTTCATGGAAGACAACATCATGAAGCAACTTATGGGTTCACAAAAAAGGGGAAAACATGCTCAAGGAATGAGAGTGGTCATAGATAGACTATAGGATATGGCCAAAAAAATTGGGGATGTTGTTATCACAATGCATGGATGGACATTGTTTGAATACACTTATAAGAGGGGTTAGATATAGAGGCCAATTTCCAATTTATGGACTTCAAATTTGGGTAAATTGGTTGTCCTAAATGTGTTTTTCAATGTAGACTTATTCAAAGCATTGGAAAGCTATTATGATACTAATAATAGAATGATTAGAAGTAGAAAAGGATCACCTATGCTTGAGATTTCAAGGAGACAAATCATTGAGACATTTGGCTTAAACCCTTCAGCCAGTGTCATAATTGATTTTAGCTCATCGTGCAGAGAGTATGAAAAGGATAAGGATAGTTGTAGGGTGTTATGGCTACCAAAGAACATAAGAAGGGATACTGAGAAGAAACATGTCATATTTACTCCCAAGGAGGTGGAGCCCTTCTATTATGGCAAATTTGAGAATTATTTTGCCAATACTTATTTTTCCTTGTGTCAGGTTCTAGGAAAGTATTATGATGTAAGAATACCTATTTTTATGATGATGTTGGTAGTATAATAAAAAATAGGGATGTGAACATAAGTTTTGATTTTGTTGCATTTATTGCAGAGGGCATCCACAAACAATTGACAGCCTTAAAAGACCCCAAGGCTAGTCTATATTTCAGATGGTACTCATTGTTGTTGCATATGATCATGTTTGTAAAAGTAATCATGCATTAGCTAATAATTAATTAACCTTTAATTAATTATTAGTATAATTTATTCTCATGCACTTAAGCTAAACTTGAGAGTTCTTTATTAAGTTAACTAAGTGCTTTTCTATGTTAATTGAAGTGAGCTATTATTAGATCATTCTATCTCATCACATGTGATGTTGAAACTTGTCATGACCTAATCCATTTACCATTTAGGGTTGCTCCTATATAGTGCTCAACCCCCATTGTATTATTCACTTCTTATCTCAAACTCTAAACCTTTGAGGACTCTTGTTTTCCTTGAAATTTCTTGAGGTTCATTCTGCAACTTTTTCTTGTTGAGGAATATTACATATATTATTTGTAGATCTCTTGTGTGGAAGGTGTCTTTGTTTGTTGTTTGATCTTTTGGCTCATGTTTTTCATAATTTTAACAATGTTCAATGGAGAAAAGGTATGAAAAAATGTTTTATAATTGAGAACTCATGATAAAAATGAAGAGAAATTTCCAGTTTAGTTGTGGATGCATATTTGGGACTAACATTTCAATAACTCAAATTTCCTAACATTTGAAATTGTTCTTGCATTGAGTATACTAGATAATCTTGACAGTTAGTCAGAAGGAGAATTTACATGAACGTCATGAAGTTACTTAGGCCATTGCAGTATGATGCTGAAAAGGGAGTTGATCATAACTGGGGAGACTGGTATCTACACTTTAGCTCCACAATTTTTTAGAGTATATGGCACCCATTGAAACCCCACTACTTACTACTCTATGTTTCATATATATTGGATTTTATGGAGATAATGTGGTAGTTGGATTAAAAAGATAAGGAAAACTTCAGATTTATGAAGAAGGGATCTTTTATCCCTAGCTATATATGGTTTTCCCATTTTATTATCACTGTAAAGGAAGGTTTAGAGAATTTTTCCATTGATTTTCAGAACAATCTTAGAATGAAGGTAAACCCTGCTAGGAATTGTGACCCTGTAGGGTTTATTAGTAAAGAAAGGGTGGAAAGAGGAAGATCATGGTACTATCATCATTTCCATATGTTTGATGATGTGATCAAAAACTTGAAATTGTATGAAGAAGTGAAACAAAGGAAACATGATTGGACATTCATAATCTAGAATAAAGAAAAAAGAATGCAAGTGAATCCTACATATGTCAATCCATTTTCCCAATAAACCAATATTTTGGAAAAGGTAGAGAAGATGTTGGCTACTTACAAGTATGGATCTTCTTGAATTTGATGAGATTCAATGATGAAGAAGCCATGAAGAAGAAAGAGGAGTAACTAGTTCAACAGAAAGTACTACCAGTAAAATCATTAGCCCTAGTTGCCTCCATCCAACCCATGCAATTTCATGATCAGCCTTTGGTTGAATATTCAAAGCAGGTAGAGGACAAGGATAAAATGCAAGAGGATTCTACTAAGCATATCCCTGGATATGAGGAAGTCAACCAACGCTTCCCATCTCCTCAAATCCATCAAGAAAGAGAAGAGCATATACATGAGAATAGGAAAATTATAGAATTCTATAATGAGAAAAATATTCTCGATGATGTGAGGTACAAGGCTTGCCATGAATTCATGGATGATGATACTTTTGTTCAAACAAAATAATTCAAGGAGTTCATCATCAAATTTAAGCAAAATGAATTGAGGGAAAATATTGAAAACACTCAAGAAGGAGTTGATCCATCGACACATGAAGAGATTACTTAGAAGGTAATTCAACATATGGATTTTGACACCTCCACTATCACTCCTACAGAAGGGAGAAGGATGGTGAATGAAAGTGGTGTTATTTTTTTACCTAGGTGGGATTTAACTTCTGCAATTTCTCTTAACACTATAAGGAACCTAGATGATGAAGCTTTTACTTCAGAGGAGCTAGTAGATGATGTCCTTTTTGGGTCTAGTTTTAGTCATAGCATGCATACTTTAGCCATTTTGGAAATTACCCCAACAACTAACAAGCCACAGGTAGTTCAAACTATTGGAATTTTTTGTTGTCTTTGATGTCAGTAGATCTTTGTTGTTGCATTGATGTCAACAGGTCTGTGGGGAGATTATTGGAAGTCTATGAAAATGCTTTGATTGGTTTCATTATGTTGTCATTAGTAGTATCACTGATGTCAACCTCTAGTGTACTTACTTTGATGAACATGTGTGGGTAGTATTCAACCTCTTGTGTGGTTGAGATGTTGATAAGGTGTTCCAGATGTTGAGAATGTGTTTGTGGTGCTTGGTTTCCAAGTGCTTTTGAGAAAAAATAAGAGGAAACTATGTGGTGAAGAGTGTTTAGTGTGGTAGAGTGGTGTTCAGTGTTTTGCTTCACATATCTTCATGGATGAAGATTTTTTTGTGCGGTTTAGATATGTTGACTAGAGGTATTCAGAGGTATTATATACAAAGTTTTAGGTTTTGGATAATTGTGCAGAGAAAGTTGTGTTCACTAGTGTGTGAACTATGCAAGTAGTGTTATCTAGGAGAAATGGTTTTTCTTTACATTTCTTCGTAGTTTGGTTTCTCGTCTTGCATATCTTGTTTATATTTCTCATATCTATCTTTAGTTTAAGTTTTTTGTGTTTTGGTGCTCTGCAAGGTTGGATTCTTGAGTTGCAGTGTGTGGAAGGTTAGTTGGTTGTGTAGAATGAATGTGTTCTTTAGGTGAAAGTTATTACGAAGGATTTTTTAGATTTTAGGGTGTTGATGGAATATTCTAGATTGTGTTAAAGTGATGTATGTGGTTTGTGAATCATCTTTGGATCAAAGGAAGTGTGTACTTAATTGTTTAATGATATTAACATAGGTTCAATTGACCTTAGGTGTTTACAATAACTGTGGATGTGCTTTGGTGTTTGTGGAAGCGTGGTGTGGTGCATATATGTGTATTTGGGTCCAAGTTAAGGTGTATTGTGCTTTTCCTTCATTCTTTTCCACCACAGGAATGTTTTGGTATTGACCTAATTTGAATTTGCACATTTGAGGTGCATAATCGATCTTTTGAATTGTTTTCAAGGTTGAAGATGGTATATATGTGTGTTGAGTTGATGGAGGATGCATGAGTGATGTGTGTAATGCAAAGTGTTGAGATATAAAGTGCGAAAGTGTGAAATACAATGTGAGATTTAATGCCTAAGACTACAAGAAGCAATGAGCAAGTGTCTACATTCTATAGAGAAAGTGAAAATATTCTAGTGAAGATGTGGTGAAACTTTTCTGTTGCTCTAAGATGGATCTCTCATTGTAACAATTTTATTTCTTCTTCTTTCTAATTTGGTAGTGAACCATTCTTTTCTCTTTGGGCAGTGACCCCTTTGGTGGTGATCCTATTGTATTCGGTGGTGTAATTACTTTATATTATGATCTAATCCTCACCGTGAATTTTCCCTTATTGGGTTTTCCATGTAAATATGGTGTTCTCATGTGTTTGGATGTGTCTGCATTACTGTCTCTCATGTTTACATTCTGCTAATGAATGATAAGGGTTTAATGGTTGTTAAGGGTTTAAGGACTAATTTAGATCTAATGGTTAATGAGGGTTTTCATGTTTTAATGTACAAATGATTCACCCCACACTCTCAGTTGTCTTGTGCATTCAATAATTGGTATCAGATCAAGGTTCCTTAGAATAAATCTTAACTGCTTGAGGAAGATCTAAGATAGTGCACAAGAAGGAGGCTAATCTAATTATGCATTCTAGAAGACAAGGATGTAAGGTTTCCTTATCTCTGTAGGGTTTGGAGTTTGAAAGTTTGCTAAAATTGGATATATAATGCCTACAAATGGTCTGAGTATTGATGATGAAATCAAGGCATATGAGAGCAATGGAAAAGCAAGGTATTCTCTTTTGAGTGATCTTTCTAATTCAAAACTTGTAAAAGTTATAGTCTTAAAATTGCTAGTGAAATTTCAAAAAAGATAGAAAGTATTTATGAAGAAGATGATAAGGTCAAGAAAGAGAAGATGCAAAATATGAAGATCAAGTTTGAAAGCCTAAGGATGACAAAAGATGAAGATATTACAAGCTACATGCATAGAGTGGACAAAGTTTTCAATTCCATAAGAGGTCTTGGTATAAATCTAGATGAAGATGAGGTGGTAAAGAAGGTACTAAGAACTCTTACTAAATCTTATAGTCATAAAGTTTCTACTATTGGGAAAGTAAAAAATTTGAATATTTATTCTAGAGATCAGTTGTTTAGTGCATTAACTACTTTTGAATTTATAGAGTTTGGTCCACGTGATGTAAAAAAGGAGACTACTTTTAAAGTTGCAAAAGTAGAGAAGAATGAGGAATTTGACCAAGAAGAATTTGATGAGTTAGAAGTAAACTTTATGAGGAGATTAAAAAAGGAAACTAGAAAATACAGAGGTAAGTTACATTTCAAATGTTTTAACTATGGAAAGGTTGGTAATTATGCTTTAATATGTCCTATCAAATCTTCAAGAGATAGACCTAAGGAGAATAAAGGTAAATCAATTAGGAGAAGTTATTATGTTAAAGAAGATGCCAGTTTATCTAATGATGAATCTGATTATCTGGATGATGAAGATGATGAACGCTTGTTCATGTTTCTAAATGCTGAAACTAATTCTGCTAACTCTAAGAGATGTATGAAGGAAAGTGCTCTAGAAGCAAGTCATAGCATTGGAGGATCAATGGTGACTACTTTTCATGCTAGAGAAGAGAATAATAATTGGATTATTAGCAATGGATGCTCAAATAACATGACAGGTGATAACAGTAAGTTTGTTAGGCTTGAGAAGTTTAAAGGTGGCTTAGTTAAGTTTGGTGATGATACATGTGCTAAGATATGTGGAAAAGGTTCAATTAGTTTTAAAGGCAAGCATAATACATATGATGTTCTTTATGTTAAGGTTATGTGTCATAACCTTTTAAGTGTAGGACAAATGTGTAGCAAAGGATATAATCTTGTGTTTTAGGAAAATAGTTGTGAGACCAGAAAAGGCTTTGAAACTATAGCTGCAACAAGGACATATGGAAATGTTTATTGACTTAAGGGTGCAAATGGTCAAATTCTTTATGACTCAAATTAATGAAATTTGGCTATGGCATAGAAGAATGTGTCACATAAATTTTGATATCCTAGTGAGGATCAATTCAAATCAAACTATGAGAGATCTACCAAAGCTTACAAAGCCTATCAATGTTATTTGCAAGGAATGTTAGATTGGGAAGCAAGCTAGAAATAGTTTCAAATTCAAAGAACAATCTACTACTGATCCTTTGGATTTGGTGGATATAAATATTTTTGGACCTACCAATCATATGTTTTCAAGGTGACAAGTATTTCATGCTATTAATTGATGATTATTCTAGAATGACTTGGGTTACTTTTCTCAAAGAAAAATCAGAAGCTCTAGATAAGTTTAAGGCATTCAAATGTATGATAGAGAATTAAATGGATATGAATATCAAATGTTTGAGATCTAAAAAAGTTGGAGATTTCTCCTCTAATGATTTTAACACTTTTTTGAAGATCATATAATAAAGAGGCATTTTTAGCTCCTAGGAATCCTTAGCAAAATGGAGTTGTGGAAAGGAAGAATAGGATTGTTCAAGAAGCAGCAAGGACAATGATGAAGGAATCAAATCTACCAGATGTCTACTGGAGAGAAGCAATTCATATTGTAGTATACATACTTAACAAAGCACAAGCAAGGACAAATGATTCAAAGACTCCCTATGAGTTGTGGTATGTTAGAACACCTACTATGAAATATTTCAAAGTGTTTGGAAGAAAATGCTATATTAGAAGAGATGAAGAAAACTTAGGAAAATTTGATGCAAGATCTGATGAAGGAATCTTCCTTATATATTATACAAGAAACAAGGCTTGCCAGTGCTACAAAAAGAGGCTGATTTTTTTTTTGAAAATGCAAGTGTCAAAGTAGATGAAGACTTACATAAAAGTTTAGTGATGATAAATGTGTATGAATCTAAGGATTCCTCTTGTAGAGAAGAACAAAAAGATGATGGTAAGGAAAAGGAAGTTCAGGTTGAAGAGAAAAAAGGTATTAAAAATATCCCTAAGACCCCTAAGTATGTGCAAGAGAATAATTCAGAAGATCAAATCATTAGTGACAAAATTAGAGGTGTATTGGCAACAAGAAAGGTTTCTATGATATAAAAACAAGTAAAATTATGCTTACTTTCCAAAGTCGACCCTAAAACAGTGATTGAGGCATGGAAAGATGAATATTAGATCAAGGCTATGGAGGAAGAACTAATGCAGATTGAGAAGAAATAGACTTGGGAACTTGTCCCAAGACCAACAAACAAGAATGTGATTGGAACTAAGTGGGTGTTCAGGAACAAGTTGAATGAGAGTGGAAAACTGGTAAGAAACAAGGAAAGACTTGTGTTTAAAGGCTAGTCACAAGTAGAAGGAATATATTTAAGGAGACATATGCTCTGGTGGCAAGAATGGAAGCTATTAGGATATTTTTGGCTTTTGTAGCACATAAGGATTTAAAAGTCTATCAAATGGACGTGAATTTTGCATTCTTAAATTGTGAGTTAGAAGAAGAGGTTTATATTGAACAACCAAAATTCTTTCAATTATCAAATAATCTTGATATGGTTTGCAAACTGAAGAAGGAATTATGTGGACTGAAGAAAGCTCCTAGAGCTTGGTATGCAAGATTGGATAGGTACTTGTTGCAACAAGGATTCAATAAAGGTACCATAGATAGTAATCTTTATTTGAAAGTTTAAAAAGATAAAATATTGATTGTGGTTGTGTATGTTGATGACATAATATTTGTAGGAAATAAAAGTATGTGCAAGAGATTTATAGAAGAAATGTAGAAAGAGTTTGAAATGTCTATGTTTGGGGAGATGAATTTCTTCCTTAGACTTCAAATCAATTAGACAAAGAAAGGGATATCCATATCATAGTCAAAGTATGTCAAGGAAATGTTGAAGAAGTTTGGAATGGAAGAATCTAATTTGATATATACTCCTATGGTTACTCGTTGCATGTTGAGTAAAAATGGTGAATCTCTTAAGGTTGGTCAAAGCAAGTACAAATCAATGATTGGAGGACTTTTATATCTAACTACTACTAGACTGAATATCATGCATGCAGTTTGTCTTGTGGCTAGATTTTAGGAAGACCCCAAAGAGTTACATGTGGTGGTAGTGAAGAGGATATTCCAATATTTGAAAGGCACTCTAGAACATGATTTGTGGTATCCAAAGGATATTGATTTCTCTTTGAGTGCTTATACAAATGCAGATTGGGTAGGTTGTGTGGATGACATAAAGAGTACAAGTGGTGGTACTTTCTTTCTTGGAAGTAGGTTGGTGTCTTGGCTAAGTAAGAAACAATATTCACTGTCATTATCTACTATAGAGGTAAAATACATTGTGGAAACATCATGTTGCACATAGGTGTTGTGGATGAAGCAAACTGTAGACACCTAAAAATGGTCTGGAGAATCCAATTAATCGAATACGCCTTATTTGATTAATTAATCTTAAATTCCTCTACTTAGTAAATAAATAGAAATATTTATTTATATTAAGTTCATTTATCAATTCTCCTATTTTTCTCTCCTAATTAAATAAACAAAATTAAAAACTTTGTTTTATTTAATTATTATCAATTTTATCACATTAATTCTCTCTTAATTAAATAAACAAAATTAAAAACTTTGTTTTATTTAATTATTATCATTATTTCTTCTATCTTAAAATTGAATACACAATTTAAATAATTCGTGTTATTTAATTTCACATTTCCTCTTAATTAAATAAAGATTGTCAAAAATCTTTTATTTAATTATCACTCTCCTTTAATTTAATAAAACCAAACCCTATAGTTTGATTTATTAAATTATTTATTCCTCATTTTTGCTAAATTTAAATAAATTAAAATTATTTAAATTTATTGCATAAAGTTTGCACTATTCCCTCACCAATAAATATTTATTTCTCACCAATCAAATTAATGGCACTGCCATTCACGGGAAATGCTTCAGGGAAAATCTGCAGGAAGATCTCTCAACAACCTTCCACCCACCTTCCCTCTTATATTGCCTGGTGTTTTCATGGGGAGAAACCATTCCCCATGATCAGCTCCTTCTTCTCATCCCAAGCCTTTAGATTCTCCAGAAGAAATCACAGCCCCTCATCCCGGTTTCCTGTACAATTGTGCTGCCGTGAAAGCTATAAATACAGCTCTTGGGCTGCAAGAAAAGGATCCCAACTAATGTAATCTTACTCTGCAGGTTTCCAAAGCACTCAAGCATCCAATTCATCCAACAATCATCCAGCATCCATCCAGCATCAGCATTTGCAGTCATGGCTGCCATTAGCATAGAGTTTGCATATTTAGATTAAAATAGAGTAGCATAATCTCATTTCTCATTCTCTAAGTGTCACTTAATAGTTTAATTAGCTTAAGAATCTGAGAGCTAAGTAAATTAGAGAAGTCTTTAGAGTTAGAGAGCAATAAAATAGCATTTTGAAGCTTTTTAGTTTAATTTAGTTTAAATTCATTGAGTTTTAGATACAATTATCCTATTTAGAAGCGTAGATGCATTGTTTATTTAGTTTTCCCCTTCTACACGCTTACAGAATGGCGCCCACCGTGGGGCAATACCCCGTATTTTGCTAATTTTTGAAAATCTTGTTGTACAGGAATCGGCGTAAAAGTTTTCGCGGGATCGAGAGTTTTTATAGCGCTCCAGGATTCTATTTTAGCGCGCCAGGTTCTTGTTCCAGCGCGCCCGGTAACTGTTCCAGCGTGCCAGGTTTCTGTTCCAGTGTGCCCGGTCACTGTTCTAGCGCACCTGGTTTCTGTTCCAGTACGCCACTTCTTTTCATTTAAAGTCATTTCTTTCATCTGGATCCGATACGTCCGCGGCCATATTTCATTTATTTCTTTCTGTTTGGTTAAAATTTACCAATCCTAGGGTAGAAACAATAAAATTTACCAATCCTAGGATAGAAATGGATAAAATTTACCAATCATAGGATAGAAATGGATTAAAAATGTACCAATCCTAGGATAGAAACATCACACTTCTTTTGAGGTTTTAAAAATTGAACATCTTGCTTGTCATGGAGCAATATCTCCATTAGAAGTAAATCATTTGTCTTTTGGGCTTAAAAAGAACAAAATTTTGCTGTGTTTGGGTGACAGGTTTATGCTCTCCCTTTAACTGGGTGCATCAGAATGCCAGATGTAGACATCCAAATTTGGACTATTAATTTATCCAAATTTATCATTTTTCATCTAAACATCCTCTTATCCGAGTTAATTAAATAATATTACTATTATTTAATTAATATCCTTAATTCTGCCAAATCCCTAAGGTATTTAATTAATAATTAAATATTAAATACCTTAATCCTCTTTTCATCAAATAAATTAAATAAATATTACATTTATTTAATTCCTCACATGTCATTTTCATCTAATCCTAATCCATTTCCTAATCTCTTCATTAAAGATGTGCACATGCCTAATCCTTGATTAGGATGTGTCACATCCTCCAACTTTTGCAAGTTGGCTTTTAATCCTAATTAGCCCCTAATTATCCTCTAATTACTAATTATTTAAGCCTAATCATTCTCCAAGGAATTTTTAATTCTTTTTTATTCTTCCTAGATTCCCCTATTTTATATGTGAATTTTTAATTCACATTCCATCCTTCCAAGGCTTCTAGAACCTTGGACTTGTCACAATCTTCACATGTGACCAACCTTGGACTTGTCACAATCTCCATATGTGACCAAGCCCCCCCTTTTTGGAGCCCACCTTTTACCCTCTAGATCATCCTAGGAATGTGAATTTTTAATTCACATTTATCCTCCCAACCACCTTTCCTTTTCCCATATAGATTTTTGAGGAATTCCAAAATTCCTCAAATGTCCCTTTCACTCCCACTTGAGGACAAGAAATCCCTTTTTGTGGAAATCCTCTCATCCCCCAAGGTGCATGTCCTTTTCCACCTCATGTACCTTTTTGACAACTCATTTCCATCTCATCCACCCTTGGCCACCTCACCCTCCACATGTCAAGATGTGAGAGCTTGTGAGTTCTCAACCCACCATAGCCCTTCATCTTGACCTTGTTGGATCAATCTTGACCCTTGAATTCTCTAGAGGATTCAAGTTCCTCTATAAATACCCCCTCCTCAAGGGCATTTTGAACAAAACTTTTTGATTTGAGCAACTACATGCTGCCCATTTTCCTTCTCAACACTTAGTCAATTTGCAACTACATGCTGCCATTTTGTGCACTCATCCAATTTTCAATCACATCCACTTGCATTTGCATCCAAGCACATAGCAAAGATCTTCAATAGAGCCATCAAGGAGCACACATCCTATCTTAAGCAAGGGCCAATCAAAGGAGTATCAACTATAAAGGAAGGTAAAGCTATTTGTTTTGTGTTATCTACTTTCTTTAGTGTTTTGTCACTCTCTTTTGGCTAATCTTGAGGTGTCCTTGGTATTTTATTTTTCATGTTTTTAGTTATTTTGCTCATTTAGAGAAGTGCAAATATCATGGTATACATTTCTGGCACGCCCGGTGGGACCCACAAACGGGTTCCCGTATTTTACGTTTGCTGTTGTTTAAGTTTTTTTCAGGAACGCGTCGCAGAAGGGCGGCTACGCCCCATTTTTGCGCAGAAGGGCGGCTACGCCCCATTTTTCATAGAAGGGCAGCTACGCCCCATTTTTGCGCAGAAGGGCGGCTACCCCCCATTTTTGCACAGAAGGGCGGCTACGCCCCATTTTTGCGCAGAAGGGCGGCTACCCCCCATTTTTCACAGAAGGGCGGCTACGCCCCATTTTTCACAGAAGGGCGGCTACGCCCCATTTTTGCGCAGAAGGGCGGCTACGCCCCATTTTTGCGCAGAAGGGCGGCTACGCCCCATTTTTCATAGAAGGGCGGCTACGCCCCATTTTTCACAGAAGGGCGGCTACGCCCCATTTTTGCGCAGAAGGGCGGCTACGCCCCATTTTTCTGCAGAAGGGTGGCTACGCCCCTGTTTTGTTGCAGAAGTGTGTCTATGCCCCTGTTTTACTGCAGAATGGCGACTGTGCCCCCTGGAAGGTAAAATTGGTGTTTTGACTCCAGATTTAATTATTATTTTTCTCATTAACGTTGTTCTTGCAAGGATACATGTGTTTTGTGCTAACCTTTTGCAGCATATTCTTGTGAAGTTGATGGAGAAAGCAGGATAAAATATCTAATATTTACTTGCAGGGCTATCCATTTGCCCAATCTTCTTTAAAATTATCCTTGCTGTTTGCATTAATCTAAGAACATAGCTTAATTAGAGGGAGTAATATTCATTGCTTGCTGTTCTTGTCTTTTTGTGTTACCCTAAGGGAGTATTAGCTTGTTTCTGCTTTCCCCTTGCACTTCGTGTGAGCCTGGGGAGTAGTTGGAAGTAGTTAGTGCTTTCTTCATAGTGGGACCTACTTGGGGATTTCATCACCCCAAGGGACGATTCCAACCACGTGTACCAGCGGGGTATATAAAGGGGGGAGAACGAAAGTTGTACCCCAATCCAGTCACGTTGTAATTGGTGAAGCGTCGAAGCTAGGGTGATACCTAGATAGACGTGAAGAGTTGGTCTGAGCCCTTTAGTATCTCGCTGGGGTTCCCGACTCATGCTTGTGACGGGCTGGTGTTCACGGTTGTGCCTCACGTACCGAGAGTATATCGAGGACTCCCTAGATACCTTGTGCATCCTTGATTAAGACCACTTTTGCCATACCCTTAACACTAATCATAGGGTTGTATTTGCTTGAGAGTGTTTTCTTGTGAGAAACCAGTGAACTCTTGACAATTTGGCCTTATCATTATCATTTTAAAGTCATTGTCATAGCCATTTGCATCAAACCAAGCTTCTGTTTTGCTGCAGAAGGGCGGCTACGCCCCTGTTTTGCTACAGAAGGGTGGCTACGCCCCTGTTTTGCTACAGAAGTGCGGCTACACCCCTGTTTGCTGCAGAAGTACGGCTATGCCCCTGTTTTGCTGCAGAAGTGCAATTATGCCCTCCTGAACACCTGAAATCCCCCCATTTGGATTCACTCGGCCTTTAAACCTTCATTTCACCATTCCCAACCATTACCTCATCATCCCAAACCTTCATTTTATCATTTTAAGCCTCCCAAAACCTCCATTTCATCCATTTAAACCTCCATTCTATCACTCCAAATTTTCACAAATCACCTTTAATCTACCTTTTCATTTTAATTCTCCATTCATAGGTCAATACCCTCACCTAACAAACATCACAACTTTACCATTCACACCTCCTAAACACCACCCATAGCCAAACCGCCTTAACCTTGCATTACAAAGTGGTTATCTAAATTGACTATAGCACTTGAAATTGATTATTAGTCTTTAACTTCAAACCCAACCAATTCGCCTCCATCTTGAGGTGAATTCGGTGTTGCAAGTTATCATCCTCGGCCCAATCAATCCATTCCTAGCTTAAGGTGGATTCGGTGCCGTAATCATCCTATTAATCAATCAAAGCTCTAGGGTTACTAAGGGTAATCTCACATGATCAAGCTTAAGGTCTTTCCCTCATACCTTTCATAATTTAACCCAATTCAATCCAATCAAATCCAAGTCCAATCCAAATCAAATCCAAGTCCAATCCGAATCAAATCCAAACCAAGTCCAATCCCATCTAATCCAATCAAATCCAATCGAAATCCAATCCGAACCAATATATCCCAACAAAATCTGATCTAAATCCAAATCCAATCCAATCACATCCCTATCCAATCATCCATCTACCAAATCCCATCAAAATCAAAATCAATCCCATCACATCATCCAATCATCCTAATCTGAGCTTTAATCCAAATCCTCATCTGAGCTTGAATTAAATCCCAATTTGAGCTTTCATCCATCCCCATCCAAAATCTTTGATCCATCCTCTTTATCTTTTCACCATCATGAATCCTTATCCTCCATCAATAGTGGTCAAGGGAAACTCTAATTACATTGATGACGATAACGAAAGTCTTGTTGATCAAGAGGTATACGACATAGATCCCATTGACACTATCATCTCTAGTAAGCTTTCTCCACCCGCTTTCCAATATCCAATCACCCCCTCAAGTTATCCTGTTATGTCTTCATCCATGCCTAATCATGTTTCTTCTGCTACCTTTGACAAGGTATATCCATCATATCCATCATACCCTTCATCTACATCATCCTCTTATCCAACACCCACATCGTCTTATCCTAGTCTACCATCTCAATACCCCTATCCTAATCCCCCATCCACATATCCTCACTACCCTAATCTTCCATGCCAATCTACTCACTCTAATCCTACATTCGTACCTTCCTATCTTAATCCAACATCCACATCAACTTATCCTAATCCAACATCCACATTTCCCTATCTCAATCTGCCATCTCAATTTTTCCATCCTAGTCCTCCATCCAATCCTAATCCCCCATCTACTTGTAGTCCTACATTCAATCTCGTCCCTCCATCTAACCCTAGTCCACCAATCCATAATCCATCATCCACTCCTACCACGCCATCTCAACCTAGAGCATTCAAGTCCCTCACTCAAGAAATTCTCCAAGGACTTATAACAAAGAAGCCACCCCCAACTCCACATCTTGAAGTCATGGAACCATGCCATCCCAATCTATCATCCACGGTAACTAGTGATGAGAGCCTTCTCCATACCACACCTATCATTGTTGTTACCACCCCTAGCACTGATCAAACCATTGAAATCACTGAACCCACTAAATCCATTGAACCCACATCTCCTACCATCACACCCTCTAAATCCATTGAACCCACATCTCCTACCATCACACCCTCTGAATCCACCAAGCCCCCATCTCCTACCATCACATCCTTTAAATCTGTTGAATCCATTGAACATCCACCTCCTACCCCAGGATTCATCGAACCCATCGATGACGCCCGAATCCATTTTGATGACTGCATCGAATCCTCCATCCTTCCATCTCCCCAACTCGAAGAGTCTCTCCAACACTCTGTCATCCTTCCATCCACACAAGATGTGTCATGCCAAGAGTCTAATCCAAAGCATGCCAACATATCCCCTTCTCTAGATCAAGATCCTACCATCCTATCTAGTCCACCTCAAGATCACAGTCCCCCATCCATTCCATCCCATGATCCCCTTATCTCCACCGCTCCATCTTCATCTCCATCGCATGAGCCCACTACCACAAATCCAAATCCTATCATATCCCCCAATCCCTCTCCTGATATCACCCATCCACATGCTGCTATCCCTTCATCTCCCTCTCATGATCCCCCATCATCGCCTAAAACTGCTATACCTACACCGCTTGCATACCCCCTTGGTACTCTCACATTCTTCCATGGTGGCCTCCTCGCAGAAGAAAAAAAAAGCATATACGTCAACCCTTCTCTTCCACCTAACAATGGACTCGCATCATGTTTTTTAAATAACACAAATCCTATCATGGATCGCATGCTCAAGAGAATGAACTACCAAGGAAAAGGTTTAGGCCTTCATGAGCAAGGTATTATAGAGCCCATCCAAGCTAAAGAACATTTGTCTCTGCAAGGTCTTGGATGTACTACTCATGACTCACAATCTAAAGATGTTGGTACAGCCTCTAGACGTCCTTAACGAACCTTTTCCAAAAGAAATGTCGGCTCTTCCCATCGCCCCACTAAATCATATGTTGCCATCCCTCCTCCTCTATCATATCACCTCCAAACCACCGTCCATATCCCTCCTTCATCTGCTCCATCCATTTTGGGTCCTTACATCCCTCCATCCACCATATCCCATCCTTCATCCACTCCATCCATCTTGGGTCCATATATTCCAAAATCACCTCCTCCATCTCATCCTATCCATCCCTCCATCCATTCATCACCTATCCATCTCATCCATCATAAACATCCCTCTCACATACCCCATAGTTAGGATCAACAAAGGCACATACCCGCACATCCTCCGTCTACACATAATCCCCATACTCCTACCCCCATCACTCCACATCATCCATTTCCTCACACCCATCCCATTGCTACTAAATGCACTTTGGATGCTAACATAAAAATGCATAAATCCAAAAATCCACATAAATCAAAAGCTCCCCATGTCCCTTCTAAAAGACATGTTAAAGCAAAGCAAAACCAAATCCAAAATCCAAATCAAATCTATAGGCCGCAAAGGCCCACCAAAGCAAAGATCAAAACCATGTGGATCCCAAAGAAAAAAGATGCAATGCCATCACATGAAAAATCTATAAGAACATCCACAGTTGCTAATCCAAAAGCTAGTCATACACCCCTTTCATCTCCTAAGTCTGTTTTGGGCTCTTATGTTCCAAAGTTCACTGCCCCATCTCCTCCATTATCCACACATTCTCCATCCAGTAATCCTCTTATCTTTTCACATCCACCACCACATGTGCCAATGTTGGTCCTAAACACATCTCCCCATCACATATCCACCCCATCATTCTGTCCATACCCTTTTACAGCATCCCATCCATTATCCCATGTATTTCCCCTCTCAAATCCCCCTAATTCATCCTCTAGCATAATCTATTTCTCCTCATAAGGTTGTACCAACATCCAGTAGTCAGTTCAAACATGGGCTCTTACTACCTCGTATAGAACTTGATGCTTGCGTCCTTCATCCATATCCATATCCTTATCCCTTTTCATCCCCCTCATATCCAAAAATTCAGAAAAAGTCTAAAAATCCAAAAAAATAAAAAAATAAAAAAATAAAAAAAAAATAGTAAAGAGAAATAATTCATCCAATGGTGAAAACTTGGAAAACAAGCACCTTGGATAAGTACGATGATGAAAACCTGGCAAACAGGCGTCATGTGTAAATCCCCATCTACACTTGGGGGCAACTTCCTGATATGCATTCCAGCTATGCTTCCTGCTATGCTTCTAGCTATGCACCCATCTTCTTGTTACCCGTCCTCCTCATAAAATCCCCCCATCCCATCTATCTTCTGCATCCTACCATCATATCTCGTTTATCTCCCATTCCCTCCATCCTTCTTGTGATCTTGATCAAAATAGGGGCACCTATCTATACATGCTTTGGCAACCTCTTGGTATACATTCCCTTCCTCCATGCTCTATCATATTCCTTGGTCACTCATCTTATCCACCTCTAGTTATCTCCTTTATCTTCCCATCCACTCATCTCCCATCCCTCATGCCTCATCATATATGACATATCTAGAGTGGGGGCATCTACTTCCTTTGTGACATAGTCCTTGGAGACATCATCTATCCTAGCATCCCTTCCATCTCCCCATTTGTATCTTCATATCCATCTATCCTAGCATCCCTTTCATCTCCCAATCCTTCTGTCCCTATCCATCTATCATAGCATCCATTCCATCTCCCCATACTTATCTTTGTATCCATTTCATCTCCCAATCCTTATATTCCCATCCATCCAAACAATCCCTCCCATCCCCCATCCCTATATCTCTATCCATTCTTTCATCCCATCTCACAATCCCTTGTCATTGGTATTTGGCTCTAGGCTTCCTTCCATGCAACCCAATGCCATTTATCTCATCGCCATCACTTTTGCTTCTTCTACACATCTTTTCAATCTTTTATCTTTTCTCAAATGTCCATTGTCCCATCCCTCATTATTCTTTTCTTTTTTGTAGCCACTCCACCCCTCGGAGCGTGTTCGTCCCTTCGGGGCGGCTCCGCCCTCGCGGGGCGTATCCGTCCCGTTGGGGCGGGACCGCCCTCCTGGGGCGTATCCGACCCGTCGGGGCGGGACCGCCCTCCTGGGGCGGCTCCGCCCAGGCGCACCGCCTGGCCGGGCGGGACTGGCCTCCTCGGGCTGCCTCGGCTTTCTAGGCTGGGCGGTCCGGCCTCAGCCGGGAGGGCCCCGCCTCTCCCGGCGCGGCTCACTACATGGAAACCGCCTCGGTTGGCGTAGGCGCTTCTCCCTCCTCGGCACATACTTCTAATTATGGCGCGCTACTTCTTATTCAGTTAAAAATCACATTTTTGCTGTCCTTTCAGAAACCGACACCTGCCTCATTTTCCACCATCAAAACCCATAGTTCTGAAATTTTCAAATTTGATTTTTGATTTTTACACCTAAACTTCCTGGAGGTCATAACTTTTTTACTGCGTCCGCTTGAGCTGAAATTTCTGATTCGGGAGTTGCTATGATAATGAGGATTTCCAACTAGTATTTTGCAAGTTGTTGGAACCTCGCTTTTGACCCATTTCTGGCCCCGAAGTTTCATCTTGACCCTCAAAATCCCAATTTAGTGTTTTTTTCCTACATTTTGAAAAATTGTTTTCGCTTATAACTCGAAATGCATATCTCAAATCTGGGATGTTAGTTGGCAATTCATCCTATCTCCCCAATGGGTATTTCTTGGAAAAAATTGGGACTCTCAAACATATGACCATGAAGTTTCCTAAAATGAAAAAATTTGACAATTTTTGAAAATTGCCAAATTTGGAAAAAATCTGCTTGTTAACACCTTACATCCCTTAAGCCCCAGAACTCGGTGTAGAATCAATCCAATCATATCCTTCAATCATTCTAGTCTTCAATCCAATCCTCATCTGAGCTTTAATCTTATCCCAATCTGAGCTTAACCACACCCCTAATCTGGGCTTTCCTCCATCTGCAGTCAATGTCTTTGGATACCTAACAAAGTCTTAAGATCCCTCCCTCCATCTTCTTCAATTTTGTCCTATTCATCCATTCTAATAAATCCATTCACTCATTCCATGTAACCATTCATCTACTTCGAACCTTCATCTATCATCTCAACACTTCGTCGAACCTCCTATCATCTCAAACGTTCATCAAACCTCCTATCATTTCAAACTCTCATTCCATAATCTTGATCAATCATTTACTCATTATGAGTAATCTTCCACCTGTTCCCACCCTTCACCTTCTAGTTCCAAGACTCAGTCATCTATCCATCTGGTCACCTTTTTCTCATCCAAATCCTTATCCCTCTAGCCAATCCACCCAAACAATCCTTTTCCTCCCCCCATCCTCTCCTCTCCCCTCATCCCATCTCATAATCCCTTGTCATTGGTATCTAGCTATAGGCTTTTCCCCACGCAATCCAATGTCATCTATCTTATCATCATCACCTCTGCTTTTTTTACACATCTTTTCTATCTCATTATTCATCACTTCATCATTCATCTCTATGGCATGTCATTCACCCACTTCATCTTTGATGATTTGGATAACTATCCCATCCCTGAGCTTTATATAGTCACTATCCTCCAATCCAATCCAATCCAACAGGTCTATCTTGTTCCATTGTGTCAGTTCTATCATTTTAACCCCTTTATCTAGGGTTATCTCATCATCTTTCATCCATCACTTGTCTGTGGCCTTTTGTCAAACTTCGTTGCCCCTGCGCTTTTTACGTAAGTAAGCACAATCATTTGATCTGCCCTCGGGTTCCACCATCCATCATCGATCTATATTGTCCACTTTTCCCGTTCTCCATCCTATCTCTTTGTCATCCATCAAAATCTCCATCATGGTCAGTCACCTGCCTTTTATCGAACTACGAGGGCTCTGGGTGCTTTTACGTAGGCAAGGCTAATCTTTGATCGGCCTCCCCAGCCCCTAGCATCTTTAGGGTGTGTCAGTCTCATGTCTTGTCTCTTGTGTCGTGTCATCACGGTATGCCCTTATCTAGCTGGTTCTTAACAAACAAGACCCACTTGTATCAACAAATCCAATCAGTTTTGAATATCCTACGTCATATCAATCTTTTAGCTTAGTATCCATCATCGGTCTCAACAGGATGCATCCTTCCTAACAGACCTCATCAATCCCATCCATCCCCTTGATCCTATGGCAAAGGACATTTGAAGTTGATTGCGATCTTTTGATGCTTTTGGCTTTTGTTTATCATTTGAGCTCCCTATCATCACTTGTCAAGACCGCCATAATCCATCATATTATGGTGTGTTTTGATTGGTCAACATAGGGGCATATCTTGATCTTTTTATGTCTATTTTTGTCTTCTTGGTTGTCCCACATAGTACCCACCAAGATCCCCAAGGTCTTGTGTTATGCTGGGGCATCCTCGTGTGCTTGGTTATCCCAATACCTGGCCCGACCAAAGTCATCGTGACTTTGGGGTGTTGGGATAGCCTTCTTGTCTGTTGTGTGTTTTATGCATTAGACACTAATCCGCCTTGGTTCTTCATACCCTGGCGTCTTGTGTCTTATGCTATAGCAAAAATCAGTGCTCTGAAGATGGCAAATTGCATTAGGACTGCATTTCATTCTCCATTCCATCATCTTACATGTATCCCCCCATCCATTCATCCTTTATCCTTATCTCACATCTCTATCCAATCCCTATCCATTCCATTTAGCCCAAATCATCTAATCATATCCTTGGTCTTGTCCCCAGTCTCGTTACTAGCCTTGACCAATCATCATCATCATCCATTGGTATCCTTCCCTATCCCTTTGGTGTTGTTTTGGGATGCATCCTTCCCTCATCAACAACACTTTCATCATCATCATTGAGAGGTATTCTTCCCTATCTCTTTGGTGTTGTTCTGGGATGTATCCTTCCCTCATCAACAACACTTTCATCATCATCAGCGGGAGGTATTCTTCCCTATCATTTAGTGGTGTTTTGGGATGTATCCTTCCCTCATCAATACCACTCGGTGGGATGTATCCTTCCCTATCCTCGTGTTGTTTTGGGATCCTTAATTCCCTCATTGACAACACTCCATCCATCCTCACACCCCTTGTGGCTTGAACATTGACTGGGGCAACATCATCTTCGTCTCTGCATCCATTCGTGCTTTATCTATCTCCATATCACTTACTCTCTTACCCATCCACTTGCATCATCTTCCTCATCTCCCTTAGCATCGCATCATCTATTTCGAGAGCACATACGTGTTCTCTTCAACCCGCATGTCCTCTCGAGGGGGCATCCTTCATCCCTAATTTTCATCATTTTCTTTTTTCCTTCCTAGTCACTCCTTTGAATGACTGGGGCATCTTTTCCAATCTAACCATATCCTCCTGGGTTCTATATTTTAATATTCTTTGAAATGATGCTACTGTAACACCATCTCAAGAGGGGCAAAGTAGACATCCAAATTTGGACAATTAATTTATCCAAATTTATCATTTTTTCATCTAAACATCCTCTTATCGAGTTAATTAAATAATATTACTATTATTTAATTAATATCCTAATTCTACCAAATCCCTAAGGTATTTAATTAATAATTAAATATTAAATACCTTAATCCTCTTTTCATCAAATAAATTAAATAAATATACATTTATTTAATTCCTCACATGTCATTTTCATCTAATCCTAATCCATTTCCTAATCTCTTCATTAAAGATGTGCACATGCCTAATCCTTGATTAGGATGTGTCACATCCTCCAACTTTTGCAAGTTGGCTTTTAATCCTAATTAGCCCCTAATTATCCTCTAATTACTAATTATTTAAGCCTAATCATTCTCCAAGGAATTTTTAATTCTTTTTTATTCTTCCTAGATTCCCCTCTTTTATATGTGAATTTTTAATTCACATTCCATCCTTCCAAGGCTTCTAGAACCTTGGACTTGTCACAATCTTCACATGTGACCAACCTTGGACTTGTCACAATCTCCACATGTGACCAAGCCCACCTTTTTGGAGCCCACCTTTTACCCTCTAGATCATCCTAGGAATGTGAATTTTTAATTCACATTTATCCTCCCAACCACCTTTCTTTTTCCCATATAGATTTTTGAGGAATTCTAAAATTCCTCAAATGTCCCTTTCACTCCCACTTGAGGACAAGAAATCCCTTTTTGTGGAAATCCTCTCATCCCCCAAGGTGCATGTCCTTTTCCACCTCATGTACCTTTTTGACAACTCATTTCCATCTCATCCACCCTTGGCCACCTCACCCTCCACATGTCAAGATGTGAGGGCTTGTGAGTTCTCAACCCACCATAGCCCTTCATCTTGACCTTGTTGGATCAATCTTGACCCTTGAATTCTCTAGAGGATTCAAGTTCCTCTATAAATACCCCCTCCTCAAGGGCATTTTGAACAAGACTTTTTGATTTGAGCAACTACATGCTACCCATTTTCCTTCTCAACACTTAGTCAATTTGCAACTACATGCTGCCATTTTGTGCACTCATCCAATTTTCAATCACATCCACTTGCATTTGCATCCAAACACATAGCAAAGATCTTCAATAGAGTCATCAAGGAGCACACATCCTATCTTAAGCAAGGGCCAATCAAAGGAGTATCAACTACAAAGGAAGGTAAAGCTATTTGTTTTGTGTTATCTACTTTCTTTAGTGTTTTGTCACTCTCTTTTGGCTAATCTTGAGGTGTCCTTGGTATTTTGTTTTTCATGTTTTTAGTTGTTTTGCTCATTTAGAGAAGTGCAAATATCAGGGTATACACCAGACTCACCATTTACTTTATGCAATTTTATGCTTTTGTTAAAACCTTTAGACATGCCTGCCGTAGTGGGAAAAAGTACTCACCCTACGGGAACGACCTGAGTGGGGACAGCCAAAAGCCATGGTATTCCAACCCACTTTAAAATTTATGTGAATTTGGGGAAACCCTCTTTCAACGGAAGTGCGCAGGATAACCATCCCCAAAATCTTTGTTTTAAAGATTGGGAGGTCTCTCAAGGGAGTTTATCCATTTGCCGCTCCGAACGGAAACCCTATCTAAGAACCTAGAACTAGAAGCACACTTGTTAGTTTTCAAACATTGTAATACTCGGCGGTGCAGGGGCGTGGAAGAATCTACCCTCAAGCACTCACCATATAATTGCCAAGGACTGTTTGCTCAGGGGATCCGGTATCCACTTTCGTCACTCTGAGTACGCACCTGGAAAAGACAAAAACACGGGCGCCCTCTAGGGGGTGACATGGCTGTGTGAGTCGACGCAATTCCAAGCTGTGGGCCGTTCGAGTATATAACGATGACCTTTTGTCTCTAGGAGTGAGTCTGTTTGGATTGTCTTATCTTGTTATCAAACCAGTAAAAATCAAGAAGGATCATTGATTCTTGAGAACATACACTACTTGTTTAGATTCTAGGATTTTAAATACAACCACTCTATTCTTGATTGCTGTGTTTTCTATCATTAAACTCAGATAAGATCATCACAAAAATCCTAAAAAATCAAAACACTTGTGGATTTCTCATGATTCAAGATTGGGTATCCACCAAGTTTGTCAAGAAATCTCTTGCCAAACGAATCCGAAAACCAAAGAGGACACTTGCCTACAAACAACTCCTAAGAAAACAAAGGTTTCTATATCAAAGTAGGAAAGTTCTACTCCAACATAGAACTTTTATTCATAGGTATCATGATTTCTCTAGAGGTTATACAGACGACTACGCCGTAGCTCCCTTAGACTCACAAGCATACTTTCAAAGAAGAGCTCTTAGGCAACATCACAATCATAGTCAGAGAATTTGTCCTGAATACATCCCACAACCGGCCATCCAATATGATACCAGACCAAGTGAGTTTCATAGAATAAGATAGTTTTTCTATCTTAAACCCCTTCAGGTCATAGTTTTAGCATGCCCGGTTTCTGTTTCAGCGCGCTTGGTATCTGTTTTAGCGCTCCCGGAATCTATTTCAGCGCGCTCGGTTTCTGTCTCAGTGCCTTTTATCTCTGTTTTAGCGCACCTAGATTCTGTTTTAGCATGCCTGGTATCTATTTTAGCGCCTCTAGCATCTGTTTTAGCACGCCTGATTTCTGTTTCAGCGCGCCTAGTCTCTGTTTTAGCGCGCCCGGTATCTGTTTTAGCGCGCCATAAAACCTGAAAAATAGAAAGTTAATAGGGCATTTTGTCAGCTTGCCCATATCAAATACAAGGTTTCTATCAGTTCAAAACAATTTTTTTACAGTCCAGAACACAATAGTCATACAAAAAGAAAAGCTTTACCCCTATACCTAGATCTTGCAGCATCTTGCATAGTGTCGTTATCACCAAAATCTGAGATTTTCTGTCAAAATTTCCCTATCAAGGATTCTATCATCCTTTCATCACGAAACTAGACAAAACAAAATCAAATTTTAAATCAACAACCTTGACACTTATCCAATCAAATCCAAGATCAAAGTCTAGGGTAAACCTTTTAACGTTTGTATGCCTATCTTCACACGAGCAGCATATCAAAAACAACAAGAACAAGAAAATGAAAAAATAGCAGCCATGACTGAAGAAAACCCTTGGGGACGATATAGCAACACTGATCCTCTTATTAACTCACATGAGAAGGAAATAACTGCAGAAGAAATCGAGAAAGTGCAACAAGACCCTCATTTCCATAAATTTATGGAAAAGATGCTAGAGCAAGACATGGAAAAGTATCTTCTCTTATTAGCTGACAAAGGTGCTAAGCTTCCTAAAGACTTTGATGTCAATCAACTCAAGGAAGCAACCACACCTAACTCAACTAATATAGAGAATCCAAATCAAATAGATGCTTTGACAAGACAAATCCAACAGTTACAATTACAATTCCAGAATATCCAACAAGGGCCAACAAAGAGGTATCTATTACAAGACATTTGCCCTTATCCATTTGACTCAAGCATCAACATGATACCATTTCCAAGGTATTGTGAGTACCCAACATACAACAAATACAATGGGAGAACTGATCCGTTTGACCACGTACGAGAATTTCGAGCTATGAGCATAGAGTTCGCACACGAGGACTCTTACTTACTACGGTTATTCCCAAGAAGCCTAGGAAACACTTGCATGGAGTGGTTTTCTAAATTAGAACCTGGAATTCAATCCTTTGAGGAACTAATCAATAGGTTCATAACACACTTCTCATTCAACATCCAACATGGGGTAACCTTAAAAGAACTTTACAACACCAAACAAGCAAAGGGCGAAAAGTTTCTCTCTTTTCTCCAACGATGGAGAAGGCTATTTGCTAAATACCCTAGATCTATTCCTGAAGAGGAGAAGATAGAGATGTTCATTGATAACTTAGTAGATGACATGAACTACAGATTGGACTTACAATGTCCATCCACATTTGAACAAGTTATCGAAAAAGGGCTTAAAATCGAAGAGGCTCTAATCAAAAGAGGAACAATCAAACATTTCACTGAAGGTTCAAACAATAACCATTCCTCTAACAGCAACAACGAAAAGCCAAGATTTTGGCAAAAGAACAAGAATACTGATACCATGATCGATGCACATACATCTAAACCAGTATTCACCTTGACACCAACTACTACAAACAAACAAAACAATGGTTTTAATATCAAACAAAGTAGTGATCAAGGAAATAATCAAAACAGTGGAGAAACGAAAACCCAATCATTCCAACGACCCTCCAATAAACGAAAATTCACGCCATTAGGACAATCGTTGGAATCAGTCCTCAAAGAACTTTTAAATGAAAAACTCATTCAAGTGCAAGAGGCTAGAAATTGGGACCCTCAAGTCAAACCATCATGGTGGAATGACTTACATTACTGTCACTATCATCAAAATAAAGGTCACATGACTGAAAATTGTTGGCAATTAAAACATGTGGTACAAGACCTCATAGATCAAAAGAAAGTATTCGTAGAGGGCCCTCAAACAAACAAGGATCATACAACATTCAAAAATCCTCTACCCAATTATCAAAAGGGAGAATCTTCTTCCGCAAACACCAAAGGTAAGAACGTTGGTTATGTTTATGACGCAACAATCCTTTGTTTTTCTGCTGCCAAAGAGGATGAAGAGTTATGCAATCAAATCAACCAGAACAACGACATTACATCTACCAATTTGGTACAACATATGGACAAATCCGAAAACCAAATCAATGTAGTCACACTCAAAGGGAAACAAGAGTACCAACCGGTTAATGCCACAACAAGGGCACAATCCAAAGTTATATTGAAAGGAGCATCAATATCATCCCCATCAGTGGATCCCCCCTCCAATCAATATAATCTCATCGATCAATTACAGAAAATACCGGCACAAATATCAATCTTGGAACTTTTGAAGATTTCCCCATCACACAAAGAGGTTCTTGAACAAGCTCTCGTATCAACTACAGTACCTAACAATCTGGATGTGTGTCAATTCCAAGCTATGGTGGGACATCTATCTACACCTCATTGCCTTTCTTTTTCGAACATGATGATGTATCACTCACCCATCCGCATAATTCCGCCCTTCACATTGAAGTCCTTATCCATAAACATCGTGTAAAACGTGTCCTGATAGATGGAGGGGCTGGTTTAAATATTTGTACCTTAAAGCTGATTCGTGCACTAGGATACTCAGATGAAGCCATTGATACCAGAAGAAAAATCACAATCAAAGCATATGATGAAGAAGAAAGGTCCTCTACAGGATTGATCATATTACCCATTCAAGTTGGGCCTATTGTCCAAAAAGTGGTTTTCCAAGTCTTAGATAGGGAACTGACATACAACATACTGTTGGGACGCCCTTGGATCCATGATATGCAAGCAGTACCGTCTACCTATCATCAATGCCTAAAATTTCCCGTCAATGGACAGGAGGTAACAATCACAGCAGACTACAATGACACCCAAGCTTGTCATACATTGAAGACATCTCAGGATACATTCATACCTAACAATAGAGAAGTTGGCACATCAGATAGTGAGCAACAACAAAGCTTCATTTCAAAGTGGCTTCCAAAACAACAAAGATCACAAGAGATAAGGGTGGCACAATCTAACCCTTCAAATGTTGAAGAACAATTGGCTCCACTCTCACATCAATTCACCAAAGAAGTACAGATAAGTGACAAAGGAATTAGTGAATATGGTGTTGGACACTCATTCCATCTATCACAAATGTTATCCTCCTTACAAACACATGGACAACCATCCACAAACACCCACACTTCACAACAATCTACAACAGCATTAGATGGCAGATTTGTAAAAGTTGGGAGCTTAGATGAAGAATCAGAAGATAAGGCCATACTAAATTGGCTTTATAAGGATGAAGAAGCCTCCGTTTCCACAAGTAACATCATAAAGACAAATCAATATGGGAAAGGAAAAACTATTCTAGAGAAAATGGGATATTCAGGACAGGGACCTCTTGGGTTAAGAAAACAAGGCATAACAGAACCAATCCAGCCTCTTACGCTCCAACATAAGGACAAAACTAGACTAGGATACACAGAAAAAGCAAGAGCAGAAATCACCAATAAAATCGTGGAGCGTATTCTTCAAATAAGAGATAATTCTGAAACAGATTCAAATGAGTATGAGTGGGACAACCTATCAGAGGTTTCCTATGAAGATATTCAGATTGATATTATCAAAAAGTATACCCCCAATCACGAGGAGGGTCAAAGCTCAAGTTTTAATCCTATTGTCTTTGAAACGCAAAATTTTGATGACTCAAGTGAAGATGAACGGACATCGATTGAGATAAATGATGTGGAAGAAAATACCTTTGTAGGCCTCGACATAACCATAGACAACCTAGACGACATTTCCGTCCGAGCTTTCACAATCGCTGACCTCAACCCATCTAATGATTCATTGCCTTTACTACATCCCGAACTTATCGAATGGGAAGCCCAACATCCTATTAATCTCCCTGTTTTTGACAATGATTCCTCCATTATTAACTACCTTTGCTGTGAGGAATCCGATGCTTGTTCTACCAATACTTCTTTTAATGATGCTTTTAGGCAGGAGGATGCCAAACCTTCCAGTTGCAAAAATATGAAAGAAAAAAATGGATCTAATGGTGAAAACCATTCTATGGCAGTATTTGATCCTAAAATAGTAAAAATAAAGAACGCATCCGATGGCGAAAACCTCATTGAGGCACCAAAGGATGGAAGGTTTGACATTCTCCCGCAACATTACCATGAAAGATCATCAGTGTTAATAGAACCCACACAGTCTATTAATATTGGCACAGCGGAAAAAGCAAGAATATTACACCTGGCCGCATCCATGACAGATACAGAAAAGCCAGATTTTATCAAATTCTTTGAAGAACGATGCATCAATTTTGCTTGGTCATACTCTGACATGCCAGGCTTGGACACAGATCTCATTATGCATCACTTATCCTTACCAGCTGGCACTAAACCAGTAAAACAGAAGCTGAGAAAAATGCATCCACATGTTGCATTATTAGTGAAAAATGACTTGAAGAAATTACTAGATGCTGGATTCATCAGATCTATTGACTATGCGGAATGGATATCCAACATTGTGCCTGTTTCAAAGCCGGATAACACCATCAGAATATGTACTGATTTCCGGGATTTAAATAAAGCATGTCCAAAGGATGATTTTCCTTTGCCAAACATAGACATGATTGTAGATCTCACAGCCGGCCATAAAATGCTATCACTCATGGATGGATTTTCAGGATACAATCAAATCAAGATAGCTCCTGAAGACCAAGAAAAGACAGCCTTTACATGTCCATGGGGCACTTTTTGCTGGAACGTCATGCCTTTTGGGTTAAAGAATGTAGGAGCTACATACCAGCGGGCTATGACAACAATCTTCCACGACATGATGCATACCTTCATGGAGGACTATGTGGACGACATCTTAGCCAAATCTTACACTAGGGAAGGACATCTAGAGATATTGGCCAAAATATTTGACAGGTTGGAAAAATTCAAAGTCAGATTGAATCCAAAGAAATGTGCCTTTGGAGTAACATCAGCAAAGCTCCTAGGATACATAGTTTCTACAAAGGGAATTGAAGTAGATCCGGAAAAAGTCCAGGCCATTATGGAAATGCCACCTCCTAAGAATATCAGCACATTAAGATCTCTACAAGGCCGACTACAGTCCATCAGAAGATTCATCTCCCAACTAGCAGATCGGTGTCATCCGTTCAACCATCTCTTGCATAAAAATGTGCCTTTCAAATGGGATGAACAGTGTGAGAGTACCTTCAATCAAATCAAGCATTATCTGATGACGCCACCAATCTTGGTACCACCCAGTGAAGACAAGCCATTATTGTTATATATTGCAACAACAGACATTTCTTTAGGAGCCTTGCTAGCACAAGAGGATAAAGAAGGAAAGGAACAGGCTATATACTATATCAGCAGGACACTCAATGGACATGAAGTAAACTACACCTTCATTGAAAAATCATGCTTAGCAGTAGTATTTGCAACACAAAAATTGCGACACTATATGCTTACTCACACTATCAAGCTTGTTGCAAAAATTGATCCTCTCAAGTATTTACTGAGCAAAGCAGCTTTAACAAGAAGGTTGGCAAAGTGGGTCATGCTCCTCAGTGAGTTTGATATTCAGTATGTGGAAAGGCGAGCTATCAAAGGACAAGCCATCGCCGATCAATTAGCAGAAGCTCCATTATCTGACAGTCATCATATGACCATGGAATTTCCTGATGCAGATATCCTCAATGTAACAACACAACCATGGCAACTCTACTTCGATGGATCCTACACACAACATGGATCAGGAGCAGGAATTCTATTTGTCACACCTCTTGGGCACACAATCCCACGATCATACAGGCTTACCTTCCGTTGCACTAACAATGTGGCAGAATATGAAGCTTTGATCCTTGGAATTAAAGTGGCTATTGAATGGAAAATCACAGAACTACAGGTGTATGGAGAATCCCAGTTAATCATCTATCAAGTCAACAATGATTATCAAACTAAGGATGACACACTGATTTTGTACAAGAGGCTGGTGGATGACCTATGAAAGTACTTCATAGAAATCAAATTTGAGAAGATACCAAGATCAAAGAACAAAGCAGCAGATGCCATGGCCACAATAGCATCTCTTCTACAAATGCCTGAAACGCAAGATCGTTATCAATTTATTGTAGAACAAGTATCAAACCCTGCATACGCAAATCCCAAATCCCAAACCATAAGCCTTTTGGATAGTGCCCAATCCTCCATTTATG
Organism: Sequoia sempervirens; assembly: GCA_007258455.2. NCBI lineage: Eukaryota > Viridiplantae > Streptophyta > Pinopsida > Cupressales > Cupressaceae > Sequoia > Sequoia sempervirens. The sequence continues at coordinate 286,277,967 of VDFB02000003.1, read as the reverse complement.
GAGAAATTTATACTTATCTGAAAGATAATATCTTACCACCAGATCTTTCTCGCAACCAAAAGCGCAACTTCATACGCCAATCCGCCAAACATACCATTATTGCTGATACCCTTTACCGTCGAGGCCTAGATGGTACTCTTTTACGTTGTTTAGAACATGACGAATCCGCTTCCGCTTTACATGAGGTTCATGAAGGAATTTGTGGTACACATTCAAGTGGATTATCTTTAGCCAAGAAACTCCTTCGTTTGGGGTATTACTGGCCACACATGGAGCAAGAGTCTTATCACTTTGTCAAAAGATGTTCAAAATGCCAGATCCATGGCAATCTTATACATGCACCAGCACAAGTGCTGCATCCATTTGCAACTACATGGCCTTTCTGTCAGTGGGGACTAGACTTGGTAGGGAAAATTCACCCATCTTCATCTAATGGACACAAATTCATTATCACAGCAACCGAATATTTTACAAAATGGGTGGAGGCAATTCCCTTAACTACAATCACTAGAAAGCAAATATCATCTTTCATTCTTAATTATCTCATTTGTAGATATGGGATACCCCAGTCAATCATCACATATAATGGCAGGCCTTTCAAGAACCAAGACGTCCAAGAACTATGTGAAAAGTTCCACATCCAACATCGCTTTTCAACCCCATATTACCCTTAAGGTAATGGACAGGCAGAAGCTTCAAATAAAACAATCCTCAAAATTCTCAAGAAGACTGTAAATGAAGTGGGACGTGATTGGCATGTTCAGCTTAACCCTGCTCTTTGGGCTTACAGGACAAGCATCAGAACACCAACAGGAGCTACACCATATGCTCTTGTCTATGGATCAGAAGCAATATTACCTATTGAGGTAGAAATTCCATCCCTTTGAGTCTCACTAAAGGGACTCATTTCAGATGAAGATTATAGGGTCTCTAGACTTTAGGAATTAGAGCTACTTGATGAACGTCGACAACAAGCTATTAATCATTTGACAGTCTATCAACAAAGGATGTCTAGAAACTATAATCATAGAGTTAAACCTAGAGTCTTCCAGATTGGAGACTTGGTCCTACGGGAAAACCCTAGAAATCAAGCAGACAGAGAAAAGAAGGGAAAGTTTGAACCTAACTGGATAGGACCTTATGTAATCATATCAGTCTATGGATCAGGAGCATATCGACTGTCTACACTAGAGGGAGACATGTTGGAGGAGCCCATGAACAGCATTCATCTCCGGTGATTCTACACTTGAGGATATCTAGTGCACGGTCAATAAAGTTGTCTCGATGAAAACCTGGCAAATAGGCGTCATGATGACAAAAAAAAAAAAAGAAAAAAGAAAAAAAAGAAAGAGGACACAATAAAAACAAGTGATGAAAACCTGGTAAATAGGCATTACTTGTGATTTTCACCAAAACTCCTCTATCTATTGGGTACAGTGTTGTTACGATTGTTTCCTTTCATATCATTTCCATCTATCATTTGAGATTATCACTATCCATATCATAGCAAGGATACCATGTTTTACCCTAGCTTGGGGGCAACATCCTAATGTTATCTGGTACAAGTAGACTTTTAGCTTGCATGGAAGGGCAGTTAAACATAACAACATCAAGTGGCAACCCATCAAAATCCAAAAACATCAGAAAATCCAAAATCCAAAAACATCAGAAAATCAAAAACACAAAAATAGAGTCCGCATCAGTTAAAAGTGGAGTCTGTGTCAGTCGAGCTACGTGGTCTCTGCGTGTATAACGTAGGCAAGACCAATCTTTGATCAGTCCCCGAGACCCCTAGGATAGGTCTTTTAGGTCGCATCACTTGGTCAAAACATTTGGGAAAATCATGCACACATCAGCACACACATCTCGACACTGATGATCTAATCTGAATAATGATTTGAAAATACATTAAGTAGAATTTGAATTGTTGTGCTTTTTATCATTTGATTATCATTTCTTTGGAGCAACTCAATGATGTATTGAACTAGAGATGTAAGGAAGAAGAATGATATCTTTTCTTTGTCTGCTGTTTGTGAATTAGTCATTATTGTTTTGTGAATTGTCGCGGGAAATGCTCTACCAAGTATCATGGATGACATTTAAATTCACTTAAGAAAATGATTAATTCTTGTTTGTTTACGCAAGAAATGCTCAGGTCATCATTGGTCTATCTTATACCATGATGCTTATGTTCGCTTGCAATATCAAAAATCATGAAAGAAATACTCAGGTCATCATTGGTCTATCTCATATCATTGATGCTTGTATTCGCTTTCAACATTTTAAAAATAAAGCTCAGTGATGATACAAAGCAGATTAAATAATTATTAAAGTGACACTTAGATTTGCATTGATAAAATAGGCATTTGCATGGTTAACGTAGATTGCATTCATAATAATACATCTGCAGAGTACTGATGGCACAAGTTACAATGATTCAATCACAAATGATGTTATCTTTTCTTACTAAAGACTGAGTATACTTGACACATGCATATGGGATCATATCTTCATCTCATCAATCCACAATAAAGATCTCATTTCGTGACATCATATATACACGTTATGTTACACCATTTCATTTATCATTACATATTCATCATACATCATGGCATTCCATCTCATTACATATCATTTACATCTCACCTATCATGCATCATTACATTTCATTAAATCCATACATCATTTACATTTACATCATCACATATTCATCATACATCATTCAAATCCATTTACATTACATTTCATTTACATTTACTTTACATTTCATTTACAGTTACATCTCATCATTCATTAAACATCATCTACTCATCTATCATTACAATTAAATCACATTTCATCGTAAATCATTCTATTCACATCTCATTATTTATCATTTATCACATTTCATTTACATACATCATTACATTTTACATTTCATTTATTCATCATCCATTTATCACATGTCACATTTTACAATTCATTTCACATATTCACATATCACATCTTCATTTATTACATTTTCCATACATCGTCCATCACATTTTATCTATCATACATATCATAAGAAAAGAAATACATCGTCAATATCATTTCATCCATCACATCAATACATCATAAAATCCACACATCCATCACATCAATACATCATAAAATCCACACATCCATCACATCAATACATCATAAAATCAATGCATCCATCACATAAATCATGTCAAAACATATCATGAATCAATCGAACCGCTGCACATATATATCTCATCAAGTGTCAAGTATACAATGAAGTCTGAAAAGAATGAAAATAACATCATGTCAACAAATAGCTATATCAATCTCTCAATGGGTACGCATATACATATCAGGTAGTACTCCCACCAGAAGGAGCAGGTCTCGCACCAGTATCTGTACCACCACCAGACGTCCCAGGATCTCTCGGATCTCTCGAAGAGGCTGTGTCACACCTCTGCTCACTGTCCTAGACCGACTCCTCCCTGAGCGTGACTGAGCATAGCTGACTCTCTGCTCTGGGGGACATAGCTCATGATAACGACCTCGGTAGAACTCTATCTCAGCACCTGCCTGCATGGCCTCTCGCATATAGTCAGCCACAGAAGTCCCATCTGCCACTCTCTGTAACCTCTCTGTAGTTGCCTGTGTTGTCTCAGCTATCCGTCTAATAGTATCCCACTCTGCAGTCAAGGCCGCAATCTGTGCCTGGGCTGTGGACAACTGTGCTCATAATCCTATCACCTGAGCCTGTGTGGTCGCTGCTGCCTGTAATGCCCCATCTCTCTCACTAATCAGAGATGTGATCTAGGTCTGAGCAGTGGCTAACTTTTCCTGCGTCTGAGCCTGAGTCTGAGCTAATAAACCCTGTAACTGTGCTAGCTGACCCTGCAATGTCTGCACCTGCACCTGTAAGCCTGCCACCTCTGAGGGATCTGCCGATGAAGATGTAACAGCCTACCTCTTACGAGGTGCACTGGAGGATGGCTCTGATAAACCTGCTATGCTCGGTCCCCTCCCATCTCCGCCATCATCGTCACTGCTATCCTCACTGCTATCAGTCTCTGAGCTTCTCTCCACATCGACATCAACATCCTCCTCTCTCCCCCATCGCTGACCGACCTGAATACCCCCTGCTGGTGCTGCTGCTGGTGCTATTGCTAGTGCTACTGCCGGTACGGCTGCTGGTATAGGTGCTGGCTCATCTGGAATGGTAATCCGTGGAGGCGGGTGCAGAGCCAGATACTCTCCATACTCAGGTGTAATGGGTGCCTCGACAATGTCTCGTCGAACCTCCCACGCTGATGGCTGCAAGGCATGGTAACCCTCAACAAGTGCCCTGTAAGGCAAGCTAGGACCCCAATCAGGCACATCAATCCATCGCCGTCCATAGTGGGCTACACCCTGTGGCATGCACTGCACAATACCGTACTATCTATACACCTGATGAAACAGGAAATGCTCCAAGACCCTGGGGCTCTTCCCGATCAAATACATGGAATCAGATAAGAACCCCAACTCAATATCATCATCGTCCCAAGCATCACAGTCCAGGTACGGATGCCAGGTCACTGCCTCAATGTCATCAACAATTTGTCTCCAATACTCAAGCTTCCCCATCATATGCTGGGTAGGCCTGCCTCTGTATCAAAAAACATACGGCCTCGTCGCTGGTCTGGCCAACATAGGTACGGGACGTGTAACAGCAATGTGCTCCCAGGCCCATACCTGGAGAAGGGTAGCCCCTACCGATAGACTGCTGCCGCCAAGATAAACAATCCAATGCAAATCATGGTACAACTGGGCAAGCATGCACATGCCCCAAGAATATCTAGTCCTATGAACGACTAGACCCTCTAACACTCAACCCCATCCAAGAGATAGACCCTTTGACCTCTTATCAGGACAAAGGAATCCACCAATGAAACCAGCCAAAACTGAAGGGAGTGGAGCATAAGCCTCATATATGTCAATCCACGGAATCCACTCCCCTGCAACATGAGGATCCTGAAAGACCCTCTGCATGGCCTCTACCCCACCAACCTCCTCCGAGTCGTGGACCACAATCTCTCCTACAAATGGTATGCGAAGGATATGCCATACATCCTCTGGTGTCACTGTCATCTCACCAGTGGGTAAATGAAAGGTGTTGTGGTCACTATGCCACCTCTCCGCCAAAGCCGCCAATAGACCCCTATTAATTCTAATATGGGGCATGTCCAACAATGTAGCTAAACCACAGGAAGCAATATGTTGTCTCTCGTCAGGAGACAGTCACGAAATCATATCAAACGGCCAGAGGAACTGCTCCCACACCTGGATCACATCCAACTGCTCCTGTACTCATGCAAAACAAAACATTTTAATCAGAATATCAAAAGATCATCAACAAATCAAAACATTGTGCTTTTTCCTATCAATCTATCAGATTATCAAGAAACCCTCATCTATCAATTAGGTTCAATCATTCAGAATGCATAATTATTCCTCGCCTATCATGAGGGTAATTATTATCAATCAAATAGATCTCGCTCATCATGAGATCGTTTTCCATATATTTTAGTCAAGATTAACACTAAAATAGATGGAATCAAAAACAAATCAACAAAAATCAAAATGCACAATGTTAAATCAATTTTTACCCAAAGCGCTACAAAATCAACCTAATGCGCTAAAAAGTCTGGCGCGCTACAAAACTCCCCTTGCACGCTACGGAACAAACCCGGCGCGCTAAAATTTCTGTCGCGCTACAAAATTTCATGGAAGCGCTATCAAACTGACCCCGCGCGCTAAAACTTCTGGCGCGCTGCAAAACCTACATGACGCGCTACGCTATTGACCGGACACGCTAAAAATACGACGCGCTACAACAGAGCATGGACGCACTACAACGCGTTCCGTGCGCTCTAAAACTAAAAAACATGTGCAAAATGCATCAAAATCAATGGCACAAATTACGAGAAAAGTTTGAGGTACATACCGGAGGACCATAATCGGCTAGACGCTGGTGACGGCGCACACGCTCGAGTCGGTGGGTGTGGTATGGGATCAGCATCCTAGCTCTGAATGCTCTGGAGGGTCTCTATCTCAAAATTTGTAAAAGTCAATGCACAAATGACTTTTGAAAATGACCTTTGGAGCATTTATAGGCTATTTTTTTGGGGGAATTTTATGGGATTTATTTATTTCTCATTCTGAGGAATTAATTCTTGTCAATCACTGGGGCATTTACAATCTTGTCGGGAGATAAATTGTTTCTTCATCAATTCATCATCAAACCATCATAAAAATTCAAAGTTTTTGAAAATTCATAAAATATCCAAAATTCATCAATTTATCTCCCGAGGGGGCATATATCACTATCTTTTCGAAATTCATCATCTGGGACAAGTCTGGGGCATGCTTTAAAACCTTTCGTCAATACTGGCAGCCGAAGCAAAAACATTCTTTGAAACACTGTGTAAACACATCACTTCAAAGAGGGGCAAAATGTAGACACCTAAAAATGGTCTGGAGAATCCAATTAATCGAATACGCCTTATTTGATTAATTAATCTTAAATTCCTCTACTTAGTAAATAAATAGAAATATTTATTTATATTAAGTTCATTTATCAATTCTCCTATTTTTCTCTCCTAATTAAATAAACAAAATTAAAAACTTTGTTTTATTTAATTATTATCAATTTTATCACATTAATTCTCTCTTAATTAAATAAACAAAATTAAAAACTTTGTTTTATTTAATTATTATCATTATTTCTTCTATCTTAAAATTGAATACACAATTTAAATAATTTGTGTTATGTAATTTCACATTTCCTCTTAATTAAATAAAGATTGTCAAAAATCTTTTATTTAATTATCACTCTCCTTTAATTTAATAAAACCAAACCCTATAGTTTGATTTATTAAATTATTTATTCCTCATTTTTGCTAAATTTAAATAAATTAAAATTATTTAAATTTATTGCATAAAGTTTGCACTATTCCCTCACCAATAAATATTTATTTCTCACCAATCAAATTAATGGCACTGCCATTCACGGGAAATGCTTTAGGGAAAATCTGTAGGAAGATCTCTCAACAACCTTCCACCCACCTTCCCTCTTATATTGCCTGGTGTTTTCATGGGGAGAAACCATTCCCCATGATCAACTCCTTCTTCTCATCCCACGCCTTTAGATTCTCCAGAAGAAATCACAGCCCCTCATCCCAGTTTCTTGTACAATTGTGCTACCGTGAAAGCTATAAATACAGCTCTTGGGCTGCAAGAAAAAGATCCCAACTAATGTAATCTTACTCTGCAGGTTTCCAAAGCACTCAAGCATCCAATTCATCCAACAATCATCCAACAACCATCCAACATCCATCCAGCATCAGCATTTATAGTCATGGCTGCCATTAGCATAGAGTTTGCATATTTAGATTAAAATAGAGTAGCATAATCTCATTTCTCATTCTCTAAGTGTCACTTAATAGTTTAATTAGCTTAAGAATCTGAGAGCTAAGTAAATTAGAGAAGTCTTTAGAGTTAGAGAGCAATAGGATAGCATTTTGAAGCTTTTTAGTTTAATTTAGTTTAAATTCATTGAATTTTAGATACAATTATCCTATTTAGAAGCGTAGATGCATTGTTTATTTAGTTTTCCCCTTCTACACGCTTACACAAACTTTAAATGATATCCGAGTAATATATGATGAAACTATTTTTATCTTATGTGATAACACAAGTTCTATTAACACTTCAAAGAATCCAGTAATACATTCAAGGACAAATCATATTTTAATTTGGTATCACTTTTTGAGAGAGAAGGTTGTAGAGAATGGGGTGAAGCTGGAGTATGTGCCTACTAAGGATCAAGTTGCAAATATCTTCACAAAGGCTCTTCCTAAGGATACTTTTGAGTATCTTCAAGAGAAGTTGGGGGTTATTTCCCCTCCTTTCAATTAGATGCATAGGGATATGCATTAGTCCAGTGGATCTCAAGATTCATTCCTTGTTCTAGACCAAGGTAGGTGGCTACCTCTTAGGGAGAATATATTGTGGCATTGTTGGTTGTTGCAGTTAGGGGGAGTAAGTGTTGTCATTGTGTGGTATACAGGGGTTTTTCTTTGTTAGTTGTGTCAAAGGATATAAGTAGTAGTTTCTAGTTGGTGCAGTATGTTGTGTACTCCTAAGGGGGAGTGTGTAGAGAAGGTGTGAAGAAAATAGAGTGCAGTAAAAGAAAAAGGTAGTTGCAAAGTAGTTGTTGTCCCTTACAGGTGTTGCCTTTGGGGGAGAGAAAGTATGTATGATTTCAAAGGGAGAGAGATACAAGTGTGTTTCCATTTACCATTGATGTCAAAGGGGGAGTGAAAGTAAACTAAAAGACCTTATGAAGTAAGGGGGAGAGAAGCCCCATGAAAGAGAAAGTGTTGGAAAGATTTGATGCTTGTGGAAGGGGGAGCAATATGCACTTTGGTGCAACATATGATTTGGGTTGTTTTTGTTGTTGATGGTTTTTCCATGTGTTTCCATCAATGAAAAATGAGGATATTGTTGGAAGTTTTTGTTGTAGACACCTAAAAATGACCTAGGCCTACAAGCTTCATTTTTACCACTTTCGTCCTAGTATAATTATGACATTTAATTATGTCCTTGGTCCACATTTGACTATTGATTAAATAATTCATAATTATTTAATTAATCCATGTCATTTATTCTTCATGATTATTAAATAAATAAATTTTATTTATTTATTAAATACGTCATTCATTGTCTAAGTCTTCCCTTAATTAAATAAATTTCTTAATTTATTTAATTTCCCTTTCTGCATTTAATTCTTCCTGATTATTAAATAAATGAATTACATTTATTTATTTAATATGTCACTAATTGTCTTAATTAAATAGAATTGATTAATTTATTTAATTAATTAGTCATATCTGCTAAATTAAATAATTAGGTTTAATTATTTAATTGCCAATTAATATTCTTCTCATTTTAAATAAATTAAATTATTTAAAATGTCATTATCTGAACTATCAGTCCACTTTGATAAATAATCTGAAAAAGATTATTTATTATTTCACAAAATCATTATTTTGAATTAATTTAATTCAAAATAGTAACTAATCTTCCAAAATTAAGTAATTGGTGATTCTTGATTTTCCAAATCGAATATTCAGTCCACATCTTATCTTTTTATTTTTCAAAAATCTTTATTTTCTTTAATTAGTTTCCTCATTTATTCTCCACCGTCGATTAGATTATCTAAGATTTTATTCTAACCGTTCGATTGAGGATTTTTCCCCTAACCCTAATTAGGGATTCTCGATTTAATATGGACCTCTCATTTTAGGTTCTCATCATCAATTAATCTCGTCCGTCCACTCAAGATGACATTTTCTATAAAATGTCATTTTTCTCTCTTTTTGATTACACACAGACACGTTGACATTTTACATAGACATATTATAGGCATTTATTCACTTGCACACTTAGTTTTCATATGCAATTTCAATATTTATTATAGTCATTTGATCAAGTCTTGGCATTTGTTTAGGCATAGACATTGACAATTATAGTTATAGGCATAGGCATTTAGACAGCATAAATCCTTCAAAGCTTGGTGTAGGACTTAGGCATTTGCAGATTTGCTCGCACGACGGATCTGAGGGAAAAGTATTATCTAGCAAGCAAGAAGGTATTACAAAAGTGAATCATGGAGGTATTAACGATTAGGTATAACCATTATGTGTTTTACTTCCTTTGTGTTTTGTAAGATCTTTGGGTTTCATTGTCATTTATTGTTTGTTGCTAACACTCCTAATCAAACCTAAAAGAAATCCCTTGATTACATTGGTGAACCCGACTCCTTTTTTCTGGTTAGTTCCGTACGTTTTTTTTGTGTTTTCTGTTGTTTTGCAGGTATAGGTACGGAGCGACGCAACTATTTTTTAAAAACATCATGACGCATTTGATGTGTCACGACGCATCCACTGACAGAAGAGCCGCAATCTCCCTGATAAGCCGCAATCCATATCTTGAACGACGCATCTGATTTGTCATGCCGCATTCGAAGTCCTGAACGACGCATCTACTATGTCGTGCCGCATTTGACTGGTAAAGATTTTCTTTCATTTTTGACATTCTGATTTTTAGATTTTAGGTTTTTCTGGTTTCTAGTTTCTTTTCTGGTTTTCTAGTCTTCTGATTTCCTGGTTTTTCATTCTTGCATGTTAGCTAGCTTAGGGTTTTGTGTTACTAATCTTCGTTTGTAGCGTGTGGCGGTCACTATTCTTGTGTCGAAGATCATTTAAGAAAGAAACTACTAATCTTTTGTTTGCAAATTTGAATGTCGAAGATGGAATAAAACAAACATTGTCCTTGTTTTTCATAGATTAGCAAACATTTAACTTTGGTGCACATAAAAAGAACATTTATGTCTTCTTTACTTGATTATGTTTGCAGAATGGTAGGTGAGTATGCTCTCACTTGGTGAAAACCTCATGATCAGAAAACCAGACCCATTCTTATCTGTTATTACCTTGACTTGGTATATCGAAGTATCCTCTCCCCTCACGCTTTCGGGTGATCTTGGGTGTAAGAGAAACAGTTACCAACTCTAGAAATTCGGCCTGCCTGGGGATTTCATCACCCCAACATGACTCAAGCGTATGAGCTAAATTGAAATACCCCGACCGGTATATAAATGTAAACCTTAAGGAAAACCTAAGGTTGCTTGTCTTGAGAATGTGTCCTCTGAGGGCCAGTTGTACTCCCTTAAACCCTATTGAGCTTAACCTCTTCATGCTGGAGTGCCACCTTAATGGTGATTAATCTCTTACCCCATGTATGGCCACTCGAACGGGGGTCCCAACAAAATCTTGTATAGAAAGCCAAAATCCTTCTATTTGCTAGCGCAACACCGGTCGGTGTGAAGGCATCCACACTTTCGCAGTTTGTAGTAGAGGTGATCAACTCACCATGGGAGTTTCATGGGGTTGGAAGCTTGGTTGGCCTAAGAAGAAAGTGCTCTATAAGGGGGAGCCCATGCAGCCAAGCTTCTGAATTCACACACTACAGATATGCGGTTGGGAAAACCCGCGTGGAATCTAGCTGAATATTGTCATGGCCTAACCTAGGATTGTGCTTATCTGATGTGTGTTTGGTTACTTAAAAACAAAAACACTATGTTTGTCAAGTGCTTTATGATTCTATCACAGTTTGAAATAAAACATTCACTAAACAGATCAAAATGCCATCAAAACGATAAGAAAATCAATTTTAAACCAAACGTGTCGCATCTATTGAAACACAATTGTTTTCTGCTCCGCAATCGCTCTGTCAAACCACATATGACAGTTATAATGCCGCATCTGTAGGCGTCGCGACGCATCTGAACATTGTAAAGCCGCATATGCAAAACTAAGACCAACTGACTATTATTGAGTCGCATTTGATAAACTGTGTTGCATTTGTCTGTGTCGCAAAACCCGACGCAACTGACACCTCAAACGACGCATTTGCCTGTCACTGTTTAAAACTTCATACAAAGTCAAACCCGAATTCTTCATCTTGTCAATAATCTGTCAAACACTGTTTCCTAGAAGATTCTGTCAAAAACCAAACTTGAAATTGCTCAAAGTTTCAACCATTAGTTTGCATTCATCACCATAGGTTTCATACTTCATTCTTTTTAGTTGCATACATTTGGCATTAGGTTGTCCCTAGGTTCACATTTTTGCATCTTTAGGATTAGGAAAACCTCAGCACAATTTGCAACATCATTGCTTTCGAAATTAGGCTCTTTTGGACTAAGTTATCAAACCCCTTTTTAGTCATTGTCCTTTTTTGTGAGATTTTTCCAACTCAAAAGTCTAGTTAGGAAAACTCACTTGTCATTCAGACCTTGTCACCTTGTCAGTTTCAACAAAGTCCTTTAGCAGTCAAAATTGAAAACAAAGTTTGAGCTTAGAAGTGCTTAGGTACCCTTGTCCTAAATTGCATTATAAGTCTACACATTGCATATCCTATTCATGAAAATCCAAAAACATTAGTCATTCTAGTCGTCATTTTGAACTTAGACTTCGCGTAGTGTTATACTTGCATTTAGTTGTCATTCCCATTTGAGCAATCTCATTTATGGTCGAAACTAGACTCCAAAAACAAAAGAGACAAATGGAAAACTTTCGACAAGACCCCACGTTTACTATCAACAATCCTCCACATGACCCAAACTGGACCTTTTACGATCCATTTTCCAATTTAGACAATCAACCTCCAATGACAACGCAATCCTCATCAAACAGTCCATTTGAACCATTCTTGCAAAAAGATGAAAATGGTCAACTACTTGAGGAAAACTTAGAGGCACTGGCACAAGACCCAGAGGCCTGTCAGCTCGTTGAAACAATGGTCTGTCATGATAGAGACAGATTCTTAGCTATGCTCTTGAGTAAAGGAGCTAAGTTACCACAAGGATTTGATGTTAACACACTAAATTTGACACCTCCTGACCCTAATACCAACAATGCACATAACATGTCACATAGTGGTCAACTTCCAAATACTATGAGCAATACTTTTGTTGGGACCACAACGACAATGCATGCCACTCCCAACATCCCAAACACCCCCAACATCCTCAACACCACAAATACCACGATAGTAAATGCCATGGGGGCATCATCAAGTCATAACAATCCCCCTCGACAGCTCCATCTATTACCATGAGCACAACTTCGACATATCCGCTCAGTGGTATTTCACAAAATCCTTCGGGAGGGGCCACAAGACGTGTATTTATCCAAGGAAAACAACAAAATGTTAACACGACAACACAGTCAAATGTCATTGCCTCCCAAGGTACAAACACAAACGTTCCCCTTGTACAAAATCAACAATTTACACAAGGTGGCCAAATAACACAACCCATGACATCATTAACACACCATAACATCCATGGTCATAACATCCCCCAAATAACAACACACTTGGTTGGGGGACACATCCCAACCTACTCATCTAACGTTCATACTCATCAACATGCACCCAATCATAACTTTCAACACCAACATGCACCCAATCATAACTTCCAATACCAACAACATGTCAATCCACACACGTCATACATACCACAACTATCCATACCGCCACAATACACCAATATTCACGCACAAAAAATAGGAACAAATGGTGTACCAGGCAATCCAATGTACGGAAACATAAATGACCCTGCTGTGGATGCCCTCCAAACAAGAATGAGGGATGTAGAGAAAACTATCCAAAACATGTACATTTCAGGCAAGAAATCAGAAATATCATATGACCTAAATGTATACCCATTCAACACGAGCTTATACATGCCTCCATTTCCGCCAGGATATGTGTCACCCAACTTCACAAAATATAGAGGCAAGACAAATCCCATTGAACATGTTCGCGAATTCGCAACCAATTGTATGGACATCGCCTACGAACAAACATACTTGATGAGACTTTTTTCTAAAAGTCTGGCGGGTCAAGCCCTTGAATGGTTTTCAACTCAAAAGGATATCCAGACATGGGATGAGCTTAAAAAAAAATTCATAAGAAATTACGTGTACAACATCGACATGGATACCTCTATCACTAGCTTGTGCAATCTCACGCAAGAAGATTCTGGTGAGACATTTATACCATTCTTTCAAAAATGGAGAAGCCTCGCTAGTCGATGTCACATTGACATCCTCGAAAGGGAAAAAGTTGACATGTTTGTCCAAACACTTCTGGGGCCCCTAAAATATGCACTACAAATACATTGTTGCACAAACTTCATAGATTTAGTTGAAAAGGGGGTCCAGATTGAGAAAGCCCTTATCACAAAGGGAGAACTGAGATATGGTTCCAAAAACACAAACGTCAATCCACCCACCAACAAAAACAAATATTGGGTTAAAAATAAGCATGTTACAAATAACGGTGTTGTTGACGCCAAGACTGCAAACATTGTGGGTCCTGTATTGGCCCTGAAAAGGGTTCAACAACAAAATAGACCAACAACGACACTGACACCTCCTCCCAATACTTCTTCAAACAATCAGAACGGTCAAAATAATCAGGGACAATACCGTCAGATGAGAGAGTTTCCTAGGGGTCGCACATACACTCACTTGGGCGAACCCATTGAAGAAGTCCTTAGGAAATGCCTCCAGCATGGGGTCATCATACTTCCAGAACCAAAACCATATGACCCAGGACAATTCAAACCAGCATGGTGGAATGATAATGCACTTTGTGAATACCATCGAGCAAAAGGGCATACAACCTCTAACTGTCGACAATTGAAAAACCTAATACAAGATCTTATCGAAAGTCACACCATTGAAGTAGGTGGATCGCAATTCGCCTCCAATTCAGATCATACTATCTGCAAGAATCCACTGCAGGACCATGGTTCTCATAATGCTTCCACTTCATGTCCACAAAATCAAGCTAACTTCACCTGAGCCAAGTACGATTATTCTAGTGGACCAATTATAAATAATGTCCAAACTGACGATGAGTGCATCAATACCATTACAGTCAAGAGAGCACCCCAATGTAATGCTACTACTTGAAGTGGCAAGGTCACTATAGCTGGTCCACCTCCCGCTAGACAGGCCAAAATCACCATACCAGGCCCATCTACTAAACAATCACAACCTGCCCCATCTGCTAAACAGCCAAAACCTATCCCAACCACATAGCAATGGAAACCCAAAATTCAATTCAACCTCATCGACCAGCTAGGAAAAAATCTCGTGCAAATATCTATCCTTGAGCTGCTTCGTATCTCTCCCACGCACAAAGAGATCCTAGACAAAACTCTCCTAGAGTCGTTGGTCCCCAAGGACATCGATGTCAATCAGTTTGAAACTATGGTGGGATATCTCACTATGCCACACCACGTCACCTTCTCGGATCAAGATTACTCATCACCTAAAACCAACCACAATGATGCATTGCACATAGAAAATTTTATCCACAAGCACAAAGTTAGACAGGTTTTAGTAGATGGCAGAGCAGGATTGAACATATGCTCCCTCAAATTGGTTAGAGCTCTAGGGTTCTCTGATGCATGCGTAGACCCAACGAAGAGTATAGTGATCAAAGCATACGATGATGAGGAATGCTCTTCATGGGGCATCATCTCTCTCCCTATTAGAGTGGGACCGGTCATTGTAGACACAACCTGCCAGGTCCTAGATTTGGAACTACCATATAACATCTTGCTTGGCCGTCCATGGATTCACGCCTTAAAAGCCATTCTGTCTACATACCACCAATGCCTAAAGTTTCCATTTGACGGCACAGAAGTAACCATATATGGAGACCCCGACCCTTTCCAATATTGTACAAACTTAAGGGGAATCTCTGAAAACTGAGTACCTATTAACCGAGAAGCACCTAGCTCCTCGCCATCCAAATACATCGACCCATCCACACTCACGCCATCTTTCACATCCACCCCATCCACATCTTCTGCCACACCGCCACCTACCGCAAACCCTCAGACTGAACCCATTGTCAAAATCCAGGACCTCAGTTGCGGAGAGTTCAAACTAAATACAACATACATCATAATAACAATACCCATGTCCCCAAAGATATATGGTCGGCCATGTTTCAGAATGGAACCTCAAGAAACCTTCAAAGTTCCACTGAACACAGTTTTTATCAAGTGGGGAGACATGAGTGATGAAGACCTTACTAACATTACAGGATGGATCTATAAGGATACTGTCACACTACTGCCATTACCAATTCAAAGATATGGCAAAGGTTATGACATAATGAAGGCTAAAGGCTATGATGGTACTAGTGGCCTAGGAAAAAATAAAACTGGTCGAAGGGAACCCATAGAAACTGTTCAAATTCTGAAGTATCTTGGATTAGGGTTTGGATCACCCAACAATGATGATCGACGTACCTCTGGACTTTCAAATGAGCGAGTACATGCTTCGGATAGTGTCGAGACTACTAGGGAAACCCTCACCGAAACAGACTCCCATGAGTAGGAATTTGGTTCAGAACGATCCCTAAGTGATTGTTGTCTTGATGATTTGTTTGTCGAACCAGGAGAACTGACCTCTGAACAACGATTTTGGAAAACATTCAAAATTGAATAGGCACCAAATAGTCAAAGTCCCACTACCACTTCCCATGCCATACAACACCCATCATCTAAACCCCATCAGTCCAATCCATCTGAGGTATCAGACGACATTGACAACTAGGGCTCTAAAACCTTCACTCCTTATTTTGATAACGAATATGACACTAGTGAAGGAGAATATTGGATGGAGTCCAATATAGAGTTGGATGATGATAATCTCATCTACAACATCACTGAATTTGTCTACATGCTGTCCACATCCTCACCACAATTTACCAGCATTGACGATGGCGTCTCCTTAGTTTACCCTGAGCTAGTCGATTGGGCCCAACAAGGACCTCCAGTTCTGGACACATTTCAGAATGATGAGGAAATTGCCGAATTCATGGGATTACGAGAAGACATACCCAATGGGGACCACAAATCGGGATTCACCATTGATTTAGATTGCATGACATATTTTGGCGAGACTGCTTCGTCCTCTAGTTGCAAAAGTAAAAGCAAAAATAAAGTAAAAAATGAAACGTCTCTAGGTGAAAACCAAAAGGCACCTCTTGATGAGAAAATAGTAAAAATAAAGGACATATCTGTGGATGAAAACCTCTCTGAGGTGCCCAAAGATGGAGGACTAGACTTTCTCCCAGTGGAACAGGAGAAATCGGCTATGCTTATTGAGGACACGATAGAGGATAACATTTCAACTGCAGAAGACCCCAAGATGGTCTTATTTGTTGTGTCATTGACTAACGAAGAGAAACCAAAATTTCATAAATTCTTTGCAGAACAAAAAATCAATTTCGCATGGTCCTATGCTGACATGCCAGGATTGGACCCGGAACTGGTTCTGCACTATCTGCCACTATTACCTAATGCTAAACTAGTCAAGCAGAAGTTGCGCAAAATGCACCCACAAGTTTCCCTATTGGTCAAGGCCAAGTTAAAGAAATTGCTAGATGCCAGATTCATACGGTCTATTGACTACGCTGAATGGATTTCTAATCTGGTCTCAGTCACAAAGGCAAATGGGTTGATCTGTGTATGTACAGATTTTTGAGACCTAAATAAAGCATGTCCAAAGGATGACTTTCCTTTTCCAAACATTGACATTATAGTGGACCTTACAATAGGGTATGAGATGTTATCCCTCATGGATGGTTTCTCTGGCTATAATAAAATCCGCATTGCTCCTGAGGATCAGTACAAAACGACATTTACTTGCCCATGGGGTACATATTGTTGGAATGTCATGCCATTTGGTCTCAAAAATGCAAGTGCCACATATCAAAGGGATATGACCACGATCTTCCACGACATGATGCACAAAATAATGGAAGATTATGTAGATGACCTATTGGCCAAATCAACAACAAGGAAAGATCATTTGAAGGTACTCGACATAATTTTCAAGAGACTTGAAGAGTACAAAGTTCGGCTAAACCCTAAGAATTGTGTTTTTGGGGTCACATCAGGTAAACTCTTGGGAGACATAGTTTCCCGAAGAGGCATAAAGGTTAATCTAGCAAAGGTCAAATCAATCGTAGACATGCCTCCACCTAGAGGAATCATTGAACTCAGAACTCTGCAAGGCAGAGGACAATCTATTTGGCATTTCATAGCCCAGTTGGCAGATAAGTGTCATCCGTTCTAGTATTTGTTGCGCAAGGGTATCCCCTTTGTATGGATAGATAAATGTCAAGAGGCCTTCCAAAAAATCAAAGATTACCTACTGTCAACACCAGTCTTCATGCCGCCCATTCATGGAAAGCCATTAATTCTATACATCTCGACTACTAGTTCAACACTGGGGGCATTGCTGGCACAAAATGATCATGAAGGAAAAGAAAGAGCAATCTATTACATCAGCCGCACACTGATAGGGTATGAGTTGAACTACACATACATCGAACGTGCATGCCTTGCTGTTGTCTTTGCATCCCAAAAACTAAGACACTATATGCTCAGTCACCAGACATAGCTGGTCGCCAAGATTGACCCACTGAAATATCTCTTAAGTCGGGCAGCATTAATAGGGCAGTTGGAAAAATGGGTCATGATACTAAGCGAATATGACATACAATATTTCAAGCGTAAGGCAATAAAAGGACAGGTAATAGCAGATCAACTGGCAGATGCACCAATCCAAGTCACTCATCCACTAGTAACTGATTTTCCTGATGAGTCCATTTTTCATGCAGAACCGATGACACCATGGAAGCTATATTTTGATGGGTCTCATACTGGTCATGGCTCTGGCGCTAGAATCTAGTTTATCACACCACAGGGGGATTCAATTCCTAAGTCATTCCGGATCACCTTCCCTTGTACAAATAACATTGCTGAATATGAAGCACTAGTCACAGGTCTCAAGTTGGCAATTAAATGGAAAATTTAGACGTTGCTTGTATTCGGGGATTCCTAGCTCGTGATCAACCAAATGAATGATGACTATGAAATAAAAGATGAGAAGTTGCTTCCCTACAAGAGGATGGTGGAAAGTTTCCTGACATACTTCCAATTGATTTCTTTTGAACAAATCCCCAGGGCACATAATAAGGCAGCTAATGCAATGGTTACTATTAGTTCTCTCTTGGACATCCCTAAAAATGTGTCACAATTTGAGTTCTTAGTAGAACAACTTTTGATACCGGCATATGATATCCCAGAATTAGAAATGGTTTGCGAACTTGTTGGTCCCAACTCTCCTTGGTATCAGGACATTTACGACTACCTAAAATCTCAAACCCTTCCACCAAACTTGTCCAATAACCAAAGGAAGTCCTTCATTAGAAAATCTGCAAGGTATGCCATTATCAGTGACACCATGTACCGCCGTAGTTTTGATGATACCCTCCTTATATGTCTCAACACCGACAAAGCATGTACGACCTTACGAGAAGTGCACGACAGTATATGTGGATCTCATTCGAGTGGTCCTACTCTGGCTAAGAAAGTAACGAGACTTGTGTATTATTGGTCGACCATGGAAAAAGATGCAATTGAATATGTCAGGACTTGTCGCAAATGTCAAATACATAGTGATTTGGTCCATGCTCCAGCACAGGAACTCCGGCCGATCACTTCTCCTTGGCCTTTTGCTCAATGGGGACTCGACCTTGTGGGTAAGATTCATCCAACTTCATCCAATGGCCAAAAATTCATTATTACCGCCACTGAGTATTTCACAAAGTGGATTGAAGCCATCCCATTGACATATATTACCGGCAAGCAAATATCAAAGTTCATCCTTAACTACATCGTTTGCTGGTATGGTCTTCCACAGTCCATCATCACTAACAACGGACGTCCATTTAAAAACCAAGATGTATGTGAGTTATGTCACCACTTTTCATCTCCATACTACCCACAAGGAAACGACCAAGCTGAGGTGTCCAATAAAACCATTGTCAAAATTCTCAAAAAGACTGTCAATGACGCTGGCCGCGACTGGCACATACAACTCAACCCTGCTCTGTGGGCTTACCAAACTAGCATTCGTACACCTACATGAGCCACCCCATTTTCCCTAGTCTTTGGCGCTGAGGCCATCTTTCCCATTGAGGTCGAAATTCCTTCGCTACGAGTCTCCCTGAAGGGTCTAACTAAAAAAGAGGAGTACCGACAATCACGCTTGCATGAGCTAGAAATGCTGGAAGAAAGACGACAAAATTCACTGAACCATCTCCAAGCATATCAGAACCATCTTTGTCGCAGCTACAATAAAAAGGTTATGGTCAGAAAGTTTGACATTGGCAACTTAGTTCTCATGCAGAACCCCAAGAACCAAGCCGACAGAGAAAAGCTAGGAAAATTTGAACCAAACTGGCTGGGTCCCTACATTATCATATCTTCTTTTGGTTCTGGAGCTTATCAACTGGCTACACTAGATGGAGAATAATTGACAGAGGATTGGGTTGGAAAAATTAAAAAATCGTCACCCTGATGAAAACCTGACAAACAGGCATCTTGGTGACACCAAAAAAATAAAAAAGTCAAGAAAATAGTAAAGAGAAAAATGATTCGTTCAATAGTGAAAACCTGGAAAACAGGAGCTTTGGACAAGTACTGTGGTGAAAACTTGGCAAATAGGCACCATGCGTAATTAATCATTGCTTTGCCATCTACTGTCATTTTGTCTAACTGGGCCTAGGATGAAAGGTATTTCTGCTTTTATTTCACAAATTGCCACCACATCCTACCCTACCTGTCATAGTGGATAAATGATTGACATCAAGTCTTGACGACTATCCATCTAGTAAGTCAGCAGCATCCCATCCATATTCCCTACAAATGGCTAAGTCTTGGACCTGACTGGGGGCAAAATGTTTATCATGAAACTGCAGTGGATGTCGCACATGATCTTGGAAATTGGCAAAAAGTCCTGAAAAAAGACAAAAACATTGGCAAAAAGTCTTGAAAAAAGACAAACATTGGCAAAAAGTCTTGAAAAAAGACAAAAAATATTGGCAAAAGGTCCTGAAAAAAGACCAAAAAAACATCACAAAATGTCCTGAACAAAGACCAAAACATCACAAAATGTCTTGAAAAAAGACCTAAAAATCATAAAACGTCCTGAAGAAAACCACAACAAATCATTAGACTGCTCGACGAACACAAACGCAGTGTCATCTCTGGTCAAAGTCAATCAAGTCAATCAGTTCTTGTCGTTTGTCCGAATTACGTTGTCTCTGCGCACTTGCTACGTAGGAAAGACTCACATTTGAGTCCCCGAGACATTAGGTCAGTCCTTTTAGGTTTGTCAAAATAAAATCATGACGCAATCTTTGGTCATCAAGACAAAGTTATTGGTCATGTCGAACTACAAGGTCTCTGAGTGTATGACATAGGCAAGGCCATCTATCGATGGGCCCTCGAGGCCGCACTAGATCAGTCCATTAGGGTTCATGGCACTACACTGGCACACACATCAAAAGGCTTCAATCATTTTCTAGATGGGAAAACTCCTAAAATAAAGTAAAACAATCATTTATTTAGCAAGGCAATCTCATCAGCACGTCACTCACATCATCATGGCAATATTGGCATATAGTCAAACACAAGTCAAACTCGGTCAAAGAAAGTCAAATCGTCATAAACCGGTCAAATTGTCAAATTTCAGTTAATCTTCAGACGAGTCCTTCTAAACGATAACCTCTGTCATTTATGCCTTAGGATGTGTCCTTCCTAGGCGTCATCATTGTCATTCGACATTTTGAGCGATCTTCTTGACATCTAAAGATCACTCTTTGTGACATCAGTATTCTTCAGATGTGTCCTTCTGAAGAACCAACTCTGTCATCTATGCCTTAGGATGTGTCCTTCCTAGGCATCGTCATCATTTAGAGGGACCCCTTACGACTATTAGGGATCAAATCCTCTCGACATCGGCATTATTCAAGATGTGTCCTTCTTGAATTCACCAATTCTCGACATTTTTCAAGATCAAAACTTTGAACATTTCGATAACTCGACATTATTAAACCAGACATCTTGACATCGGAACAATGGATATCCAGACGCACTTGGAAAACACTTGACAATTGTCTTTTGGTTTTTTATCATGTTATTAGTTTTTCAGCGAGATCCCACTAAGTAGGATTTAGAGAAGCAGCGACGTAGCATGACGATTGACACGCATGACTACTAGTTTCTCAGCGAGGTCCTGATTCGGGGATTTAGAAAAAAATGACATATCATGGTAAGGGATTTATTTGTTTTTGTATTTCGACAATCATGCTGCTAGTTTCTCAAGGATGTCTTGGAAATAGGATTTAGAGAAGCAATGGCGTTTCATGATTTTTCCTTGTCCTTTTCTGCTTGTGGTTGATTATGACAAAAAGACTGGGGCAATCACGCTCTCAGTATAAGTCATGATCATCCTTGTCTATGACTGTTTATCTTATGTAATGGTACGACCTTGCACACCTTGATCTATGTCATATCCTGATATTTGTTGGCTATTACAACAGTCTGCCCAATGATGATTAAGAGCAATAAATATTAAAGTCCTACAGTAAAGTGTTGAAGGATTTGGTCTAGGAATTAACATGCATCTCTGTCAGTCTCATGTCTTCTCCTCTTTGGTTTGGTAATCTTCTCTCATCAGTCCCGTCGTCTTCTCAATTCCATCTCACGATGATATCCTGTGACACCCAAAAACATAAATGCATACATGATCATATAAACATTGCATTAACATAATTATCAACACTGCATCTTTTACTAAATACATCATGCACATCATTAACATAATCATATAAATAAGCATTGCATCATCATGGCATCAAAATCACAAATAGGCATCATAGGACATACATCATAAATCAACATCATACATCATACATAATGCATTAAATGAAAGAACATCACATAACACATGTAGGCCGCATCAAAACTGCATCATCATATACTATCATCTCAAAAAGGGTACAATGTCACAGGATAAAGTCAGGAGATATCCCAAAAATGGAGCTCGCTGGCTCAATAATCTATATAAAGTGTGTCATAATAACAAAATTCCCCTAGGGTAGACTCTCATCATCCCCTCGTGGTGAAGAATGTGGCGGCGACAACTCTGTCACGGGTGCTAAAACAATAGGTGGTCCTATAGTGGCCTCTGTCTGTGATACTGGTGGAACCACGAACGAAGGTGTCATCTCCACGGTAACAAACATCTGTGAGGTCATTGCTGTTGAACTCTAAGAGGTAGACAGATCTATCAATGGCGGCTGACCCTGTACTGACCTCTACACTAAACTAGTCGACCCATGGTTGTGACCCGGAGTGTGACTGTGTGAATGGTGTGACCTGTGCCTTGAAGTGTGTCCTGTCGAGGTAGACCCTTCGATACTGGTAAGACTCCTATTGCTAGTAGCACTGCCTGATCTGTGGCCACTGCCTGTCCTCAACTGTGATCGAGACAAAGTAGGATCCCGTCGCTCTGGTGGCACTGCCTGCTCATACAGGGTCTGGTACTGCCTTAGTCTCGTGCTCACCCTAGCAAGCTCACGAGCCATGTCTCCCATAGGCCCTGTGCATAATGCTGCAAAATCTATACACCACTGAGCTGCATCCTGTTGGCAGATCACCGCCTGATCCCGCTCTACCCGGGCTACCTCCAATGCTAACTGCAGTGACCTGACCTGTGCCATACTGTCATCCAATCTCTGCTATAGATTGGCCACCCTCTAATCTGCTGTGGCATCCTGGGGCAATCCTAAACTAGATGGTATCTCCTCATGTCCCTCCACCATCCACCATCGGAGGAGTCTCTCGGCATCATCTATAGCATCGTCCTCCTCATCATCATCATCACCCACATCCTCTGCCACCTCCGCCTCCTCCTCCTATCCTGCCACCTCCACCTCCTCTTGTCCCCTCACCTCCACCTCCTCCTCCTGTCCTGCCACCTCCGCCTCCTCCTCCTGTCCCCTCACCTCCTCCTCCGATCTCTCCTCACCCTCTCCCTCCTGTCCAAGCTGCTCCTCTCTCTCCCCCTCCTTGCCAACCTCGGGGATAGCATCTAATGTTACCCTCGCCATGCGCTGTCGTACCCTGTGGCCCTATCTCTAGCCATCTCACCTCTGCCTCCGGCCGTATCCACCATCGTCTCCACCCCTACCTCCATCTCTGCCTCTGTCTCCACCTATGCCTCCACCCCTGCCTCCGTCTCCACCCCTGCCTCCATCTTTGCCTCCGTCTCCATCCCAGCCTCCATCTCTCCCCCAGCCTCCATCCCTCCCTCGTCCTCTACCTCTATCCCCGCCTCTACCTCCCCGTCTAGCCCATGGCACACGAGGAATCACTGACCGCCTGTCTACAGGTGCTGGCCCATCAGGATCTGTCAACAACACTGGTCTGTGTGCCTGCCACTAGAGATCATAATCTGCTGTGGTCCCCAGATCGGCTACTCCTCCCCTCCATCCCCATGCCTGGGCTCCTAGCCCATCAATCTGCTACTCTACAAATGCCACTGGGATGGCTGGCCCCCAAGCATACTCTCTAGAAGACCTGGCGTACTCGGCTGTCCCTACAGGTACACTCTGCTGCTCGCTAAATTGCCTCAGGATGCGTTGGGGTAAATACATCTCAATGATAAGCGACGTCTACACTATCCGGCCAATCAGATACCTATACTGTCTACAGAAACTGAGGTGCCTGTCCTCATCATCCCATGCCTCACAGTCTCTGTACGACCTCCAAATAAATGACACCATCGTGTCAATCCTATATCGCCACCAGCCTGTCTCGCCCATCTGAGTCTGCTGTAGTGCACTTGCATAGTAATAGGCATAGGGCATCCCCTCAACCAACTGTGGTCTCTCAATAGGAGGATGAAATATGGCGATATGCTCCCACGCCCAGATCATCATCAGTGTAGTCCCACAGGAGATACTCTCTCCTCTCCTATAAGCAACGTCGTGTAGCTGATGGTAAAGTGTCCCTAGAAAATAGAGACCCCAAGCATAAACCGTCCTATCACGCCTCATGCCAACCAGGACGTCGCCCTAGCTAATAGGAAATCCATGTCCCCGACGATCAGGAATCAGGATCCCCTTGATCAGAGTCACAAGGAATGCATCAAAACGACTGTAGTGCTTGGCCATAAACTCCCATCTGATCTCATAGCCCTAGATGCCCAATCCTGAACCCTAGTCTCGATAGTAGGCTCAGAATGTCTGCTTGCCATGATGTGGGTCGTAGATGATCCGCTCCCCTCGGATCGACACTCGCAGTATCCGATAGACATCCTCCAAGGTGATCGTGGCCTCACCTGTCGGCAAGTGGAACGAACACATCTCTGAATGCCACCGCTCGCACAGTGTAGTTAGTAATCCCCTATTCGCCCGAATGGCAGGCATATAGGCAACATAAAATAGTCCCAGACGCATCAGTCATCGCCGCTCTCGCGAGCCCAACTAATCGGCAAACTGAAAGGTGGTCGTTCTGCTCTCTCATGTAGATAGGGGCAAGCTGCCTCTGCAAAAAGATGAACAATACATCAGTACATTTTGGACAACTATCAGTATCATGAAAAGCATCTAAGGATACACAAATATCAAAATCAACTAAAGTCAATGTAAATCACAAATCGTCGCATTCAGGCAATTGCGTCTCAAAAAGTCAATTACATCGCACCGTACATGAAATGCGGTCCAAAATATCAGATGCGTCACATGATCACGATTGTGTCGCGAAATTTGACGAATGCGTTGCATTAAGGCTATTGCGTCGCATAAACACAATTGCGGCATTCAAAAAAGCGAGTGCGTTGTAATATGACAATTGCGACATTCAAGCATTCAATTGCGACACGATAAGTTGAATGCGTCATGGAAATTGTCAAATGCGGCGCAACCGACCGCTCTTCCCTATTTTGTCTTGGCATTTGCGTTGCGACGCATCAAATGCGTCGAACGTGCAGATGATTGTGGCTTACGCGAATGCAGTTGCGTCACAGCGCAATTATTGTTTGTCCTAAAAAGCTAAAAATGGCATGCAAAACGATAAAATGACAAAGTGAGTTAAGGGTACATATTGCTGGCTCTGAGCCCTCTGGCCGTCTAAAGGTCCGCATGATCTCTCCACGATGCTCTGACACTAAAAATCACCATCGTCGCTGCTATGCCTTTCACTTTGAGCTCTCAAATTTCGCAAGGTAAATAGTAAAAGTGAATTGACTTTTACCCCCTTTGTCAACCTATTTATAAGGTCAAAATGACATTTCTTAACCGAGGTTAATACTGGATGCTCATTTGACCACCTTTGACTTCCTCGTTAGTTGCTTTAAACATGTCAGAATCTGAAACCGACTGCGCCGTTGTTTTTCTGGTCATTAAATTGATTTATCGGGACCCTTTGCAATTTTTTCTGTCACCGACCCAAAATTTGAAAATTTCCCGAGGGGGCAATGATACTCCGTACCTTTACTGGGGCATGAATTTGACTTATTTTCTTTGTCACAATGCGACAAGCGACATTATGACAAAGAGGAGCAAAATGTAGACACCTAAAATGACCTAGGCAAGCTTCATTTTTACCACTTTCGCCTAGCATAATTATGACATTTAATTATGTCCTTGGTCCACATTCGACTATTGATTAAATAAATCATAATTATTTAATTAATTCATGTCATTTATTCTTTATGATTATTAAATAAATAAATTTTATTTATTTATTAAATACGCCATTAATTATCTAAGACTTCCCTTAATTAAATAAATTTCTTAATTTATTTAATTTCCCTTGCATTTAATTCTTCCTGATTATTAAATAAATGAATTACATTTATTTATTTAATATGTCACTAATTGTCTTAATTAAATAAATTGATTAATTTATTTAATTAATTAGTCTTATCTGCTAAATTAAATAATTTAATTTAATTATTTAATTGCCAATTAATATTCTTCTCATTTTAAATAAATTAAATTATTTAAAATGTCATCACAATATGAACTGTCAGTCCACTTTGATAAATAATCTGAAAAAGATTATTTATTATCTCACAAAATCATTATTTTGAATTAATTTAATTCAAAATAGTAACTAATCTTCCAAAAATCAAGTAATCGGGTAGATTCTTGATTTTCCAAATCGAATCTTCAGTCCACATCTTATCTTCTTGATTTTTCAAAAATCTTTATTTTCTTTAATTAGTTTCCTCATTTATTCTCCACCGTCGATCCGATTATCTGAGATTTTATTCTAACCGTTCGATTGAGGATTTTTCCCTAACCCTAATTAGGGATTCTCATATTTAATCTAGACCTCTCATTTTAGGTTCTCATCATCAATAAATCTCATTCGTCCACTCAAGATGACATTTTCTATAAAATGTCATTTTTCTCTCACTTTTCAATTACACACAGACACGTTGACATTTTACATAGACATATTATAGGAATTTATTCACTTGCACACTTAGTTTTCATATGCAATTTCAATATTTATTATAGTCATTTGATCAAGTCTTGGCATTTGTTTAGGCATAGACATTGACAATTATAGTTATAGGCATAGGCATTTAGACAGCATAAATCCTTCAAAGCTTGGTGTAGGACTTAGGCATTTGCAGATTTGCTCGCATGACGAATCTGAGGGCAAAGTGTTATCTAGCAAGCAAGAAGGTATTACAAAAGTGAATCATGGAGGTATCAATGATCAGGTATAATCGTTCTGTGTCTTACTTCCTTTGTGTTTTGTAAGATCTTTGGGTTTCATTGTCATTTATTGTTTGTTGCTAACACTCCTAATCAAACCTAAAAGAAATCCCTTGATTACATTTGTTGTCATTGATGTCAACAGGTCTTTGTTGTTGCATTGATGCCAACATGTTTATAGGGAGACTATTGGAAGTTTGTGAAGATGCTTTTATTGGTGGCATTATGTTGTCATTAGTAGTATCACTGATGTCAACCTCTACTGTTTCTTTGATGAGAATGTGTGGGTGATGTTCAAACTCTTGTGTGGTTGAGATGCTCAAAAGGTGTTCTAAATGTTTAGAATGTGTTTGTGGTGCTTGGTTTCCATGTGCTTTTGAGAAAATCTAAATAAAAGAGGAAACAATGTGGTGAAGAGTGTTTAGTGTGGCAAAGTGGTGTTCAATGTTTTCCTGTACATTTCTTCATGGATAAATATCTTTCTATGCAGTTTGGATATGTTGATTAGAGGTGTTCAAAGGTATTATAACCAAAGTTTTAGGTTTTGGATCATTGTGCAAAGAAAGTTGTGTTCACTATTGTGTGAACTATGAAAGCAGTGTTGCCTAAGAGAAATGGTTTTTCTCCGCATTTCTTCACAGTTTGGCTTTTGTTCTTGCAAATCTAGAAGTGTGCTTATATTTCTCATATTTATCTTTAGTCTGAGTTGTTTGTGTTTTGGTGCTCTGCAAGGTTGGATTCTTGAGTTGTAGTGTGTGGAAGCTTAGTTGGTTGTGCATAATGAAAGTGTTCTTTAGGTGAAAGTTGTTGTGAGGGATTTGTTGGATTTTAGGGTGTTGATGGAATATTCCAGATTGTGTTAAACTAATGTATGTGTTTTGCAATTTGACTTTGGATCAAAGGAAGCATGTACTTAATTGTTTAATGGTGTTAACATAGGTTCAACTGAACTTGGGTGTTTACACTAATTACAGATGTGCTTTGGTGTTTGTGGAGGTGTGGGATGGCATGTATGTGTGTATTTAGCTTTGAGTTATGGTCCAACTTCATTCCTTTCCATTGCAAGAATGTTTTGGTACTGATCTAATTTGAATTTTCATGTTTGAGGTGCTGTTAGCTCTCAAAAACGCAGGTGGAAAACCTCAAGAGGCTGCCAATCTCTTGGTACGTTTTAGGGTAACAGACAAAGCCAAATGATTTAAGCTTTCTACTCTGTAGGTGCTGCTAGACCTAGGCGGGTGTACCTAAATGAATGAAGTAGACTTAATGTGCTTATCTCTCTTGAAATGTTTTTCCCACAATGGCAGATGTGAATGGACAAATAAAACTAAATTTGGTATAAATTGTATACAATATTAAAACTAAAACCTAATATGTTCAATTAACAGATGTAAAGAAAATGAATGAATCTAAATGGTGAAATGCAGAGACTAGTGCCTTATTGGGTATGCGGAGTCAAATGAAATAGCAATGAGCAACGTCTTTCTGGAAAACACTCAAAATTTTGTCATATGTTTTGTTTATAACTTGTATAAACATGCAAGACTATGATTGTTAAGCTCTTCTTAATAATCCAGATGAATTTCCTTGATTATTGTGATCAACCAAAAGGATTTAATCTTTTCTTGAAAGAACCAATCAATTAACCACACAGATACAACAAATGTGCACTGACAAATTGAATATAAACTTGTTATACCAATTTAAACAACCAGAAAGAATCAATCTTGGAGACAACTTAGTAATACTTTCGATAAGCACAACAGACAATTGACACCAGAAATAAGTAGCCGCATCAACTAATTTTCATTGATATCTCCATTTTGAAATCATACATCATAGTCTCTGTTCTGAGAATTTTATTCTACTAGATCCATCTATAATCTATCTACAGTATATCTTCTATCTAATTTATAATATCCTCATTTTACAATTGAAAATGGATATTTATACATTTGCATCTGAACAGACACATCGCTTCGTATTCCATGTCGATGGGAAACTTTATTCGAACTTCAATTAACAATCTTTGAGACATTCATCGAGACATCCTGTAGTCACACCGAAGGCCAATGTCTTGCCGACAGTCATCCTGCATCCTTCGTGTTTCGTTGTGACCTCTGTTGTTGGGGAGACGTCCCACAAACAATATTTTTCATACCAAAAGTTGTCCCTCCATCTTGTGTGTCGTTGAGACAATGAAAATGTCTTTCCAAGAGGTGCCTGCAGGTAAATTTCGATCGTTGTGACATCCCTGAGGTCTTGCCGATAGGCAACAACAGACATATATTAACAAAAAAGCATTATGGGATGGGGGGACCATGATAATATCATGCCGATATGGACTATTATGTGAAATACTTAGACCTAGATGAATTTTATGGGATAAAAAAGGGCAGAATGTGAGCAAAATATTATGAAGAGAGGCCTTGAGCATATGATGAGGATTCAATTGGAAACTTAGGGATATGAAAAGCTTGTGCAATTATTCAGAATTTTACAGTTCTAACAGGTGAATAGCCAACCTTGTGAATTATTTTCAAGGTTGAAGATGGTATATATAAGTGTTGATTTGATGGAGGATGCATGAGTGATGTGTGTAATGCAAAGTGTTGAGATGTGAAGTGTGAAAGTGTGAAATGCAGTGTGAGATTTAATGCATAAGACTACTAGAAGCAGTGGGCAGAAGTTTTCTACATTCTATAGAGAAAGTGTGAATGTTCTGGTGAAGCTATGGTGAAAATTTTTTGTTGCTCTAAGATGGATCTCTCATTGTAACAATATTCTTTCTTCTTCTTTCTAATCTAGTAGCTAACTATTGGAAATGAGCCCTCTGATAGTAAGCCTATTGTATTTGGTGTTGCAATTACTTTATATTGTGAGCTAATCATCACTGTGACTTTTTCCTTATTGGGTTTTCCATGTAAATATGGTGTTCTCACATGTGTTTGGATGTGTTTGCATTACTGTTTCTCATATTTATGTTCTAATGCATGATAAGGGTTTAATTTTTGCTGAGGGTTTAAGGACTAATGCATATCTAAAGGTTAATGAGGGTTTTGATGTTTTAATGTACAACTAATTCAGCCCCCCTCTTATTTATCTTGTGCATTCCACAATTGGTATTAGAACAAGGTTCCTTAGAAGAAAGCTTAACCACTTGAGGTAGATCTGGGATGGTACAAAAGAAGCAGAATCCTTTGTTTGATTGATCTGATTATGCATTTTGGAAGATGAGGATGGAAGGTTTCCTTATCTCTCTATGGCTTAGAGTTTGAAAGTCTTCTAAAACTTGATATACAATGTTTGCAAATGGTCTAAGTATTGATGATGAAATCAAGGCATATGAGAACAATAGAAAAGAAAGGTATGATATTTTGAGTGGTATTTCTAATTCAATACTTGGAAAAGTTTCGAGTCCTAAAAATGATGGTGAAATATAGAAAAAGCTAGAAAGTATCTAGGAAGAGATGATAAGGTCAAGCAAGAAAAGATGCAAACATTGAAGATCAAGTTTGAAAACCTAAGGATGATAGAAGATGAATATATTACAAGCTACATGCATAGAGTGGGTGAATTTTTCAATTCCTTTAGAGGTCTTGGTGGAAATCTAGATGAATATGAGGTGGTAA
Organism: Sequoia sempervirens; assembly: GCA_007258455.2. Taxonomy (NCBI): domain Eukaryota; kingdom Viridiplantae; phylum Streptophyta; class Pinopsida; order Cupressales; family Cupressaceae; genus Sequoia; species Sequoia sempervirens. The sequence continues at coordinate 286,247,065 of VDFB02000003.1, read as the reverse complement.
AGAAGGTACTAAGAACTCTTACTAAGTCTTATAGTCATAAAATTTCTGCTATTGAGGAAGGCCAAAATTTGAATAATTATTCTAGAGATCAGTTGTTTGGTGCATTAACTACTTTTGAATTGAGAGATTTTGGTCCAAGTGATGTAAAAAAGGAGACTACTTTTAAATTCTAAAAAATAGAGAAGAATGGGGAATCTAATCCAAATGAATTTGATGAGTTAGAAGCAAACTTTCTGAGGAAATTGAAAAAGAGCACTAAAAAAAATAGAGGTACATTAACTTCCAAATGCTTTAAGTGTGGAAATATTTTTCATTATGCTTCAGGATGTCTTTTCAAAGATTCAAGAGATAGACCTAAGGAGAATACATGTAAATCAATTAGGAGAAGTTACTATGTTAAAGAAGATGGTAGTATATCTGATGACGAATTTGATTATCCAAATGATGAAGATGATGAATGCTTGTTCATGATTCTAAATGTTGGAACTAATTCTTCTAACCTCGAGAGATTTATGAAGGAAAGTTCTCAAGAAGTAGCTCATAACATTAGAGGAGAAATGGTGACTCCTTTTCATGCTAGAGAAGAGAAGAATAACTAGATCATTGACAGTGGATGCTCAAATCACATAATAGGTGATAAGACTAAGTTTTTTAGGCTTGATAAGTTTGAAGGTGGATTAGTTAAGTTTGGTGATGATACATTTGCTAAGATATGTGGAAAAGGTTCAATCAATTTTGATGGCAAGATAATACATATGATGTTCTTTATGTTAAGGGTCTATGACATAACCTTTTGTATGTAGGAAAAATGTGTAGAAAATGATATAATCTTTTATTTCATGAAAATGATTATGAGATCAGAAAAAAGGCTTCAGAATGGTAGTTATAGTAGGAAGAAGGACAAATAGAAATGTTTATCAACTTAAGGGTGAAAATGGTCAATGTTCTATGACTCATATTAATGAAAGTTGGCTATGGCATAGGAGAATGTGTCACATCAATTTTGATAGCCTAGTGAGGATCAATTCAAATCAAGTTTTGAGAGATCTTCCAAAGATTACAAAGCCTATCAATGTTGTCTACAAGGAATGTCAGATTGGGAAGCAAACTAGAAAGAGTTTCAAAGTCAAAGAATAATCTAACTAAAGGATCCATACTTAGGTAGTATTCAAGTGATTCTAGATTCTCATCCAATTGTTTTAATTTATCTTTAAGTTCATGGGCAATAACAACCTCTAAGTCCACATGAATGTTAGGTTGTGACAAAGACATGGGTAATGCATGATTAGGAGAGGAATCTAAGATGGATATGGTAGACACAATACTTTGAGTGAGAGAGTTGTAAGACTCAAGATCAACACCAGTTGTGATTGTATCATGGGAAGCCATATGTCTAAAACTATGTCTCATCGAGGTATTAGCTATAGGGTACTAGGTCGTGAAGCTTATAAACTTGTTATGAGATTAAAAACACTTTAGTTCTTATAATGAGGGGAAAAAATAGTATAGTCATGGAAACTAAAATAAATTATTGTAACAAAGAGGATTTTCTACTCCTGAGTCTCTATGATAGGGAAGGGTCTACAGGGAGTGGATGGTTCTAGGTTACCTCAATGAAAAAAGCTCAAGTGACGAGGTGACAAATAAAGGAAAGACTAAACTAAGTTTTTGGGTTTTCTGATTGCTTATGATAGATTCAAGTTAACAAACCTTAAAGGCCCCAGGAGATAGATTGACAGGCTCTCAACTAGAGGATGAGAGCATGGATCAAAGACAACAATGTGATGTATTGGTGTCTCGTATAGACCAAAAGCAGAGTCTGCTACTAGAGACACTTAGGACTTGCTAATGAATTGAATGCTAAAGTTTGATAGTTTGAATAATCTAAATAGATTATTGAAAGTGCATAAAATGTAAAGTATAACAAGAAGAACACTTAAATGATAGATAAACTAACTATTAAGTGAATAACGAGTAGTGGAAGAAAATATGTTAACTTATGGTAGGTCCAACCTCTCACAAGCTCCTTATGGGAAAAACCTGCACACAAGAAAATGAGAAAAGTGTTGGGATATTTTTTGGGGCTTGCCTTGGTCAAAACCCCACTTTGGTGTTTCCACTTCCATGGACAACCAGATAGAAAATGATACAAAAATGTAGATAAATAAATGACAACACAAGACATAAAATATGCAAGGTAACAATATACTAAGCAATAAAGATGATAAATGCAATGAGAGTAAAAATTACCCTCCCTCCAACGAGCTTGGTGAAGCCAAGAGGAAGAGTAGCACTTTGAATATGTGAGATGATTATGCATGAGTGTGATGTAGAAAGCTTGAACCTACAAGAAGAAATGGTATAGAGTTGCAAGAAGAGAGCTAGATTGAAGAGAATGTGAGAATGAAGTGCTAGAATGAGCATGTGAGATTGAAATGCTAGAATGGAATAGAATGAGAAAGAGAGGGAATTAAATGGTCAAATTGCATGCCAAAGAGCCATTCTCGAGTGCGCCTACAATTGCAGAGGTGTTACACTTTGTGGGTAGGTGATAGTGTAACATACCAATGGCCATAGTAGTAAGAATCTTGTTAGGACATTCACATGGCGTGTGGACGTCTATGCGTTGTGGAAGCATCCCAAACAAAAATTCCCCCGTCAATAGAAAATGACAAGGAAGGGAAGAAAATGAATGCTAAGAGGGAAAGTTTTTGTATTATCATTTTACTAATCTAAAGTAAGGGGTGATATTGTGGGAAATTGCATAAGGGTGCAATTTTATGCCATAAATTTTTTCCCCCACTTTAGCAAGCATATGTTTCTAAAAATGTGTGAGCTAAAGTAGAAAGAGATTGAAGAGAATATACTTAGGATGAAGAGGAAGAAAGTCTTTGATCTGGTATATCCGACATGAAGAAGCTACATCAGAATGTGAAGAGGACACATGTCTTTGATCCTGCAAAGCTGACTACAATCTCACCACAAACATGTTAGCTGTAGAAAAACATGTTAGGAAAAAAAGTGAAAAATAATAGACATGATAAAAAAATTTAGAGGTAAGACAAGGTGATCTGATCAGATAAAAGATAGTGTTGATAGGTATGGCTAGCATGGCTAGAGACCATACGAGAAGCATATATGCATGTGGTTTCTACAAAATATGTTGCAAGATAGACACAAAAGAGACAAGGCATGTATATTCAGGTTTCCCCCAAGCTAGATGATGAGACATAAGACATAAAACATAAGACATCAAGGAATTCTTTTGAAACTTTTTGAAAATTAAGCATATATGATAGCCCCCCTTAGAATTATATGTGCTACTCAAAGGAGAACATATCATTCTAAGGAGAAGAGAAAGAATGGAGATGGCATGGCATGAGATACCTAGTGAGATGTACTCGTGGAGTGTTTTCACATGAGAGACAACACATGGAAACCATATCATGAAGTAGAAAAAAAGAGATGAATAAATTAAGAGCATAAGGGGATCTAAATATTTGAGGTCAAAACTAATCATACATATATATAGATAAGTTTAATATTTTATATATAAATTGTCATCACCCCCCAAATGTTTCAGAACATGAAGAAGGGCACATGAAGACAAATGAAAAATAAAAAAATAGGTCAACATGAAAGATACCTAAATTCCCTAATGTTTTGCATCATTCTCGACATGAAAATAAAGATTTACAATGCATAGAAGAATGGTGAGGCACATAGAAGAAGTGTATGATAGAGTTTATCTCTTATATCCAAGCACCTGCAAGGGTAGCAAGGGTCCTCCAAGTGAGAGAACAAACATATATAGACAAGTACATGGAAACACAAATAAGCACACAAAACTAATATAAAGATGTAGAGGATGGTTTCACTCTAATCAAATCCAATAGCAGGTCATCTCGCTCCCAATAAAGATCATTATATGGGGAGGGCGGATGAGCCTATAGGGGAGGGATAGCTAGGGCTAAGGAAGAAATCCCCTTGAGGTCTTTGTCATCAAGCTCTTCTGAGACTAAATTCATTGACCTTTCAAAGATTGAGGACAAATTCAGGATTTACTCCAATGAATTGAGCACACAATTTTTAGGAGTAGCATATGACAACTAAATGAGAGGAGGAAAAGAAACTCGAGAGTCATTACTAACCTTGGGAAGAGGAGTAGTGAAAAACTCTAGGGATGAGAGGGTTGCCTCTATCAAAGGATGGTGCAGGATAGAGTAGAACAAGACTTGAGAGAAGATGACAATTTCTTCCAACCATCACTCAAAGTGAGGACGCTCTCCAACTTGCACTTCATCAAAGGATGTGGAATCCCCATGGATGAGGCAGAAGAAAAAGAAGACAGAGCCACAAAGGACACCACCTTTGTGAAATGCATATCTATAGGATACAAAAAAGGAGGAATATCAAGAATAGAAGTAAGAAGGGGTGGCTCCATCGAGGGAGTAATGAACACTTGCACCCATTTAGAGTGAGGTTCATCGGGATCCATTGATGAAGCCAAAATAAAAATAGAGGCAATGGGAACTAAAATAGAAGAAGTGATAGAAGAAGGAGAAACTAAAATAAAAGGATCAAAAGTAGAAACAATGATCTCCTCTTGAATATTCTGCAAAGCAGTGTGCTCCTTAGCCAGAGCATTTCACCAATACTTACATTCATGTAGAAGCTAGTTACGTCAACTATGGGAACTAGAAGAAATAGCCTAAGAAGAGTCTAGGAGATCCTGCTCTACCATAGGAGCAACCTCCACAATCATCACCGATGGAAGGGTGGACTCCTAAGGAGGATCAGGGGGAGGAGGCATAAGGATAGAGAAAGAGACGAATATTTTAGTGATAGGCTTCTTTCCTTTCCATACCGTAGGAGCAAGCAGAGGAATAGGCAAAGGTCATAGAAGCCGAGATGTAGGAATAACCCCATGGAAATGATTCCCCTTGCCATAAAGGGTAGGTTAGGGCATCGTGGATAAAACTGGAAGCTAAAACACTTGAGGCTTCACCTTCCATAACATAGGTTCTTTTCCTTTTCCTATGCCAGGCACATTAGAAGGAGAAAAAGTTGCCTCTAAAGCTTGGGAAGAAGAAGCAGAAGGTATAGTAGATGACATAGAAGAAGTCCCCAAGGCAAGAGAAAGCTTATCCTTCCTCTTTGGTGGGGTAGAAAATGAAGCATGTTGTTGTACACTCTAAAAAGCCTTCAAAGAAATAACATGAGGAGATAGAGGAAAACCACCCTTCAATGTCGATCCCCTAGTCTTATATATGAAATGAGCTCTATATAAAAGATCCCTCCTAGGAGGTAGGGGTCTGATTAGGGTGGGACAAAAGTGGTGAAGGGAGAAGCTCCAAGAAATACCAATGGTTTACTTTAGTATCATGGAAAGTATGCATGATTCCCTCATGGGGAAACTTTAGAAATTTGTGGACTATCAAGGCTACTGCATTCATGGAGGCTATCCATGGAATTCCTAGCCTCACTCTAAACAAGTTGGACTCAAGAATCACAAAAAACCAGACTTTCAAAGCCTTAGGTCCTACTAGGACTGATAAAGAAATTGAACCAATAGGTGCAATAGAAAGTCCATCGTGTGTGCAAAGGGTAGCCTACAACTCATCATACTTCTCCTTATATAAATTATTTATAAAAAGGGAATCCTTTGTAATGAAATTCACATGGCTTGATGGATCAACCATGATTCTTGTTACAACATTATTGTTGATTTGAGGAGGAATTATAACAAGGAGAGTTCCTTATTCAAAGCCAGATCATGTGAAGTGAAATTAAAAGATGAAGAAGACAGAGTGACCAAATTAGTAGAGTGTGATGAGAATGGATCGATGTAGATATGCAGTTGGCTATTCATATTCACTATAGACTTTTTTGAGTTATGTTTCCTACCATCAATCTAGATTATCCCTTTATTGATGTGGTCTTGAATCATATGAAGTAGGTAAAAAAATCTCTCGATATCATGCCTAGAGACCCGATGGTACTAGTAGAACTTTTGTGTGTCGTACCTCTAAGGATATAGCTCAGACAATGGTCTAATCTTCAAAAAATTTATTATTACATATTTTAAAAGTTTTTGTAGGATGCTATTATAAGATTTTGATAATTTAGTGAATATTCTATTTCATCTTGTAGAATTTTTATCTATGGGAACAAAAACCATGTTTGCTATAGCATTGTTCCTTTTAGACTCACCAAAGACTAGCACAATTGATCGACCATCTTGAAAAGAGTGCAAGGAAAAATCCTCGTATTGGGAAACTGTTTGTTGGTACTCATGTAGAGCAACACATAGATGTGTAAAGGATAAATATTTCATCAACATAAATTTATCTTGTAGTGTAGGCTGCAAGTTTCTGATGAGCACTTTCTGTACATTGAAATCAGGAAAAGGAAAGGAAATTTGAGAAAATAGGTTATGATATCAAGCTATAAAATCAATTACCTTCTTGTAAGGTCCTTGCTTGCATCAAACAAGATCAATAAATGTAACCTTCAATCTGATGTTGGCCTGGAAGTGCTAGAGGAATTAACTGACAAGTTGGTTGAAAGAAAAGAAATAGTTATTAAGCAAGGAGCAATACCATCCAAAGCGACATCCTTGAGAGAATGCAAGAATAGTTTTGCTAGAAGTACATTATGGTGGAAGAAATTTGTACACATGGTGTTAAGGGATGAGATGTGAGTCTGTGGATCCCCACAACCACTGTAATTTTAAAATTTTGGGATCTCCACCCCTTGAGTAATGGGAGTGTTTAGAATAGTGATAGACAAGGGATTGCAACAATAGAAAAGTTGGAACATAGATTGGGAGGATGAGCTATCCAAACTCGACAATTGATTCTACATAAATCTCATGTTCTAAATAAGAACATTAAGGACCAAATTAGTGGATGAAGTATGACCAAAGGAACCACCAGAAGAACCACTATCACTTGCATCGATAGAGGCACCAACACCAGTGCCAAAAATAGGGACATTTTGAGTTCTAGATATGGAGAAATTGAAACCTAGAGGAACCCTATTTACTTTAATCATATGACTCTACTCAGGAATGATGGTGGTGTTAATAGAGGGACTCACATCGGCCATGCACACAAACACCCTAGGCATTGGGATAACCATCTATTGTCCAACAATATTTGATTTGGCTATATAGGAGCGAATTTGCACCCCTTGGGAAAATTCCTCTTTTACATACCTTCAGCTTAGAAAATCAAATCCGAAGGAAAAATTCCACATCACCTACCTTCCTTCCATCCACTTGGAATCTTTCTTGTGCGTCGGTGAGAGAATATTCATCAGGGATGCATGTATGACACATAGATTTCTGCATAGCATGCTGCCATCCCTGATGGATTCTTTTGTTTGAAGTTGGTAGAGGAATTATACACTCGATTGGGGTCAAATTTTAATGTCCCTCTTCGACCAACGATACCAAAAATGGTATATTCTTCCTCATTCTTCCTTCAAATTCATTGATTCTCAATTCATCTGATCCTCTAGCAATCTTCTTAGCATTCTAGAAATTTCTCTTCACTGTTTCAATCTTAAGCAACATTCTAGAATTCTATTTTTGAGCATTGTAGCAACATCACTCCATCAACTCCACATTGCAAGCATGAAGCCATCATAGACATTGTGATCTTAGAGTCTTGCTAGACCTCCCTTCACCATAGTTGCAACGATGGCGACTTTGCCAAATTCATAGCTTGCTTTCTCCTCGATTGGCTAGTGAGCTTTTGGGTGGAGGTGGTAATGCTTCAATCCTCTCCTTTGTGATTTGATTGAGTAGAATAATATTGTTTGTAGTGTTCTTTGCTTCCTCTTCTTTCCTTTATCATATATTCTACTCCATTTCTTTCTAGTTGTTTGTGGAGGTGGAAAAACCAAAATGAGGGTCTATTGAGGCAGGCCCCTATACAACCCCAACAATTTTATTTCTTGCTTGTGTGTAGGTGAACATATGTGTGGAGCTAGCTAGAAAACTGGTGCTTGTGTGAGATTATTTTCATGGCCCTAGCCCTCATTTATTTGCTTTATCATATTTGTCTTTACTTTTTATATTTCCTCATTCTATTTTTTCCACCTAAAGCGAACTAGCTAGGCTGTTAGTATGTTTTTAGGCAATCTTTATTGTACTTCCTTTTTTCTAGCCGTACGGATGCTAGTGTGTTAGAAAGATGCCAAAGCATCATGCTATCATCCCAAAATTGCATTGTTGTCCTCAGACAAAGAGTTGTCTCAGGTGCATTATTGACTTTGAAAACTAGTTTGCCTAGCCTAAACCTAAAACTCAAATCTAAAGGGTGACAAAAGTACTACATAGTGCTCTTCATTCTCGATCCCCATCCTTTAGAGTGAGGTAAGTTATGGCAGCCCTCCACTCTCAGCTCTTCGTGACCTAGAGCCTAGACATGGTTGGTCCCCCTCTCTTACATTTTTGGTGAACCCAACATGAAACAATGTCTACCCATTCGTTATTATTGAGAATTTTCCCTTGTACCTTGTGATTGTTGTAACCCTAAGTGTTGTGAAGGATTATCAAGATCACAACACAATCCATGACTTTTGGGTACATTAGTAGGTGAACTGTGTGACACCTACTAATGGAGAGGATGAGGGTCACTTTTAGTTTCACCCCCAGTCTTTTCGCTAGTTTACCTAATGAGTTTACTACTAGTTTTCCCACAAATTATGTTGACGAGATGGGTTTCATGGAAGAAACCACTCATGTTCCTACCCCTCCAGCATCCCCTACGCCGTCATCTGTAGATGAGGATAATGTTGTGCATGTTCCCATGGAAAATTTTATGGAATGAAATAACAGATTGCTAGACCTTGAAAACCACTTAGAGATAGCGCCGAGCATGGAAAGATCCGCTAGGCTTGCAAGAGAGGTGAGGAAATTACTAGGAAAAGATCGAACATGCATATAATTTCTATGTAGCCTCACTGATCTGACCGAAGCTTATGTCCCTTTGTATAGGCCTAGATTGGGTACAACCTGAGGAGAAGTCCTTGATTCCTATGAAAGACAAATAGGCATGTCAATACCCACCACATTCGTCTGCATGGAAAAATTATGTCCCTCAATTAGTGTCTCCTCTGCTCCTCAGAGGACCCCCACTATCAAGGTGAATAAAACCCCTCGTGGGTTCAATTTCACCCCTCCTACTGCTCCTGGTAGTGGAGGTTTTGAGGGAATGGGTGTTGGTTACCTTGGTGGTAGAGGCGACACTGGTGGAGGTGGATATGGAGGGGGTCATGGAGGTGGCCCTAGTGAAGGCCCTATCGATGGTGGTGGCACTGGCGGAGGTTATAGTGGTGGTTTCGGAGGTGGTGCTAGTAGCTGTGGTTTTGGAGTCCCCACTAGTCCCTTGTGATCTAATGACCCTATTTTGAATACCTTGCTTTAGAATATGGGCCATATGCAAAACTAGGAGGAAAGTATCTCCCAAGCCTTTGTCCATCCTATCTTTCAACACTTCTTCTGACATAGCCCATTGTTGGTGACAATCTTGAGCACTCCTTACCCACAAGGAATGGAGATTCCCAAATTTGAAAAATATGGCAGCAAAGGAGACCCATAAACACATGTGTCCGCCTTTAATTCCATGTGTATATATTTCTTTCATCATGATGCATTGATGGCTAAATCATTCCCTCGATCTCTTAAGGATACAATACTTGAGTGGTAGTGTTCCTTACTTGACAATTCTATTTTCTCATTTTATCAACTTGTAAATTAGTTTCTCTGATAGTTCCAAGCCAACATCAGACTAAAGATGACCTTTTCAGATCTTGTTTGGTGTAAGCAAGGGGAAAATGAGAAGATAATTGATTTCATAGCATGATATCAAGTGCGCTTTTCATAGATCTCATACCTGCTGCCCAATTTTGATGTGTAGAAGGTGTTCATAGGGAACTTGCAAAGAACTTGGCAGGAAATTTTTTCCCTTATGAAATACCCTTCATGCATCTGTGTGTAACATTGTGAGAATATAAATAAATGGTAGTTTAGTTCAGGGGATCCTCCTCTCGCTCTTGTTATTAATGAAAATCCATTGTATCAATCTCAAGAAAGGGCAAGGCTGTTGCAAATGTAGTAGTTGTAATGAATGATAATGGCATCAGACATAATGGAAAGTTCACCAAGTTAGCAGAATCTTATTCTTCCATCTTGCAAAAGTTGCTAAAGAATAAGATCATAACCTTGGAGAACCCTAGACCTCTCAATGAGCCTTACCCTGATTGGTATGATGCTAATGCTTTCTTTCAATACCATTGAGTTAATGGACATGATATTGAATGTTGTATGCACCTAAGTCATGAGATATAAGACCACATTGAGGATGGTTCTATTCATCTCGATGAAGTAAACAAAATACAAAAAAATCAGTGGAGAAAGAAAATAGTCAGTTGTAGATATACACGGACCCATTTTTGGCCCATTCTTCTAACTTAATTATTGATCCCTCTGATTCCACCACTTAGCCCGAGGCGTACCTTAACATGGTTAAAATTACTCCACCTCTACAGCTTGCGACTAGTTCACCAGGCGTGAAGTTCACATTGCATGATTCACCCTTGAACAACAAGCCCTCTCCCCTCTACATTCCTATTCATCTCAATGGGAACATTGTGTTAGGGGCCCTAGTTGACCTTGCGAGTTGAGTGAATGTCATTACTGAGGAGACGTTGTGGCTGAATTCTTTACAAAGGGAGGAGTATGAAGAAACAAAATCTACCATTTGTATGCATGATGGCCTCTCTCTCAAGCCATATGGATCAACAACTCTTTCCATCCTAGTTGGACCTAGGATTGTGAACACGACCTTTGACGTTATTCTAGAATCAGATCTATTCAGAGTGAAGCTAGGCATACCATGGCTAGCTTGCATGAACAAAATCACTTCCGTCATTCATAAATGCTTGAAATTCTCCCGCAAGGGTGCTATGCATGTCATGCATGACACTAGATACCAGTCATTGGTATCACGTGGGGGCTACTCATTGGATCATTTTTGGCCTACCTTGGTTGGTCTACTTGCCCCAAGAACAAACCTACTTTACAAGAATTATATGAAGTATAAGACCAAGGGCAAGGGATAGCCAAACTTGACCCTTCTGATAGTGCAACAAGTTCTCTCCTCTTCTCAAAAGGGAGAAGAGAAGTCTACCCATCCTTGGGATGCTTCTTCCACTCCTCTTTCCAAAGAAGAGTTTTGGATGAATACTCCCGACTTTTACCTAAGGAGTCTAATGATACCACCTTGTCCAAAACCCAAGATTTGGATATCTGATATTACCACTACACCTCCTGGACCTTGGCCCTACCTATATGGTAGAAGGGAGGGTCCTCATGGGGAATCCTCTATGTCTCAGCCTTCATAGCCTCCCACTACTATTACTCCAAAAGTAGTGAATGGGAAGAGGCCCACTGCCGAGGCATTAGAGCCCACTCCACTTGCTATTTCTCAATATTTTCCTCCTGCTCTCGTTTAGGATTTTGTCCCTCCCCCGAAGACGACTATGATGCACCCCCCATGGCTAAGCAAGAGCCTTCTTTCCCTTCAAAACTCTCGACCTCTAGCTCAAAGAGTCGTAAAAATTGCCTTGTGCATGAGCACAAGCACTGGTGAAAGGCTTTGGCGAATGAGCAGGTCGCTTTGCAAAAGGAAGAAGAGATGACCACCCCTGCTTCAGGGCCTCCTGATACATCCTCCTCTCTCCTCCCCTCTACTTCAATTCAACCAAGCTTAGTCTTGCTTCCACCTCTTGTTGTGAGTGCACCCAACCCCAAAAAAGAGCAGTTATTCATCACTCCGTCAATTGAGCTGCCCTTGTTGATGTCCCTTCCAAACCTCCCACCATTCTATAAACCTATGGATATGTTGAATACCTCAGTGGTGTCCACTGTAGTTTTCTCCTCCTCCTCGGCGCCTCTTGCATTGTCTGTGGGGAGTTCACATCCCCAGATGAAGCAAAACGTAGAGGATGTCCCTTCTAGTAATGGAGGGCGTAAGAGGAGTCCACCTTCTCCAAAAGGTTGTCTTGTGCTACCTTGCTCTGTCCTGGTGACAAAATAAGTCCCAACTTCTCTTGAGTTCATCACCACTCCTGAGTCACTCGATGAGCCAAGTGGTGAATCTTGGGCGTTGTCGTCTCTGTTCATTGAGGCACAACATGGAACTCCTACAAAGTGCATGTTCAACTCTTTGGATGAAGTTCCAGCCTTTTTGGTGATCTTCACAAAATCACTGACCATATCTCCACAAGAGCCGAGCGAAGAAGACCTTGTGAGGGCTTCTTCATTAGCACTTTTTGTGGGAGGGTTGGAAGCACCTCCCCTTAATATTCCACCACTACAGGCTCATCCTCCTTTCCCTTATAGTGATCTAGATTGGGAAGTGGACGACCTCTTGGCCGATGAGTGTTAGGGGGAGGCCTCTTCTTTATCTTTAGATTAAATGTTTGTGTGTTGTGATGTGTTCCCCCATGATTGTTCTATGTATTCTTGGATGATCCTTGTCACCCTTGTTGGTGCTTGGATACAAGAGTGATTTTGTGTCATAAACCTTCTTCTATTTGTACGATCATTCTTCCTCTATTATGTGTTTTGAATTTCAGAAAATTGGGGTCAATGCAAAGTGTTGGGGGAATTTAGGCTTCCCTTCCATGTTGACCCAATTTTTTATTTTTAGTTTGTATTCCATGCATTCTTTTTGATCTGGTGGGGATTGATGATCTTTCACCTTGCATTGTGGTTACCTCTTATTTACATAAGCATGAGAATATCTAACTCCAGAAATCCAGACCCCCTTTTGTCTCTTGTTCACAATTGTTTCTATTTTTCTCTTTTCTTATGTCTCTCTCTTCTTTTGCTTGAGTTGTCCCTCTCATGTGTGACAAAAATATTTCTATGATACTTCAATTTTCAAAAAACATATTCATTGCTAATGAATGTTTTCTTGAAATTCCTTGCAACCTTTTTTCAAGAATCACATTCATGATTTGGACTCCTAATAGAATGTGTTTCCTTCATCATGGGTTTGCAAAGAAAGAAACTTGAGAACTTTCCTTCAAGGTCGGATCAACTTTTTCCTATGGGAGAAGCATTGACCCTCCCCTCATGAGGGGGCATTTTCTTCCTTTTGAATTCCTTGATGATGAACTGATTTGATAAAAAAATGTCTCTTTTACACTTTCAAATAGTGTGTCCCTTGAGTGGACCTCTCTTCTTTTGAAGGGTTTTTGAGGGACACCTTTGAAAACCTTCCAACTTGTTGATGGTTTGCATGACTATTTGCTTGCTTTCCTGCATGACAGCTTTATTTTCTGATATGCTTTATATGCAAATTAACATGTCAGTTTGCAGGTGTGCCTATAAAGCCGCTTTCCAATACAACTCTGTGGAGTTCCCTTTTTTGTGTTTCGCTCATGAGAGAGAACTTGGGGGACACCTCCTTATAGGTCTATGGGCTTGTAGGGCACTTACTTCTCTTGGCTTTCTTCATGAGAGAGAACTTGGGGGTTGCCTCTTTGTAGGTCTATGGGCCTATAAGACACTTTCATCCTATGAGATTTTTCCATCGTTGGTTCGAGGGCCTTCAGTGTACTTTGTGCAACTTCATAGTTCTACAGAGCTATGGATTCCTTTTTTTTAAACTCCCTAGGGAGAGTACCTATGGATTTCTTTGTTTGCCCTGTGCTTTTGAGTTCACTAGATCACGATCTGCTTCCTTGATGGTTCAAGTATTCATTTCTAACCCTAATAACTTTTTGATCTACTTTACAGAGCTCTCATTAGTATTCATGCTCACTAAAGTGGGGAAAAATGTATAGGAGTGAGTTTTCACCCCTTGGGAAAATTCCCCTTTTACATATCTTCACCTTAGAAAATAAAATTTGAAGGTGAAATTCCACATCACCTACCTACCTTCCATCCACTTGGCATCTTTCCTATATGTCGGTGAGAGAATATTTGTTGAGGACACACACACGACACACATGCATCCACGCAACACATTGTCTTCCCTAAAAAATTCCCATGTTTGAAGTTGGCAGAGGCATTACACACCTGATTGGGGTTAAATTGTAATGTCCCTTGTCAACCAACCGGCCCAAAAATGGTAGATTCTTCCTCATTGTTTAAATTCATCCATTCTCACTTCATTTGATCCTCTAGTAATCTTCCTGAAATTCTAGCAATTTCTCTTCACTCTTTCACTCTCAAGCAACATTCTAGCATTCTAATTTTTAGCATTGTAGCAACAACACTCCAACTCCACATTGCAAGTGTGAAGCCATCATAGACGTTGCGAGCTTGGAGTCTTAGGAGACCTCCCTTCACCATGATTGTAGTGGTGGTGACTTTCCCAAGTTCATAGCTTGCTTTCTCCTCCATTGGCTCGTGAGATTTTTAGTGGAGGTGGTAACGCTTCACTCCTCTCCTTTGTGATTTCATTGAGTAGCATAATATTATTTGTAGTGTTCTTTGCTTCCTCTTCTTTCCTTTATAGCATATTTTACTCTGTTACTTTCTGCCTATCCATGGAGGTTGAAATACCAAAATGGGGGTCTGACTAAGGTAGGCCCCTATACATCCCCAACAAATTTCTCTCTTGTTTGTTTGTAGGTGAACATACATGTGGAGCTAGCTAGTGAACTAGCACTTGTGTGAGATTATCTTCGTCACCCTAGCCCTTATTTATTTGCTTTATCACATTCGTCTTTACTTTTTGTATTTACTCATTCTATTTTTTCCACCTAAAACCAACTAGCCAGGCTGTTAGTACATTTTTAGGTAGTCTTTATTGTACTTCCTATTTTTTGGCTGTACGGATGCCAGCGTGCTAGAGAGATGCTAGCGCACTGCACTGTCATCCCAAAATTGCTTTTCCATCCATGGAAAAAGAGTTGTCTGAGGTGCAGTATTGACTCCAAAAACCAGCTTGCCTAGCCTAAACCTAAAACTTGGATCTAAAGAGTGACAAAAGTACTACATAGTGCTCGTCATTCTTGGTCCCTATCCTTTAGAGTGAGGTAAGTTAGGGAAGCCCTCGCTCTCAACTCTTCATGACCTAGAGCCTAGACGTGGTTGGTCCTCCTCTCTTACACTTGCATCTTAGGTAGCATTTAAGATGGAGGTGTAGGATGGGACATGAGTCTCTAAAATTTTTGTTATGACATGAAGAAGCTCTAAGCATCTTCGATCTTTAGTTAGAAAATTCATTATATTTTCAACAAGAGTCATTTGGGAAAAGGCATCATCTCTTGCCAAGAACCCCACAAGCTCTTCAAGTCTCAATTCCAAGACATAAATTTGTTCTACGGGGACCTTGAGAGAAGCTTCATCCTCTAAGGAAAAGATGTGGAGGTTGAAGGAGGTAGGAGGGGTAGGAACATGGGTTACAACTTCATTAATAGGAGGGGTGTATCCAGCAGAGAGTCTTGTGGGGAACTCTTTAAAAGTCTGGTCGTATTGGGGAGGACTAAACCTTCTAGATCATATATATGTGTTTCAATAACTCCTTAGTATATATCTAGAGGTGTTTGACTAGGTCGTGAATCTCATAAAGAATGTCACAACACACTATTAGCTACATGTCCTAGCACAAGAGAACATTTTTATTGAAACAAAGACAAAGAGAAAAGGAAGTTTCTCGTCGGGCTCTCCAAAATGTAATAGAGAGGATCCACTCCTCTTGAGTCTCTAGGATAGAGAAGCATCTATAGGAAGTGAATGGCTCTAGGTTACCTTGATAACAAAAGTTCAAGTGATGGGGTGACAAATAAAGGAAAGACTAAACTATGTTTTTGGGTTTTTTGATTATTTATGACATATAACTTCAGAAGTCAGGTGAATAGACCTCAAAGACCTCAAGAGATGGATTGATAGGCTCTTAGCTAGAGTATGAGAGCAAAAACCAAGGACAACATCATCGAACACTGACATCTGTGTGGCATGTTGGTGTCTCGTATGAACTAGAAGAAAAGTTTGCTACTAGAGACACTTAGGACCTGCTAATGACTTGAATGCTAAAGTTTGATAGTTTGACTAATCTAAATAGAATATTGAAAGTGCATAAAATGCATAGAAGTACAACAAGAAGAATACTTAAATGATAGATAAACTAACTATTAAGTGAAATAACGAGTAGTGGAAGAAAAGGGATTAACTTATAGTAGGTCCAACCTCCAATAAGCTATTTATGGATAAAAAATGAGAAAATTGTTTGGCTGATTTTCAAGGTTTATCTTGGTCAAACCCCGTCTTTGGTGTTTCCACCTCCATGAATAGCTAGATAGAAAATGATATAGAAATGTAGATAAATAAATGACAATACAAGATGTAGAATATGCAAGATAACAATATACTAAGCAATAAAGATGATAAATACAATGAGTAAAGCTTACCCTCCCTCCAATGAGCTTGGCGAAGATGAGAGGATGAGTAGCGCTTCAAAGAAGTGAGATGATCATGCAAGAGTGTGATGTAGAAAGCTTGAACCTGCAAGAATAAATGGTGTAGATTTGCAAGAAGAGAGCTAGATTGAAGAGAGTGTGAGAATGAAGTGCTAGAATGAGAGAGTGTTAGATCAAAATACTAGAATGGAATAGAATGAGAAAGAGAGGGAAGAAAATGGTCAAATTGCATGCCAAAGAGTCATTCTCGAGCATGCTTGCAACTGCAGAGGTGTTAAACTTTTAGGGAAGGCAACAATGCAATGTCCCAACAACCACATTAGCATGAATCTTGTTAGGACATTTGTGCGACATGCAAACTTTTGCATGATGTAGAAGTATCCCAGACAAAAATTCTCCCACTAATAGAAAATGACAAGGCAAGGATGAAAATGAAGGCTAAGAGGGTGGGATTTTGAATTATTATTTTATTAAGGTAAAGTAAGGGGTGATGTTACGGGAAATTTCATAAGGGTGCAATTTTACGCCATAACATTTACAAACATAGAACCCAAAATTTCATAGGAAACATGGAGACACAATTTTGATCCAAATTTTGGTCAAAATTGATTGGACAAGTGCATTGGGTACCTTAGACTAGTGAGGTTGATTTTAATAGTCTCAAAATCTAGGTATGTACTACAATGTCTGAAGATCCTAATTTGTAAATGTTAAAGTCTAGCAACAAGTAAATTTTTAGAAATGCATAGAATTTCAATTTTGTAATATGAAAAACATAATTATGCATTTGATTTTAGATTCTTCAAATAAAGTAATATGTTCAAAAGGTAATTTTCAATTTATAAAATGTAATAATAAATTGAACTTAATCTACTAAATATAGAAATTGTAATCTTTCTATCTTTTAAGATGATTACAATAATGTAAATTTTCATGTTTTCAACAACATGCATGCATAAATTACAATTTTACACACTTTCGTATTATTTTTCATATTCTATCATGACCTAATGAAGATTTTTCAATGCAATTATTGACTAGATATTTCTTGCAACAATGGAAATAAACACTATTTGTCTTTTAAATTGAAAATGCAATGCAAATTTGTACTTTTTAATGCTTTTTATCTTAATTTTCATGCATAAATCACAAATTCAAAATTTTCAAATTGTATTTTGCTTTAAATATGACTAATTAAGATTTCAGAATGCTTTAAAATGAAAAAATGTTAGATTCACCAAAATGTGATATGAAAAAAAGAGATATAGGGTCAAAATCACACGTCTTCCAATATAACATGGTAAAGGATTAAAATTGATCTCAAACAGCCACTTGGGTACTAACCTCAATAAAAGAGCCAAAATGATGGATTAGGGTTTTAGTCCTTTATGAAATGTGTGTGTGTGTGTGTGTGTTTGATAATATAAGCAACATTTATAGGGTGTTGTACCCTTTACACGATGATCTTAAAGGGACAAAAAAGGATCAAAACTAAAAAACATAAAAAAAATTACAGTAAAAGCATACAAGAGACACAGACACAACCTAGTAACAACATAGGGACAACAGAACACAAACCTGAAAACTAATTGTCTAATCCCTCCCATTTCTTGACCAAGAGGTTTAACACATCCTCCCCAATCCAATTGGGTCCTTCATCCATGGTGTTATTGTCCATTTCCTCCTTGACAACATCTAAGAGAGTGAGAGCACACCCATGAATCATCTTGATAGTGAAACGAGCTAGGAAATTAACCTTACGATTCAACATAGCCACCTGCTCCTGCAACATACTGAGCTCATATGCTTTGTCCACCTTCCTTTGGAACTTCATCTCAACACTAGCCTTAGTATCCAAGGAATTGGTAGATTCCTCCTAAAGCATCTGGTTTAAATCAGAGAAGTGACTAGGGTCTTTTATGGGTACTTTATCCTTCATCTTCTCAGTAGCTTTAATGTCTTCATTTTTGTCGCCAGAATTAACCAAGTCACTGGATATATCAACAACAGGGGCCTCTTTCTTGTATTATGCCAATCTATGGGATATTATCACACTCATTTGTTTCGTACCCATCTCAAAGCTAGCACCCACCACAATATCACCCTTAAAATCTTTTTCCTCAGCACATTTACCTTCCTTGGAGACCAAAAGAACCCTCAGAAGTAGACACATTTTTTCCTTTCTTCTTAGTAGCTAGTCTACTGACCTTCTTGTGTTTCAGCTCACAAAGCCCAGTCGTAGCACTTGACCAGGTCAACCCTATCTTAATTTTATTTTTCTTTGGGGGAGAAGTCGCTAAAGACTCAATACCAAGAACATCCTCAGGGATGGGCAATTTCCTCTTAGAGCCCTCCAAGATAGTAGGGGAAGGGTTTCCAAGGATATTTTTTGAGGGTTCCAATTCATCCACTCTCACAGCTGAGATGGGTTTGGGTGGGACCAAAGATGAATGGAAATGGTAGATTTTGTGGATTAGGCCTTGGTGTAGCGGTAAAGGAGGTGGAGAATCAAGGTTAAGAGTGGCAATTTCCTTGGATTCTTTGATGATACTTTCCAAAGAAGAAAGCAAAAACAAAGGGAAGCTAAGCAAAATCCTTTGCCTTAAGTGATTTAACAGTAGTAAGTGGTAAACATAAAACAACTTGAATCAACCCTCGAGAGTGACGTGCTTCATGATGGAAAGGTAGACCTTATCCCATGGTTTAGGCAATGCTTCCTAGTCGAAGCTAGACTGCTTTTTCACTGGTTTCTCATTCCCCTTAAAAAATGCATTTAGATTAACCAAGTCATATGTTTTTATGTGTGTTTTATACTTCATTCCCTCACAAGAAAGACTAGTAGCTTTACCAATTACCTCTTCATCCACATCGAAAGCAATGCCACCCAAGGTGACCCGCTGATCCTTCCAAGAACTAGCAAACTAGGCTGAAAACATCTCATCATGGCCCACAATATTTTCCATGAGCAGTGCAAGCCCACCTTCTAAACATATATGCCAAGCCATGGGGTCCTGGAAAAACTCCTCACAACTATCTGGCTCAGTCCTAACACACTCTCCACCCATCATGACCCACAACAAATATTGGCAAAAAAAGTAATGTCAGAAAACAAAATGAGCATTGGAGAGGTTACCATTCCAATAATAAACTTTACAACATCCATCGGGATGAAAAGGTGTAACAAAGGTAGAGTGATGTTTATAGACACTGACGGTCATTTCTGATGACATCTGCCACATTGGACCATAATCATCACAAGGAAACCCAAAAAATAACCAAATAGAAATAATAATGGGATCCGTATTTGAATCTAAATATCTCATCAACTTAAAGAGGTTACATACTTCCCAAATCCATTTGAATGTGGGAGGGAAGATTAGATATATTCATGTACATATGATAAAATCTAAGGCGAATCAAGAGATGCCTTAATTTGGAATTATTAAATAAGATGGCAGAGTACATCCTTATACACGAACTCCATGAGATTTGATGAGATCTATTGTACCATTGAAAAGATAGCCTATAAATGTTAGGGGCCCACCAAAAATGATCATGAGAAAAAAAACCCACATGGCTACCCACTTAAGCGCAAACACCTCACTCATCCCAGACCAAACCAACCAATGATCCATTAGTGAATGCCACCTGTACCTGAAAAATAATGATATATTAATCATTAATAATAGATGCTAGAAAAGCATCAATATTTTTCCAACATTTTCAAATCTGCTAGGTGGACCCCAGGTTGGCAAAGCCATCAGCCTCCTAGTTACCTTCCTGAAAGATATGAGATAGGTGATATATTTTGAATTTAGAGATTAAGATATTAATATCCAGAAGAATATCCCTTAAGTTCCAACCAAGCAAATGACCCAGATTAATAGAGTCTATCACATTTTTTTAATCCCCTTCAATCTCCAGATTCTTAATGCCCAAAGTGACAACAATCTGAATGCCCTTGAGCAGCGCTCAAGACTATGCCCCCATAGAAGATTGAATACCTATACCATCAACATACTCGACAACCAAGTTTCTCTGAAAGTCTCTAGTAACACCACCTATACTGGTTGGACAAGGGTTCCCCTTGGTTGTTCCATCAAAATTTAGTTTAAACTAACCCTCATTCGGTTGTTTCCAAAAAAAAATTTCCTATCAAGGGATTTGGAGTTGTCAAAGGAATCAATACCAAGCTCAATTTTCTAGAATTTAGCCATCTTGATCTCCCAAGCAATTGAGGCAGTGTCTGACGGTTTCCACTTGAGTAGGGAGAGACTTTTTGAGATAAGTCTCGACCTGCAACTAAACACTTCCTTTAGACTCTTCACAATGTCACTGAACACTATATTGTTCCTTTCCTTCCAAATGCACTAGCAAATGATAGGGGGAATTTGCCTCCAAATTTCCAAGCGAAGGGGTTGTCTGAAGGGACCAATCCACCCCTCCACAAAGGAAACCAAATCTTTATTCAAGGTCCATTTTGTCTCTAAATTTTGAAAAATAAGGTCCCATACATCAACAACAAATAGACAGTGCAATAGCATATGATCCACAGTTTCTTCATTGTCTTTGCACAACAAGCACCCATTCGGGATTTGAAATCCCCTCTTTCTTAGATTATCTTGGGTTAGGATCCTATTGTGGCAGGATGTCCACTAGAAGAAATTTATTTTAGGAATCAAGTGATGGTTCCAGACCTTCTTCCATAACTTACTCTATAGGCCCTTGTCTGACAACAAATCGTAAGTCATCTTGATAGTCAAGTCGCCCTTACTATCCAAGGCTCAAAAGAAATCATCTTCAATATCCCAAAGAGGTAATTTGTACTAAGAGAGTAAGACCTATAAGGAAGATGCTAGACACTGTAGGTTAGCATAAAGAGGGCCACAAGAGTCAATATCTTTCCAACACCTAGCACCCTGTAAACCATGTATGTAATCACCCACATTCCTACCAAAGAACTAAGAAGCAGGTTCCATCAGAGTTTTGAACTTAGAATAGGCCAATGGGGAGTCTAAGAGCCAGGAATCTTCCCAAAATTGGATCTTACTACCTTTTCCAAGCTTCCATCTCAGACTAGACAATAACTTCTTCATTTTGCAAATATTGTTCCAAGCAAGAGACCCACGAGGATAATCATTCTCCATACATCTGATTAGAGGATAAATTTTTAGGTATTTGGATTTCATTATTCTACACTAGTCCTTTTTGTCTCTTAACTGGTCCCACTCCACTTTAGCAAGCAAAGCATTATTGGTCACAAGGACTTTCCTAATACCCAACCCCCCCTCCATCTTGGGAAGGAAAACTTTCTCCCAGCTGACTAATGATATCTTCTTTTTATCTTTTGTACTAGACCATAGAAATATTTCTAGATCTTCTCAAACTTCTCAGAAATGTTACTGGGAATTTTGAACATGGATAGAAAATAAAAAGGTATACCTTGGAGAGTAGCAGTGAGGAGCTATAGTTTGCTTGCATGACTCAAGAGAGAACCTTTCCATCGGCCAATATTTCACTGGACTCTTTCAAGAACAGAGTTCTAGAAGGTGGGAGTAACTTCCTTAATAGTAAGGGGAAGGCCAAGGTAGACTGAAGGGAGAGTGGCACTCACACAACCTAACATTGCAGTCACATGATCCTACAAACCATGAGTGTAGTGAAAGAAATAGATTATAATTTTATTATAATTGATGCATTAACCAAAACAGGCTGCATATAGGTTGAGGCAACCTTTCCACTTCCTGGCTTCAACCACTGAAGCTTTTCCGAAAGCATAGTGTCATCCAAAAATTGTTGAATAGTATTAGGATCAAGGGTGGAGGTCAGTTTGACACCCTTGATGGAGCCCTCTGACAACATACTCACCACATTCCTACTCAACACTTCAGCCACCATAATGAATAAATAAGGGGAAATGGGGTCTCCCTGTCCGATTCCCCTCCTAGCCTCAAAGAACCCTTGGGACACTCCATTGACCAAAACAAATTACTTCACCATGGAGACACATTTCATTATGATATTGATAAATTTTTAATTAAAACTGAACTTAACAAGGACTTTGGGGAGGAAGTTCCAAAGGACTTTATCACAAGCTTTGGAAATATTGAGCTTGAAAGTCATGCTAGGGTTGTTACACCTATCCATAGAATGTAGGGTTTCATGGGTTAAAAAAGTAGCATCCACAATATGTCAGCTAGGAAAAAAACCTTTTTGATAGGGATTGATAATTTTCTCCAAGAGGGGTTCCGACCGATTCACTAAAATATTGGAGACCTTATAAACAGTATTACAAAGACTAATACGACAAAAATCAGACATGGTCAGAGGGTCCTCAGATTTGGGGACCAAAGCTATGAAGGTGTGGTTTAGCTATTTAAACAATTTACCAGAGTTAGAGAAATCCTAGTAGCAAGGGTAAGGTCCTCCCCCACAATCTCCCAAAAGGTTTGGAAGAGATTTGAGGGGGAACCATTAGGCCTGGGAGCTTTATAGGCCCCCATACTAAACACAACATATCTAACCTCCTAAGAAGAAACTTCCCTCAAAATTGAAACATTATCCTCATGGCCTATAGGAGTAGGGAGTGTGTGTGTTGATAATGATTAATTTATTTAATTTGATAAGGTAGTGATGTTCCTAGGTTAACTATGAAAATACAACAAATTGAGATTATTTTTGGAGAATACAAAACTATAACGCGGAAATAGAATACAAAAGAGCAAAGGGAAAACATAGAAGAACCTGGCATATAAATTTTTGAGTTCGATATATCTAGACATGGGCATTGGGCACCCTAGACTAGGAAAGAGCTACTTAGAATTATGTTCGAAACTTCTATTGCTCTTTTCCTTAAGGTTCTTCTTCTTTGGAATCAGTGTCAAAATATTTATTTGTTGCTGATAAAATCCACTTTCCCTAATTTGTTGGCTTATAAGGCTTGAATTATTGAATGAAAAAGTAGGTCTTCATTCCTCTCCAATTCTACTTTAGATCTATAACCTACTCACAAGAAAAAGGGGAAACGATTATGACATATAGGGGCTTGTATAATTCAAACCTCATTTTTGTATTTCTACCTCCACAAAAGCTATGATGATGTAAAAGGGAGCTTACCCTTAGTTAGGAAGAGGATAAATTATAAATGAGTAAAAAATTGACCATTTTTATAACTTACTACTCAAAGTTTAATTCATTGATGGACTGAAGTCATTGTACTCATCACCTTCAAGGAGAAATTGATACTTGATTTGAAGTATTGCAAGTGCTAGTACTCACAATACAAATGAACATGAAACATAAACAAAATCATATTAAATATGATGCATTGCTAACATGATGCTTGACTTGAAATGACACTACTATAATTCTACTAATTCTACTTTTTACCTATTCAATTGCTCAATTCAAAATATTAAGATTGCTTCTCAAAATTGTTAGGATTAAAATGGTGAAAATGACTTGTATTTATATGTTATTATTGAAACTGATAAGGGTGTGGTTCGGTGGTCAAGTTGCTTGGTTGAAGTGGTGGCCACCAAGGTTCAAACCCTCACTGGGCCAAAGTGCTCGCAGGCCTTGTTCCTTCGTTGGGCCATTGTGCTCACGGGTTTGGTGGTTTCTTATGCCCAGTTCATAGCTCTAGTCAAAAGCATTTACCCCTAATAATATGGGTATTATCGATAACCAACAAATGATCTTAGATTTTCAAATATTAAAATGTTGACACCAACATATTTTAAGTTGAGTCAAAAAATGTTAGACAAGGGCGTTGGGCACCCTAGCCAAGGCCTATTATTTCAAGGCCTTAACTTATCGATAAATGATTATTAAATATTTATTTCCATTTCCACTTTTGATTTTTGAATATTATTCTAAAATAGGAAGATTAAATACACAATTAGGTCCAAGCACATGAGGAGGAGCTAAACCTAGTGTGAAATTGCTAATGGTGATAATTTATGATGATATAGATTCCTTGATTATTTTCACTAAAGCAATGTATTTAGGTGTTGGTATACATTCTCTAGTGTAACCCTTATTACCTCATATGAACCTTCAAAATTCTTGTATTACCTTAATCAAGTTACTTTGTGATGAGCCCTAAGAATACTAAATTTCCTTGCTATATATATATATTGAGCTTGACACATGCCTTGTAAAAAACATGAACCCCCTATTTTATTTTTGCTTATTTTGGTTTGGTTTTTGGTTTAGGTTTAGGGTTCATATTTTGGCTCTTTGCTTGTGTTGGTTTGGTGTTTTAGGTTTCTTTTAGGATGTCTTTCTATTTTTGGGGATCCACTTGTGTGGGGATATAAGCAGGAGAAAACTTGCTAAGAAGGGATCTTTTGATACTCCTTGGCTGAAAACCCACAATCCTCTAAAACTTGCAAACTATCAAAGTCTGCATGGCATTCGAACCCACAATAGAAAGGTGTATGCTTATCATTGCAAATGTAAAAGCTTGCTTACATCGAATCCTCACATAGGGTGAAACCCACAAAATTTAGTTTTCGCATTTTTAGCTTTTGTGAGGAAGAGGGTATGACTATTTTCCACAAAATCGTAGGACCTTTCAATCCTTGCGAGTGTCAAAACCCACATAGCCTGGTTTCTTGTAGAATGTGTTTAAATCCTAAAATTTTGTTTGAGTGTGTGACACATTATTGGGTCATGAATTAATGGCACCTAAGGTTTGGGGGGTATAAATAGGTTTGATCATTTTATTTGGCTCATTCCAACTCTGTGAAGATTGATTGAAGCATTTTTTCTAGGCTAATTGAGCATTGTAGGTGCATCTTTTCCATGTTTTTGATCTTCGAGAAATGAAAAATTCAAATCCCTTCGAATTTCACAATAGGAACCACCATTTTTTATGATTTGTATTAAAGTGCATTTAATTGAGCTAGTTGTTTTTTAACATTTTTGTGGGTCTTAGGGTTTTGATGTGTTGTCAGCCCTAGGTGAAGTTTTGGTTGGTATTGGATATAAGTAGTTGCTAAACCATGGGTTTTTTGTGTTTAAATTTTGGTGGAATTTTAGGGGCTTGGCATAATTAGGGTTATTATGTAAATGTGTAGGATGTCAAGGATTTTTGTGGATAGTTGATTTGCATGGATTGAAGCTATTGAGTTTTTGGGTTAGCTCTTTAGGAAAACAAGTACTAAAATTGAGACACAATAATTGTATTTTGTCACACAAACATTTGAAACTCACAAATCCTCCCCTTTGCGGAAATTACCTTGTAAGATTTTGGACACCCTTGACTCGTAGTAAAAATTTAAGTGCTACTTCATAGATCTAAGGGGTTCCAAATCCCACATCATCCCAAAGTCCAAAAAGCATCAAAACCCACATACTCTCAACATCCACAAACTTCTGATTTTTGCAAATATTTTCGAGTAGAAATCTACTTGCAAGTTTCCAACCTTCACATTTCCATATTCTTGATGTTAAAATCAAAAGGGTCCTTGATCCTCACAAGCCTAAAATTCTGTTACCCACATAGAATCAAGGCTTTACAAGAGGTTTTCCTTCCCAAGCTAGCGCTACTTAGAATTTCCAAAATAATAAGTGATAATTTTCATGATCAATTCTCACAAGTGAAGTAGTCCCATGTTTTCAACATGACCTCATATGCTTTCTATCTCCTCACTTCTAATTAAAGGTATAGAGGTTTAAAATATTTGTGTATTGTGGTACAAGCCTGAATGAGTATATACTATAAAGTATACAATTGCTACCCTCAATTGCAAGCCCAAAGCACCAAGAACCATTGTAAGAGGGTAAATGATTCCTTCATCATGTTCATTGTTAGAATATTGTAGGGTGATTTTAATAGAAGATACTCCTCTTCTACAATGGAGATGCTCAAGAGGTTCTAATATTAGTTTATCTAGTTTCCAAAGTTTTTGTATTTTAGGATTGAGGGTTTTTAAGGGGCTCCATATAGGCTCCCCAAGTACCGAAATGATAAAATTTTCATGTTGGAGATGACTCAACAATTATGTGTATCACATCATTTGGTGCACAAAATCATAGAGTTGGAGTTCCCTATCCCTTGACATTTGGAAGGGGTTTGTATTCATGTCCTTTAGCTCCCTCATCTAAGCATTTAGATAAGGTGATTTAGACCTTTTGATTCAACTTCCATAGCCTGGGGGAGAATTTTGATCCATATGATAAAATGAAGAAATGAATAGGGAAGCAATATGCTCATCAATTGAATATTGAGGATTTGTGGCTAATTGTGTTAGTTATTTAGAGGTTAGAAAGAGATCATATATGAGGGTGAAAATTGAGTATATCCATACCTTGTGCCTCTTCAAGATCCTAGACCAGTTGTAAAATGATGGAAAGACCCTCAATGAAGAATTTAGCAAAGTAGCTAACTAGCCTATACCATTATCAGACTAGATTGAAGAGGAAGAAATTGACATTGTTGTGATTGCATGGCTTGTTCTAGGAAGAACAAAGAGGTGGGTAGTGTTGTGCAGTTTTTGCACACACACCCCACTGAAAGGAGGGACCCTCTTTCGCTTTGGTTTCGATGTCTGGGCCCTTTCATTTTGAGGTTTTATTTTACTTTGGCATGTGCTTAAAATATTTATTTTGATTGCCTAAGTGATTTCCCTAAGTTATTTATTGAAGATCTTTAGTTTTGAGCTAAGTTTGGGTTTTCACTGAAGTTCGGGACTTTCCACCCCAGCTGGAGTTTCCCGGATCCTGCTCAGATTCTGACTGAATGCTATGGTTCAAATATTTTCGTTCTTTGTGGAATTCCATGTGGTCTGGATTTTTCTAGATTCCGTCCTATTGTCGGGTTCCCAGATTTTCCTGGCTGTCTTGTCGACTGCATTTAATGTCATATATACAAGCTTTGAATGATGTATTTAACTGATCTTTGAGGTCTTTTGTACCATTGTGCTTTATTTTTTGTCATCGATTGAGCTACGAAGTGCTTCTTGTTTGGTATTCAATTTGATTTGGGGCGCTGAGTTGGTGAGTTGTTCGATTTAAGTGGTGATTTCCTATGCATTGTTGTTGATTGTCTTTGTTGGGCACCATTAAATTGGTATTTTCTTCCTCATTTGATTTCTATGGCATCAAATGGTATGTATTTGATTGCCTTGCTTTTAATTGATGATTGTGGATAACGCTTTGATGTTATAGAGTTTATTCGGGTCCGAATTCTTGAATGTTTGATCATTCCATGGCTAGGGTTGCATAACATTGTTTGATTTATAGTCTTCCAAGTGAGTTCCGAGCTTGTTTGTTTCTTTGCATTATGAGGAGTCATGCTTGAGAATTCATGATTTCCCCTAGTAGTCACTTAGCAATTGAATTACCTGAATCCTGAGCTTGCCTATGCGTTAATGGTAGATTTGTGGGGTTTGAATTAGGGCATCACCATTTATCTTTAGTATGCTTTCGAATTGGCCTAGAATTCTAAGAAAACCTTTAGAAGGCCCATATCAAACTTTTCTCAGGCCTACATTCTTGAAAAGTATGATCGATCCATTAGTTTGGGCAAAAACGTGATTTAGTGTCGAAGTTCGGCTTTTGTCCTTAGTTCAGGATTTTCTGTCTCTGGCGGATTTTCCCGATCTCCTTTGATTTCCCAGAATTCACATACTTTCAGAGTTTTACCTTATCCACGGATTTCCTTTAGATCCGGATTTTCCTGAAATCCTTGGTTCCCTTTTTTTAAAAATTTGCAAAGTGTCTCCTCCTTCGTGAAAATCTGTCTTTGGCGGATTTTCACGGAATCTGATGGAATATGAAGGAATACGAAATAGCATGATGTGTTAATGGATGACTATGCATTTTATGATTAGTTTATGCTATTTTGAAATATCACATGCTATATATTGATTAATAATGGTCGGATTGAATTACTAATTGGTGTTTTCTGGTTCACTCCACTGGAATCCGTCTAGTCTGAAATTCTCTAAAATTCCTCCAGGGCTTGGATTCCGCGGATGGTCCTGAAACCCAAAGTTTAACATGATCATTTTATATGAGGTTTAATAAGGTTTAATAATGATTTTGATTGATTAAGATTGGTTTCTTGTGATCTTTATTATGATTTTTTTGTCAATGTAGGCTGAATCTAGCAAGGTAACCATTGGAAGGGCTAAGGGTGACATGGAGGGATTTTCCATATCCGAAGCAGAAAGAATAAAGATGGAAATCAAGAGCAAGATTGCAGAGAGTAAGATCACTTTTGTCTGGTCAGAGGTAACTGATACCAATGTTGGACTATGGGACTATGAGGATTTCAAAGGCAGAATGGCGGCACAAGATCTTCCCCTGGTGGCTAAGAGAATGTTGGAATCGAGATTGGCGCATGTAGCTGGTTTCCCTTCCATGGTGCAGTGTTATGAGCTGGTCCTTAAGTGTGCTAGACACTATGACAATGATACACAGAGAATAATTGGTCCTCAAGGGAGGATTGTGGCGAATCTCAACCATGTTTCCATTGCTCAAACTTTTGATATGCCAGATAGGTCTCATGTGGTGGCATTCAACATGAAGGTAGCTCAAGAGTACTATGAAGAATAGACTATTAAATCTCAACAGCTTATCAATTCCTGGCTGGAGAAGCCTAAGTCTCATTATTCCAAACTGCCTAAGCAGTTATTTAGGGAAAAGTTCAAAAAGGAGTATTATGATGCCATCACTCTTCTTAGCAGGGTGGTTGGATTGAAGAATGCTGGTATATTTGAGAATTGGATGTACCATGTGATTGTGAGGATGGAACAGGAAAAGACCGACTATCACTGGGCAGGTGTCATAAGCAGAGTGATCCACGAGTAATTGTCCAATGTGTTGCAAATGAAGACCTTCACAATGACATCATACTTGGTCTATGCTCTTGCAAGGTTTCATCCTTACAAGGGATTGAGTACCAGAGGCACCTTTGGATAGGATATTATTTATGAGGTGTACCCTCAGTTGCATTTTGGAAGCTCGAGCTACAAGAGGGTGAATGATGCATTCACCATGCATATCACCAGGTTGTTGCAGGGAGCAGAGCACACAAGGATTTCTGACCAAGCCAAGGAGTTAATTAAGAAATTTGGTGCTTGGTTTATTCAATTCCCAACCTTCTCATACATCAGGGTTGATGGTTGTCAAAGGGCTCCATACAGACTTCCAAGGTATCCCACTGATCATATCATAATTTTGAAAGTCACTAGACAAATATGTGACTTTGATGCCATTGTTAAAAGAGACAAGCATAAGACTGGTTTTGGTGGAGACTTCCCCTTGAGGATAGGCACTAGAGAGGCATGTCCTTCCATTATTTATGCCCAAGTTTTAGAGGAGGAGATGAGTACCCTTGGTTATCTTTCCATTCCAAGAGGTCCAGATTTGATATCACAGGTGAAGCCCAAAAGAAGGCCAGTAGAGAGTGTATAGCCATAAGGTTGATTTGGAGGACTACTGGGCCAATTGCAGTGATGAATATGAGGTAAGGAAGAATAAGTTTTCTCACCTTCCAGTTGAGTCAGCTCATTTGTACAATGTGAAGGCAGTTCCTGATCAACTCAAGGATGACAAAAACCTGATTCAAGGTCATGCTTATGAGGTAGTAAAGGAAATGCTGATTAGTGATGTGGATTGTCTAGAAGAGGAAAATACAGAACTAAAGCAGTTAATGGATCCAGTCACCAAGTTCACCAGAATGTGGCTAAAGCATAAACTATGGGAGTTGGAAAATGAAGGTGTACAGTGCACCTATGAGATGATGGGAGATTTGGACCCTCACTCCACTTCTGAAGAGTCAACTGAGCAGGATCCTAAGGGAAAAGGTAAGATGGATTCCACTTTTAAAATCAAGATTAAAGGTGTTCAAGAGGAGGAAGTCCAAGAAACAGAAAAGCAGAGAAAACCAATTGCTAAGAAAAGGTCAAGGATTAAGAAGTCTGAACAGAAAGAAATGGAAAAGCAGGGTCCTGAGGTTGATGTTCCTATGCCTAAAAGAAGAAGAATTGTGAGATTATCACAAAAGGTAGGCTCCAAGGTGGGAGAGGAAGGAGTTTCTCCACCTGTGGTAAATGTAGAGAGTTCAGAAGAGAAGGCACGGGTGTACACCAGGAGGTCAAGGACTCCTTCTCCCAAGGATAGTGTGCCTAAGGAAGATCCTCCTCTAGTTACTTCTCATGAGGAGCAACATGATGATGTTCCTTCTTCCCATGAAGCTCAAAGTGAACTAGGTGAATCTGAGAAGGCTAAAGATCATCGAGACACTGAGGGAGAGGAATTTCATGAGGGTGACCTTTATAGTGCAGAAGCAAAAGTTGAAAAAGTGATGCAATCTCCCTTGGTTGCATATGAAGAGTCACCTGTTATGAATGAAGAGGTCAAATCACCTCCAAGAGAAGAAGAAGAAGAAAATATTCCATCACCTGAGCACAAGGAGGAACATGCTGAAGAGAAGGAGAGCAAGACAGAGACTCTTGAGAAGTAGGGTTTGAATGAGGAAGTGCCTAAAGATCAATAGGAGGAAGAGAAACAAAGTGAAGTGCAGTCAGAATCCACTGTTCCAAAGTTCTTGGACAGAGAGATAAAGAGAAAACAAGTTGTTGTGGAGGACACTCCACCTAACTGGGATGAGTTGTTGGCCAAGATTGGAAAGGACAAGGGTAAGAAGAAGGCCAAGGTCATCTCAAGGATTGAAAGAGATGAGGCCAGCAATAAGGTGGTTCATATTGTAACTCCTGCTCCAGATAAGAATAGGGAGGAGGTAACAACAAAGGATTATAATGTGTAGACTTTCAATTTAGGGCCTATATCCGTTGAGCAGGATATTGAAG
Source organism: Sequoia sempervirens (assembly GCA_007258455.2). Taxonomy (NCBI): domain Eukaryota; kingdom Viridiplantae; phylum Streptophyta; class Pinopsida; order Cupressales; family Cupressaceae; genus Sequoia; species Sequoia sempervirens. Next base: position 286,215,791 of record VDFB02000003.1, on the reverse strand, counting down.
ATTATCAGGGTTCTAGCATAGTTATCCTGGGGCGATTGAGGAAAGAAATTCAAACTAAGTAGGAGTTGAAGAGGGAAAATGAAAAACTCAGGAAATGGTTGGAGGATCTGATGAAACCCTTTCAATCTATTAACCCCTCAGCTTCTGCTGCAAAACCCTTATCCCAGGAAACTATCATTGAACGTAAGAGAATGAAAGACTCCACTCTTGCTACTGCAAATTGGCTGCAAGGGGTGCAAACAAAAGGAAATGAAGCTATCAGGGATATTCTTTCATTTGGGAAAGATGCTATGAGGGAAACTGATTGGTTGAAGGAGGTGTTGGCTCACGAAAAAGAAGATACAGATCTCCTACTGCAGAAAACTAAAACCATCATGAAGTATACCAAGGATAAGCTAGTAAATGATAAAATTCTCCCTTCTTCTGGAGCTGCTGAACCTTTGGAGTGGTTTGAAGCATTGCAGATCATGCAAAAGGTTTTGAAGAATATTTACAAGCAGAGGAGGCAAATTGATGATACCCTAGCTGGTGTTTATAATGGCTGCATTGCTTTCTTTGAGATTATGACAGGAAGAAGGAAGATTTCCCCTAAGTATTTGAGTTTAGAATAGTTGAGAAAGTGGTGGCATGATGTTTATGCTCCAATTAGTGATGAGTCTATTTCTAAACACCAGTTAGATGATGCGGCCACCTACATTGCTTTTATTGATAAATACCTAACATATAAGGTTGAGTGGGATAAGTCGGTGAAACAATCAAGGGAAGAAATTGCATCAATTGAGAGGAGACTTAAGGTTTTGCCTTTACCACCTGTGGCCGACTTGGATAGGGTGCTTTTGAAAGTTCATGAAATGTTGGATAAGAATAAATATAAAGGGGAAGGTAGTTAATGATTGGCTACATCGAGATTTGTGCTTCCCTATTATTTTTCCATGCATTGGTCCGAGCTGCATTGGAAATCCCAGGCCGACCTGGATGAAGTTCATTCATTTAATGCATATTTTATCTCATTTTTAATTTCTCTTGGCCGACATGTTGTGCCTAATTATTATTGTAAAACCCTATCTGGGCCGACATGTTTTGGGGGGTTCTATAAATTTGGCATTTTGCCTCATTTGTAGGGGTTAAGAAGTTTTAGATATAGACAAATAGAGAGATAGTTAGAGAGAATTAAGTAGAGCAAGAGTTAGCAAGTAGTTGGTCTCAAGCAAATATTGTAACAGAAAGCTAGAATTGTTGCTACAGTGGATAATTTGATGCAAGTAATGACTTTGTGATTTGGAGCCATACTTGTGTTCTTCTTGTCTTGCATGGTTCTTGTTATTCTATCTCTAGAATTTCTTTGAGGAAAATTGATATTTAGAATTATATTTTATTTAATGATGTTTATGGTTTGATATTTGAAGTGTTGTAGCAATCCCTGGTCCATACTTTTCACAACCAACTGATTGTTAGTTGCTTTGCAAAGTTAGCCTGGACCTTTATATGCATTGTGCTTAGTTCAATTGTGAGGGTTTATTCATTTCAATTGCAATAGGGTTGTTTGAATGAATGTTCATGATATGAAAATCTTAACACCTTAGAAGATTGCACTATTTCTATAAGATTGTAGATTCATCTGGGTCAAGTAGAAATCAGTTTTGAGGGATTGGTCCATTTCAAGTGTTTTGTCATTTGCATTGTTAATCTTAGGTTTAATATTAAGTTTAGAAATCTCTTTGAAACCCTCATCTTTTGTTATTTCTTTGATTATTGGATTAAATTTAGGATTGAAGTATCATCATATTGCTAGATCTGATAAATTGAGATTCAGTATTTTTTCTTGTAGTAAGGTCCCATTGTGATTACTAGCATTTTCACAATTATCATTGAGTTGTTTATGCATTGTCAAGACCTGACATTAGAGACCTTGGGGTTATCTCTTGAGGCTTGCTGATAGAGATTTACCTTTCAAGGGAGATAGGATATTATATTCTGTCTAAGTTGTTTCTGTGTAGAAAATATTATCAACAGGTAGATTTTGAAGTATTTTCTCTAATCGCACAACAGGTTCAGTTGAGATCTAGTGAAGAACAAGAGGAATCTCTATCAAGTAATGAAGAGAAGAATAAAGATGAGGGAGGTTTGGGTATGAGCTTATAAATAAAGGAGGTTGCCACTCCTCCCAGGGAAAAAGGAAAAGGGAGAAAGAGCATTGAAGAGAGGCATCCCACAGAAAAGCCTCATGTTTATAAGAGAAAGGCTAGTGAGGAAATAAATCATCCACTAAAGATAGAAAAAAAGGGCAACACAACCATAATGGAGCTAATCCTTGAGGAGGTAAGGGAGCCTTCACCTCCATCTCCACCTTCCACCTCCATTCCTCCATTCCTTCACCTTCTTCTATTCCTTAATTAACATCCACTACCATTCCTTCCACTCCTCCACCTATTCTTTCCTCACCTTCGGCCATCAACATTTTCGTTCATCTCACCACTTCATTCCCACTCCCTCCACTTTTGCTATCCTAGTGGAGTCATCTCCTTCCACATCTCTTATTTCACCTTCTTCAACTTCCTCACTTTCAACCCTATAATTCACCATCTCTACTCTACCGCCTACCTTTCCTTCTACATCCTCTTCCACCTCTCACAACCTCCTAGAGATGTTTGTCTCATTTTTCAAATCTACCTAAATATTTTGTAGATGTTCTCCTCTCACTAGAAAATAGAGAAATTATCAATCAAGTCACACATACCACCCCTCCTCCCTCTTCTCAAGATGTCTTGGAGCCTCCAACTATGTAGATTGTAGATCAAATTGTGAAGGAGATACAAAAGCAAGAGAGGGAGGATATAGCAGGATTTCCCACGATGGAGGAAGCTTAAGTTTCTCCAAAACACCAAGAGAAGGCTTTTGAGGAAGTTGTGGAAGTTAAGGTTGTTAAATCTTGGCAAGAGGAGAAAGAAAATGATAGAGATTAGATGGAGGAGGTTTCATAAAAGGAAAAATCTATTGAAAATTCCCTAAGGACCATAGAAAGAACACCCTCTCTTAATTGGTTAGAGGAGCAACTCAAGAATGAGAGGCCTGTGGTGGAGACTCCTTAGGAAATTCTAGAGGAAATTTTGTCCCATATTAGGAAGTCAAAGGAGAATAAGAAATAAAAAATAAGGTCACATATGACCAAAGATGCTTTTGGCTCCTAGATTCTTCACGTTGCAAATCCTATGATGGATAAGGATAGACCCACAATTCTTCTAGAGGAGTACAATGTTTTGTCAATAAACACTAGCCTTGCTAATAGAGCATAAGAAAATGATGAGCTCCAAGTGTCCATTCCAAATATTTTGAAGACAATAGACAAGTATGAGGCAACAAATACATAGCTAAAAGTGCACCCTTTATTCAACATCTCATAACATCTATCTAAAGTTATCCAAGGAAAGTCACTACCCTAGTTTTGTTGTCTAAATGTGATGCAAATAAAATGGAGCAGATGAAGATATGGTCCTAATCAACCCATGATTACTTTAAGGGAATTGCAGACACTAGTAGCAACACAATAGGAATGGTGGTGAAGGATCAAAACAACTTCCTAATTTTTAAGGAAGAAATAGATAAAATTGTTGAAGATAGATATCTAAAAAGGAGCTAAGATATCTAGCTTACTAGCTATTCTCCTTGAAATTTAGGAAGGATATAGTAACTCAGGTTGTGCCAAAGATGAGCAATATCATCGATCAAATTGTAATAAATTTTTGCAAGACACGGTGAAGGTGTCGGTAGGAACTTTATAAAAGATAGATAATGTATGTCTAAAGTAGCAATGGTAGAAAATAATACATAAAGAGTCTACTGATATCTTAATGAAGGAATTTATGTATACATCAACATAGTTTTTGTTAGGTCTAAGAAAGTGATTAGGTAGATATAATTTAGCATAGAGCTTCATCAAAGCTTAATGGATGAGTATGAAGTGTTGGGATATAAAGTACATGTTTCCTTGGGTCCACCTAATGAGAAAGTTATAACAAATTTAATAGTTTTTCTTAAGTTTGCAATGAAAGAGAAGGTTGTTGGTAGAAATGTAATTAATGACCAATTTATGTTAAATGTGCCAGTTGTAAATTTTTTTTTGGAAATTGTACTACTAGAATTCCTAGGATTTTGTAAAAGGATATTTAATGTAAAAATTGTATTCATATGGTTGAACATATAGTAGAATATTGAGAAAGGGCATGAATTAGTATTCCATCAAATCTTAAACCCTCTAGAGAAAATTGAAACTTAAACTTTATAGCACAAATAGAAACATGAAAGATGAACATAATGCACAACACCCCACAACACCAAATATACATGGAAAACCCCACAGGGGAAAAACCACAATGAGAAATGCTTATAGGAGCTGCTTTCCTAATCTACCCTCACAAATGATAAATAGTTACAACTTTTTTTTAGGAATATAACCCAAGGAACCTACTACTCCATGTAGAAAGGTTTTAGGGTTACTCCCAAGGAAGCTACAACTCCCTGTAGAATTTGTGTTAAGGCTTCAACCCAAGGAAGAAACTACTCTGTGAACTAAGAACACACTTAGAAAATATTCTAGCATGATAGTCCTACTATCTAAATCTAACAATGAAGCCCAATCCTTTGATGATTGAAATTTTTATTTTTCCCTTCTCTTTTGATTATTATGATTCTTCTTTGACAACTTCTGAAACTTCTTCAAATTCCTTCTTTGCATCTTATTGGCTCACTGCTTTCGGCCTTCGAGAAGTTTTTCCTTTGGATCACTACCTCCAACAATTAGTTAGGCTCACTCTTCACTTCCCTTTTGTCACAAAAATATGATCAACTTGAATCTAGATAGGATCTTCCACTTCATCTCTTTCTCTTTCAGTCACTTACATAAATATCATAATGCATTACACATCCTTAACACTATCACCCAACATAGGTTTACAATATATACATGATATTACATTGATTACATTACATATGTTGACCTACAACAAAGAATATTACAATTACAAATCGGCCAAAGATCAAAAAACAACATTAAACATGTAGAAGGTAAGAACTAAACAAAATACATGCAAGACTCGGAGAGTGAGATGCCTTTTTAATCCCAACACATGCTTAACCTAGTCCTTAATACTATTCATAGTAACAGTCTTCAATTGGAAACAACCACATGCTTCATAAATTCAAATTAGGTTGACCTTACGCAAGAAAATATGAAACTTGTAGCATGTTGGCCATCACAACATTAGCAATACACATGAATGATCAAACAATACTTGCACTTCTCTTAGATGAGTTGGCATGAACCATACATCATCTTCGAACACTTCATAGGCTCTACACAAACACCAACACATTCCACACACCTTCAACATATCTTACTCAGTCAGGAAAAAGCATAACCTAAAAACACCTTCATTTTGGACCTCATCCCATTTTGAAGAAACAAGACAACATCTTGCAGAGCAATAGAAAAAATCACAAGATATTCAAGAAAATTCTCATGCATCCATTCCAAAACTTCAAGTAGTAGCAAGTTGGTGCAAGCCAACAGACATTGAAACAACCACCAAACAAGATGATCTTGCACTCTGTCACACATAACTTTCTCTACAGAAGGAATAATAACATGAAACTTTGGATATAACACCTTCACAACATGTTGACCTTAACTTGTGAGCCACATAGTAAAATATGTGGAGGAATGCAAAGACAAAATTTGTGCCACTTTGAGTATCCTCACAAAAATAACACTATCTTGAAACCATCACTTCCAAAACACCTTTCTTGTAACTCAACTAAGTTGAAACTTTGATGACACATCCTTTTACACACCATAAAGATATCTTCCAAACTATAGGAGCATAACATCACTATGTTGGAAAAATGAATTAAGTCATCTATTTGTTGTCATTGATGCCACCATGATGGTAGTATGTTGGTAGTTGGGTCTAGTAATCTTATACCAGTGCTTATCCTCTTTAGTGGCTGATCTAGTATTTTTGGTTGCCCATCCAGTATTCTAGCCTGCACTTCTCCACAGTTGACTATTTCTGGTTGCAATTTTGGGAAACTACTAATGGATGATAAAGGCATGCATGATCATGTTATTTCATGTTCTTATGCTCATACGATGAAGTGACTTTATTTTGTTGAAGACTATTCCTGGCCAACTTGTTAAGATAATTTTGATATGGTATGAAAACTTATGTGTGATCTATTTCTTGGTCTGAGTCGACATAATGTAATGTACTAACGGTTAAAGAATTTTGAAAATACTTTGTGGAGCCAACAGTTGATATCCTTTATAATTGAATGGCATCTAAATTTTGCTGACCTAATTAGTGCTTGCAATGGAAATTAGATATATGTATATGGTGAACAATTTGTGTGACATAGATAGAGGTGTGTGAATCTATGTGTGCATGAGTGTATGTGTGGAAGTGCAGTGAGTCTGTAGCAAAGTGATAGAAGAAATAGTGAACTAATGAATGTGAAGGTGTGATCAGAAAGACAACAATTGTGAGCATATCCAGAACTGTATCAACACATAATAGGTGCATCTTTCCAGTTCATCTTGGAATGTAAAGCCTTACTTTTTTTTGTATAATATTTATATAGGTAGTGAGCCTCCTTGTTGGACAGTGAATCCTTTTTTAGGCAGTGAGCCTTTGTACTTGGATAGTGAGTCCTTCTTTTGGAAGTGAGCCTCTTTTAAAATACTATATAGTGTGAGTTAACCCTCACTATGGTTTTTACCTTATTAGGTTTTCCACATAAAAATATGGTGTTCATTGTGTTGATTTATTTTATGTTATCTATGTTTCATGATTATATTTAATAACATAATAGTGTGGCTGTATATTTGATAAGTGATAAAGTTTTAAGTTTAAATTTGTGTGACAACTGATTCACCCCCCCTCTCAGTTGTCTTGCACCTGTTTAACAAGTGGTATCAGATCTTGTGGTTCCTTGTGTAAAGCTTAACCACTTGAGGAGGATCTTGAAGACTAGTTGAATGGATGATAAAGGAGAGCTCCAGACTGCACTAAAGGATCTTGATCGAGTTGAAACTAAAAAAAGATATTTGAAAGAGAATATTGATGAAGCAAATGAATGTGTTCAAAAATTGAAGGAATAGTTGAAGAAATTTAAGGAAAGACATAGAGAATTAAGTGAGTAGCTAAAACAAGAGATAATTGGACTGAAGGTGGCAGTAGAAGAAAAGAAGAGGATTGAAGAATATTTGAATACAATGGTGCAAAAAAATTTAGATGAATGCTCTAGGCTCAAGCATGAGATAGTAAACTTAAGAGTGGAATTAGAGAAGGCTAAACTCTATGAAAATAATTTCAGATCCAACTTTGGTAAACTTGAAGAACTGCTTGCAGGACAGAAATCATGTAAAGACAAAGGTGGCTTAGGAGTTGATATTGGTGAAAGTTCTAAAGATGTGAAGAAGAATCAAGGAAAGAGGAAGTAGAGAAGGAATTTTGCAAGAAGACCTCATGTGAGATAGCCTAAGGCACTGAGGTACCCCTCTTTTGATGGTGCTTTTTTTCTTGTAACAAATATGGTCATAGAACAACTGAATGCAGGAGGAGGATAAATCAATTTTCTGGCTCTCTTTTTGGAAAATGTTTTGAATATGGGGAGTTTGGACATAAGGCCACAAAATGCAGATCTCAAGTGAGTATGATCAGTTAGGTAATGAGGAACAGGTTTAATGAAGGAAGAATGAATCAATTCTTTAATGGCTACTGCTATGCCTGCAGTAAATTCAGACATAAAGCAAATCAGTGTAGATTGAGGAATAATGGAGGTCAGTCTAATTAGAAAGGCATGATTTGTTATAACTGCAATAAACTTGGACATATATCTAAAGATTGCAAGAATAAGAAAGGAAAGAAATCTACTCCAGAAGAGAAGAGTGAACTGGTAAAGAAGATTGAAAAAGAAGAGATGAAGCAAGAGATGGAAAAGATATGGAAGAAGAAAGAAGAATAAGAAGAGAAATCTTAGACTCCTGATGTGTTTGTACCCTCATCTGGTACAGATGACTTATTCAAAATTTAGACCTAGCATGGTCTTAGGGGGAGCAATATCAGAAGATCATAAAAACCCCTTGGAAGAATGGCGTGTCAGAGGCCGACACATGGTTAGAAGGAGAAGATTGATTATTCAAAGGTTCTGGAAGAGGAACTAGAGAAAAATATGTTGGTATGAAGATTTGCAGACCATTTGAAGGTTTTCTATGCTAAGTGAAGTATGTGTTTAGCAACTTTTTTGTGTCTTCCACATTTAATGCACTTAGGGCAAACTCGACGATGGTTAAGTATAAATTTGTGATGTTTTTGGTTAATTGTGCATCTAAAATCATTGGAAGGTGATTTGAGGAATTATTGAGGTGTGATCGAAGTGTTTCTGAAGGAAATTTGAAGATTGATTCAGGTAATCTGGAAACCCTCTCTCTGTTTGCAATAGGAAAGAAGAAAATCGAAGAAGTATTGCTGAATTTCAATAAATCCAAGCAATGGATAGTGGTTTGTGTGGTGCTACCCCTCTGAAATTGAAAAAGGTCGAAGTAAAAGAATACGATCATAGGAAAATGAAGGAAATTGAACTAGGGCTGAGTGAAGTTGAATTATAAAATATAAAAACCATAGGCATGGATTTGTGGAGTAAATTTCCATGGGTTACAAATAAGGAAGTTATCATGTTCTTCTTGAATTGTTTTAAGGATAGAAACATTGTTTTGGACAAACCCTACTTGATTTCGAAGGAATCAATTGAAGTGATCACTAGATTATGCAACATTGGAGAACTTCCTGGAAAGAAAACTATGAAATATAAATATGTGGTGGAATTGACTGGGATTGGCAGAGATCAGAGAGCATTGTTGATTGATACACTTGTTGATTCAACCGTTAGGTATGTTGCATATGGTATCTCAGATAAAATTTATTTTAGAAATCATGAAAGCTCAACTTCAGCTATTTCCATACATATTTCCCACATGATGATTAAGGAGAATAGATGATTTGATTTATGTAGCTTGTTACTTGATAATTTTCTTGAAAATGTTTGAATTTAATTGGTTGAGAATTATTCATTTCGTTTTGGGTCCTTGCTAGTATGTCTGGTGTTTTACTTTCTGAATTCTCTATCGGGAAAAGATAATGTGATGTAAGAATCTAGTATCCCTATTGGAAAACAAATTTACAGAAATCTAGTCTTTGGAAGATAATGAAAATTTGTGCAGATCTTATTTCTCATCCTTGCGAGCAAACCCTTGCTCTGGTATTTCTGCATTAAGTCGATTTGAAGTGGGCTCTTCCTCTGGAAAAAGGAAAATGGAGGTTGTTATCAGTAATTCCCTTCTGGAATCAAAAAAGAGAAAGGAAATGATTGAAGACATCATTGATATTTCGGATGAGAAGGAGAAAGAATCTCTTATTGGCATTGAATCCCCTAATCCTAATGATATCCAGTCTATGATAGTTGAAGGAAAAATGAAGAAGATTGGTGAACTATGGAATGTTGCCTCACCTATTCACAGATTGAAAATTGATGGTGTGCTAGTAGATTATCTACTTTGAAAAGGTATTGAAGTATCTGTTGTTTCTAATTTCTTGCTAGAAAATATGATTGATATTATTGAAGAAAGGATGTGGCTTAAAGGTCTGGAAGGACGTAAGATGGGAATCTTGGTTGAAAGAATATGTAGAAAGGCTATGTAGAGATTGTCTAGGTTGATTGAGGAAACTAAGAAGTTTGTTAAAGAAATTTTAGATGTTTACAAGTATTGTCTTTGGTGGCCTGTTGTTGTAGACAACTTCAGAAGCAAAATTGAAGTGATTAAAGCCAAGGTGAATGAGATTGGAAAGAATTTTGATATATTTGAATATAAAGAAGGGAAGAAAAGGATAAGAGTTGGAGAACTATAGGCTGAATTAATCATCACACAAAGATAAAGAGATGATGTTACAAAGATGTCCTGGCTCCTTAAAGAAATTGCTGAAGTTTGGTTAGAGCATCTTTCCATAATTTTGAGTGATGCTGAAGATGTTGAGAAACAATGTTCTGATGTAGATTGGTCACCCTCTTTTACTCTATTGGGATTATTGGAAAGCGCATGCACAAAAATTGGAGTCTATTTTTTTTAACTAGAAGAAGTTGTATCCATTTCTCAAAGAAAGGTATAAGAAGGTGTTCTAGGTGAAGAGTGTCATCTTCACTTAATTACTATTCGCTTAAATGATCTAGATTGTTGGAAGTTTTTGAAGTCTTTGAAAAATATTTTGAAATTTTGATGTCACCATGTTTACACTCATTTTTGGTGCCCTTTTCCATTGATGTCAAAGGGCGAGAGTGTTGGAGATAGTGGAGAGAGAATTTTTGTTCATAAGAGAGAATTTTTGTTCATATGTTGCCATCAATGACAAAGGATGAGATTGTTGGAAAAATGAGTTAAGTCATCTATTTTTTGTCATTGATGCCACCATGATGGTAGTATGTTGGTATTTGGTTCAGGTACTCTTATACTGGTGCTTATCCTCTTCAGTGGCTGATCTAGTATTTTTGGTTTCCCATCAAGTATTCTAGTCTACACTTCTCTGCAGTTGACTATTTCTAGTTGCAGTTTTGGGAAACTACTAATGGATGATAAAGGCATGCATGATCAGGTTATTTCATGTTCTCATTCTCATATGATGAAGTGAATTTATTTTGTTGAAGACTATTCCTGGTCGACTTGTTAAGATAATTTTGATATGATATGAAAACTTATGTGTGATCGATTTCTTGGTCCGAGCTGACATAATGTAATGCACTAATGGTTAAAGCATTTTGAAAATACTTTGTGGAGCTGACAGTTGATATCCTTTATAAATGAATTGCATCTAAATTTGGCTGACCTAATTAGTGCTTGCGATGGAGATCAGATATATATATATATCTATATATATATGTATGTATGTATGTATGTATGTATGTATATGGCGAACAATTTGTGTGACATAGACAGAGGTGTGTGAATCTGTGTGTGCACAAGTGTATGTGTGGAAGTGCATTGAGTCTATAGGAAAGTGATAGAAGAAATAGTGAAGAAGCAATTAATGTGAAGGTGTGATCAGAAAGATAGCAATTGTGAGCATATCCAAAACTGTATCAACACATAATAGGTAGATATTTTCAGTTCATCTAATCTTAAAACTTTATCACTTATCAATTCTTGTCTCCAATAATTCTAATCTTCTGAATGATTTCTTTGAACATAATTTACAAGATTCTTACCAAACTTTTCTGGTGTTTATTATTTCTCTTCAACATATTGTGTAATATTATCTATGTTAATCTAATTGAAAACAAAAACACTCTAATGAAACATTAATCTAAAGAAAACTAAATAAATTCAAATAAGCAAGATTTCTTCAGAGCCATTTCATTTTCCTCTATCTCCAGGAGTTTGAAGTTGCTGCTCTCAGATTTGATGTTAGCTCCTCCAAATGGCTGCTGTAGAATGAGAATGCAAATGAAAACTATTCTATATGCTGGTGAAGATGGGATTGTTGATATGGATATGGACAGGGGCTGTGATTATGCATAGGGGCTGTGAATGAAATGTATCATGATTCTATTGCTATTGCTATGATTCTATGCTATTTATGCTATGAAAGTACTCTATGAATGCTAATGCTACTTGCAAATTTGGCTATAGTTTACTTGCTTAAACTTCTATATGATTTGGAGCTCCCGGCAGCTGTATTTATAGATTTTTGCAGGCTCCATCCCGGCTGGCAAGAATCTACGGCTATGAATTTGTCTGGTAAATTTGAATGGTGAGAGATGGAGAGGTTGAGAAGAAGATGGAAGAGGTTGAGAGGTTGGAGAGAAGGATGGATTCATGTCTTCAACCCACGGGAACAAGCCTGCACAGAAACAGAGAAATTTAATTTTATGTTTCAACCGTTTGCTTCCCGGGAGTTGAAGATAAATCCCCAATTAAATAAATAAATTTATTTAATTTTATTTATTGCTTTTGATATTTGATTTTTGATTTTTGAAAACTATGGAAGAATTAATTAAATATTTTGTAATATTTAATTATGATGTGACTTTAGAAGATTTTGAAATATTTAAAAGATTTAATTAAATATTTTTGGAAATATTTAATTATGAATAGATTTTTGAATCGAATTAGAGGAATTTTGAAATGATTTAAGAATGAATATTTAAATTAGATTAGAAGAAATAATTAAATATTTTGGAATATTTAATTGTAAATGATATTTAGAAGAAGAATAATATTTTAATCTTTATTTGAATAAGATATTCAAACGAAGATTATTGATAATTAATATAAATAAATCGTAATGTTTATTTAATTAATTAAGAAATGAATACGAAAAGATGATTAAATAAACTTATTTATTTAATCAAAATGAAAGAATGAAGAAATATAAATAAATTATTTATATTTATTTATACGCAGATAGAATTCAAAGATTTTAATTAAATATTAAAAATATTTAATTAATTACCAGACAATGTGATGTGACCATTTTAAGGTGTATACATTTTGCCCCTCTTTGAAGTGATGTGTTTTATGCATTGCTTCAAAGAATTTTGAATTTTGCCCCAAATGTTGATTGTCGAAATAATGATAAGTATATGCCCCCGTGAACGATGAATCGATAAAATTTTGAATTTTCGTGATTTTGAATTTTTTTATTTATTTTTTAATGGATTTTGAAGATGTCGATTCATCGTTCGAAACTAATGATTTGAAGAAATTGATCCGAAGAGATATGAAATGAAAATTTGATGAAGAAATTGCCCCTGCTAAGTTAAAATATGATAAAATGCCCCAATTTAGTGTATTGAGATGCCCTGATTTGATGATGTTTGTCTGATAAATTTATTCCCAAGGTTATTGGAAAACAAATAATAGCTGATAAATTTGTTTTTAAAGTTGTTAAAAACAAATAGTTGTTGATAAGTTTGCTTCTAAGGTTGTTAAAAACAAACATGATTTGATAAATTTGTTTTCATGATGATGAAAAACAAATGATTTGATAAGTTTGCTTCTAAGGTTGTTAAAAACAAACAAAATTTGATAAATTTGTTTTCCATGATGATGAAAAACAAATAGTTGGATTGATATGTTTGCTTCTAAAGTTGTTAAAAACAAACATAATGTTGATTAATTTGCTTTCCATGATGATGAAAAACAAATTGTTGTTAATTTGATTTGATAGGTTTCGATTGATAAGTTTGCTTCCAAAGTTGTTGAAAACAAATAGAAGATTTGATAAATTTGCTTTCAAAGTTGTTGAAAACAAATAGTCGAATGATGTATTCTGATTGGATTGATTTGATTGATTTGATGATCCATTTTGATTTGAATAATGATTTGATCTTCTGATGTTATTGATGATTTGATCTTCTGATGTAGGAATAGGTGGTGTGAGACCAACAACATCTGGGGGTAGCACCTCATAGTGTTTTCATGTGATCAGCTTTGATTTTTTTATTGAGACATTGTATACTTTGCCAGCTTTTTGGAAAATCTACAAATGCAAAATGCATATTCTAACATGAATGCAATATATACTTAACCATGCAGGACATTCATACAATATTGCCATTTGGAGAACTTATTCATGCTTTTTGTGTCATCATAGAGCTTTGAAATGTTGAAAGTTAATACAAGCATCAAAGGGTATGTTAGCACCAGTGATGACCTGAGTATTGCTTTCATGATTTTTAATATAGCAAGTTAATACAAGCATCTAGGTATAATTGAACCGAGATGACCTGAGTATTGCTTGCATAAACAGACAAGAGTTAATCCTTTTCCCATGCGAATTCCGAAATGTCATCCATGATACATAGTAGAGCATGTCTCGCGACCAATTTGCATAGTACTAATGATTTCCTCGCAAACAGAAGACAAAGAAAAATCATACTCCTTCCTTGCTTTTCTAGTTCAGTACATCATCGAATTGCTCCAGAGATATGATAAAAAATCAAACAACCATTCCATTCTTGCTTAAAGTATTTCAAACATTTATTCAGATTAAGATCATCCAAGTTTTAGTTATCATTATTGATATTCTCACTTCGATAGTTGTTTGGATCATGTTGTTTCGATTTTCATTGGCATGAATATGTTTGTAATTGATTTGATATGACAATGTTTGTTTTGTTTTGTCAAGCTGTTATTTGTCTATTTTTGGAATATCCTGAAAGCTCGTTGCCCCTCTCTTGTATGTTTCTGCGTTTTTCCCCCAGTGTAAACACAACCTAAAGATAAAAGATATGTACAAATTCATCAAGCCATGATGAAACCTAAAGATTCCAACCACATGATATGGATAATTAAAGATATATACAAATAAAAGATATGAATGGATGGATGATGTTGAAAGTGAAAACGAGACATAAACTAATAAATGGAGGAACCTATTTTTATCACAAGTAGCGCTTGTTTGCCAAGTTTTCACTACTTGTTTTTATTGCACTTTTTCAAGATTTTTCTAAAAAAAATTTACTTTTTCAGGACTTTTTATGATTTTTTTGATTTTCTTAAGATGAAATGAGATGATATGACTAATTGAAGGAACAAGATTCCCCACAATATAAGAGAAGATGCATGACAAAGGATATGGTATTGAAGATTTGGATGAAGTGAATAGGATAAGATGTATGATTTTCAAGAAGATCCTTAACCTTGTCAAGATCAAAGGTGGAAATGTAAGGAATGGGCATAGAAATGACCATGAATGATAAGATGGATGAAACTTGTCCCTAAATGTAGAGTGCAAGAGGAATATGGAAGATATGATATGGATGATAGGGAGATGGAGGAAGGACTTAAACATCAAGTTTCACAACCCAATATCCCTCTAATAAACCATGGTAATGGGAATTAGAATCCTAAATGTTGGCAGATTAATGATATGATGGAAGAATCTAAGGACTTATGCAAAAGTTTGGATTAAAGAAGAATGATGGGGGGTGAATGTTGGATAATGGATAGGAGTTTGGAAGACCTGTTGATGGATAGATGGAAAAGTTGGAAAGATCAACATTGACACACACCTTGAAGGGCGGTGGAGTGATGGAGGAAAAATGGATTTGGAAGGTGATAGGTTATTAGATGGAAAATTGGAGGAAAGTTTTGGATTAGAAAATTTGGATGTGAATTTTATTGCTTCTATGAGACTTTTAGGAATCCACATGAATTTTGACTTTGAGTTTTTCTTTGTGGACCTTTGTGGTCGTTGACATTTTTCTTTTTGATTTATGGACCTTTGTGGTCTTTGAAAATTTCCTTTTTGCTTTGATGGGATTTTGTGACCTTTGGAAATTTCCTTTGCTTTGATGGGCCTTTGTGGCCTTTGAAAATTGCCTTTTTATTTTTGGAACAAATTTTCTTTTATTTTTGCATGACTCTTCGAGGAGACATGTTGATCCTTTGATACATGTGGATTTTATATTGAAGCTTTTGACATTTGGCATCCAAATTACTTCCAAGAGCAATGGGAGGGGTGGATTGAGGTGAATGATATGGAGGTATGATGGATGAGTTAATGAAGGAAGAATTTTGAAAGTGGATCAAGGATGTGTGCCTTTGTTGTTCTTGAAGAATAGGAGATGGAGAAATGTAGGACCCTAATATGGATGGAAGGGTTGATGAGCTAGGGTTGGAATGATAAAGACCAAGGATAGATGAATGGTTTGATGAACTAGGATAAGGACCTAGGATAGATGGAGTTTTTGATGGACTAGGATAAGGACCTAGGATGGATGGAGAGTTTGATGGACTAGGATACCTAGGTTGAGTATGAGGTGTATAACCAAGGCCATAAGAATATGGATGTGCTTGGACAGAAAGGGGTTCTAGGATACCTTGCTCATGAAGGCCTAAACCTTTTCCTTTGTAATTCATAATTTCACACATTCGTTTACCAATGGGATATGTATTGTTTGTGAAACAAGATGCGAGTCCATTGTGAAGAGGATATGATATGGATGAGAAGATAGGTTTTGGAAGTAAACCAGAATGAAGAAAGGTGGAGGATCCCAATTTATAGGTGTGGGGTTCATGGATAACTTGAATAGGTGTAATAGGCTCTTGACATGGGGATGATGGGGTGTTTTGATCTTGACTTGGAAAAGGATTATGAAATGGTATGAAAGGAATATCTTGATCATGAGGAGGATAATCATCTTCATGGGATGAAAGGGTATCCTTGAATGGAAGATTATATTGATCTTGATGAGGAAGGGAATCATGAAATTTTGTAGAAATCATATCTTGATCATCAATTGGTAAGACATCATTAGATAGGATGGAAGAAATATCATGCTCTTGTAATGCAATAGAATCATGGGATGGTATGGATTGATTAGATGATGACGAAGAAGAACTTGGAAGAACGTTTGTCTCTTGAGATGGAAGAGGATTATCATGGGTGAATAATGAAAGGAGGGGATCATCATATGGTCCTTGAGAGATGGGATCTTGATCAAAGATAGGAAGGGTTTGTAGAATGTTTTGATCAAGATGTGTAGAATCATTGGATGTAAAGGATATGATAGAAGAAGATGATTGAATGAAATCGTTATCTTGAGTGAAAGAATCATGAGGTTCATTTGGAATTATGGGGGATGAAGATAAATGCATGACATGATAGGATTGGTCAATTTTATTTGAGGGCTTAGATTTGGGCTTCTTATGTAACCTTTGCAAAAATTCAAAAACATTGAATTTGGATGATGTTGCTTTTGGAGGAGAAGAGGTTACCTTCATATTTCCGTCAAAGGACTTCATAGTTGTGCCCCCTTGTATTTCCTTGATTTTCCTTTGGAGTGCTCTTGTTTGTTGGGGAAAACTACTAAGATCATTTAATGGAGTTTTAGTCTTTTCAGGATCTTCCTTAATTTTCTCCATATTGTAGTTAGAGGGCAATTTGGCACCTTGGTTTGCTAAGAAAAGAAAGTAGCCTTCTTTATCTCGCTCTAACATCTTGTCCAAAATTATGTGAAACTGTGGATCCTGTTCAACTTCTTGAATCATTTCATCGGTTATCTCATTATTTGAACTATTCCCAGTATGAAACCTATGAAAAAGATTTTGTTCCCTATCACCCATGTTGTAAATTGGACAATAGGCATATACTTTTGAAATGTTTTTCTAGACTTAGATCACAGGTTTATAAGTGCAAAAATGATGATGTCTTGATCTGATAAGATGAAAATCTTATGATATGATCAAATGATGTTTCTAACTCTTGATTGTGGCTTCCAAGATGAAAGGATATCAGAATCCTGTTGGGGAAGTTGAATCAATAATCAAAACTTGTTTGAAAAGATGCACTATTTTGAGATTTGATCCTAGTCTTGAAAAATGATGAGTGTGATCAATGTAATTGTGAGTTTTAGATGATCTTTACTGAATTAATAAATTGAAAACACATCAAGCAAGTTGTAGAATAGTTGTTTTAAGCCCTATGCTAAACAAGAAGTGTATGACCAAAATGTTGTTCAAAAATTGTTTTCACGGGTTTTACACATGATAAGCACTTCAAACAGACTCACTCTTAGTTCTCAAGTAGGTCATCATAGCAATCAACAGCCCACATCTTAAAACTGCGTTGACTCACACAGCCATGTCACCCCCGAAAGGGCGCCCGTGTTTTTGTCTTTTCTAGGTGCGTACTCAGAGTGACGGAAGTGGATATCGGATCCCCTGAGCAAACAATCCTTGGCAGTTATATGGTGAGTATCTTGGGGGTAGATTCTTCCCTCCCCTGCACTATGATTGAAACAATGTTTGGAAACTGACTCGGTTAGTTACTACACTAGGTTCGTAGTAAGGGTTTCTGTTCGGTGCGGCAAATGATAGACTCCCTCGAGAGACCTCCCTACCTTTAAAACAAAGGCTTTGGGGATGGTTATCAACGCACACTATCGTCAAAAGAGGGTTTCCCCAATTTTGCTTTAAATTTTAGAGTGGGGTGGAATAGTCTGGCTTTGGCTTGAACCCACTTGAGTCGTTCCTCTTGGGTGAGTACTTTTTTCCACAAGAGCAGGCTCTCTACAAGGTTTTAACAAAGCTTAAAAATGCATAAAAAGAAATAAGTGAGTTTGGCATTTTGATCACCCAGTTAAGGGGAGAGCATAGGCCTATCACCGAGAACAAAGCAAACAAAGGTTCAATTGTTAAGCACCAAATAAAAATTTTCTAAACTAAGTGAAGATGTTGCTTCACATAAACAGAAAATTCATTTTAAGCCTAAATTGAGAAATGAAGTGTCTATCCTAGGATTGCTTTATTTTATGCTTTAGATGACTACCCTAGGATTGCTTAATTTTATGCTTTAGATGACTACCCTAGGATTGGTTAATTTTATGCTTTAGATGACCACCCTAGGATTGCTTAATTTTATGCTTTAAAAAAAAAAAATTTAACTGTCCGCGGCTGCGTCGGAATCAGTTAAACTAATCTACAGTTACAAATTACAGAATACATTCTTTTAACAATTTGCGCTGCAAAATACATCATAGGCACTGCAAAACATATTATGGGCGCTGCAATAGTCGTCACGGGCGCTGCAAAACTGATTATGGGCGCTGCAATAGTAGTCACGGGCGCTGCAAAAGTAGTCACGGGTGCTGCAATAGTAGTTACGGGCACTGCAACAGTAATCACGGGCACTACAATAGTAATCACGGGCGCTGCAACAGTAATCACGAGCACTGCAACAGACTTTAAATGCGCTAAACTGGAGGTGTTCTTCCGAAACGTGTCGTCTGCGCTATTCCGCTGTTTTTTTCCTATAATCAGTCAAAAGAAGCTGCAAAAAGATGTTAAAAAGGGGACAAGAGCCCCACGATGGGCGCCAAAAATGTGTAATATTATCTATGTTAATCTAATTGAAAACAAAAACACTCTAATGAAACATTAATCTAAAGAAAACTAAATAAATTCAAATAAGCAAGATTTCTTCAGAGCCGTTTCATTTTCCTCTATCTCCAGGAGTTTGAAGTTGCTGCTCTCAGATTTGATGTTAGCTCCTCCAAATGGCTGCTGTAGAATGAGAATGCAAATGAAAACTATTCTATATGCTGGTGAAGATGGGATTGTTGATATGGATATGGACAGGGGCTGTGATTATGCATAGGGGCTGTGAATGAAATGTATCATGATTCTATTGCTATTGCTATGATTCTATGCTATTTATGCTATGAAAGTACTCTATGAATGCTAATGCTACTTGCAAATTTGGCTATAGTTTACTTGCTTAAACTTCTATATGATTTGGAGCTCCCGGTAGCTGTATTTATAGATTTTTGCAGGCTCCATCCCGGCTGGCAAGAATCTACAGCTGTGAATTTGTCTGGTAAATTTGAATGGTGAGAGATGGAGAGGTTGAGAAGAAGATGGAAGAGGTTGAGAGGTTGGAGAGAAGGATGGATTCATGTCTTCAACCCACGGGAACAAGCCTGCACAGAAACAGAGAAATTTAATTTTATGTTTCAACCGTTTGCTTCCCAGGAGTTGAAGATAAATCCCCAATTAAATAAATAAATTTATTTAATTTTATTTATTGCTTTTGATATTTGATTTTTGATTTTTGAAAACTATGGAAGAATTAATTAAATATTTTGTAATATTTAATTATGATGTGACTTTAGAAGATTTTGAAATATTTAAAAGATTTAATTAAATATTTTTGGAAATATTTAATTATGAATAGATTTTTGAATCGAATTAGAGGAATTTTGAAATGATTTAAGAATGAATATTTAAATTAGATTAGAAGAAATAATTAAATATTTTGGAATATTTAATTGTAAATGATATTTAGAAGAAGAATAATATTTTAATCTTTATTTGAATAAGATATTCAAACGAAGATTATTGATAATTAATATAAATAAATCGTAATGTTTATTTAATTAATTAAGAAATGAATACGAAAAGATGATTAAATAAACTTATTTATTTAATCAAAATGAAAGAATGAAGAAATATAAATAAATTATTTATATTTATTTATACGCAGATAGAATTCGAAGATTTTAATTAAATATTAAAAATATTTAATTAATTACCAGACAATGTGATGTGACCATTTTAAGGTGTATACACATATTATTCTTCATCTTCATCTAATCAAGGAGGTGCATCAAATCCATAGTCCTCAATTTCGTTCATATTTTGATGTAGATCTTCATCAACTTTCACATTAGTTCTTTCAACTATTATTCCCAATCTCTTATTGTAGCACATTTATGCTTTACTCTGAGATGAATATCCTAGAAATATACCTCCACCAAGCCTTGAATCAAACTTCCCCAAATAATCGTCATCTCTTCTAATGTAGAATTTTCTTCCAAAGAATCTAAAATAATTGAAAGATGTAGGTCTTCCATACCATAACTCATATGGAATCTTAGTGTTGTTCAATCTCAATAATCCTCTATTTTGAACATATACTATAGTATGAACTACTTCTCTCCAATAGAGATTAGGTATATTTTCTTCCATTAACATGCTCATTTCTATCTCTTGAAAAATACTATTCTTCCTTTCAACTACCACATTCTACTAAGGTGTTCTACTCATAGATGGATGCCTCTTTATCCCATATTTCTCACAAAATTCATTGAACTCATTTGAAGTGAACTCACCTCCTCTATCATACCTCAAAATTTTTATCTTTACATTCATTTCATTCTCTACCATTGATTTAAAATATTAAATCTATTAAATTCACCAGAGTTATCTTTCAAGTATGTAACCCATGTCATCCTAGAGAAATAATAAATAAAACTCATGAAATACTTTTCTCCTTTCAAACTTTTTATTTTGGTAGGTCTGCACAAATTAGTATGTGCCAAATCTAAAGGTATACAAGAAGAATATTCTTTAGACTTGAAACTTATTCTTGTTTTCTTACCAAACTGACATTCCTTGCATAGTATAATTGCAGGCTTGATTATCTTAGGAATACCTCTTACTGCATGCAATGAGTTGATCTTCACAAGATTTTCAAAGTTGATGTGTCCCATTCTCCTAATACCACAACCAACATTCACATGTGTCGATATTTTTTAATTACCAGTTTGATCTCACATATAATCTATGGACTTTCCCATTTCCAATGATTAATTATATGGAGGGATTGGCCAACTAATAGGTAAAATTTTGTTAAAATTTCCCTCTACACTTTAGGCTCTGCAAAACCTAGGAGGTTGATCCCTGCAATGTATCTTTTAGATACTCTTGTGCCAAATTATCTCATACATTGCAATCTTAATAGATGTATTCTCCTAGAAGCTGGTTAATAGATGAAAACCTTAAAGATCTGGAAAATCTTACAACATTTATCAATCTAAAACATGAGAATATGGTAAAACACTATTCAAAACATACATTTCGATTGAAATTAAAGATTTAATTTTTTTTTAATGTAATTGTTGTGAAAGACCAGAAGATGTAACATAGACACAACTTATGAATCAGTCCCTTGTCCTAGGGTATGGAGTCTTAAACCATTCAATTGAAAACCTATAAAACATTCTATCTATCAAAATAGAGCTATTAAATGATGCATTACACCATTAACTCATAAATCCATACTAGTAATACTTAATTATCCTTGCATACATTCACATAAACCTTTATGAATGTTAAAGAAAATTTAACTCTTTCTTTGAATAAGTGCATCAACAATGAACAAACATTCAATAGAAAGACAAAGAAGATGAATTGAATGATATTTGATTCATTTCATTCATGATTCATATGATGTATACAATGGAGAACACCAGAATTGGAAATATGGCATTTGCATTTAGAAGTGATAGTACTCATATACAATGTTAACAATCAAAAGACTTAAAACTTCAAAAACCTAGAGAAGACTTAGACAAAATTGTATATGCATTATGTATTACATTTTCTCTTCAAAATCAATCAACAACACGTGCAAATGGCCTTAAACTCCCTTTTATAAAACAAGGGAGAAACAAGCTTTGAGCCATTACACATGTCACATTTTCATTTGGAATTCACTTTACATTTCAAAATTACATAAGTAACTGTGAGCTCATAGAGAATATTCAGAGTGCAAGGAAGTTACAAATTTTGTTACATCCAAAATTCTTTCCCAAAATATCTGAAATGATTATTTGATACCTTTTCCACTTCAAGTCTTCAATCTTCATGTAGTGGACTTGGGAAAGCTGAGCTAGTAGGAGAATACAAAATCCTAGTGTACAAAATGACAAAAACCTTTGTTGATGTCCCTTAAAATCTTTGTAGACTGTTGGAGATGCCAAATAGACCAAAAGTGTTTCCATGTCACTGTTGGAGAAGATTACAAGTCTGGAATATTGTTGTACTTATTGTCCCATGATGTATAGTCCTCCTGAGTAGGCTAATTGAAGGCCATGAAATCATCTAGCTTTGTTTTATAAGGACCATATGTTACCATTATTTGGGTGGCATCTTTTTCAAACTCCTCCAAAAAGGTGTTGGTATCTGACAACTTGTTCATGTTGTCTTTCAACATTTCCATCTTCACATCCCCCTCATCACAAATTACGATGGGCTCAACATTGATGACTGCATCTATATGACCTCTCCACTGCTCATAGGTCTTAACACCTCTTTCACTACTGAGAATGTTTGGAAGGAGGCCAAGATCACTCTTATAAAAAAAAAATAGTGGTGCTTTAATCCTTTTCTCCAAGGGATCTACAAATCCTTGGTAATAAATCATCTCGCTCACTATTCTATAAGTTGGAGCTATCTGTAATGGCTTATTTTGGTTGTGGGTGGATCCAATCACCATGTTCTTTAATACACTCAATATGAGGACCCAAGTCTATATTAGGGGGAGAGCAATTGCTCTATCCTTTTCCAACATACTTATTGATTGGAACATTAAAGAATAATTAGACTAGACACTTCTCACTCTTTTTATTTCTTTGGATGAACAATGTTCCAATACATTTGTAACAATAAAAATATTATTATCATTATACAACCCAAATAATTCTTCAAAAACTTCCATTTTTTGTATCAATTCTTCCTTAGTTACTTCCTTTAGAGGGTTTGCAGCTGATGCACCTAGGATAATATATGCAATAGGAACATTGTCTGGATTGTACACTACCATCTTTGTAGAAGTTGTAGGAGGAGAATGGGCAGGTGGTGATGATTCCTATACTTGAGTCACTATTGGCCCAACATTATTGATGGATTGGACTTCATTTCTTGCAATTTCTCTTTCAATAGTGCATTCTCAAGTTGTAGCTCTGCAATATTTTATTCATCTTTATTGTACACAATTACCATTCATTATATTCTTTATTCTTTGCTTCAAACTATTCTTGCAAGGACTCAATAGTGGCCTTGCTGAATAGGGCTATATTTACAATTAATGTGGTTGCTTCCATAGCTGAACTATCAAACACTCTTTTGATAATCAATCCACCCCTGAGGTCTGATGTTCGACCTACCACTTCTAGCTTATTTATATTTGGGGCCAATGCCCAAATAGCCATTGTGTCCCATTTAGGGTTGAATTTTGATCCTTGTAAAGAAATTGTTGCTTCTTCCTATGTGGCAAAGAATGGAGTGTCATGTCTCCTTACCATGTCAAATGCTATGGCCGAAGCCAAGTCCAATTTTAGTAATAGGAGCACTCCACTTCTTCTGAATAACTCCCTACCCTCAACTAGTGTTATGTCCTTATACTTAGCCTTCATTTCTACAAGGAACTTGGACTCAATGAATTCTCTTGGTAGCTCCGAGATTTCAATAATCTTCATTTTTACACTTTCATCATATTCATCCCTTCTAGCCCTCCAAAAAATTCTTGAATTTTTTTTTTCTTAAGAAAAGAGTCATCATCCATAAAGTCACTACATGCTTTCTCCCTAACATCATCCACATTGTTTATCCCAGATATATCAACCTTTCTTAATTTGAGGCTTATTTTTGGTGGTGATGGCACTCTCAAATTTTGCAAATTTGAAGCGCCCATTTCAAAATTTTGCCTCTATACTCTTAGAAGTGCACCTGACAAATCTACCTAAGTGACCCACTTTGGAGGGTCATAATTTGGAGCCTGTTGATTTTTGTGCAAAACCAATTTGAAAGCCCATTCATGTGACCTATGTGAGTAGGAATTTCAATTTTTAGCTTCCCACAATGAGTTTTGACAGGGTTTTGACACTGTTCAGTTGTTTGAAAACTTTCAGTTTTACAAAGTTGCCTCCTGTTTAAGCTTGTATTTTACAAATGCATGATTTTCAAGTTGAAAGGATTATTTCTCTCAATTCTCCATGCCTAAATGAACTCCCATTTCAAGTTTCAGAGCCTCATGACTTGATTTTCTATCTTTAACAGATCAAAACCAAACATAATTTATTCAGTTTTGCATCTACATTTTCTTAAATCTTTCAGGGAGGTCAACTTCGACCGTCAATATCTTTAGATGGGTAATGATTCAAGGAAATTCCTCTTCTACACGTGCTTACTGTACCTAAATGAACTTATGTCTCTAGTGGCAGCCTCCCAGAAGTTGATTTGTTATTTTTGTGAAATGGCAATTGGGTGAGTTTTAATTGGTTCAGAATAGTTGTTGCAGAAAGTTCAACTGAGCAACTTTGAAAAAAAATAACTTTTACCTCATGACTCATTTTTCTAAGCCATCTATTGTAATCCATTCTCATGACCAATGTCTACATGCCTGTAATTTTTTATGTCTCCAGGAGGTCATTTGCCTAGCTCTCTAGGCCAATTCTAGAGCCCACTTAGCCAATTTTCACCATTTTGCAAAAAGGTCAGAAAGTAGATTTTAATGAAAACCCATTTCATATTTTCATCCCTGATGCATTCATAAGTTGTCCCAAAGTCAATTGAGTATAATTTTTTTTTGAAAACAAAAAAAATTAGACAGGCCCACAAGGGGACCCGACGTTTGTCACACAAACTTAAGGAAAGCAGTGTTATGTTTTGTTGTTTGTATTTGATGTTCAAAATGGACTGATGTTGCAAGGTTCATTAGAGTTTCCACTTCAAAGTCTCTATTCTAAGAGTATTATGCCTCATATTAAGAAATCTCTCACAACAAAAGTGGCTCAGAGGGTTTATTTTTAGAGACATAACATGCTTAATAGAAAAAAATGACAAATTAATAGGGTGGATTTAATGCACTTAAAGATGAAATTGCTGAGGTATTAAAAGACCCTCATATTATAATTTTGAGAATATAGGATAGTTGAAGAAGCTCTTGGCTCCAATCATTAGGAAAAGAGGGAAATTCTCCTCATGCAAGGGGGTGTGTTGAAAGTTAAAGTGGGAGTGCATAAAAAATTTTGGTTGAAGAAATCACTAAACCTCAAGCCAAAAATCTGATAAGATGAAGTTACTATAGCATGTAAAGGCTTAGAGGTCGGGGATCAAAATGAGGATTCTAGAGATATCAAAGAGCAACATAGATACAAAATGAACTTTTGAGGAGGCACACAACTTGTTGGACAGGGTGCCACTCCATGCAGTATATGTCCAAAATGGATTTATTGATAAGACTTCAGAAAGTCTCAGGAAAATACACTTGGAGGAGGTATTGCGCTAAGAGATGACCAATAAATAATTTACCCTTGATAAGGTTCCCATGGTGACAAAGAGGAACAACATACCCCAAACAAATGTGTATTGGCAAGGAATCTCTTGCGTAGGGTCAACAATAACCATACTCTATGAAAGGGCGCCATATGGAATATAATGCCAGCTAGCACAAAATGTTTTGTTGAGAATGCTTCTAAAGCTTTCAAGAAAATGTAAAAGGAATGGCGCACATCCTACTTTCATGGAACCTCTTTCAAATTAATGTAATCTCATGGAATGGTAATGCAAGATGTGCACAACACGTGTTGAAAATAATTTAGTACTTTTCAAGCAAATTCCACTGGAAAATGCGAAAGGAGGAGGATGTGGTGTAACATAGGGTATGCATATTCATCAAAACTAAAATTGGAAGCATTGCAAGGTGCGCAGCCTGCCTGGTAGTGCACCCCAGAAAAATTTAATCCCATCGAATGTCACAAGTAGCATAGGTATAAGTTGGTTTTTGCTAAAAAGTCTTCAAGAAACTTTAAATAGGTGCATTTGGCACACATCTTTAAGGAAGAATGCCATTCCATGGAACACCATGATGCGTGAAAGATGGATCTGTTGAGAACACCTCTGAAAATTTAAGGCAAAAACATCCATCAAAGCTTGAGATGGAGGAAACACATTTGGTGGCGGCCCGTGAATAACCATTAGAGGAGCTTGTGTGTTGGAGGGAGAATGGAAGCAAGCAAAGCACTTGGAATATGTACAAAGGTGGATCTATTGAAGTACCACCATTTTCATGGGAGTTACAGAGAATGTCGAGCACAAAGAGAAATTAGGGCAAGAAATAGGCGAAATGAGATCTACAGTGGATAAACAAGGAGGAGATGCAACCACATCTTAGCCGTCCCCCACCAGCTCACACCTTGAAGGTGCAAAATCTTTAAAACCCACGAGATGGTGAGAATGCAACACGTGGAAGGTATGGGCCCGGGAAATGAGGCACGAGATGAAAACAAAAGGCTTGCATTTGTTTTTTACAGATTAAAATGGCCCGATAAAGTATTTGAAATGCTCCATTGTTTTAAATGGTAAAAATTTAACTGATGTCGAGCAACCACTCCCCACTGGCTCGCGAGAGTTAAATGCTTGTTGGTTAAACCTTGCGGGGTGGGCAATAATTTTCCAAGAAAATGAGGTGGGTCCCAAGAGAACATAAAGTGTCGGATGCAAATATTAAAAGGAGACATCCATTTATTTTGAAGGTAAAACATTTTAATCTAAATGTTTCCCAATTCCAAATGAAATGCTTTCATTTTAAAAGGAGAAGAATTTTAAATGTGGACGATGGGTTGCAATGTAAGGCATGGGTGGACAAATATTTCAAATGAAATATTTAATATATTATGTGTAGCGCTTGAGGAGAAAAGAAAATGAGGACGGAGTGAAAATTAAAAGCATGATGGAATATTTTAATATAAAGTGAGATAAAGTAATTTCTCTGTGTTGGGTGAAAAAAAAGGTGAGTGAAAGATCAAGGTGAAATATGTGAGGCTTTTAAAAGGAAAAATATTTTAAAGTGGGTAAGATTTTAAAGTGCAGGGAGAGATAAGTAAAGTGAATTTTATATTCACTTTATGTTTGAAAGCCATTATTTGTTGGGAGATGAACATTGAAATATGTAGCAAAGTAAAAGGGAAAAGTGAAAGGCTTTCACAGGAAAGCAATTATTTTCACATTATAGAAGTATTTTACACAATTGGGTAAAATGATGTAGATTCTTCACGGAGGAGTGTAATTTTTCTGTTGCACAGGTGAATGCAAGCAATTTGGAGGAAAAAAATTGTTACAAGGAAGAAAGATGAGAGATTCTTTTCATTTGTTGTTGATTGAATGGTGGATGGAGCTTCCATGTGTCTTCAACGGATCAGTTTTAGGGCTGCTTCTATTTTCTTTTATTCTCATTCTTTTCTCATTCTGGGTGGTTCCAATTTCTGAAAGCTTTGCAAGTCACGCAAAAGCTCTGGGTAGAATTGTAAAGCTAGGATGAATTGCAACTGAGTCACTAATCTGAAAGTTTCTATGTTCTGAATTATGCTTTCATGTTTATATTTTATTTGATAATTTTCTCCATTGCTGAAATGTAGTGCTCTTTTGGATTCAATAATAAAAATTATCTGAGTATTTTCATGCACATTTGTTGCATTTGAGTTAAATCTATTGTTGCCTTATGTTCTGTGAATGGCGTAATTGCTTTAATGAATGAAAAGCTACATTTATTATTGCCTATTATTCATGGGATAGTGTAATTGCTTCAACAAATGTGATAGGAGTGTTGTGTTTCAGGTGGATTTGTAAGGATGATTACCAGATAAAGTTGCAGTGGTCTTGTTGTCAAAATATGATAATATTTGCAAAGATCTTCAAAACATGTTCAACATTGTAGGATGAAATGCTGGTTATATGACTCCATGGCCCATTTCTTGGCATTGGTCAATTATTATGCTTCTATTTTTTTCAGCTTGGTCCCAATTCTTTAAATGATAAACCATTTCAATTTTGTATGTTGAGTTATATGTTTACCTTGTTCTCTATGATGGTTAGTTAAATTTACTCAATGTATTAGCCAATATTGAGTGATATTTTATGTTTCTCAGCATAATTATGCGAGAGCATTATCTATTAAGCAATATATTGTTGGTTGTGTGTTTGAATATTTAGATGTTACTAAAGGGTCACCCCCTAGGTCCTACAGAGCCTGAAGTGTAGGGGAAATGTGTGTTAATTCCATTTCCTGTCAATTGGCCAAATCCACCTTTGAATCTAAACATAAGAAAGTGACTAGTCTTTAGGATTTATTTGGTCTATTGATTTGGAGAACCATTAGGTGGAATCATCCCTCTTGGGGGTGAGGGCATACTGTTGTGCAGTTTTCGCACACACACCCCGCTGAAAGCAGGGACCCTCTTTCAATTCGGTTTTGGTTTCTTGGCCCTTTCATTTTGAGGTTTTGTCTTTGGAAATTTCTTAAATGTTTATTTTGATTGCCTAAGTGATTCCCCTAAGTTATTCATTGAAAATCTTAAGCTCTGGGTGAAGTTCAGGTTTTCGCTGAAGTTCGAGACTTTCCACCCCGTTCGGATTTTCCCAGATCCTGTTCGGACTCCGGTTGGGCACTATCATTCAGAGATTTTTGGTCTTCGCGGATTTTCGCATGGGCCGGATTTTTTTAGATTCTATCCTATTGTCGAGTTCCTAGGTTTTTTCTGATTGTCTTGTCAGTGGCATTAATGTCTTCGTATGAGCTTTGAGTGAGGTATTTAACTAATTTTCGAGGTCTTTTATGCTATTATGCTTATTGCTTGTCGTCATTTGAGCTGAGGAGTGCATTCTTGTGTGTGCTTGGTCGAATTTGAGGTGTTGAGTTTGAATCATTCGATTTGCTGGTGATTTCTTTGGTGCATCCATGTCACTGTTCTTTGTGGATGCCATTGAATTTTGCATTTACTATTTCTGAGATCGATTTCCACTTCATAATGGTATGTGTTTAATTTCTTTGCTTGGAATGAGGATTATGAACAACTTTTTTTACGTTATAAATCTTTTTAGGGCTTGAATTCCTGAATACTTAATTGCTTTAGGGCTAGGGTTGCGTAGCATTGATTAATTTATGATCTCCCAAGTAATTTCTGAGTTAGTTTATTTATTTGCATTTTGGTGAACTTGCTTGAGAATCATGATTTTCCCTTAGTTGAGAATTAGCAGTCGAATTGTTTAAATTCTGAGCTCACATGTGCGCTAATGGCGGATGTATGGGGTTTGAAACTTAGGGCATCACCATTTATCTTTAGTATGCTCTCGAATTGGCTTAGAGTGCTAAGAGAATCCATAGAAGGCTCATATTAAACTTTCCCTTGGCCTAAATCTTTGAAATTCATGATTAGTCTGATGTTGTGAGCGAAATCATGATTTAACGCCGATGTTCGGGTTTTGTCCTCAGTCCAGGATTCCTCGTTCCCTCAGGATAATCCATCCCTAGTGGATTTTCTTGATTTCCCCTGCTTTTTCAGAATCCACTATTGCTT
The DNA here is from genome assembly GCA_007258455.2 of Sequoia sempervirens. Classification (NCBI taxonomy): domain Eukaryota; kingdom Viridiplantae; phylum Streptophyta; class Pinopsida; order Cupressales; family Cupressaceae; genus Sequoia; species Sequoia sempervirens. The sequence continues at coordinate 286,186,046 of VDFB02000003.1, read as the reverse complement.
TTAGAGTTTCATATATTTCGCGGATTTCCGTTGACCCCAGATTTTCCCGATCTCCTTCATTTTGCTGATTTCCTTTGAGTTCTCGGAATCTGCATTGCTTTTGGAGTTTTACCTTATCTACGGATTTCCATTGACTTTGGATTTTCCCAAAGTCCTTGGTCCCCTTTTTTTTTGGATTTGCAAAATGTCTCTACCTTCGCGAAAATCCGTCTCTAGCGGATTTTCCAGAAATTTGGTGAAATGTAAGGAAATATGGAATGACATGATTTATGAATGATTTATGATGCATTTTATGATTTATTCATGCTATCTTGTGATATCCTATGTGGTTTATTGATTGAAAATGATCAGATTTAATTGTTAGGAGGTGTTTTCATGGTTATTCTGCTAGAATCCGTCTAGCCTAAAATTTCTTGAAATTCCTCCCAGGCTCAAATTTCGTAGATGGTTCTGAAACCTGAAACTTTTTGTGATCATTTTATATGAGGTTCATTCTAACAGTGTTTTGATGGATTAAATTCCATCATGTGGTTTTTACTATGATTTCCATGTTGAGTGCAAGCTGAATCTAGCAAGGTAGCTGGGTCTTCAATGTCTGATGCAGAGAAGATTAAGATGGACATTAAGAGAAAAATCCCTAAGAGTAAAATCACTTCTTTCTGGTCAGAGGTAACAAATACAAATGTTGGCCTCTGGGACTATGAGGAATTTAAAGGAAGAATGGCAGCAGAGGATCCTCCTTTGGTGGCTAGAAGGATGATGGAATTAGGCTTGTCCCATGTAGCTGGTTTCCCTTCTATGGTGCAGTGTTATGACCTGGTCCTTGAGTGTTCCAGACACTATGATCAGGACACATAGAGAATTATTGGTCCTCAAGGGAGAGTTGTAGAAAATCTCAACCTTGTTTCCATTGCCCAAACTTTTGATATGCCAGACAGGTCTCATGTGGTGGGATTCAACATAAAGGCAATGTAGGAGTTCTACGATGAACAAATGATGAAGTCACAATAGCTTATCAATTCCTGGCTGGAGAAGCCCAAGTCTCACTATTCCAAACTACCCAAGTAGCTATTCAGGGCGAAGTTCAAGAAGGAATATTATGATGCCATCACTCTCCTCAGCAGGGTGGTTAGATTGAAGAATGCTGGCATGTTTGAGAATTGGATGTGCCATGTGATTGTGAGGATGGAGCAAGAGAAGATTAACTACCATTAGGCAGGGTTCATTAGTGAAGTAATTCATGAGTAGTTGTCCAATGTGTTGCAAAAAAATTCCTTCACAATGACTTCATATTTGGTCTATGCACTTGCAAGATTCTACCCCTATAGAGGATTGAGTACAAGGGGCACCTTTGGACAGGATATTATCTATGAGGTTTACCCTCAGTCGTACTTGGGAGGTTTGAACTACAGGAGAGTGAATGATGCATTCACCATGCATATCACCAGATTACTTCAAGGTGCAGAACATTTGAGGATTTCAGATCAAGAAAAGGAACTCGTCAAGAAATATGGGCATGGTTTATTCAGTTCCCAACTTTTTTTGACATTTGGATTGATGGCTGCCAGAGAGCCCCATACAGACTTCCAAGATACCCTACTAATAACATTATACTTCTGGAAGTCACTAGACATATTTGTGACTTTTATGCCATTGTCAAGAGAGACAAGCACAAGACTGGATTTGGTGGAGACTTCCCCTTGAGGATTGGTACTAGAGAGGCTTGTCCTTCCATTGGTTTTGCCCAAGCTTCAAAAGAAGAAATGAGTACTCTTGGCCTCTCTTTCCACTCCAAGAGTCCAGGTTTGATATCATAGGAGAAGCCCAAAAGAAGGCCAGTAGGGAGTATAGCCATAAGGTTAATTTGGAGGACTACTGGGCCAATTGTAGTGATGAATTTAAAGTCAGAAAGAAGAAGTTTTCTTACCTCCCAATTGAATCAGTCTGACTATACAATGTGAGGGTAGTCCCGAACCAACTTGACGATGTTGGAAACTTGATCCATGATCATGCTTATGAGGCAATAAAAGATAGACCAATTGGTGATGTGGATTGGTTAGAAGAGGAAAAGACAGAGTTGAAACAACTAATGGATCTAGTTATCAAATTTACGAAGATGTGGCTAAAGCATAAGCTATGGGAGTAGGAAAATGAAGGTGTACAGTGCACCTATGTGCTAATGGGAGATTTAGATCCTCAATCCACCTCTGAAGAATCAACCGAGCAGGATCCTAAGGGAAAAGGAAAGTTGGATTCTCCTTTCAAAATCAAGATAAAAGGTGTTCAAGAAACGGAAGCCCAGGAAGCAGAAAAGCAAAGAAAGCCAAAGGCTAAGAAGAGGACAAGGACTAGGAAGTCTGAATAGAAAGAAGTGGAGAAGCAAGGTACTGAGGCTGATGATCCTGTACCCAAAAGGAGAAGAGTCATAAAATTTTCAGAGAAGGCAAGCTCCAAGGTAGGAGGGGAAGAAGTTACCCCACTAGTGGTGAATGTTGAAAGTTCAGAGGAGAAGGCCAAGGTGTATACAAGGAGGTCTAGGACTCCTCTTAAGGATAGTGTGCCTAAGGTGGATCTTCCTCTAGTGGTTTCTCATGAGGAGCAGCATGATGATTTTCCTTCCACTCATGAAGCTCAAAGCAAACCAGGTGAGTCAGAAAATGTTAAGGATCATCCAGATACTGAAGGAGAAGAATTTCATGAAGGTGACCTTTATAGTGTAGAGGTTGAAGTAGAAAAGGTAATGTGGTCTCCTTTGGTAGCTTATGCAGAGTCACCTATTGGAACTAAAGAGGTTAAATCACCTCTAATAGAAGAAGAAATAGTGAAGGTTCCATCACCTATACAAGAGGAAGAACATGTTGAAGAAAAGGAAAGCAAGATAGATGAAACTCCTGAAAAATAGAACTTGAGTGAAGAGGCATCTAAAGATCAACAGGAGGAAAAACAGGCTAAAGTGCAATTGGAATCCACTGTCCCTGGTTGGTTGGACAAGGAGATAAAGAGAAAACAAGTTGTTGTGGAGGATAGTCCACCGAATTGGGATGAGCTACTAGCCAAAATTGGAAAAGATAAAGGTAAAAAGAAGGCTAGGGTGATTTCAAGGATTGAAAGGGATGAAGCTCATAACAGAGTTGTTCACATTGCCACCCCTGCCCCAGATAAAAATAGAGATGATGTTGCTGGAAAGGATTATAATGTTTAGACTTTCAATCTAGGGCCTACATCCATTGAGCAGGATATTGAAGATTACCAGGGTTCTAGTGCGGTTATCTTGGAAAGATTGAGGAAGGAAATAAAGATCAAGCAGGAGCTAAAAAAGGAAAATGAGAATCTCAGGAAGTGCTTGGAGGACCTGATGAAGCCCCTACAATCTATTAACCCCTCGGTTTCTGCTGCAAAGCCTTTACCTCGGGAAACCATCACCAAGCCTGAAAAGATGAAAGCTTCCACTCTTGCCACTACGAATTGGCTGCAAGGAGTGTGAACCAAGGGTAGTGAGGCTATTAAGGAGATTTTGTCGAATAGGAAGGATGCTATAAGGGAAACTAATTGGTTGAAGGTGGTGTTGGCACAAGATAGGGAAGATACAGATCTCCTGCTGCAGAAAACCAAGACCATCATGGAGTACACTAGGGATAGGTTGGTAAGTGATAAAATTATTCCTTCCTCTAGAGCTGCTGAACCTTGGGAATGGTTTGAAGCATTGCAGATTAGGCAGAAGGTTCTGAAAAAGATTTACAAATAGAGGAGGCAGATTGATGATACCCTAGCTAGTGTGTACAATGGATCCATTGCCTTTTTTGAGATTATGACAGGGAGAAGGAAGATTTCTCCCAAATATTTGAGTTTGGAATAGTTGAGGAAGTGGTGGCATGAGGTTTATGCCCCAATTAATGATGATGTCATTTCTAAGCATCAATTGGATGATGCATCCACATACATTGCTGTCATTGAAAAATACCTAACATAAAGGGTGGATTGGGATAGGTCGGTAAAATAGTCAAGGGAAGAAATTGCATCAATTGAGAGATGACTTAGGGTTTTTCCTTTACCACCTATGGCCAACTTGGATAGGGTGCTTTTGAAGGTGCATGAGATGCTAGATCGGAATAAAGACAAAGGGGAGGGCAATTAATGTTTGGCTACATCAAGATTTGTGCTTCCCTATTATTTTTCCATGCATTGGTCTGAGCTACATTGGAGATCCCAGGCTGACCTAGATGAAGTTCGTGCATTTAATGCATATTTTATTTCATTTTGAATTTCTCTTGGCTGACTTGTTGTGCCTAATTATTATTGTAAAATCCTATCTATACTGACATGTTTTGGGGGTTCTATAAATTTGGAATTTTTCCTCATTTGTAAGGGTTAAGAAGTTTTAGACAGACAAATAGAGAGCTAGTTAGAGCGAACTCAGTAGAGAAAGTGTAGCAAGTAGTTGTTCTCAAGAAAATATTGTAATAGAAAGCTGGAATTGTTGCTACAGTGGATAATTTGATGCAAGTAATGACATTGTGATTTGGTGCCATACTTGTGTTTTTCTTATCTTGCATGGTTCTTGTTATTCTGTCTTTAGAATTGCTTTGAGGAGGTTAATATTTAGACTAGATTTGATTTAATGATGTTTATGGTTTGATATTTGAAGTGTTGCAGCAATCCCTTGTCCATACTTTTCACAACCAACTGATTGTTAGTTGCTTTGCAAAGTTAGCCTGGACCTTTATATTCATTGTGCTTAGTTCAATTGTGAGGGTTTATTCATTTCAATTGCAATAGGGTTGTTTGAATAAATGTTTATGATTTGAAAATATTAACACCTTAGAAGATTGTACTGTTTCCATAAGATTGCAGATTTATCTAGGTCAAGTAGAGATCAGTTTTGAGGGATTGGTCCATTTTGAGTATTGGTCATTTGCATTGTTAATCTTACGTTTAATATTAAGTTTAGAAATCTCTTTGAAACCCTTATCTTTTGTTATTTATTTGATTATTGAGTTAAACTTAGGATTGAAGTATCATCATATTGCTAAATCTAATAAATTGAGATTCAGTATTTTGCTTGAAGTAAGGTCCCATTGTGATTACCAACATTTTCACATTTATCACTGAGTTGTTTATGCATTGTCAAGACTTGACATTCAAGACCTTGGGGTTATCTCTTGAGGCTTGTTGATTGAGATTTACCTTTCAAGTGAGATAGGATATTATATTTTGTCTGATTTGTTGTTGTGCAGAAAACATCATCAACACATACCATGAATCATGTCATCCTTAGTGACAATAATATCCCCACCTAAATCAGAAGAGTAATCAACAAGTCCAAAGGATTCAACCCTTATTTTTGGTGAAGGTTTAATTGGTGGTGGAGATTCTTGTTGGCATATTATTGCCATGATGTCAAAATTGCTTAGAATATTGTGATATTGTCATCCAATATTGACATGATGTTGTAGAAGGATATTCTAGGTGTCTAATGACATATCAATGGACAAATTTGATATGGGTTTTTAGAGATCTTCTCAGAAGTATAAGTTGTAGGTCTAGAGGGTGAAGGTTGTGCTTAGAATGGAATTATTTGTGCTCTTGGGAAATTTTAGGGTTTGTTAGTTAAACCCTAGGTTTACAGTCATGACACTTAATCAAAATCTCTATTTTGATGTTGATTTTCTATCAATAGTAGCAGGTCACATAAGTTATAACTTATTCCTTTGAACTCATTCAGTGACCAACCCCTTTACCTAGCTTCTCGGTTGCGGGTATCTACATGCCCATGATGAAGATCTAATGATGCATGTTCAAAGGTGTTGGAAAATATGTCTCAACCTTGTAATTATATACAAATTATTGTTGATATGATATATATATGAATATATATATTTCTTAGTTACAGTGATAGGTGTAATATATAATGGCAGCAAGGGGGGAGAGTGGGATGTGTGTAAACAATTTTTTGTTAATTTTTTCAGGAAAATCCTAAAAATACTAACATACATTAAATAAATGATACATTGTAAATCTAGACCATTAATTATTAGGTTTTAGATCTAATGGTGGATATTTTTTTGGCTTATCTTGCCCTAGAATGTAACCCTATTTTATGAGGGTGTTGTATTCTAAAATTCTAATAGCAGTCATGTTGTCTCTTGATCTCTGAGTGTTGATACTCTTGTGAGAAGCTTGCTTTGCAAGTCTATTTTAATCTTTGTGATTTACTGTATAATATATTGGGAAGATTTTGGAGTGTGGGGTTTTTCCCCTGAAAGGGTTTTCCCTACGTAAATAATTGTGTTGTGGTATGCATGATATTTATGTTTTTTTTTTTTTTAAAGTTTTTGTAACGATTAAATATATGTAAAATTTTTGCATTATTCTCCTCTCAAGATTAGTGTAGGAAGCTTTTCCACTACCTTAGCTTGCTTATAAGTGGTATCAGAGCTTGATCACCTCTGGTTTTAGTTGTGGGTTGTTGGGTTTTTTGGACTAATCCAAGTTTGAGTGGGAGCTTGTGTAGAAGAGATTTTGTGATCTTGTCACAAGAATTTATAGATGGAAAGTTCATTAGGGAGAATAGAGGTGGATAAATTTTCTAGAAATAATTTTAAAATGTGGAAGCTAAAGATGGAGGATCTATTTATAGATTGAGATTTGTGGGATGTTGTTGATGAGAATGTTTCAAGGCCTACAAATCCTACTCAGGCTGCTCAATATGATGTTATGGACCATAAAGCCAAGGGTCTAATCAAATTGTGCTTGGAAGACTCTATTTTAATTAATTTCCATGAGGAGACCTCTGCACAGAAACTATGGAAGAAGCTTAGTAAGATGTACCAGGCCAAATCTTTTGTGAATAAGATTTTGTTGAGGAAGAAGTTGTATTCCTTGAGAATGGAAGAGGGTGGAAAAACCTCATATCACCTGGAAGCATTCAATATGTTGGTGGCTCAATTGGAATTAGTTGGTGCCAAAATGGATGAGGGGGATAAATTTCAGATCTTGCTTTGTTCTTTTCCTGATTTGTGGGATTCTCTTGTTATGGTTATTGAAATTACTTTTGTTATTTTGAAGACTAAAGATGTGGTGGGTTCTTTTCTTTTTGAAGAGATGAGGAGGAAGGTATCCATCACTACCAAGGAGGCCCTAAATGGTCATGGAATACCTAAGGAAAAAGGAAATAAGAATGAGAAGCGTGAAAAATCACAGTCTAGGGGAGATCTAAATCTCTTGGAAAGTCCAAAATTATCTGTTGGAACTGCAGTAAGCCTGGACATGTTTGTAAGGAATGCAAAGAAGAAAAGAAGAAGAAAAAGAAGTTTGATTCCAATTTTGAGTCTGAGAAGGAAGATGGCAAAGCATTGATTTCATCTTTGGCCACTCATATAGGTAATGATGCATGGTTAATTGACTTAGGTGCATCTTTCCATATGACCTTTAATAAAGATTGGTCTTCTGAATATAAAGAATTTGATGGAGGTAAGGTGTACTTGGGTGATGATTCTCATTTAGATATTGTTGGTCATGGTAAAGTTCAAATCAGGTTTCTTGATGGCAGAATAAAAAGGATTAATGGCGTGTTGCATATCTCTGGATTAGCATGAAATCTGTTATATGTAAGCAAACTAATAGATGTAGGTGTGCAGGTAGTATTTTTTGATGTAGGATGCAAGATGGTTAGAGGTGCTATGGTGATTACTAGAGGTGTTAGATATGGCACATTGTATAAGCTTGATGCATGCACTGTTGAGTGCAATAGTGCTTATGTGAAAAACAAGTTTGTGGAAGAAATGAGGGTTTCACCTTCAGCAGATGGTCATGGATTTTGGGTACCCAAGGGTGCTCTTTCTTCTTAAACAAATTTACCTCTATAGAAAACTATGTTATGGCACCAGAGACTTGGCCACATTGGAGAAAAGGGTCTAAGGACCTTGAAAAATAAAAATCTTGTTGAAGGTTTGATTGTAATCTTGAATTCAATTTCTATGAGAATTGTATTTATGGAAAACAAAACCACGTTCATTTTTACTTGAGTTCTCATAAATTCTGTGGTGTATTGGATCTTATTCATTCTGATGTGTTTGGTCTTGTAGATGTTCCTTTGATTGGTAAATCCACATATTATGTTTCATTTATTGATTATTATAGTAGAAGGACATGGGTATATTTTTTAAAGAGTAAATATAAAGTTTTTAGTTGATTTAACGAATTTAAAGCAATGGTTGAGTTGCAGACTGGAAAGAAAATAAAATGTTTGAGGATTGATAATGGTGGTGAATTTATCTCTAATGATTTTGATAGATTATTTAAAGATTGTGGTATTCATAGAAAAAATATAACTCCCTATCCTCCACAATAGAATGGACTTGTAGACAGAATGAACAAGACACTGATGGAGAAGGCTAGGAGTATATTGAGTCGTCTTGGCCTAGAACAAAGGTTTTGGGCTGAAGTTTTTGCCATTGCATGTTACCTTATTAATAGGTCTTGTACATCAAATCTTGTTGATAATATTCCTATAGAGGCATGGTTGGGTCGCAAGCCTTCATTAAGACATCTTAGAGTTTCTGGTTGTGAGGCATATGCACATGTGCCAAAGGAGGTGCAAAAAAAGTTGGAGAATAAGGCTATGAAATGTATCTTCATCGGATACAGTTATGGTGTGAAAGGATACAAGCTTTGGGAGCCTATTGTAGAAAAAGTAATATATAGTAGAAGTGTTATTTTTAGAGAAACTAAGCCTTCTTTTGTTACATTGCAATTAGAACAAATTAAATAGGAAGATGTGATTTAATTTCCTTCTACATCTAAGAAAGTTGAATTGAGGCCCAAGGATAGACAAGAAGTTCAGGAGAGCTCATCTAGCTTTGGATCTTCAAAAGAGGAGGAAGAACCTCCAACTCAACTTGTTAGTAGTGTTGGATGTTGTGGTTGTGTTGCTAATATGTGGTTGTTATTGATGTCAACACTATTAGCATTGATGTATTGAAGGTTGTATATGTCAAGGATATTGAGAAAATTGTTAAAGAAAGAGTTGTAGGTTTCCAGTGAAATAGTGAAGGTCATGAAGGTTTCTTTCTCAGTACATTGATGATCAATCATTGTGGACTAAGGGGTTCATTTCTAAGAGTATCTACTTTATCCACCAGAAGTTTTAGAGGTCCACATGAAGTTTTGATCGTGTTATGAATAGTTGTGTTCTGACAGTTTTTTTGTGGTTTCAGTTAGTGTTCCCAAGTGAAGTTGATGTGATTCTAGTAATTTCAGTTGCTGCGGATGTTTCTCTATTGGTTCTTATTGCTTATGGATTCTTCTAGATCATTCTCTATCTTTGTTGCATGTCCGCGTTGATCGATGTGTTTGTGGTCGAATATTTTTCTCATGTGTATTCGGGTTTTCATGTTCTTGGTAGACATGGTGGTTGTAATGTGTTGTGGATCTTTGGAGATTAAAATTTTAATGTTTGGAAAGATCGAGGATGTTGTTTTGGGTCACAACATAATATTGCCCAATAGTGTTTGATTCACATTGAAAATTTATTTGTAAATTTGGGCTGACATTGCATATATGTTTTATATTTTCACATTTCTTTTGGCCAATGAAGTTGTTGATGAAATTCATGTTGCGGATATATAAGAGTGATTTTTTGAGAAAAAGTGATGTGTGCAAGTGTGTGAGAGAAGAGGAAGAGAAAATGTGTGAATAATGGTCTAATAATTCAATTACAGAGCAGAGTGTGAAGAAGTTTGAGCGAAATGTGAAGAAGTGTTTATATGCTTAACCAGAACTACAATCGGGATTTTAGAGAAGCTATTTTCTCAGTTCATACCTTGTGGATCTAATCTATATTTCTCTTCTTTGGGTAGTGATCCCTCTTATATTTGAGTAGTGAGCTCTAGGCAGTGAGCCTGAATGCATGTGCATTCCCATTATTCTTCTCTATACTTTTAACAAGGTATAATATTGTGGACTAACATCCACCATGGTTTTTCCCCTAATAGGGTTTCCATGTAAAAAATCTTGGTGTTCTCTGTGTTTCTGATGTGTTGATTATTTATGGTTTATTTTTCATGCATCAGATTTGAGATTAAGTTAAGTTTGAAAAGTTTAAAAAAAATTGTGACAACTAATTCACCCCCCCTCTCAGTTATCTGTCCTTGTTTTCCCAATAATTGGTATCAGAGCAGGTTCCTTTGAAGAAGTTTAAAAGCTTGAGGTGATCTGAGATGGCATCATACAAGAAATACAACCCTAGATTTGATGGAACAAACTACTCTCTATGGAAAGACAAAATGGAGTGTCATTTAAGGTGTATTGGTGAACCATTCTAGAAGATTACAAAGAATAGATATACTATTCCTCAGAATGGTCCTTCCACTCCTGATGAGATCAAAGAAGCTAAGACTAATATCAGGGCTATTAAAGCTTGCTGAGTGCTATGACGGATTCAGAAACGACAAATGTGATAGGTCTAAAGAAATCTCATGAGATTTGGAAAAAGTTGGAGACATTGTATGAAGGAGATGTACATGTGAAGGTCGCTAAGCTATATAGTTTGAAAGGAAAGTATGAAAATTTGAAGATGGGTGAAGATGAGAATATTTCTTCTTTTATGCAAAGAGTAAATGAACTTGTGATGGGTATTGGATGTGTTGGTGGTACCTTGGATGAACAAGAAATTGTAGCTAAAGTGCTTGGATCATTGCCTTCCTCTTAAAAGTCAAAGGCTCATGCTATTGAAGAGTTTAGATTAATAACAAATGTGACAAGGGATATGCTAATTGGTAAACTTGATGCCTTTGAGTTAAATAAATTTGGTGATTTTTCCCCTAAGACTGAATCTACGGTTAAGGCTTCTATATCTGAAAGAAACATGCAAAGATATGATTCGGGAGAAAGTTCTAGAAAAACATTCAAGTATGAGGAAGAGATGAAATAGCTTGAAGAAGAAGAAAGAGAGGTTGAAGAGCTAGAAGCATTGATTATGAAGAAAGAAGGTAGAGGACAAGGTAAGTATAAAGGAAAGTTTCCTATTAAACATTTCTCTTGCAATCTAATAGGTCATTTTGCTTCAAGGTGTCCTGAAAGAGTTCCTAGGACTAAACCTAACAATCCTAGATTTCAAAAGAAGTGATATTTTGCTGAAGAAGGTGTGACTAATGAAGAATCTAATAAAGAAAATGAAAATGAAGATGAATGGGTTTTCATTACTATCAAAGAAAATGGTCAGGTGGCTACTGAATCTACTAAAGTTGAGAAAGATCTTGCAGCCTAAATTGAAGAGAACGATGAGTGGGTTATTGAGAGAGGATGCTCACATCATATGATTGGTAACAAAAAAATAATTTAAGTCTAGAGAAATATGATGGTGGGGTTGTAAGATTCAGAGATAACAATGCTAGTGTGATTGATGGCAGAGGAGCTATTTGCCTGTTGAGTGTTGGATAAATGGTGGACAAGGGTTATGATCTTCAGTTCAAAGATCAAAGATGCAGGATACTTGGAAGTTCTGGAAATATGATTGCTTCAAGTACAAAGACAAGAGGTAGTATTTTTCACCTGAGTGCTGGTAATGTAAGTTGTTTAATTGATCAAGTAGATGAAATTTGGTTATGGCATAGGAGGTTGTGACATGTGAATTTTGATAACATTTTCAAGGTAAGCTCCATTTAAGTAGTAAGAGATCTACCTAACCTAGTAAAGCCTACTAATACAATATACAAGGAATTTCAGATGGGTAAATAGACTAGATTTTCTTTTCAGAGTAAAAAGTATCATTCTAATGGAATACTGGAGCTGGTGCATACTGATCTATGTGGTCCCTCCAAAATCAAAAGTCTACAAGGAGAAAGGTATTTTATGTTGTTTATTGATGATTACTCTAGGATGATATGGGTTGCTTTCTTAAGAGAAAAATGTGAAGCATTAGAGAAGTTCAAGAGTTTCAAAGCTATGGTAGAGAATGAGATGGGTCCAAAGATAAAGTTCCTAAGGTTAGATAGAGGTGGTGATTTCACCTCCAAGGAGTTCAATTCTTTTTGTGAAGAGCATGGAATCAGAAGACAGTTATTTGCTCCCCCGAACCCCTCAATAGAATGGAGTTGTAGAGAGAAAGAACATAACAATTCTAGATGTTGCTAGAACAATGATGATTGAAGGAGATGTGCCTCACATCTATTGGATAGAAGCTATAAACAATGTTGTGTACACTTTAAATCGGGTAAATGTTAATGGTATTTCTGGTAAGACTCCTTTTGATCTATGGTTTGGTTATAAGCCTACTGTTAAATATTTCAATATTTTTGGAAGCAAGTGCTATATTAAGAGAGATGAGGAAAAATGAAATTTTGATGCAAGGAGCAATGAAGGAATCTTTCTAGGTTACTCTACCAAGAGCAAGGCTTCCAGCGCTATAAAAAAAGATTGAGAAAAATGGTTGAAAGTGCAAATTTCAAAGTTGAGGAGGACTCTGCTAGATCATTTAGATACTATGGATATGACTCATATGACCAGCAAGATAGCTTAGACAAAGGGAAGAATTCTTAGAACCATAATCAAGTTCAAGTTGTTCTAGTAAATCAAGAAAGTCAAGAAGGAGATACAAGTGGAAGTGCAGAACAAAGAATAGAAGAACCAGAAGTGTGATTGAATCCTAAAACTTTGAGGTATGTGAGATTGAATCATTCAGAGAATCAAATTATAGGAGACAAGAATAAAGGTGTGCATACTAGAAGAAGAATTGCATAAGAGTATTCCTTGATTTCCAAAACTAATCCTAAAAATGTCAATGAAGCTTTCAATGATGAATACTAGATGGAAGCTATGAAGGAAGAACTGATCCATATTGAAAAGAATGATACATGGATTGTTGTTCCCAAACCTAAAGATAAAAATGTGATTGGTACTAAATGGGTCTTTCGGAATAAGCTAAATGAACAAGGTGAAGTGGTCTGGAATAAAGAAAGACTGGTATGTAAAGGGTATTCACAAATGGAAGGCATTGATTTTGAAGAAACCTTTGCCCCTGTTTCCAGAATTGAAGTTGTAAGATTATTTCTTGCTTATGCTACATATAAGAACTATAAATTCTATGAAATGGATGTGAAGTTAGCTTTTTTGAATGGTGAGTTAGAAGAAGAAGTAATGTTGAATAGCCGGATGGATTTCAACTGACTGACAAGGAAGAAATGGTTTGTCGATTGAAGAAAGCTCTATATGGGCTCAAGCAAGCTCCTAGAGCCTAGTATGCTATATTGGATAAATAATTATTGAAGCTTGGATTCAATAAAGCTACTACTGATAGAAACTTGTATTTTAAGTTGGATCATGATAAAGAGCTGATTATTGAAGTCTTTGTTGATGACATTATTTTTAGAGGAGATGATGATTTATGTATGAAGTTTTTTGATGAAATGAAAAGTGAATTTGAAATGAGTATGATTGGAGAGATGCATTTCTTTCTAGGATTGCAAGTCACTCAAGTAGACAATGGGATTTTCATATCTCAGTCCAAATATGTGAAAGAGTTATTGAAGAAGTTTGGCATGGAAGACTCCAATCCTATTGGTATGCCCATGGTAATTGGATGCAAGTTAACACAATATGATGATTCTCCTAAGGAAAATCAAACAAGATACAGGTCAATGATTGGTGGATTACTCTACTTAACTCATACCGGACCAAACATGATGAATGTTGTATGTATGGTTGCTAGATTTCAGGCTGATCCAAAAGAATCTCATGTGACTGTTGTAAAGATATTTTTTAGATATCTTAAAGGAACAGTTGATTTTGGGCTTTAGTATCCTAAAGATGATGATCTTACATTGAGTGCATATATTGATGTTGATTGGGCAGGACATGTAGATGAGAGTAAAAGTACTAGTGGTGGTCTTTCTTCCTAGGGAAGAATTTGGTGTCTTGGTTGAGCAAAAAACAAAATTCCATTTCCCTATCTACTACTAAGGTAGAGTATGTTGTTGTTACATATAATTATACTCAAGTGATGTGGATGAAATAGATGCTGAAAGATATCAAAATAGTATATGATGAACCTATTGCCATATATTGTGACAACTCAAGTGCAATAAACATATCAAAGAATTCGGTGCTACACTCTAAGACCAAGCATATATAAATCAAGTTTCCCTTTTTGAGGGAGAAAGTAAATGAGAAAGAAGTCAGATTGGAGTATGTGCCTACCAAAGAACAGGTTGCAGAAATTTTCACCAAGTCGTTTCCAAAGGATACTTTTGAGTGTCTCAGAGGGATGCTATGGGTGATTACCCCTCCTGATATGAACTAGAGATGCATTTACTTGCATCAATCTGTATGCTTCAAATCTTTATTCTGATCTGGATTGATGTTCCTGTGGTTGCTACTCAGGGGGAGTAGTCAGATATTCAGATATGTGGTTCAGAGCTTGTATGTGGGAAGATAATTTTTATCTTTTCCATTGATGTCAAAGGGGGAGAAGATTCATGTGAAAAAATATGAATTATTTGGGGAGAAGAGCCTTGTGGGGTGAAGTTCATGTAGAAGAAGTTGAGGAACAAGAGTAGAATCTAAGGGGGAGTAAGTGTTGATTGAGAGTTGCATTGATGGTGTTTTTCACATCATGTGTTTCCATTAATGCCAAAGGGGGATATTGTTGGATGTTGTGGTTGTCATTGATGTCAACACTATTAGCATTGATGTATTGAAGGTTGTATATGTCGAGGATATTGAGAAAATTGTTAAAGAAAGAGTTATAGGTTGTTAGTGGAACATTGAAGGTCATGAAGGTGTCTTTCTCAGTACGTTGATGATCAATCATTGTGGACTAAAGGATTTATTGTTGAGATTATCTAGTTTATCTACCAGAAGTTTCAGAGGTCTGCGTGAAGTTTTTATCGTGTTATGAACAATTGTGTTCTGACAGTTTTTATGTGGTTTCAGTTAGTATTCATGAGTGAAGTTGATGTGATTCTAGTAATTTCAGTTACTGCGGATGTTTCTCTATTGGTTCTTGTTTCTTATGGATTCTTCTAGATCATTATCTATTTTTGCTGCATGTTTGCATTGATCGATGTGTTCGTGGTCGAAGATTTTTCTCATGTGTATTTAGGTTTTCATGTTCTTGGCCGACATGGTGGTTGTAACGTGTTGTGGATATTTGGAGATTAAAATTTGAATGTTTGGCACACTCGAGGATGTTTTTTTGGGTCACAACATAATATTGGCCGACAATGTTTGATTTGCATTGAAAATTTATTTGTAAATTTGGGCCAAAGTTGAATATGTGTTTTATATTTTCATATTTCTTTTGGCCAATGAAGTTGATGAAATTCATGTTGCAGATATATAAGAGTGATTGTTTGAGAAAAAGTGATGTTTTCGAGTGTGTGAGAGTAGAGGAAGATCAAATGTGTGAATAATTATCTAATCATTCGATTGCAGAGTAGAGTGTGAAGAAGTGTTTTTGTGCTTAACCAAAACTGTAATCAGGCTTTTAGAGAAGCTATTTTCTCAGTTCATACCTTGTGGATCTAATCCACGTTTCTCTTCTTTGGGCAGTGAGCTCTAGGAAGTGTGTCTAGATGCATGTGCATTCCCATTATTCTTCTCTATACTTTTAACAGGGTATAATATTGTCGACTAACATCCACCATGGTTTTTCCCCTAACAAGGTTTCCACGTAAAAAATCTTGGTGATCTCTGCATTTTTTATGTGTTGATTATTTATGGTTTATTGTTCATGCATCAGATTTGAGATTAAGTAAAGTTAAGTTTGAATTTTTTTTAAAAATATGTGACAACTGATTCACTTCCCCTCTTAGTTGTCTGTCCTTGTTTTTCCAACACGTAGGTCTACAAGGAATAGACAACCACCTGAAAGGTGTACACCTAATGACTAGACATGTATTTTTTCTTTGAATACTAACATGGATGAACCAAAATTTGTAGAAGAGGTATTAGGTATAAATGAAGTATAATCCTAGAAGATTGATATGGATGAAGAAATGGCATCTTTGAAAAAGAATGATACATGGGATCTTGTACCATTTCCTGAAGGAAAAAAAACTATTGGTTGCAAATGGGTTTTTAAGAAAAATATTCGTTTAGATGGAGGTATTAAAAAGTAGAAGGCAAGGTTGGTTGCGAAAGGTTACTCTCAAGTTGAGAGTGTTGATTATGGTGAGATATTATCGCCTACTACAAAAATGGCATCCATTAGATTTTTTCTTTCTATTGTTTTTGCTTATGATTTAGAGGTTGAGCAAATGGATGTGAAAATTTCCTTCCTTCATGGTCATTTGGAGGACATTTATATGACACAGCCAGAGCACTACGTGGTGAAAGGTAAAAGTAAGTTGGTTTGAAAATTGAAGAAATCTTTGTATGGATTTAAACAAAGTCCTAGGATGTGGTACCAGAAATTTGATACATATGTGTTGAGTTTTGGATTTGAGCATTCTAAATCAGATCATTGTGTTTATTATAAAACTGACAGTGATCATTTACTATGTATTGCATTATATGTTGATGTTACATTATTTATTGAAAAAGGGAAAGGTATGATTTCAGAACTGAAATTTCAACTTGTTGCTAAATTTGAAATGAAAGACCTTGGTGTAGCTAGACACATTCTTGGGATGGAAATTAAAAGAGATAGATGCCAATAGAAAGCTATGGCTTGGCCAAAGTAAGTATGTCAATTCAATTTTACAAATATTTAGCATGCAAGATTGTATACCATTGTACTAGACCAATTGGAAGTTTGATGTATGCTATAGTTTGTACTAGACCAAATATTTCCCAAGCAATGGGACTTATTTCCAGATATATGTCTAATCTTGGTAGAGTTCATTGGGATGTAGTTAAAAGAGTCTTCAAATATTTGGATAGTACCTCAAATTATTCCTTGTATTATCATAGTAATACGACTGAAGATTATATTTCCCTTGATATTCATGTTTATGTGGATTCAAACTGGGTAGGTGATATTAATAGCAGATGATCCACTAGTGCTTATATTTTTACTTTATTTGGTGGTTCAATCAGTTGGATGAGTAAGCGACAGGTTGTGGTTCCTTTGTCCACTACTGAAGTAGAGTATATGGTAGTTACTCATGCTTGTAAATAAGCCATTTGGCTTAAGAGACTGTGCTCATATATTGGAATAAAATAAGGTGTAGTGACAATTTATTGTGAAAATCAAAGTGCGATATGTTTAGCCAAGAACTTGACATTTCATGCCAGGACCAAGCACATTGATGTATAGTATCATTTTGTTCGAGATATGGTCAAAGATGGCAAGGTGAAGTTGGTTAAGGTAGATAATTTGATGAATGTTTTTTATTCTTTAACTAAGCCTACGAGCACAGAGAAGTTCATATGGTGTTAAGAGATTATTGGCCTTTTTGGCCTCTAGCAATTAAGAGACAATGTTTACTCCCTCCCGTTGCTCTTGCAAGGTGTTCAAAAAGTGAGATATTTTTTAGAAAAATGTTTCTCAACCTTGCAATTATATAAAGGTTATTGTTGATAGAATATATATATATATATATACAAATATATATATATTTCCTAGTTACACCGATAGGTGTAATATACAATGGCAGCAAGGGGGAGAGTAAATATAGACCGTTAATTATTAGGTTTTAGATCTAATGGTGGATATTTTTTTGGCATGTATTTCCATAGATTGTAACCCTATTTTATGATTGTATTGTAATATGGCTGAGAGAGAGACAGTGATGTATTCTGAGAGTATAATAGCAATTGTGTTATCTCATGATCTCTCAGTGATGATACTCTGTGAGAAGCTTTATCTACAAGTATATTGTAATCTTTGTGATTTAGTGAATAATAATATTGGGCATCTTTTGGAGTGGAGATTTTCTCCTGAAAGGGTTTTCCCCACATAAATCACTATGTTGTGGTATGCATGATATTTATGTTTATTTCTATTTAAGTTTCTATAACTATTAAATATCTAAAAAAAAATTTGCATTATTATCCTCTCAAGAATAGTGTAGGAAGTTGTTCTGCTACTTTAGCTTCATTACAAAAGGTTGAAGAGCAATGATTCCCACAAACCTCACAAAGAATATGGTGAAATAACCTATCAGGGAGATTACACCATATCGGTAGGAGTTACTTTAAAGTCCCTCTAATAAAATGACTTGCATAAAAAGAAAAACATAAAACATCATCGAAGAAACTACAACATATTGGGAGGAGATTCTTTAGAGTCCTTTCGATGAAATGATCTACCATAGATACATTTAAGTAATAATGAAAATTTGAAGAGACGGTTTCAAGACTTCTTTGATGGGAAGATCAAAGAGAATTCTGGATATTGGATTGAGTAGTTTTAAGTCCCTTCGATGTAAGTAAAAATAGAAAGGGAATACAATTAACTTAAGGAATTATTGTAGGAGAAAGATAAATATCGATGGAGAAAAATGTTGGTCCCTTTGACACAATGAAGGTGCTAACATGCAAAGACAGATGGCGAAGGATGATTACTCGATATAACAATTCAAATCTTTGTTGTGAATTGTGTGGCAATGACAGATTGATCAATGGAATAGGTTTAAAGGAGATTAATCTAACATTGATGTTATAAAGATGTCGAGGTAAAAGGAGAGCCAGTAGATCATGGCACAAAGAAGTAAATCGATGGCTCAGGTTTAAACTTGAAGGTCACAAACGGCTAGCTATGTATGAGTGCAAATTTGGTCTGGTAGTCGACACAGTGAATAGATTTAATTTGCTCAACTACTCTAGTGACTATATGATTGGAGATTTTATTTTCAAGTTGGCGGTATAGATTGCCATATCGAGAGAGATCAAAATTAGATCGAATAAACAAACAATAACATTTAATGCATACTTGATTCTAGGTTTTAGACAAGTTTCTATTCTTAGAAAATTCATTGTATCTAAATTTAATGTGTATGTGGCTTGATGCAAAGGTTGTGTGATGAAGAAGATACTAGGTAAACCCTAACAGAGAATCTGTACATGTATGATAATCTCAAGGAAATCTCTTTAGATTGGTGAAGGAGATACAAAACATGATATCAATTTTTTGACTAAGTGTGGAGTGCAGTGGAATAGTGAATTATGAAGAGAGGAGTTGTATGTGAGATAGTTCATATCACAGTGAGTATTCTGATCTAATAGAGGTGTATAGAGAATGCATTAGTTGAGAAGAGGAAAAGCAAAGTAGAAGTAGAGGGGTGTAGAACATTGTGTAGTTGCTAATAGGTTGCAACATAGAATTGTAATCAATTGTAATATCTTGAATTGTAAATATGATTGGTGGGTGCCATCAGATATTTGGGTAGGTGGTCAGATTAGGGAGTGGGAACTTCCTTAGAGTGGGTGCTCCTAAAACCTTAGGATTGGTTTCTCCTTACGTTTGGTTCCCTTAAAGCATTATAACTAAATATTGGATTGTGAGGCTGGATTAGGATAGTAGATCCTAGTAGCATTTCTCACTGTGGTTTTTCCCAATCTTGGATTTTCCACATATATTTGGTGTTATGTAATGCTTTCATGTGTGCATGTTCATGTATTTGCATATTAAGTCTCTATCTACACATTAAGAGTTTAAAGAATTAGTCTACATAAATATTTTAAGGGATAATTTTTTTTATCTACTGCTTCAACCCCCTCTCTCAGTAGATTGTTGTGTTCCAACAATTGGTATCAGAGCACTAAGTTCCCTAGGAGAAGCTTTATTAGCTTGGGTAGATTATGGTGAAGTGAACATAATGAACAATTAGGAAGGTTCTTCTACAAAAAAGGTACCTTGTTTCAATGGAATAGATTATACTTTTTGGAGCCTATTGATGGAGGCATATTTGGGATCCCTAGGTTTTGATGTTTGTATGTTTGTCAAGAATAATTATGTTCCTCCTCCCACTCCTCCCATTAATGCTACAGGGAAGGAGGAATATGAGAAAAATGAAAGAGCAAGGCATGCCATTATCTGTAGCTTGTCTAGATCTATGCTTGGAAAGGTTATGCATTGTAAGACTACACATGATGTCTGGGATAAGTTGTAAAAAATATATGAAGGAGATGACAAGGTAAAGTTGGAAAAGCTACAAGTGCTTAGAGCTAGATTTGAAGACCTTAAGATGATAGAAGAGGATAAGATTGCAGAATATCTTCTGAGAGTTGAAGATGTAGTAAACTCTATTAGGGGATACAAAGAAGTGAAAGAAAATGCCATTCTACAAAAAATTCTATGGTCAATGACGAACATATATGATCCCAATATCTCTGAAATTGAAGAAGAGAAGTGGAAAAGCTCACTCTTGATGAGTTACATGGCATATTCACTGCATATGAGATGAGGATGGGAGATGAGTCTTCTAGGATAGAAGTTGCATTCAAGGTTGTGAACAAGGAAAAGGATGGAGCACCTAAGAAAGACAAGGTTGCAGTCATTGCATCAGAAAAAGGAGAGAATAATAAGGAAGAATCAAACTTCATTAGAAGATTAAGGAGAGGATTTGGAAAGTAAAAAGGTAAGTTACCCTTTAAGTTCTTTGATTGTGGTAAAATAGGACATTTTGCCTCTAAATTCCCCTACAGAAAGGATAACCCTAAACAAGAAGAAGACCATGACATGAAGAAACCCTACTATCCTAAGAACTTTGCAAATAATAAAAATAGCCTGTATATTCAAGAAGAAAGTGACTCATCTGATGCTAATGATAGTTAAGATGATGAACTAGATCATGCTCTTGTAATGGAAGAAGACGAGGAATAATTTCTCTTCATGGCCAAAGACTCAATGAAACAGAAGCATGGCATGGGTAAACATCTTGGTGAAGAAGAATCTAAAATAGATCTGGAGGGAGAACTCATTTATGCCTTAGAAGACCTTGAAATTTTGAGAGATGAAGTTGAAGGCATGAAAAAAGGAAAATAAGATGCTAACTAAAGAGCTTGAGGAATCTAATCAGATGGTAGTATGTCTAAAACTTCAAGTGGAGGAAGCCAAAAGAATGGAAGAAGTGATGAAATCCAAATTAGAACACAAAATGAACATATGCATGAAGCTTGAGGTAGAAGTAGTTACCTTAAGAAAGGATTTGGAGAAAGCTAAGGAGCATGTTGAAAAAGGACTAAAGCTAAAAGGTGGCTCAAATTTTTTGGATGAGATATTAAGCACACAAAAGCCCTCTAGCAAAGAAAAATCTGGTCTATGGCTTGAGAAAGGTAAGAGCACCTTTATGGAAACTTCTACAAAATTGTATGAGATATTTAGGTCAAGAGAAAAGTCTAGTTTAGCTGGTAAATAAGACTGTAAAGATAGTAAAATTGAAGATGAGAAGAAATTTGTTGAATCTAAGAAAAACTGTGAAGAAAAGAAGACCGTTGCAAATAAGGACAACCAATCAAACCCTGATGAAAAAAAGAAGCAGAACATAACAAGAATGGATGTTGATGGATTTACAAGAGTGCATGATCCAAGGAGGCCAAGACAAAGAAGACCACCTCATCCAACTCAAGGAAACACTATGAAAAATTATTCATCATACTTCTATGGTTATTGCTATGCTTGCAATCAATTTGGCCATAGGGCTAGAGAATGTAGAGTAGCCTCTAAAAGGAGTACAAACTTTGTAAGGAAAAGCTATTTTTCTCCTTTAATGGATATGAGTATAATGTGTTACAACTGTAATAATATTGGTCATATAGCTAGAAATTGTAGAGAAAAAATTATAAGACCAATTGTTCAGTCTGAGAAGAAGAAATACACACCTCCCAAAATGAAAAGGGAACATAAGGTTCTTGTGAAAGAAGGAGGGAAGGTTAAAAAGAAGTCTAAGAAAGTTTGGAAAGAAAAATGGGATATTTCCACTCAATCTATGATTTCAAAAATAGCATTGCATGCAAAGAAACAAAATTTGTGGGTAATTAATAGTGCTTGCTCCAAGTATATGACAAGAAACAAAAGAAAATTTATCAAACTCAAGAAGTTTAAAGAAGAATTAGTAAGCTTAGGTGATAATATTGCTATCAAGATTTGTGGTAAAGGAATCTTGAGCATAGATAGGAAGAATAAGACAAAAGATGTCCTTTATGTTGACGGTTTGAAACATAACCTTCTAAGTGTTATCCAGATGTGTGACAATGGTTAGAAAATTGTATTTAATTTTGAAGGTTGCAAGATAAGAAAGAATGGTAAGACAATTGCATAAGGAGTAAGGACTGATAATCAACCAAGTAGATGAGAGTTGGTTGTATCATAGAATATTAGGGCATGTAAACTTTAATAATTTGGTAAAGATAAGTTCAAGAGGATAGGTTAGAAACATTCCTAAGTTAATGAAGCCTACAAACACTACCTGCAAAGAATGTTAGCAAGGAAACAAGACAAGGGTTAAGTTTCCAACAAAGGATTATTCATCCACAAAACCCTTGCAAATAGTTCATACTGATCTGTGTAGTCCCACAAGGACAACAAGATTGAAAGGAGAGAGATACTTCATGCTACTAATTGATGACTACACTAGAACAATATGGGTAACCTTTCTAAAGAAGGTTGAGGCATTTGAGAAGTTTAAGATATCCAGGAAGATGGTGGAGAAGGAGACCAAGAGAAGAATTAAGTGCCTAAGATCAGATAGAGGTGGATAATTCAAATCAAGTGAATTCAGTGAGTATTGTGAAAATAATGGAATTAAGAGGTAGTACTCTACACCGAGAACACAACATAATGGAGTAGTTGAAAGAAGGATCCAAATAGTCAAAGATATGGCTAGGGTGATGTTGAGTGAAGCCAATTTGATAGATAATTTTTGGAGAGAAGAAATTCACATTGCAGTTCATATTTAGAACAGATCTCTTCTTAGAGAAAATAGTGGTAAGACCCCATATGAGCTATCGTATGGTAAGCCTACATCTGTCAAGTATTTCAAGGTGTTTGGTAGAAAATGATACATAAAGAGAGAAGATGTGAACTTGGAAAGATTTGATTCAAGATGTGGTGAAGGAATATTTTAGGATATTCCACCCAAAGCAATTCATACAAGTGTTACAAAAAGAGGTTGCACAAGATTGTGGAAGGCATCAACGTTAAGGTTGATGAAAATTTTAGTCATGATAAGTCAAGCAAAAATAGTTTTGAAGCTGAATTAGAAGATGAGGAAGAAGTTGTAAATGAGGAAGTAGAGTCAGAAGAAGGAAATGAAGAAGAGATTGAATGAGCCCCTACAAAATATGTGCAAAAATATCATCCTGTAGACCAGATAATTGGTGACAAAAATTAAGGATTTCAGACCAAGAGAAGGATTGCAAAGAATAAAGAACAAGTAAACTTTTCTCTCTTGTCTCAAATTGAACCAAAGAGCTTCATTGAGGCTAGTAAGGATGAGAGTTGGATAAAATCCATGGAGGAGGAGCTCAATCAAATTGAGAAGAAGAAGACATGGGAATTGGTTCCTAGACCACCAAGCAAAAATGTAATAGGCACTAAATGGGTATTTTGAAATAAACTAAATGAAGATGGAGCTGTGGTTAGGAATAAAGAAAGATTAGTGTCCAAAGGGTATGCACAAGTTGAAGGCATTGAATTTGAAGAAACATTTGCACCTGTTGTGAGATTAGAAGCCATTAGAATGTTTCTTGCATTTTCATTTTATAAAGGATTTAAAGTGTATCAAATGGATGTTAAATATGAATTTCTGAAAGTAAATCTTGAAGAGGAAGTCTACATTTAACAACCATAAGGTTTCCAGCTTTTAGAAGAAGAGGATTATGTTTGAAAATTGAGGAAGGAGTTGTATAGTCTAAAACAAGCACCTAGAGCATGGTATTCCATATTAGACTAGTACCTGCAACAACAAGGATTCAAGAAAGGATGTGCAGATAGCAATATTTAATTTAAATCAAAAGGTGAGCACATGATTATTGTTGTTGTGTATGTGAATGACATCATATTTTTGCTGGTAGCAATGATAAAATGTGTAAAATATTTGCTACAAATATGCAAGATGAATTTGAGATGTCGATGTTAGGAGAGTTGTCATTTTTCCTTGGTCTACAAATAGCACAAATAGAAAATGGGATATTTATATCTCAAACTAAGTATGCTAAGGAAATCCTGAAGAAGTTTGGTATGGAGGATAGCAGACAGGTTAGTACCCCCATGATAACTGGCTACAAGTTGAGTAAATCAGATGAATCACTAGATGTAAATTAGAAAATGTACAAATCAATGATTAGAAGTTTGCTATACTTAACTACATCAAGACTAGATATAATGCAAGCGGTGTGTATGGTAGCAAGATTTTAGGCTATACCAAACGAGTCTCATGCCAAAGTAGTGAAAATAATATTCAAATATATTAAAAGTATTGTTGATTATGGGATGTGGTATGCCAAGAGTAGGGATTTTTCTTTCATAGAATATATAGATGTTGATTGGGTTAGATGTGTAGATGATAGAAAAATCACAAGTGGAGGAGCATTCTTCTTGGGAAACAAGTTGGTTTCCTGGATGAGCAAGAAGCAAGAATCAGTCACTCTTTCCACAATAGAAGTAGAGTATGTAGTAGCAACAACAAGTTGTACTCAAGTTCTATGGATGAAGCAGACACTTAAGGACATTAAGGTAGAGTGCAGTGAACCTATCTCTATTCTTTGTGATAATTGAAAAGTAATAAATGACTCAAAGAATCCAATAATGCACTACAAAACAAAGAACATATCAATCAAGGATCACTTCATTAGATAAAGGTTTGTAGACAAGGAAGTCAGCATGGAGTATGTCCCAACAAAAGAGGTGGCTAAAATTTTCACCAAGCCTCTTCTTGCAAAGCAATTTGAATATCTGAGGTAGAAATTGGGAGTAATTTCTCCCACATCACATCAGTAAATATTAGTGATAGGGCATGAATCCAAGGGGAGCTTCATTGGTACTTCATTTATCCCTAGAAATGGAGAAAGAGATCAAGTCAAGTAAACTAGTTTTACAAATTTCTAATGACCTGATGGTTGTTTGTCAAAGGGGGAGCATATCCTTAGGGGGAGAGAATGCATATTGACCCTTTTCCATTCATGTCAAAGGGGGAGATAGAGCACAAATGCTCATAAAATTGAGCATAGGGGAAGCTGCAATTGGTGTCAGACCATTATTTGGAGACTTTTCATTAGGTTTTTCCATCAATAACAAAGGGGGATATTGTTGGCATATTTTTGTCATTGATGTGAAAAAAGGGATCAGAATTGAGATGGAGTTGATTCTATAGGGGAGATTCTTGGCATTGATGTCATAGGAGTGTAGTGGGTCTAGTTCTGGAAGCATTGGTATAGGTTGTTGGTGAAATGAACATGATTCTAAATATGGTGTAAAATTACTTAGAATATTACAATATTATCATGCAATATTGACATGATGTTGTAGAAGGATCTTCCAGGTGTCTGATGACATATTAATGGCCAGATATTATATGGGTTTTCTAAGAGCTTCGCTTAAGTATAAGTTGTAGATCCAGAGAGTGAAGGTTGTGCTCAGAATGGAATTATTTGTGCTCTCAAGAAATTTTAGGGTTTATCAGTTAAACCCTAGGTTTACAGTCATGGAACTTAATCAGAATGCCTATTTTGATGTTGATTATCTATTGATGGTATCAAGTTACATAAATTATAACTTATGCCTTTGAACTCATTCGATGATCAACCCCTTTACCTAGCTTCCCGGTGTCTACATGCCCTTGATGAAGATCTAACAAAGCGTGTTCAAAGGTTGGAGATCAACAGTGCCTACCATCCTGTAGAAAATATGGTGAAATAAACTATCAAGGAGACTACACCATATCAGTAGGAGTTACTTTAAAGTCCCTTTGATAAAATTATTTGCATAAAAAGAAAAACATAAAACATCATCGAAGAAACTACAACATATCGGGAGGAGATTCTTTTGAGTCCCTTCGATGAAATTATTTTCCATAGATACATCAAAGTAACAATAGAAATTCAAAGAGACAATTTCAAGACTTCTCTGATGGAAAGATCGAAGAGATTTGGATATCAGATTTGAGTATTTTTACCCTTCGATGTAACAAAAAATAGAAAGGGCGTACAATTAACATAAGGAATTCTTCAGGGAGAAAGGTAAATATCGACAGAGCAAAATTTTGGTTCCTTCAACACAACAAAGGTGTTGACGTGCAAAGATAGATGACGAAGTATGATTGCTCGATATAATAATTCACATCTTTGTTGTGAATTCTATGCCGATGACTGATTGATCAATGATGTAGGTTTAAAGGAGATTAATCTAATAGTGATGTTATAAATATGCTGAGGTAAAGGGAGAGCTAGTAGATCATGGCATGAAGAAGTAAATTGATGCCTTGGGTTTAAACTTGATGATCACAAATGACTAGTTGTGTATGAACGTGGATTTGGTCTGGTAACTGACACAGTGAATAGATTTAATTTTCTCAACTGCTCTAGCGACCATCTAATTGGAAATTTGATTTGCAGGTTAGCGACATAAATTTCCATGTCGAGAGAGATCAAAATAAGATTGAATAAATAGAGAATAACATTTAATACATATCTCATTCTAGGGTTAAGACAGGTTGCTATTCTTAGAAAATTTTGTTTATCAGAGTTTAATGTGTATGTGGCTCGATGCAAAGGTTATGTGATGAAGAAGATCCCAGGTAAACTCTAATAGAGAATCTATATATGTATGATAATCTTGAGGAAATATTTGCAAATCGGTGAAGGAGATACAAAACATGATATCAATTTTTTCACTAAGTGTGGAGTGCAGTGGAATAGTGAATTGTGAAGAGAGGAGTTGTAGGTGAGATAGTGCATATCACAGTGAGTATTTTGATCTAACAGAGGTGGAAAAATGTGTTGTCCCTCATAGTTGTTGCAGTTGTTTCCCTTGATTTCAAAGACACACAAAGACACTTGATGACAGGTATTTGACAGGAATACAAACTGACAAGAATTCAAACATTTGAATTGATATGGCATCACATTTGATACATAGGTATGAAATGTTTGGATTCATTATGATAATGAATTATACAAGTTGATGGCAGGTTGATACAATATTCTCAATAATGGTCATTTGATTCACATGATATTTATATTGTGTTCTATTCTATTCATGTGGTTTATATTATCCTATTAGTTGATACATGTTGACACTTTATTAGATTTCAATGCCAGATGCATTGTGTCATTGATAAGGGGCTTAATGTTCTATCAATGAGTCCATTGATAAGCCATTAAGTTTTTATCATTCACATAATACATGAGACATTGTTTTTCTAATACAAAAAATATCAATTTGTATCATGTAATAAGGTATCATTACAAGATCATGATTCATCTAGATGACATTGCTATTTTAGGTGAGACACTTTGGTTGTCTACAAGGTATAAAGATTGGTGGAAAGTTCTCAAGCTAGTAGAGGTGATAATTATGGTTGAAAATTCTAAATTCATGTATAATTTGTGCATAGACAAAGGTCTATATGTTCAAAAAGGCCGATAAGGTTGTTTGTTTCACATGGTAGTCAAAATTGACTACATTGAGCCTTAGAAGATTTATATTATTTGGGAAATCATTATTGGTATATTTGTTTATTTCAAAAGTCATTTTACATTCAGGATTTATAAGATTTGATTACATGTGGAAACAAAAGAATAGACACCAACATAATGATAATGTTTTGGTTTCAATGGTAAAGATGATCAAAGGCGACACAATGATATTGAAAAGGCATCGACACATGTTTTATTTTTTAGCACATGGAAAATGAATTAGGGTTTGATGGAAAACATAAGAAACTACTAAAAAACAAAATCATTATATGTTTGTTATCATTTTGTTTGAAGAAAACTCATGAGGAGTTAGGGTTAGCAGGTAGATGATGGCGCTATCTCTTGGGCATGACATTGCTCTAATTGTCAACAGGTAGTTTCTTGGACACTGCATTTACAGGTAATATCCTCTAGTTATTTTTGTTAACAAGTAGTTATCAATTTGATTAAAATCCTTCAATGTTAATCATGTCGGTCGTTGAAATTCATGGTAATTTTGTTTCACTATCTTCTATGAACAATGGATCTAAAAGAATGTAGAAATTAGTTTATTCAAAGGGAATTTGCTAAGAATTTTTTTTTACAGATTTAGAGGTTAATGACGCCTTCTTTTTTTTTGAAACCATTGAGTGGTTTTTCGGGGTTTTGGTTTATTTCTGAAAATGGATAAAGAGATAATATGTTTTTATAACTGTTTTGTTGTCAAATGAAGCAATGTGTAGCTTAGTTGTCATTGTATACATGTATCTAAAAGAAATAGTTATTGCAATCAGTTTTAAAATTTATATCTGAAAGTTTTGATGCTAGAAGATGGCAGCATATGTGAATTTTTGTATACCTATATAGATAGTGGTTGATCATTGTTTTAAGCTCGATGCTTTAACAGAGTTATTATGTTGGATGTGAAAAAAAAAATTGTGACTGAAATTTTGTAAACATAATGCAAAAAAGTTTGTATTACTGATATATTTAATATTTTAGAAATTCCAAAATGAATTTTTAAGATATTAAATGTATTAGAATGAAAGTAATGTATGAGTTGAATGGAAATAGAGTAACCCTCTGATATATTATTGTTCTAAGTTTTTGTAGTGGGGCTGGTGATCCTTGGAATGGGTGTTCCTAAATGTATAAGGGGTTGGTGCTCCTAGAGTGGGTCCTCTGAATTTTTCCAGTGAGGCATTGTAAACAGTGAGTTTTGGGTTTAAGCCAGTGAGGCGTCATTTCTGGAGTGGTTTTTCTACCCCTAGAGGGTTTTCCACTCGTCAAATTATTTGTCTTATGGTCTCATTTCTTTGATGTGATAATGTTTCAAGATTGTGATGATCTTTGGTTTTCTTTAATATTGCTTATTTTAGTTCTTTAATTATTGCATTCAATTCATGAATGTATTTATATATTAAGAGCATAAATTATTCAATTCTTTTTCAAGGAAAAAGTTAAAATTTGTTTAAGAAACTGACTCACCCCCCTCTCAGAGTCTTCTTCACAAATTCAAATCCTTGATTTAACAAGCCTAATAAGCTTGAGGTTCCCTGGTATTGAAGTGTTGTCTCTGATATGGAAAAAAGTAGAAGAAATAGGAATAAGAAAGAAAAATAATAGTCTGCAAAAGTAGAAATGCCTAAAGAAAATCCAAAGCGTTTGGAAGAGAAGTTTTCTAATATGGAACTTGATGAATTTGTGGTTGACATGAATGAATTAGAGTGTGAAATTGATTTTGTGGAGAATTATGTGCTGCCCTAGATGAGATTAAAAAACTCAAGAAAGAATATCAGAAATTAAAAGACAAGGTATGTTCAGATTTTGCAAAAGTGTCTTTAGATTTTGAAGAAGGAATAAATTAGGTTGATGAATCTAATAAACAGATTATTTTTCTAAGAACTGAAATTGAAGAAGCTAAAAGGGTTGTTGATTTTTACAAAATCTGATCTTGAAGTTAAGATTAGTGAATGCCAAAATCTTGAAAGTGAAATAGTCACCTTGAGGAAAGATCTTGAAAAATTCAAGTTTTAGAAATTTTAGAAAGGTACAAATGCATTAAATAACATGTTGAGAAGTCAAAAGAGTCACAAGGACTGCTTTGGTTTAGGATATGAAAAAGGGGAAAGCTCTGGTGTCAAAGATGAATTTTAAAGGGAAATAGTGTTTGCAACAATAGATGGGAAGAGTTTCAAGGTTAGGAAAACTCCTAGGCAGAAGATAGACCTAAATTATCGTTCTACCACTCCTAAGGAAGACAAGAAGAAATCTGAAGAAAAAACTATTGGAAGAAGAACAAATAAATTCTCACGACCTCCACCTATTAGGTAAAATTATACTCATTTTCAAGGTTATTGTTATATTTGTAACACTTATGGTCATAAGGATGCATCTTGTAAGTTTGTTGATAAAAGGTAGTTTGGGTTTTCAAGAATAAATTCTTTTGTTTCAAAGGATCAAATGTGTTTCAATTTTCATAATATTGGTCATAAGGCCGCACATTGTAGAAGGTCTGCAAAGTCTATTACGAAAAGTGTGTTCTTAAAAGATAAGAATATAAGATGTTTTAAATGTAATCATCTTGGGCATATAGCACACTTTTGTAGAAGCAGTGTTGAAAGACTACTTAGGGATCAAGACAAAAAGAAAGGATTACATATGGTTTGGAGAAGAAAGTAAAGAAAAGAAGATAAAGGACCTAATCTTGTGCATGTTGCACACGAAACATTTTATAGCACATAAAAGGTCACATGAGGTAAGGGGGAGTAGATTATTATTTTTTATCTTTTAACCCCTTTGAGAAGTCTCAAAGAATGTGGAACATTTGGTAGTCATTCAGTTCAACTATTGACATATTGTCTTAAGAGATTCTTGTTACAAGTGGTAAAAATGGTCAAATCTCTTCTGCTTTGTGGCACTGTTTGATAGTGGGTAGTGTTTGAAATGACCTAAAGATACTTTCTTTATTTGGAAACATGATCATGTCATTGCTTGTAATGCTTCTTGTAGTGTTTTTTCTCAGTGTTTTTGACAACATCTCATTTTTTGTGACATTGGTTGTTTCAATTGCTTGAGAGCTTTGCACAACTATTGTGACTTGTGTGAAAAAGCATAGTGAAATTCAAAGCAGTACTCAAGACAATGAACAGTATCAATGGCATGCAATTTTTCATTGATGTCAAAGCTTGGTATTCAACAGATAGTTAAGGTGCATGGGATGTCAAAGCATGGTCATTTCTTAGGTCAGATTCATTATATTGGTAAAGGAATTTATTGGTAAAAGCACTTGTTTCATGATTTGATATTGATGTAAAAGTGATCATTGCTCACAATGGGTTTAAGGTAGTTCATTCATTGATGCAAAATTTTAATGATGAATGATGCAAAAGTTTAATGTTGTTGATGCCAACTATTTTTGATAATGCTTGCAAAGGAAAAGTTTGAATAAAGGATGATTCATTTGTTCAAAGGCTAGGTTGAATGGGTTGTAGTTCTTATTGGATAGATCATCATTTGAACATGGAAGCATTGGTATTGGTGCTTGGTTTGGTATGCAAGGTTAAATACTTTGAATCACATTTGATAGGTTAGAAAAATATATTATTTGGTCATGGTTCATTTGATTATTTCATTAGCATGCTTTGTAGACTCATATTGTAATCTATGCATATTGAATCTGTATATAAGTTGTTAAAGACAATAATTTTGATGAACTTTATGAGTTCATGTAATGAACATGAGATGTCAAGACTTTTACATTCATGGTAAGTAATGATATTGGAACATAAAGTTTATATCACAAGCATCTACGTTCAAAATTATCACTGCATTCTCTATATACTCTGTTAAGTAATTTGTTCTGACAACATCATGTTGTTGGTTTCAATGTTTGATGTTATAGAACTACATAAGCATGGAAATGGAGATGTGTGTGTGAGGCACACAAGTATTGTAGAGAAGAAACTTTGCATTGGGGCTAGACTACATTGTATTTAGGTTCATGATAAGAGATATAATTATTCTATTAACAATCAATTTAACAGTGCAATTTCTTGTTACTAGCTGCTTCCTTGGGTTCAATAATGTTATTTCTGATCATTTCAATTCTTTCCCAAGTCTATCTTTTGAAGATATGTGATTTTCTAAGTAATATTTAATGCAGTTTAGCTCCTATCACTCAGGCAATAGGAAGAAGTGTGTGTAGTGACAAGAAATACTATGGAGTCAATGAAGTGTTATGTTGAGTATATAGTTATCTTGCATAAAAATAGACAGTATTGTTTTTAATTCAATGGTGGTAGTCATGCTTATCATTTACAGTAAGTTATGGTCTTTGAAAGAATGAATCTTGATCATTACAATGTTGTGCTTGACCATTCAGACTTCCTGTTATGTATAGAGTATATCAAGCATGTTTTGTTTATGTTTTGTGACATGAGCAGTGGCTATATAGTGATGTTGTTTTTGCCATACACAGTGAAATGGTCTTTGGAACCTTGCTCTAAGGTGGTGCTTGAAACTTTTTTGATGATAATGTATCACAACTTCTTGGTATAGATGCTCAGTGTATTTGCATGAAAATAGTAGCACAAGAGTCTTGCATAACTTTCAATGTTACTTGTAGGCAATGGATATCTTGTTTCTTGGTGATATTGATTCTTCCTTGTAGCTTCTTTGACAAAAGATGAGAAGGGATCAGTTGTTAGATATGGTCTTAATGATGATTTGTTGAAGGTTGCTTGAACATTATTTTGGCTTTGACCAAATGTTACTTGCAGGGGGAGAAAGTAATATCTTTGTGACAAAGGGCAAGATGAAACATTGATATTGGTTAACAATGCTTTGTTTTCTAATATTAACACATGGTGACAATTAGCCTTGGTTTTAGTTTTGGATATGGATATTTGAAAGGTTTCTTGGATAGTGGTAGTATAGTGCAAGAGATTGTTTTTTCTATCAATGACTGTGTATATTATGAATCTCACTCACTCTATGGAGTTAGGGGGAGCTTTTCATGCTTAATATTATCCCTATTGATGTTATTGGTATTATTGGTATTGTTACCATATATTCATTCTTGGTTATCTTGCAGCATTTTTATCAATTTGGTTAGATTTCTGGTACTTTTTGACAGTGGATTATTAGGGGCATTGTACATTTTGTTTTCAGTGGTATCACAGTGAAAAAAAATTTTGTTGAATAGTGATATATTTGACTTTGTTTATCACTTGCTTGGTATTTGAAATTTAAAATTCACAACCTAATCTAACAATTTCTATGGTTTATAACAGGGCAAGTTATGTGCACAACTCAGTGACATTTTAGTGTAGGAGTTAATGAGGTAGCCTGTAGTTGTTTCCCGTCATGATGGATATCAGGATTATGCCTACCTTTTGCATAGTTTGGAGCACATATAGTGACTATTACAAAATCTCTTCATCTATTTTTTTGTACGACCCTTTGTCTCTTGATGCAAAAAGGGGGAGAGAGCTTTGGTATTTTTCCATCAAGGCCAAAGGGGCAGTTTGTTGGCCCTCATAGTTTTTGCAGTTGTTTCCCTTGATTTCAAAGACACACAAAGACACTTGATGATAGGTATGTGACAAGAATACAGACTGACATGAATTCAAACATTTGAATTGATATAGTATCGCATTTGATACATAGGTATGACATGTTTGGATTCATTATGATAATGCACTATACAGGTTGATGGTAGCTTGATGGCATATTCTCAATAATGGTCATTTGATTCACATGATATTTATATTGTTTTCTATTCTATTCATGTGGTTTATATTATCCTATTAGTTGATACATGTTGATACTTTATTAGATTTCAATGCCAGATGCATTGTGTCCCTGATAAGGGGCTTAATGTTCTATCAATGAGTTTGTTGATAAGCCATTAAGTTTTTATCATTTACATAATACATGAGACATTGTTTTTCTAATACAAACAATATCAATTTGTATCATGTAATAAGGTATCATTACAAGATCATGATTCATCTAGATGTCATTGGTATTTAAGGTGTGACACTTTGATTGTCTACAAGGTATAAAGATTGGTGCAAATTTCTCAAGCTAGTGGAGGTGATAATTATGGTTGACAAGTCTAAATTCATGTAGACTTTGTGCATAGATAAAGGTCTATATGTTCGACAAGGCCGACAGGGTTATTTGTTTCACACGGTAGTCAACATTGACTACATTGAGCCTTATAAGATTTATATTATTTGGGAAATCATTATCAGTATATTTGTTTATTTCAAAAGGCATTGTACATTCAGGCTTGATAAGATTTGATTGCATGTGGAAACAAAAGAATAGATGCCAACATAATGATAATGTTTTGGTTTTGATGGTAAAGATGTTCAAATGGGACATAATGATATTGAAAAGGCATCGACACATGTTCTTTTTTTTGGCACATGCAAAATGAATTAGGCTTCGATGGAAAACATAAGAAACTACTCGAACACAAATTCATTATGTCAGTTATAATTTTTTTTGAAGAAAACTCACGAGGATTTAGGGTTAGAAGGAAAATGATGATGGTATCTCTTGGACATCACATTGCTCTAATTGTCAACAGGTAGTTTCTTGCAAGCTGCATTTACAAGTAATATCCTCTAGTTATTTTTGTTGATACGTAGTTATCAATTTGATTAAAATTCTTCAATGTTAATGATGTCATTTGCTGAAATTCATGGTAATTTTGTTTCATTATCTTCTATGAACAATGGATCTAAAAGAATGTAGAAATCAATTTATTCAAAGGGCATTTACTAAGAAAATGTTTTTGCGGATTTAGAGGCTAATGATGCCAATTTTTTTCTTAAACCCTTGACTGGTTTTTCGGGGTTTTGGTTTATTTTTGACAATGGATAAAGAGGTAATATGTTTTTATAACTTTTTTGTTGTCAAACACAACAATGTGTATCCTACTTATAATTGTATATGGGTTACTTGAAGAAACAATTATTGCAATCAATTTTAAAAGTTATATTTGAAAATTTTGATGCTGGAAGATGGCAGCATATGTGAATTTTTGTATACCTATATAAATAGTGGTTGATCACTGTTTTAAGCTTGATGCTTTAACAGAGTTATTATGTTGGATGTGAAAACAAAATTTTTTGATTGAAGTTTTGCAAACATAATGCAAAACAGTTTGTATTATTGATATATTTAAGATTTTAGAGATTCCAGAATGAATTTTTAAGATATTAAATGTATTAGAATGAAAGTAATGTATGAGTTTAATGGAAACATAGTAACCCTCTAATATATTATTGTTCTAAGTTTTGTACTAGGGTTGGTGCTCCTCAGAATGGGTGTTCCTAAATGTATAAGGGGTTGGTTATCCTAGAGTGGGTGCTTTGAATATTGCTAGTGAGGCATTGTAAATAGTGATTTTTGAGTTTAAGCCAGCGAGGCATCATTTCTGGAGTCATTTTTCTACCCCTAGAGGGTTTTCTACTCATCAAATTCTTTGTCTTATGGTCTCATTTCTTTGATGTGATACTTTTTCAAGACTGTGATGATCTTTGGTTTGCTTTAATATTTCTTATTTAAGTTCTTTAATGATTGCATTCAATTCATGAATTTATTTATCATTGAAGTATTAAGAGCATAAATCATTCAATTTTTTTTCAAGGAAAAAGTTAAAATTTGTTTAAGACATTGATTCACCCCCCACTCTTAGTGTCTTCTTCACTCCAACAAAATTGTGCAGGGGCACCTAGATTCATCATGTAAATAAAGTCTATTTTTGGGTCTTTTTGTCTTTTTTCATGTTTTGGGTGTGATAAGATCCATTGAGACCATTTCCTAATGTTTTTAGTTTATTAAGTCATTTTGGGTCATTATTAGATAGGGTTGTCAAGTTTTGGTCAAGTTTTGTAATTTGTTGCAAAAGTTGCTTTGCAACTTTACAATTTTTGTCTTGTTTGGGATATGAATGGTCAAGTAGTTAAAAATTAGTTGGAACCAATGGGATATAGTGTGTAATGCTTTAAAAATCCTTTGGGTGCA
Source organism: Sequoia sempervirens (assembly GCA_007258455.2). Classification (NCBI taxonomy): domain Eukaryota; kingdom Viridiplantae; phylum Streptophyta; class Pinopsida; order Cupressales; family Cupressaceae; genus Sequoia; species Sequoia sempervirens. The sequence continues at coordinate 286,150,448 of VDFB02000003.1, read as the reverse complement.
TTGTGGCATGGTTGGTTGATGTAAAATTTGAATTTGAAATACATTACTCTATTTTTTTCCTGTGTTCTACATTGGAAATCTTATCATCCAATGTATTGTACGGCCTTGTACAACTTGTAAATGAACATTTATGCACTTGAATTGATGGAGGATTAAATGAACTTCAATTTGGTCTTTGTTTCATATAATTTCATTGAGTTTAAAGGTTTTTATTGCATTTTTTTAAGGCAGCCAGGAAACCCTGAATTTGAGGGTTTTATTGAGTAAAATGGGATTGTAAGCCATTCCACTTGGTGAAAAATGTTCTAACTTGGTGGAATGGCATATTTAGGCATAGGTTTTTTCTTTTTCAGGAGCATGGTAGGCAATTTGATGAAGTTTGAGTGATGCCCTAGTGGATTTCATTCATGTTTTAAGCCAAGAATTGTGGCTTAGAATTGGAGATTGATGAAAAGGCATTGGTAAAGAGTGGAAGTTGGTTTGGGAAGCATGTTCAGACCCTATAAGATGTGTTTGGGGTGTTGGTAAGGTAGAATAAGGCTTGGAGTACATAGATTCAATAAACCCCTGTGTGAACAAGCCTAAATGGGCCTAGGTAGGGTTTTGTGAAAGGGTGATAGATTGATTGTTGTAGTTGATAAAAATAATTTCTTTAGACCTTTTTGTGACCTATGGAGAGCACTAGAATGATTTTTTTTGGTTTTGGGATTGAGTTCCATGAAGTTTCTTTGAGAAATAGAGCCAATTAAGCCTCATTTTAGTGTAGCAGTCAAAATAAGAAGGTGAAGTTTCAAAACAAGTGTAGGCACAAATTAGATATGTGAAAGAATGTTGTAAAGGGTATCTAGAATATCAATTCTTTTGTGGTTTTGAATTTTTTTTTGAAAGACATGAAGAAAATTCACTATTGGATGTGCTACAAGGGATTATGAAGAAATTATGAAACAACGCCAAGTTAGGCTTTTCAAGATTGAAGGATTGTTCAAAAAAAATTGAATTGTGATTGTTTTGAATATCTCCACCCTGCTCTACATCAAATTGGTATCAAAGCATAGATTTTGATCTTTTGAAGAAAAGGGGTTGAAGCTTGAAGAGGGAAAAGTTGCAGATTGAAGGACAAGATGCCTCCTAAAGGTAGTGCATTCATTGCTAGAGAGATAAGGATGATGAAAGAGTCTCAAGAATCTATGTTAGCCACATTTGCAACATTTGAAAAAAATAAAAGGAGAGGAAAGGCCATTGAAGAGGAAAGTGACCGAGAGGAAGAGGAAGAGGGTGAGAATGAAAACTCTCCAAGATGAGTTCAAGGTGATGATGAGTTGGACCCTGATGAAAGAAGGATGGTTAAGATGTTGAAGACTATCAAATGAGATGCCTCTGAGGTGAAAATGAAGTTTCCAATGTATAGTGGAAATGTGGACGTAGAAGAAGTGTTGGATAAGATTGATGCAATGGACAACTATTTTGAATACAAGGAGGTAGAAGATGATCAGAAGGTAAAGTTTTCTAAAACCAAATTGAAAAGCCCTGCCCTAACTTGGTGGAACTATGTGGAGGAGGAGAGAATGAAAAAGGGAAAAGAAAAAATAAGTTCATGGGATAGGATGGTGTCAAAGATCAAGAGCCAATTATTTTCAAGAGATCATGTAATTCAAACATTTAGGAAGTTGTAAAACTTAAAGAAAAATGAAATGGATGTCATGGCTTACACAGAGGAATTTCACAAATTAAGCATTAGATTTGGTCATGTTTAGGATGAGACTAAAAAGATAGCAAGGTATATGAATGGATTGAGGTTTGAAATTTGAGATGAAATGTGTATGGATACTCCTAGGACAGTTGAAGAATGTTTTCAGTTGGCTGCTAGGGAAGAAGAGAAGTTAAAGAGAAGGAAAGAAAGACAAGGAAGAGGCATAGGCAACACTAATAGAGGAAGAGGTTCAAGGTAGTCCTATGAAGACCAATAAGATGCAAGTAAAAGAAAAGACCAAGTTGTTGATCACAGAGGTGGCTTTAGAGGTAGTAGATCAGGTTTTAGAAGAAGATTTGGTGTACAAGGAAAAGGTTCAAACACATTTTCAGGAAGATGTTATCATTGCAATCAGTTTAGCCATAAAGCATGGAAGTGCTCAGAGAAACAACCTTCTACTTCAATTGGTGGTGAAAAGAGAGTTCAATTGGTGCAAGAGGAAGATTGTGAGAGTGTTACCTCTCCTAATTAGCGTGCTTCTCTAGAAGTTGGAGAATCCTTTATGGTTAGAACACTTATCCAAGCATCAAAGGAGAAGGAACCACAACAAATAAGAACACTTTTCAAGAGAACTTGAAAATGCACGGGAAAAGTATGTAAAGTTGTAATATATTCTGGAAGCACATATAACATGGTGTCTATTGAAATGTTTGATAAACTTTAGTTGGAAAAGATACCACATGATACACCTTATAAAGTGTCTTGGCTGAATGAGAGTCAATCTATTTCGGTAAATGAGAAATCTTGGGTTGAGTTTAATATAGGTGGATACAAAGATAGGATTCTATGTGATGTATTTCCTATGGATGTGTGCCATTTGCTGCTAAGGAGACCATGGTAGTTTGATATCTACATGCCTTGTATGATGGTAGAAACAACACTTATGAGATACAAAAGGATGGAATCTCTTATACATTGACTCCATTGGTAGAAGATGATAAGGGACAAACTAAGGCAACTAAAGTGACAATGTTAGGTAGAAAGGAATTCATCAAAGTAGAGAAAGGAGAGAACATGGCACTTACAACCACTACCAAGCATGGGGATACTAAAACATCAGATTTAAAGAATGATTCAATTTTGGAGGGAAGATAATTCATAAAAGTAGAAAAAGAAGACAAGAACCCTGCAGCCATTTCATTGCATGGGAATGTTGAGACAACATGTATGAAGCATGATTTTCCTTTGGAAGGACATGATATTGAGTTAATGACAACATCTGATATGGAGAAGGTCAAGGATGAATTGATCTTGAAGATTCAAGATGAGTTTGAGGAGTATGTTGCTAGGAAGGTGAAAGAGGTGTTCCGCTCCTTGTTTTCAAAAGGAGATATTGGCCAATTCATTCATTTTATCTCAGAGGCTAATAGGTCTGATGAAGTAGTAGTTGTAGGTGCATCACAACAGATGGACAGAATGAAAGACAGGTGGAAAAGTTAAAGAGGAATTACAAGAGAAAGTGGGCAAATTCAAGCATGCATCAAAGGTAAAGAAGAAGATAGTTCATGAAAAAGATGCAAGAGGTATGTTAGTAGGTATAAAGGAATATTTAACACTAGTTTAGATGAAGCAGGAGTCCATAATCAATCATCAAGTAGGTCATTAAGGTTGAAGCAATTTCTAGGTGGAAAAGAGTTCAATAATGTAAAGAATGATGCTAATCTTCAATACCTAGTTCAATGGAAGGGATTACCAAATAAAGGAAACATTTGGAGGTTAGAGTATAATGGGATCAAGCATAGTTTTGTTCCAACACAGTCCTCAAGGGGACTTGAGTTCTCTTTTTGTCTGAGTGTATGGTGCATGAGCACCTAGATTCATCATGTAAATAAGGTCTATTGTTGGGTCTTTGTGTCTTCAATCATGTATTGGGTGTAATAAGGTCCATTGAGACCATTTAGTAATGTTTTTAGTTGATTAAGTCATTTTGGGTCTGTATTAGATAGGGTTGTCAAGTTTTGGTCAAGCTTTGTAATTTGTTGCAAAAGTTGCTTTGCAACTTTGCAATTTTTGTCTTGTTTGGGAGATGAACAGTCAAGTAGTTCAAAATCAGTTGGAACTGATGGGATATGGTGTGGAATTCTTTAAAAATCATTTGGGTACATTGTGGCATGGTTGGTTGATGCAAAATTTGAATTTGAAATACATTACTCTATTTTTTTCCTACGTTCTACAATGGAAATTTGCTGCTCCAACGTAAAGTATGGCCTTGTATGACATGTAGATGAAAATTTATGCACTTGAATTGATGGAGGATTAAATGAACTTCAATTTGGTCTTTGTTTCATATAATTTCATTAAGTTTAAAGGTTTTTATTACATTTTTCTAAAGGTAGCTAGGAAACCTTGAATTTGAGGGATTGATTGAGTAAAATGGGATTGTAAGCCATTCCACTTGGTGAAAAATGTTGTAACTTGGTGGAATGGCATATTTATGCATAGGTTTTTTTTTATGTGTTTTGTAGGATCAGGGTAGGTAGTTTGATGAAGTTTGAGCGATGCCCTAGTGGATTTCATTCATGTTTTAAGCCAAGAATGGTGGCTTAGAATTGGAGTTTGATGAAAAGGCATTGGTAAAGAGTGGGAGTTGGTTTGGGAAGCATGTGTAGACCCTATAAGATGTGTTTGGGGTTTTGGTAAGGTAGAATAAGGCTTGGAGTACATAGATTCAATAAACCCCTATGTGAACAAGCCTAAATAGGCCTAAGTAGGGTTTTGTGAAAGGGTGATGGGTTGATTGTTGTACTTGATAAAAATCATTGTTTCAGACCTTTCGTGACCTATGGAGAGCACTGGAATGAAGTTTGTTGGTTTGGGGATTGATTTTCATGAAGTTTCTTTGAGAAACAGGGCTAATTGAGCCTCATTTCAATGTAGTAGTTAAAATAAGAAGGTGAAGTTTCAAAACAAGTGTAGGCACAAATTAGATATGTGAAAGAATTCCATAAACGGTATCTAGAATGTCAATTATTTTGTGGGTTTCAAATTTATTTTGAAAGAAATGAAGAAAATTCACTATTTGATGTGCTACAAGGGATTATGAAGAAATTATGAAACAACACCAAGTTAGGGTTTTCAAGATTGAAGGATTGTTCAAAATAGATTGAATTGTGATTTTTTTGATGATCTCCACCCTACTCTGCATCAATAGAGAATGCACTAATTGAGAAGAGAAAAAATAGAGCAGAAGTAGAGGGGTGCAGAACTTCATGCAGTTGCAAATAGGTTCCAACATAGAATTGTAATCAATTGTAAATCTGATTGGTGGGTGTCATCAAATATCTGGGTAGGTGCTCAGATTAGGGAGTGGGTGCTCCTAAAACCCAGGGATAGGTTTCTCCTTAGGGTTGGTTCCCTTAAAGCATTGTAACTGAATATTGGATTGTGAGGCTGGATTAGGACAATAGGTCCTAGTAGCATTTCTCACCGTGGCTTTTCTAATGTTGGGTTTTCTACATATATCTAGTGTTATTTAATACTTGTGTGTGTGCATGTTCATGTGTTTGCTACACATTGAGAATTTAAAGAATTAATTTGCATAAATATTTAAAGGTATAAAAAGTTTATATCTACTGATTCACCCCCCCTCTCAGTTGATTGTTGTGTTCCAAAAATTCTCTAGGTGAAGAATCAAGCTCAATAATTTTTTGGAATAGTTGATCTTGGAGGTGAAAGTGGTGGCAATTGTGGTACAAGAGAAGATTCCCTTGACCCCTTTGATTGAGTAGGAGTGGCAATTGACTATTGCTTTCTCACTGTTCTCTTCTTCCTTGCAAACACATGTAGCTTCTTTGGAGGTTGATATGTTGATCTTTCTTCCAACATGGGTTATTTCACTTTACCTTGTTCCTTAGTCAAATTTTCCTTCCCTTTATCTTGTACCAGTCTTTCCTCCTTTAGCTACCCCACTACCTTGACAAAATTCTAAAGTATTGTTTCCATCCCTAGAATAACATCATTTATGTCTGAGAGAGACTTAAAATTAGGATCCTTGTCTTGTTTTTCCTTATCCAACTTCATGAAGGCTAGCCACTTCATCTTCCTCTCTTCTTCTAGTCTTAAATCAAAATTATTTCTAATTACATCTTTAGGGAAATAGAAGTTGTAATAGAATTTCCCCCCTTTGATTTTTTCCTTCAAGGAAACCATGGCACCCTCTAAATCGTGATTCCTTTCTCTGTAAAATTTCATCCCTAGAGGCTTGATATTTGGGATAATTTTTTTCCATCCATCATTGACCATAACAAAATCTGAAAAAGAAATGTATACAGGAAAGAGAGTGCCTTTCCTCATCCCAACTAGGTAGTTGTCCTCAACATCTTCCAACTACCACATAATTTCAAGGAAACCAATCCTCAATGGCACATCTCTTAGTAGAACATGAGGTGTTACACTTGTGCCATACACTCAAAGGATAGTGCAATCAAGATATTATATAACATCTCCCCAATTATGCTTTATGCCTAATTCAATCCTCCTCTCCCTAGGTGTTAAGAAATCATGCAAGTCCTTTAGAATCCTAGGAAGATTCATCACCAAAGATCTCTTCAACTTAGAGGAAAACACATTGGAAAACACAACAAAACTAAATTCTTGTTCATCTCTATCCAAAATATGAGTCCACATTTGGACAAGCATATCCTCACCTTTCTCATTCTTTCTATCGAATTTCATGTCCTCTTTGAAGTAACCAACTCCCATAAAAAATATGCATAAACAAAGAGTACCACCAAAACCTCACTTTTGTTTCACCATTTTTAAGAGCTACCAAGCCTTTATGGATCTCATTTGATAAATAAGTTGCAAAATCATAGGATGTATTGAGCATCACATGTTGGATGTTTGTTTCCATCTACATGAAAGCAGTTGGAATCCTTGCAACTAGATCAAACCCTAAAATCTAACAAAGGGTGTAGAAGGTCCTCCAAAAGTAGTATTCAAATAGGTCAATCTAGTAGGCCTCCTTATCAGATGGATTGAGTCTAGTTTTGTTTCCTCCCTTCCCTCTTCCGATAAAACTTTTCAATATTGAAACCTTGAAAGTTATCTTTACCTTCTCATACTCCTTTAATTTCTTCTCATCAATTGGCACCATCTTGAGGCATGCCAAGGACTCAATTTGAAAATATCAATGAATCTTTCCCTAGCAAGATACACCATCTTTATCTAGAATGTTTCCTTACAACTATAACATTATGGTCATAATCGGTTGATATAGCTTTTAGGAGGTCAACATCAAGGTACATATTTGAAACAACCAGTTTACCCAAGTCTAACCTCTGTCCATTACACATGGGAATACTAAAAAAACCTCTTCCCAAACTAATGATTGAACAAGGTCCATCCAGTGACTAGTAGTATAGCATCTCTAATGGCATGTTGTTAGTTGACAATGTCATCCTTTGATCCAGGGACCTAGAGCATTGCTTGGCCATCATATTTTTTATTTGTGGAGGGTTTTAACTAGTCTAGTATGTCTCAGAAGAGTGGTAAATTTTTGGACTCAGAACTAGAGGGTTGGGCTTTTGGGGGTGCCATTTTAATGCAAGATGAAATGGGATAGGGTTTCCTAAACACAACTAAGGTTTGAGATAAATGCAGGAAAATGAAAGAAAATTCAAGGCAATTGAAACACTATTTGTGAATGTCAAACCTTAAAAGATGCCCAATTTATGGTTTGACACAAGAAAATAGCACTTTACACAAATTTGAAGGAAATTTAGCACATGAAGGTGCAACATTTACTTACAAGTATTTGAAGCTTGAAAACCATGATTTTGAATGTGAAGAGCTTGAGAAAATGTTGCTACAAATCTCCAGATGCTTTAAAACACTTTGGTGAATTGAATTATGCTTTCCTTCCTTCTTTTATGGTGAGAAAACCCTTTAATTCAGTCATTGAACATCATGTATTCCATTATTGTTTTCTCACACAAATCAAAACAACTCCATCCATTTGATTTGTAACTTTGAATTACAATCGTTGATCTCCCAGTGAGTTGGATCGATGGATGGCTCAGATGGAGTCACAAAAGTTTTAAATTTTTACTTATGTTAACCTCAACATCCAACCAATATGAATTTTTCATGTGGAATCCCTTCCTCATTGTTAGTATGGGCTCCACCACACCTTACAAGCCTTGAGACTGTTCACGTGTCACCAACCCACTATACTGCATGGGTTTGTTGGGATAGTGATCAATGGTTGCGGGTTGGCAGGCAACAACCCAGATCAAAATAGTACAGTCCAACTTGTGCACTATTTAACCTTCCATTCTTACACCCATATGCTTAGCACCTTTATCTCATGGATGGTTGTGATTGAAACATCATGATTTCCTTTTGACCATGTGCACCATAGGTTCCTTTAGTAGTTCGACCTTTAATGTGTCTAAAGTCGTGAAATATTTGATGAAATATTTCATTTCCTTAATAGTATTTTAAATATCCTAGATGAAGCCATGTGGCGGACGCTTTCTATCCCTCATGATATCAACATCTTCAAAAGATTCCTCATGGGCTAGTAGGGAATGACTAGGATTTAATCATTCAAGGCAATCTAACCCCTTAGATCTTGGGCCCACCATCACCACTACTTTAGAAACCATCGAGGCCCACCAAAGAGATGGGATAGGTGGCACATGCTCACTATCCCGTTGATCTTTTTGTGAGATTATTTTAATAGTGCAGGCTAGTGGGAAACAAATGATATTTAATTTGTGGAGCGATGCCACTTCTTTAAGCACCTTTTACTGCATGTTCTTTAAGTTACAACTTTAAAAGGGACATCCCTAGGTCGATGCATAACATAGGACTTAGGAATTTCAATAAATATTTCAATCCCTTCCTAAAGTGAAATATCTTCATCCTCTAACATTTTTAGGTTCTCAAAATTTCCTTTGTAGAGGGTAAAAGCACAAAGGTGTGTCACAGTTTTAGTCGGCTTATCATCATAACTGAATTTAAGTATTTCTAACTAAAAATCAATTTTGGTGAAACATGTGATCTAGTAAGATTTGTTATAGCTAAGTTAGATACTTCAACAACCTTTTCAACTAAAATTGTTGGCTAAAAATATATGGAGTGCTAGTTTGAGTCCAATTTACCAAAAAACTAAATTTATTTGAAAAACTTGAAGTTTCAATAACTCCTAATGTAAAAAACTTAAAAAATATATATAAAAATACCCTTTTGTAGATCCATAAGTGTAGTTTTCAAAAATATATATATTAATATTTTAATTATCATTTATATTTTATTTTTTATTTTTACTAAAATTAGGTTATCAACACAAAATATTAGGTTGATGACCATGCCAAGGAAAAATACTAAAAATTATTCAAAAAAAATAAAAAAAATATGATGCACTAGATAAAAGAATCTATTTCAAGATGGTATAGTTTTTTTTCCATTTTAGATAAATATTTAATATGAAAGTTGACGTCCCATGGAAACAACTATTTTTTTGATTCACACACATTTTAATATCAATTTAAAAATATATATTTATCAAAATTGAAAAAAAATGTATCCATGCACTAAAGTTTCAAGTTACAAATACACACAAAAAATTTGAGGTCTCATGCAACTAAATTATAGTGTTAATTTATTAAAAACTAGTTTAAAATAATTTTTAAAAAAAGAATACAAACATAAAATATAATAAAAAATACATATTTTACTAGTTTACATCATTTCAAAATTCAAAACATATATGCCATTTTTGAGTGATTCAAGTTTAAAAGTTGGATCAGTGTTGGTTGTTTCCTTTATAAAGTGTGACACGGCTTTGTGCTTTTACCCTAGATCTACAACTTGGCTTGCTTCACTTTGATGTATCCTTCATAGATACCACCAAGTTTATCCTATACTCCCTTTGTTGACTTACAATGCATTACCTTTACAAGACTAGAATCTAATAGCCCACTCAAGATAGCATTATTTTCCTTTCCATTATTCTCATAAGATTTGATCTTAGTCGAATAAATTGGAGTAGAAGGAATAGTATATCCATATTTGATAGATTTCCAAACACCATACCCCAAAGAGGATAGATAAGTTTCCATCTGGTATCTCCAAAAAGTGAAATTTGTTCCATCAAACCTAGGCACCTTGAGAGATCCTTCTTGTCCCATACCAGATCTTCCTTAAGCTATTAAAATTCTTCTAAGGAACTTGGATTTGATACCAATTGTTGAAAATACAGTAGAATATTGAGAGAGGGTGAATCAGTATTCCATCAAATCTCAAACCCTTTAGAGAAAATTGAAAACCAAACATTACAACACAAACAGAAACATTAAAGATGAACACAATGCATAACACCACACAACACTAGATGTATGTGAAAAATCCCACAGGGTAGAAACCATGGTGAGAAACACTGCTAGGAGCTATTGTCCTAATCCAGCCTCACAAATGATAAATAGTTACAACTTTGTTTTAGGGATACAACCCAAGGAAGCTACTACTCCCAATAGAAAGGTTTTAGGGTCACTCCCAAGGAATCTACTACTCCCTATAGAATTTTTTTTAAGGCTTCAACCCAAGGAATCAACTACTTCTTGAACTGAGAACACACTTAGAAAATATTGCGGCATGACATTCCTTCTCCTATTTGAATCCGATAATGAAGCTCAATCCTTTGATGATTACAATTCTGATTTTTCCATTCTCTTTTTATGATTGCAATTCTACTTTGACAACTTCTTCAACTTCTTCAAATATCTTCTCTACAACTTATTGGATCACTACTTTTAGCCTTCAAATTTTTTTTCCTTTGGCTCATTGCCTCCAACAATTAGTTAGGCTCACTCTTCACTTCCCTTCTATCACAAAAATATAATCAACTTGAATCCGGATAGGATCTTCCACTTATACTCTTTATCTTTTAGTTGCTTACATAAACATCATAATGAATTACACATCCTCAACACTACCACCTAACCTAGGTTTAGAATATATACATGATATTACACTGATTACATTACATATGTCAGACTACAACAAAGAATATTACAATTACAAGCCAGACAAAGATCAAACAACAACATGAAATGTATAGAATGGCAAGACCAAAACAGACTACATGTGACAACACGAAGATGGACACACCGTGTAGATACTAACACATGCTTAACCTAGTCCTAAACACTCTTCACAACACCAGTATTCAATTGAAAACATCCACACACTTAACAAATTTAAATTAGGTCAACATTAAGAAAGAAAATATAAAACTTGTAGCATGTCGACCATCACAACATTAGTGATACACATGAATGATCAAACAATACTTTTTCTTCTCTAAGATGAGTTGGCATGACTCATAAAACATCTTCAAACACTTCATAGACTTTGAACAAATACCAACACAAGTTGCACACCTTCAACATAGCTCAATCGATCAAGCAAAAGTATAACCTAGCAACACCTTCATTTCAGACCTCAACATGTTTTAGAGAAACAAAAAAAAAATTTGGAGCTACAAAAAAAATCACAAGATCTTCAAGAACATTCTCATACATATGTTTCACAACTTCAAGCAACAAGAAGTTGGTACAAGCCAAGAAACATTGAAACTAGCCACCACATAACATAGTCCTACACTCTATCAAACTTAACATTCTCTATTGAAGGAATAATGACATGAAAATTTTGATATAGCACCTTCAGAACATGCTAAAATTAACTTCTAAACCACACAACCATTTCTACAAATGCGAAGGAATGTAGAGCCAAAAATTTTACTACTATGAGTATCCCACAAAAACAATACTGTCTTGAAACTATCACTTCCAAAACACATTTCATGTAACTCAACTGAATTGAAACTTGGATCACACATGAACAACCAACTCCAACATTCTTTTGACGTCAATGACAACGAAACTCACTCTTTTGACATTAATGAAAACTAGACTACAACAAATATATTTTACATTCCCCTAGGTACATTTGTATTTGAAATTAGTTGGAGAGGATAAGATACAAGTTGAAAATATTCAATGCCTCTTTCATTTATTAAATGCAAATTTAATCTAGATCATTAATTTTGAGATGATCTCCAATATTGATTTTGTAAGCCTTTTCTATAAAATGAAAGTCTTCTTTCATTGTAAATATATAACTAGAGTTGTGACAATATTCTAAAACTAATAGAAGCAAAGATATTTGAGTTTTAGTGTCATTCTTATTGTTTATAAATGTATGCATGGTTCCTTTCTTCAAATTAGTTCAGGTTCAATTATGATTGACAAAGTGTTAAAGTATTTGATAAATCTCTGGTTCATACCATTTGTAATTTTTTAATTTTTAAGTTACTTTTGCATGGTTAGTTTGAGCCCCTTTTACAACATTAGTTCAATTGTGGCTCATTTATATTACGTGAAAAATTAGGTATATGTATGAATGTTTACAATCTAAAAATATTTTTAGTTTCCTTTGAAGATTGCACTATTTTTGTATCGTTATGATCAGTTAAACTTTGATTAAGAAACAACTGGTTTATGAGGGATCTATCTATTTGTAGCACCTGTTAAAAGTTTGGGAAGTTTTTGAAGTTTGATGTTGATGCTTGGAAACAAGAGCATGGTTGGTATGGAAGGTACATAACAACGTGACATGGTTTTGTCATTGATATCAATGTTGTCCTGGATTATTTTGATCAATTATAATAGGTTTTTTATTTTTTTCAAGAAAATATTTGTGCAAGTTGATTTGGTCTGGAAAGTTCAATTGTGTGGAAATTTGATTGTGCCAAATCTACCAGTTTAGTGTAACACTGCATCAATTTTTGGGTTTGCACCACTCTGCAAATGAAGATATCACTTTGCGCTTCTAACATCATTTTATTAGATGTTAGATATACCTAATTCCAATATTTCATCATGTTTGGATAAGAGGTTCGAGAGATATAAATAACAAACTTTTTCCTAGTATATTACAATCATTTTTTAGTATAGAGTGATTGTGTGGGAGAGTCTGCACTTCTCTATGGATAAGTTACTAGATGTTAGTAGAGCATGGATTCTAGATGGTATCAAGTTTTTAGGTCCACGTGTCAATATGTGGATACACAGATGAAGGTTTCTGCTTTTAGGTCTTATATGGAGCTGACCTAACATGTTTGATGATTATGTGAAGGATAATTATGTACTTCTATCTTATGTGGGATCTATTATAGGTCCATTCTGACCTATCTTAAGATATTTTTAGTTTTGAATTATAGTGTGTTGTATGGATGAAATGTTTTGAGTTGAAAAATTAAATTTTGGGTATTATATCTAATTAGGCCGACCTAATTGATGTTATGCTTGATGCAAATATATATGTTGGATTTTTTTTGGTATTTTGAAGGAAAGCAATGTATGATATGTGTGATGCAAATTTGATCAGAGTGGTGTGAATTTAAGTTACAAATATTAAATTGAATATTAGAATTGTGTGAATGAAGAGCGAGGTAGAGTGTTGAATTAGAATTAGATAAAGTTTTTTATTGTGCTTCATTGGGACTGTATTCATGCATATGTAAAATGAAAATTGTAACAGTTTAAAAATAGGCTATGAGCCACTATCTCTCTTCTATCTTTTTCTCTGTGGACAATGAGTCCATCAATAGTGAGAATTTATATAATATACTATAACCAATTATAATATATTGTGAGATAACCCTCACCATGGTTTTTCCCATTTTGGGTTTTCCATGTAAAAATCCTTGTGTTCATGTGCTATGTGATGTTGTGAATTTTTCATGCTTTGTTTCCTTGCTGTAGTTGAATATGCATTAGTGATTGGATGTTTAATGTTTAAATAGTTTAATAAAATATTGATTTTCCCCTCCTCTTAGTATTCTAGGTATTCAATAATTGGTATCAGAGCCAGGTTCCTTGGAAGGAGCTTAACCTCTTTGGGAAGGTCTTGGAGATTGAACACATGGCTGATAGAAAGTTGCCTATTCCTCCAAAAGAGATTCCTATTGTTGGATATATAGAAGAAGATTGCATGCTTGAAAAGGATGGAGAACTTAAAGTTTCTCTTGAAGATATGGAAAGAACTAAAGGTGAGAACAGAGATTTGAAGGAAAATGTCAACGAAGCAAAATGAATGTATCAGAAAATTGAGAGAGCAAATCAAGAAGTTCAAAGAAAGGCATAAGGAAGTTAGTGAACAGTTGAAACAAGAAAATGAAAACATCATTGGACTGAAAGTGCAATTTGAAGGAAAGAAAAGAGTTGAGGAGTGTCTAAAATCAATGGTGATAAGAAAATATGATGAATGCATAAGGCTTGAAAAAGAAGTGGTAAATCTAAGATCAGATCTAGAGAAAGCAATAAGTCATAAAGATAAATTCAAAATGAGTGCTACAAAGCTTGATGAGATGATTGTAGGATAAAAATTCTCTAAAAGAAAAGATGGATTAGGATTCTAAAAAGGTGAAAGCTCAAAAGTAGATCAAACACCTAATTTAGAAGAGACTGTAAATGAACCAAAGAAGATTGAATACAAGAAGAATAATAGCAAGATTCAAAATCAAAAAAATGAAGCTAGAAGACCACCAGTAAGACAACCAAATGCACAAAGGTACTCATATTTCAATGATTTTTTCTATTTTTTCAACAAATTTGGACATAAGGCAATGGAATGTAGAAGAAAAATGAATTATGATGTCCCATCCTTTTCTGCTCAATGTTTTACATGCAAAATATTTGGACATAGAGCAATTGAGTGCAAAATTCAAATAATGAATGCATATAACAATGACAGAATGATTCAATCTTTCAATGGTTATTGTTATACATGCTATGGATTTGGACACAAATCTAATCAATGCAAATATAGAATGAATGGAAGGAATATTGTTAAGAAGAATACCACATTTCATAGTTGTAGTAGACCTAGACACATTGCTAAATATTACAGAAGTATAAATACAATGAATGATAATCTGGTAAAAAGGAATGAACTAGTTAAAAAGGTTGATCTAGTTGAAGTAAAGAAGGAAATAGAAAGGATTTGGAGAAATAAGGAAGAGACAAAAGATAAGGGAGAATTTGTACCATCCTCTAGTGTAGATGTTTCCTCTAGAAACTAAGCCAAGAGTTATGGCTTAGGGGGAGCTTTAATGGATATCTTTTATCCTCCACCAAAAAAGAGGTGTTGAGGTCTAAGCACAAAGATATGTGATGTAGATCAACATGCTTGATCTATTGGTGAAGATTGCAGAAGAAAATGTGTTAATGTAGACATTTGCAGAGCTTTGGAAGTTGACTGTGCATACAAATAAAGTGTTGCCATCTTTATGTGTTGAAGCATTTAATGTAGAATTTAGGTCAAACTAAAAGGTTATAATAAAACTCACTAAGGTAAAATTATTTCACATAAGCATTCAAAGAGGAGAAAAGTAGCAAGAAGAGTTCATTCAAAGTGCATAAGGTGATTTGGGTTTCAGAGCATCAAAACCCTAGTTCGGCGAATGAAGTAAAAAGGTAATTTTTCAATCTTGCATGCCCTAATTTTTAAAAATATTTTTTTTGAAATCATTTTAAATCTATATTAAGAAGGCAACACCAAGGGTTATAGAGGTTACAGAAAAACCACAACCAAAATTCAAGAGGTATCTAGTGAAAGCCATAGATGATGACCCGTTAGGTGCATTCTCACATATTCTATATGGGGTTTTAACAACTAAAGACATTAGGGCTTACATTCATGGAAAAATGGAAGATAATTCTCCCACTAAGTCGAGTGATATATGGGAAAATGAGTTAATGGGAGATCATTTCACCCTAAAGCTAAAATACAAGAACCTAGTTGAGAAGAGATAGATGTATGGAAATGGTTCCCCAATTAATTTTATGATATCAAGTGGATCAGAATGGCTTTGAGAATAATTTATGATTAGTTTGTTTGGACTGATATGTTAAATATGATAACAAAGGAAGTGATAAGGGAGGTCAACGGTCTGTGCTCCACTAGATCGGTTCCCATGTTAAAATCCATAAAAAATGAAGTGTTTATGGAGAAAACTGGTGCTACTTATGATAAGAGAGATCTTGTTGTCAATCCCATTAGAAACCCAACTATTAGATATGCCATAATGGTTATTGGCTATAAAATTTATTACACAAATAGAGACAATTCTATATCTGCCACCGTAGTCAATGTGGCACATGAGATGGTAGAGAATGGTGTAGATTATGACCTCTGTGAGTTGCTTAGGTAACAAGTGATGGAGAATCTAAATCAAACTAAAGAAAAGAAATGTGTGTTTAAATATGGAACTTTGGTTATGTGCTTACTCTTTTATTTCTTGAAGGAGCTTCTCATAATTGGAAAGGTAAAGTAGATAACTGTAAGGCTCGTTGCACATCAAATTGTAGACCATATGAGGAGTCTTGGAGATGTCAAAGAAAAAGATGATGCCCTTACTACCTTCTTTGTTGTATTCTAGAAAATAATTCATTAGAGAAAGAGAATTTTGAGGACAATTGTGGAGATATACAAAGATGATATCACATTTCTTGTATCTATAGATCAATGCATTATGGAGACAGTGGAACCAAGAACTATTTGGGTTCTTGAACTAGGTTAAGAGGTGAAAAAAATAGATCTTAATGGTTATACTGATATATTGTTGAAGAGTCCCAAAGACACCACAAAACCAAGATATGGGATATATGAAGAAAACTCTATGGAAGTACAATTGAAACAAAAAGAACATATCATCAAGAAGAATGTTGATGTTATGGTTGATGTAGATGCCAAGGAAATGGTTCTTTCTAAGGAAAGAGTGTATTATGAAAGATAAAGAGCTAGAGAAAATATGAATATTGGAGAAGCATCCAAGAGTGCAAGGAGATCTGGTAGAGCATCTACCACTCCACCATATATCAAGAAGTCCTTTGGGGCTTTACCTTCTGGTGGAGAGAAAAGGAAGACAACTGCCAATCCTCTAGCAAGGGAGAAATCTGCTCCAATTGTGCATGATACTAGGGTAGAAAAGAAGAAGTTTGCTAATATTGCACCTCCTGTTGCCCCTGCAAAAAGGAGAGTGAAACAAAAAGAAATGACAGAGGACATAGAAATAAATTTTACAGAAGAAGAAGAAGATTTGGAAGAAGATGTACCCTCACTAGTCCACAAAAGAAGAAGTGATTCTTCACGAGGTGAAGCTAGCATCAAAACGATAAGAATTTACATAATTGACACTAAAAGTGAATAAGAGGTCAAAAAAGAAAAAGAAACATTCAAGATCCATATAAGGGAAAAGAAGAAGGAAGCTAAGAGGGCTTCTCTAGAGAAGAAAAAGAATGTAGAAGCAAAGAAGACTCTAGGTAAAGGAAAAGTAAAAAAACAAACGAAATTGGTAAGGCCTCATTTCCCCATGAATTTATAGGAATTATATAACAATATCTTGCAAAATGATATGCTAGGAGAGGTCGAAACTCTTTATAAGGATGCAGATCAGCTCGACAAGGCTACCATAATTGAAGCTATAATCAAGTATATTGTTGTACTTGAAGTTAATATGTCGAACATCAAGAAACATGTTCCTCAAGATTTGTGGAATAGTTTGTTGAAAAGGAGATAAGAGGCAATAAAAGAGCATGAAAGGCTTAAAGAAGAGGCTTTGGAGAGAGTGAGTTCTCCATTATCTATGGAAGGTAGAGCCACATTGGCTATTATATTTACCAAGGAGATAAGGACTAAAAAAAGGGTTACTACCCTTATGGGTAAAGATAAAGATGATTTTGAGAGGATCTGAGAGGAGAGCAATGATAAGTAGAGGAGATTGTATAGAAGATGGGATTGCTTCCAATGGTTGAAGGAGTAAATGTTGATACCACTGCTCTGAAACCTAATGTAGAGGAAGAAGTGCATACATATGATTCTCAACATGAGCAGGATACAAATGAGGAAGCTACATAGGATAACACTCCTCCAGAAGTGGAGGACATGACAAAAGGAGATGATAAAGATGAAATGATCAAAGAAGACATTGCAAAGGAAAGAACTGGTACTCCTCTAACACAAGAGGAAACTACTTTGATAAAATACAAAAATACTATAGAGGAAGAGAACAAAAAAAAGGTTGATGATATTAAGAATGATGTTGTGGAGAATGAAGAAGAGAATATAGATGAGTAAAAAGAGGAAGAGCGTGAAGAAGAATATGAAGAAAAAAACATGGATGCATCCAAAGATGTAGAAAAAGACAAATCAATTGACTCCGGTACTACAAAGGATAAGGGAAAAGTTGTAGAAGAAACAAAGGATCCTGGTGAATCCTCCAGCTCCTTTAGAGATTCTCAAGAAAATCTATTAAGAGTACAATCTATTTTTCAATCAGTTGTTTCTTCACAACTGTTGCAATTGCTAATGCATCATGGGAATGTTGATATGGAGAAGATATCTCCCATCCACAAGCTTCAACTGGGAGACATTTTTCATGCATCCACCAGAAAACAAATAATTGAAATGCATCATAAGAGTGGAAAACTTATGGAAGAATCAATCAAAGCATTCCAAAAGATCATACCTAGATCAAATGTTGACACCACACTATCTAGTATGGAAAACTTCAAATTGTTGATTGATTATTTTAAGACTTATGCATCTAGATTGAAGGAAGAAGATGAGAAAGAAGTGGAGAAAAGGTTAAGTGATAATAAGATGTTGGAGATGACAAAGAAATGTGTAATTGCACATTAAAATTTCTCAAAATTATTAAAGGATGAAGAAGGATGTGTAGATGAGACTAAGGCACTATACCAATATGGCATGAAGCGGCTTGGAGCCACACAAAGCATAAGAAAGGAGATGGACTATATTGAGTATCAAATTGATGTTGCCTCAAGTTCCTATGATCAAGAACTCAACCTCATAGGTGTAACAAGGAATTCCATTGAAGACATGCATAGGAAGTTCTTCCAACTGTATGCACCAAAAGAAAACCTTATTTTGTAGTTTGGAGATGTAAGGGATCTGGTCAATCCCAAATTATTACTCATTTTAAAATCTCTTCTCAATTCTAATAAAGAAAATAAGATGAACCTCATACTTGCTACTCTGGAAGAGGGAGAAGAAATTTTGTTAGATATTGAAATGTAGAATAGGTTTCTTGTAGAGGCTAAAAGAGAGGGATAATGTAAGGAAAGCCTAGAAAGATCACTTGAAGAAGTTGCAGGAGTCAACCACCTCTAGTTGACTCATTCTTTATATTTTTATGCATTTATGTTCAAATTCTTTGTAAATATGTGGACAGTATAAAGAATTTTTTTAGTACCTTTTTGGTTTTTGCTCTAGTACATGACTCAGGGGGAGTCAATTCATTATTTCACAACTATATATATGATTACATCTTTCAGGGGGAGTTTTGGTAAGAGCCTAAAAAATTTATATAGGTTCCCTTTGCCTTTGATGTCAAAGGAGGAGAGTATTTTTTGAGATTTTTGGCATGTTTCCATCAATGAAAATGGGAGAGATTGTTAGAAGTTTGGGGAGATTGTTGAAGTTTTTCATTGATGATGTTGCTTGGCAACATGAGCATGGTTGGCATGGAAGGTACATAACAATTTGACACAGTGTTTTCATTGATGTAAACATTGTTGTAGATTATTTTGATTAGTTTTAACAAGTTTTTGAGTTGCTAAGGAAGACATTTGTGCAATTTTATTTGGTCTAGAAAGTTTAATTGTGTGGAAATTTGACTAAGTGTCAAATCTATCAGTTTAGTGTAATAGTGCGTCAATTTTTGGGTCTGCACCACTTCGCAAATGGAGATATCACTCTGTGTTGCTAACAACAATTTTTTGGATGTTAGATATACCTAATTCAGATGTTTCATCATGTTTGGAAAAGAGGTTCTAAAGATATGAATAACAGAGTTTGTCCTGACATATTACAACCATTTTTTAATATAGTGTGATTATGTGGGAGAGTTCACACTTCTCTTTGGATGAGTTTTTGTCCTTGTAGTGTTGAAGATGAGTTTTTTAGATGTTAGTAGAGAATGGATTATATATGGTATCAAGTTTTGAGGTCCACGTGTCAATATGTGGATACACATATGAAGGTTTTGTCTTTTAGGTCTTATGTGGAGCCAACCTAACATGTTTGATGATTATGTGAAGGGTAAATACATACTACTATCTTATGTGGGGTCTATTATAGGTCCATGTTGGCCTATCTTAATATGTTTTGAGTTTTTAATTATGGTGCATTGTATGGATGAAATTTTTTGAGCCAAAAATTTACATTTTAGGTATTACATCTAATTAGGTCAACCTAATTGATGTTATTATTGATGCAAATATATATGTTGGATTTTTTTTGGTATCTTGAAGTAAGGAAAGCAATATATGATGTGTGTGATGAAAATTTGATCAGAGTAGTGTGAAGTTAAGTTGAAGATTAGATTTGTGCGAATGAAGAGCAAGCCAGAATGTTGAATCAAAATTAGAAAAAGTTTTGTTATTGTACTTCATTGGGACTATATTCATGCATATCTAAGATGAAAATTGTATAGTTCAAGAATAGGTTGTGATCCACCATATCTCTTCTATATTTTTCTCTATGGATAGTGATTCCATTTGTAGTGAGCATTTCTGTAATATACTATAACCGATTATAATATATTGTGAGCTACCCTCACCGTGGTTTCTCCCATTTTGGGTTTTCCACAAAAAAATCCTAGTGTTCATGTGTTATATGATGTTGTGAATGTTTCATGCTTTCTTTCCTTACTGCAATTGAGTATGGATTAGTGATTGGATGTTTAATTTTTGAATGGTTTAAGAGATTACTGATTCACCCCATCTCTTAGTATTCTAGGTGTTCAACAACATCAACCATTATTGTCATTGTACTTAGGTTTAGGTTTAATTTTTCTTACCTAATATTTTGTATTTTATTTGAAACTGGGCTAGTTTAGGAAGAGAAGCATCATTTCCATTGTCACATCAGATGTTATAATTCATTTTTCAGATTTCAAATATGAGAATATAGTTATGGTTTCATACCATTTTTTTAGATCTTTCAAACCCTTGTATCAAATTTCTAGCTTAATTATATGTGAGGACCCTTGTAAAACAACAAAACATCATCCACCAAGTCATTTTATGAAAAGTCAATACCTGACTATTGAAGCCTTGGGGTTGTCTTTCAGAAGTTTCAGAAGTTAGACTTCCTTTCAAGAGAGACAAAATACTCTATATTTTGTTTGTGTTGTGAATGTGCAAAAACACCCATTAAGAAAATTGATGCTAGGAGGGCTTAAAATTTTATTTGAAAGTTGGAACATATAGGTTCATTCTCTCCTAAAATGTTTTGAAGAATACTCAGATCCACACAAAATCAAGGAGAATTAATTGATCTTAGATACCCCACTAGACCTAGAAGATCTACAACAAGGGGTGTTCATCATTTGTACCACCCATACTTCCACCTTAACCTCATTGAACATCCCACAAACCATATTACCACAACCACCACCAATTCCATCAATTCCTTGGCTACCTAATAACCCTTCTCCCATTTATTTCAATACATTGAATGACATAACTAAGAACCCAAACAAAAATTTCTCAAAGTTCCATGTCAATGATTCTAATAGAATTGTTGAATAACATCTCAAAGTTTTTGAGAAAACTTTATGAAATTAGAATATTCAACATAAAAATGTTTCTTGCATATTGTTTCCATGTTCCTTGGGAGAAGATTCTTTTTATTGGTTTTTTCATTTACCAGTTGGATCTATTCATTCATGGGAGGGTATGAAGAACAATTTTTTGGATAGATTTAAAATTCCTATTGAGATTGCAGATTTATATAGGATATTCATAGAAGTGAAAGGGTAAGATAACGAGCTCACTAGATCTTTCAACAATAGGTTTCATATGGCATTCACCTTCCTCCAAGATCCATATCTGCTCAATGATTTGGAAGTTAGGCAAGCTTACTATGTTTCCTTGGACAATCTCACTTTAGTATTTGTTAGAAGGGCTAATCCTCCACCAAATAACCTTATGAAAGCATATAAAGAAGTTTCCAAAGTTAATATATAATTCGGTCAATCTGGAGTAAGACCAATAAATTATATTGGCACCCTCAGGATTCCTCAATGAGCTTATAGACTTAATTAGGATTTGGCTTATCATATGCATGTATTGAATCTAGTCCTAGTAGCAATAAATTTCATGGTTCTCTATCTAGGGGCTCCACTTACTTAACATTCTCCTTCACATTTGTCTTATTTGAATACTATTGAAACTAGTAAGGATAATTAAAAGGATGACCTCAAGGAGATTACAAATAAAATGAGGAAGTTGATTGTTGAAGTAACTCATCTAAGAAATCAGAATAATTATTTTCAAAATACACAAAGGAATTATCAAATCTAATTTCAGCCAAAATCAAAGGCAAAACCAAGGACAAGGTCAAGGAAAAAAATTAAGTTTATCAAATATAGAATAGAATTTGGAATACTAGACCCAATAATGGAGGATTTCCATCACCATTATATTCACCAAATGTTGGAACACAACAATCTACTAAGAGGAGGCTAAATCAATAGATCCATTAAAAATTTAGCCCTTAGTCTACTATGTAGATTAATTCCTTTTATACTTTTATGTGAAGATTAATATTTAATTTGTAGAAACACATACATGCACAAAAAGCATCACACAACACATAATATACATGGAAAACCCAAGATGGGAAAAACCACGGTGAGAAATGTTGCTAGGATTTACTATCCTAATCTAGCCTCACAATCAAAATAATCAATTACAATGTATAAAGGTACCAACCCTAAGGAGACACCAATCCCATAGTTTTAGGAGTGCCCACTCCAAGGAAGAACCCACTCCCTAAATTGAGTAACTACCCAAGTATCTGATGGCACCTATCAATCAAATTTACAACTCAAGATATTATAATTTCATTACAGTTCAATGTTGCAACTTACTTTGCAACTGCACAATACTTTGTTGCAATCTCTGCACCTTAGTATTATGCTCTTCATCTCTTTCTTTGCTACACCTTGAATGTTAACCCTGATAAAGATCTTTGATTTTTGTTTAGGTTCTACTCTTTCAGAATTAGTGCATTCTTTGTTTGCAACTTAGCTTTCTCTCACTCTCTCTACTACATCATACACTATATTTACTACATTTTTCTACACCTTGTCAAACTATATTTACTACCACAAGATTTGCACCACCTTCCAACACATCTAGAAGCTTTTTTTAGGGTTTTCTCACTATCTTCTTCAGGAAGCTACCTGTCCATCAATCCACATACCATCAAATTCAAATTTTGTACAATGTTATCTCTAATATGTAACTGATCTAGGGTTTATGTTCATTAATGCATATCCCTTGTATCTAATCTTCTATTTTTCAAAAGTATGAACTTCACCACCCAAATGAAAAAATCACCATAATTCTTGGTAGTTGGAGAAGTTATAGTCATTAAAATGGTCCACTATGTTGGCTACCTGCTCGAATAAGGGTTTCACCACTATAATCTTCCCCTAGCCATTACAGATCTTTAGTTTCAAATTTGGACCATTGATCTCTTATCTTCATGCCATGATCCTTGATCCTCCTTTAATCTTCCATCTTTAAAACACAATCATTTGATTATCTTCATTTAAACTACCATCGTCAATCTTCATCTCATGGAAACCACTCCACTTAAATGAATCACATTCTCACTTAAGGCACCAAAATCAAATCCATGATGTAAAGAGGTATTGTGATCGCCATTAGATCTTCAACTCTTAATATTTATGTCCATCGCATCCTCATAATGTATCGCTACTTGCAATAAACCTTGACCTTCATATTTGTGATATAAGGAGTTGCAACAATGTTCATTTGATCATCTCTTTAAAATGTCCATCATTGGATTAGGCATACAGTCTATCACATATCACATGAAGCTCAACTCTTTTCATTTCAAAACACCAATGTGAAATGATAGTGTGATATCTTGGCACACGTCCTTCTTGAAATCATATTGTACTAGTCAGGCCTATCAAATAGTTGGTCCCACCAAACACGTATCCTTATCCCGCTATCTTGTTGGGCTAACCAAAAACCTAAAAATTAAATTGGGGGCTGATAGGCACCATCTAATCTTTTCCTGATGATCTTGATCATTAAACTCCCATCACATTCACTTAGTGCATCACTACTTCACATAAGCCTTCAACTTTCATTTGAGCAATTTGAATGGATATAGCGATCACCGTCTAATCACCCTCACTCAATCTCCATCATTGAAAACCCATCACATCCTTCCAATGCATCACTAAATGCCTTCCTTCATTTTGCTTGACAACAACAATGTGAAGCAATGAAGTCATGCAATCACATATCAACACCTATCTTCAACTAATGTCACATTCCACTAATTGAGCCTACCTTTAACTAGTCCCACTGGACGCTTGTCACTAGCCCGCTATCCCATTGGGCTAGATAGGGACCCACCACATAATCAATGGGGATGGCGGGGATGTCATCGATCTTCAAGACTTGATCACAGTCATTGCTCACATATCGCAAAATGCACTTGTTGATGAACATACAATTTATGATGCAAAGGATGTAAGGAAAGATGAGTGTGGAAATGCCTTCCTAATGCTAATTCTTATAAGAGAAATGTAAATATGTCATTCAATTTCAAGTTATAATTCATTAAGATACACATTAAAAAAATAATAGAGTAGACAATTAAACAGCACACATAGAATTGAACACTAGTTTTATGTGGGAAAACCCTTATAGGAGAAAAACCAACATGTTGTGCCTTGCATAACCACCCCACTTTGTTTTGGATCAAAATGGATCCCCCTTTCTTCTTTCTGGTTTCTTTTTGCTTTTTGTTACTTGCTTTCCCCTTGGTGGTTCTTCTGGTTTTCTGTCTTAGTTTGTCTTTTGGTTTTGTCAAAGTTTGGTTCTACCTCAGTTGGAATTTGGGTTTTCTCTTGAGTTTGGGATTTTCCACCCCATCCGGATTTTCTCGGATCTCGCTCGAAGTCCAGCTGAGCATTGTCATTCAAGGATTTTCGGTCTTCGTCAAAATCCGTGTGGATCGGATTTTCGCGGATTTCTTTCTCCCCGAAATTTTCCCAAAATTCGTTGTTCCCTATTTGTTTCGGGTTTCCCAGAATTTCTTCTCCTTCACAGAAATCTGTCCTGCACGGATTTCCCCAGAATCTGGTGGAATGTGAAGAAGTATGGAGTAGTAAGGCTAGTTAATAAATGATGATGCATTTTATGAATAATTGATGCTATTTTGAGATCTCACATGTTGTTCCTTGATTGATAATGATTGGATTAAGTTTCTAATGGGTGTTTTCATGCTTATTCCACTAGAATCCGCCTAGCTCAAAATTCTCTGAAATTCCTCCCTGGCTTGGGTTCCGCAGGTCGGCCTGAAACCTGAACTGTTTGTATGATCATTTTGTTCAAAGATTTAATAGTACCCTACTAACATAGGATTCATTTTAATGAAGATTTTGATTAATTAACTTTTGTTGTGTGATCTTTACTGTGGTTTTCTTTGTTGAATGCATGATTAAATCACATACAGGATGATATTTGTCAAGGGAGCTCAGTTGGGGTGCATTCTTCAATCCAGTTGGTCATGAAAACTAGCTAAAGAAAAGGTCAGCAAGACTTTCCTAACCTCTTGCCGACTGGTGGCTTGGCTCTGTCTACTAAGGATCCAAAGGGGGTGTTAGAACTACACAATTTTGATGATATTACATATTATCCATACTCGCAAAGTTTCCAGAAAAGTCCCACCATGAGCATATTTTCCCCATATCTGGCCCTGTTGCACTATAGATTCCATCAAGTCCAGATACTCCACATTACAGGTCATATCACCATGAGATCATCAAAGTCTCCCTGACTTATAGTGCATTTTACTAAGTATGCGTCTCTGTTGCCTGTTGGAAAGACCTCAGGGATGTCACTAAGACTGGAGTTCACATGCAGTTACCAATCCGAAACACATCATTCAGAGTCCTGCTGACTATCAGCTTCCCATCAGCATAAAAGCTTCTCTTCAGGAAAAATTCTTAGCGAAATCTTCATGTCTCACCGACTAGTGCATACAGGCCTACACTTCAACGGGAGTTGTTCTCTTCAGTATGTGCTCTCACCAAACGCCAGGAGTCTTGCCAATGGGGAAGGGTCCATATATCGGCAAAGCAAGATCACGTTGCCAAGAAGTCTCAGCGAATGGGTGCAGTCTCAATGACAAGGCTTGTCTTCGGAGAGATGTCTTGGTGAGCACATTTGGTCTTGCCAAAGGAGCACAAGGATGGTTCATGTCAGCAGGATTTCTCTGGTGTCATAGCAATTAGAAATCATATGCAGGCATTTATCGCCAAGACATATTCATCGTCTTGGCGACTAAGAGTTTCCTATCAGCATAAGTTGGTCTTCGGGGGACTGTCATGGCGAAATCTTCAAGTCTCGCCGACCGCTATCAAAATGATTCATATATCGGCATAAGGTTTTCTCCCCGCCAAGAGGTCTCGGTGAAAGTTTAAATTCTCGCCAACTGCCAACAAAGCAAACACACTTCGGCAGAACTCAACTACATTGCGGTAATGTCTCACTAAGTGGCTCTAGTCACACCGACATAGCGCAGGGGATTCTATCAGTATGTTTTTGGGGAGAGAATCAAAGTGTCTTGCCGACAGGGAGGGGTCCCATCAAAGGTCTAAGGTCAATGATAATTTTTCCTTTAGCAAGAGATCTTGCCGATTGCAATGGGTCTCGCTGAAGGGAGTTGCGTTCGGCAAAGGATAAAACCTTCGGCATAATGTCTGGCCGAAGAGTTGGGGTCACAACGACAAAAACAACATTGGAAAAATGGAGTGGCTTCGGCCAAAGGTCCCACCGATGTGAGATTGTCTCACCGAAAGGATAGAAAGATCTCGCCGAAAGATCTAAGGTTCGACGAGATGTCTCATCGATTAAACAACCTCTCCCTGAACTCAAATGAACATTCGGTGAAGGATAAGACCTTGGTGTAAGGTCTTAGCAAAGTTTGAAGGTCATGCCGATATGAAAGAACTCAAGGAGACTCCAGAAGAATAAAGGGAATTTGGAAAAATGTCTGGGCAACTCCGAACTGTCTCAGTGAAAGAAAAAGGAGTCGGGGAGACTTCAAATGAATGAGATGTTTTCACGGTGACTTCTTGCCGACCCAGCAGGCTCTTGCCAAAAGGAAGATGAGCTCAAAGGGAATTCCCCAGGAGTTCTCGCCGAAAGGTGGGTGTTTCACCGAAATAGAAAGAGCTCAGGGAGACTCTAAATAGAGGAACGAGCTCAATAAGATGTCTTGTCGATCCGATAATGTCTCCCCGACACAAGGTGGATATCGCCAGGACTTCACGCCGAGGGTCATGTTTTCACCATAAGGTCTCGGCGAAGGAAGTGAGTCTTGCCAATAACAAGGGAAGGCTTGGTAAGAGAAGAGAAAATCGGGGTGAGGTCTCCCTAAAGCATTATAGTCTCCCCGACATCTGAGATGAGCCCGCCTAGTGAGTCTAGCTTCGATGTGACTCTTGTCGATAGAATAGGTTTGGGGAGAAAATAAAAGGGCTAGCTGAAAGATTTGCATCCTTGCTGTAAGGTCTCAGCGAAATGAAGGAGTCTTGCCGATTGGTTTTGTTTGCTCGATACAACTTTTTCAGCTCGCCAAAATGTCTTGCCGATTGTTCTGTGTCATGTCGATAACTGCATAATGGTGAAGTCTCATTGGGGAGACACCGATGGTGTCTCACCGATGTGTGATGTTGATTGGACCACCTTTGACCGCCTGAGGAGCTCACTTCGCGTATGCCCGACCAATCAGAAGGAGCCAAAAGAGTGACTCATCGGTCCCTTTCATCGATTGACTGCCCCTGTGATGAAGAACAATAAAATGCGAGCAAAATGGATTCCTTCTGAGATCCAAAGGAAATGGGTCAACTCAGGTGAAAGGTTTAAATCTATAGGAAGGCCCAATGGCATTTCCAGAAGAATGGTCAAACGTACAGAGAAGTTCAGAACAGAAGGATGTTGAAGGAAAGAAGAAACTGTGACTCATGGGGATAGCTGTAATGACCACTGGCAAGGAGGTAGATCAATATTAATGGAGATATTATGAGTATTCAAGGTGACCCCAATAGAGTTTGAAGATGGACACACAGACAAGAGAGTAAAGGCTGCAGCTGCAAAAGATCTAAGGTCGTCCCCGGAACAACTTTTCAACATGGACAGCAGGGCTTCACATTGAATGTAGTTTTGACTTTCCTCAGAAAGATCTGAGGGCCGACTCTCCCACAGTCTGCAGATATTTTGTAAACCCTAGTGCAGGGGACAAGACATTCATGTTGGTACATTCTATATATAAGGCATTTTTGCCTCTTTGTAAAGGTTAGCACTTCTAGATTAGAACTTCAAGGGTTAGAGAACTTTTAGACTAAGAACTGTTCAGAGTTAGAACTGTTAGGAGTTATTCAATTAACAGAAGGAGATAGAGTTGCATCTTGATTCTCAGTAATGAGAGCTTCTCTTGTCTTCTTGTTTAGCAGTTAGATTTTGGTACAGACTGTAATGTATTTTCTAAGTTCTCTTAGTGTAGTTGGAAACAATATGGAGCCTCAGATTCTCTGTACACTGGTGATTGTGCCAGCTTTGTAAATATTGCTTATTTGTTTTACTAATAGTAGAAGCAATTAGAGTTTAATATCCTTCATGTTGTGTTCCAGAAGGATATTTGTCTTAAATTGATCATTTGATTTGTGAAGTCTTCAAGGAATGAAATATTATGTAGTGTTTTATTTAAATGGTAATTAAAATCTATTATGTGAATTAGCATTGTGAATGAAAGAGGTTGTGTGCCAATCACAAGTTTACTTTGTTCTACAGTTTTGGCTTACAAATTCCTTGAAGTTAACAAGTCTGGTTAAGGTTGGATGAATTTTTTTTTTTTCTATTTCAAAACTCTAACTTATCTTTTTATATTTCTTTAAGAACCCCTGTTAGAGTAGGTTTTATTTCATGCTTGATCTTAGAACAATCCAAAAGCTCAACACCAGAAAGCCACCTTGAATATTACTATTGCATAGACCACTGAGTAACATTAGCACAGTTGAGAACCAACTACAATGACCTTGGGAGCTAAGGCATCCATGTGTTTCCTTTCTCTTTTAGGAAAAGCAGAATAGCAATATTCTACTTTCATTGTTGTGGTGCCAAAATCGCCATCAATAGGCACTGGTGCTAGAAGGAGGGCCTAGAAGGGAAAATTGGATAAAGCTCAGTCTTTCTCCTTAGAGAAGCCCCACAAAGTTCTTCGATCCACTGAAAATCCATCACCATTGATAGAACTCAAGACCCCAACAAGGCACAAGGTTCGCAAAACTCAGGCCACCATCCTACCACTCTTATCAACTCCGCTCACCCCATCGGGCTTTTCACCGATACCCCAGTGGATACCTATCAATCCACTATCCAATCCATCTCAATTTTCATCACAGCTGGTTCAACCCATACAATAGCTGGCTCAACCATCACCACCGCTACGAATGGCATTCTTTCAGAATAATCCCTCTCCATTGGGGACTATTCCTAGAGGTTTTCATGATATGCCCAAGAACCCCAAAAAAATTTTCCCCAAGTATATTCATGGCGAGTCAAGGAGTGCTGAAGAGCACATTCAAGCTTTCAAGGATGCTTGTACTAGAGCTCAGATAGCTCACCATGATGTAGTCTGTCGATTATTCCCTTATTCTTTAGGGGACATGGCATACAATTGGTACCTTAATCTTCCTCAAGGCTCCATTCTGACCTTGACACATTTGGAAAATGCTTTCATCAATCAGTTCAGGGTTTATGTGGACCCAGCTCTTTTATATCATCAATTTTCCACCATCAGAAAAGAGCCATGTGAATCTTTACCCCTGTTCAATACTAGATTCCAGCGAATGTATATGAGATTACAAGATCCCTATCTAGTCACTGAGAACAGTGCTATCTAGGCATACTTTAGGGTTATAGACCCTTTGCTAGGTTTGTTCCTACAAAGAACTTACCAACCAGTTGATATTGATTCTCCATCCAAAGTCTATCATTTAGCTATCAAGCTGCAACAACATATCAGTTCTCAACAGGGAGGCTTAGGAGGAGGTTTCCCTTCAATAGGATATTAGATGCATAGCCCAACTTCTCTATTCAATACTGTCCCAGGAATGTCTCCTTCCCACTATGGGCCTATATTTTAATTACAAACTCAACTGCCTGTCCCATTCTTTGCTACTGGAACTTTTGATCCCTTTCAACAATCACAGCTTCCTCAAAGTCCCCATGGTCATCAGAACCAAATTGGAACACCAAATCATGGTGGTTAGCTACCTGCTACTAAGAGTGTGGAAAGTGAGAAGACAGTCCAGCTTATGAATGAGGTAGAAACCTTGAAGAAAACACTGTCTCAAGCTACAAACGATATGGCTCAGCTTCGGTTGAACCCTTCCCAAAACCAAGGGAACTACCCTAATCAAAACAACAACAACCAGGGTACTTATCAGAATAACAACAACTACAACCAGAGAACAAATAACAATAGACAATGGAACATAGGGCCTAACAATTGTGGAGTTCCTCATAATTATCAAGTTAATGAGGAGAGGTCACATATGGAAAATGTGGCTGACTTGAATTTCATGACTAACTGGTGTAGACTGCATGATATAGCGACCCATTCTGAGGTAAATTTCCCTTAGATGGAGAAGGTTGTCAAGATGGCACATGAAGATTCCCACACATTCTAGGGGAATTCAAACAAAGGAGGTGACTCGCTGGATACTACAATGGCTTATGATATCTTTGAAGAAGAGCCCTCATTCCCAAGGAAAGAGGAGAATGAACCAGAGGAAGATTCATATGATACCCAAGCCTTTCAGTCAAAAGGAGGACACTTCCTGAGAAATCAAGGTAAGGGGCCATTTACTACATCGGCACCCCCTAATCACATGGTGCCTCCAAATCAAGGTGCTGATAATAATCCTCCTCCACCAAAAGGCCAGCTAGACTTCCATAATAAGGGTAACTCCTCTATCATTTTCAAAAGTAATTCAAGTTATAACACAAAATTTGATGTTGTTTTTGATATGCAGAGACATAAAAATTCTTTGTCATTCTTTGACATCTTAAAGTGGTGCCCTACTCAAAGGGAAATAGTGTTGAAGGATTTAGAACTAGCTAATAAATCAAAAGGAAAGAGCAAGGTTGTACCTACTGTAGATATGAATGCAGCCTTGTACAGAAATAAGGTAGGTACTCCACCACTTCTCCTAAGTTTAAGAATCAGTGGGAAGAATCTACATAACTGTTTATTGGATTTGGGAGCTTCAGGTAATGTCATGCCATATTCCATATGTAAGAAATTGGGATTGGACCCTGTTCAATCTAACAAGAAGGTCATCCAACTTGATAAAACAGAAGTTAACGTAGTTGGAGAGTTAAAAAACATACATGTCCAAGTAGGATCAGACCCTAGGATCCAAACCAATATAGATGTCCAAGTGGCAGACATCCCAGAGACTTATGGTATGTTACTAAGTAGAGATTTGATGAAAAGTCTAGGGGGATATCTTTCCCTTGACTTTTCACATATGTGGCTACCATGGAGAGGGATCCCAACTCAAATTAGGATTGAGAGTGAGCCTTGCCTCAAGCACATCATCACAGAGTATGATTGCCCCAATGAGGTAGCCTATTTCAAAACTGGGATAGGTGTTTATAAAAGAGAAGAAGCTTTAACCTTTTTTGTTTTTGATCCTAAAGAAATGCCCATGCAAAATCCCCCTGGTCTTATGATTGACGAAAATCAGCAGGCATTAGTCAGAAAACTACAACAAGATCAGTTGGTCTTGGGAGAAGGTGTAGATCTGCAAAGTCTCTTGCTCCCTAATTGGTGCAGGGTACACTACCAAAACCACTCTGAATTAACTTGCCAACCCTGCATTAACATTTTAGATCATGTTGTCCAAGATAAAGAAGCTAGCACAAGTCACCCCGAGACCATTGCAAATTGTTTCCCATTTGAAGTTGAAGAAGCAACAATGCTGACCAGGAATAAGATACCTTAAGAGGAAGTTCCTTCTCAGATCAAACTAGCCTCAGTCACATGTCTTAACGAGCATACTCATGCGGAACAACCTCAAGGTTTTTTCGACACCCCTTCACCCACTAATATACCAAAAACCAAGGGGTTAGCCAAAGAAACAAGTGACTATCACAAGGATAGCCACAGGTCAAATGATACAACTGAGGCAACATCAGAAAGTATGTCGGA
Organism: Sequoia sempervirens; assembly: GCA_007258455.2. NCBI lineage: Eukaryota > Viridiplantae > Streptophyta > Pinopsida > Cupressales > Cupressaceae > Sequoia > Sequoia sempervirens. The sequence continues at coordinate 286,118,326 of VDFB02000003.1, read as the reverse complement.
GGAACCTATTGAACACCTATTCCCTATACCTGATACAAAGGATCAAGTAGTCCCAATTGTGGCTCATTCAACCCAAGTGCCCACCAGGACCTCAAAAGAACCTACCCCAGCCAATGATCAACTATGGACCTTCACGTTTGATGGATCCAAATCTAAGATAGGCAGTTGTGTTGGAATTGTACTAACCAACCCTCAAGGGAAAACCTTCTTTTCATCTTACAGGTTGCAATTTGGATGTACCAATAACATGGTAGAATATGAAGCTCTAGCCCCGAGGATTGATGTTTGCACACAAGAAGAAGGTCACTACCTTGATGGTCAAGGGAGATTCAGAGATTGTTGTCAAGCAAGTACGCAACCAGTACACCTATCACAATAAAAAGTTGTCAACATATAGAAATAGGGTATGGAATCTAATTGAAGACTTTGATGCATTTGGGATCAACTTAATCCCTAGAGAAGACAATCAGGTAGCTGATTTATTGGTTGTTGTTGTAAGCACCCTGGAACCTATGCAAGGCTCTAACCTCAGGAAATTCTGAGTGGAATTAATTTTCACCCCTACAGCTCCTGACAACATCATGAACTTTCAATTCTTTGATGATGACCGACATATTCTGGATTTCTTGGCAAGCTCAGATGTTTTTGAGGGGAAAATTATTGATGAGTTAAACAGAGATCAAGGGGATTGGAGCCCTGAGGAATGTGATACAGAAGGAGTTCTTAACTTAAAGAATAATAACATCCCCAAGGGAATGGTAGCCTTGGAGATAATTTTTGACTCAGATCTAAGGGCTCAATAGAAGGTATCAATTGAAGACAAAGGAGGTGGATAGAAAATAGTTAACTTAGCTAATTCCGGTCCTAAAAGAAATGTCTACATAGGGAAAGCCTACCCTAGAGCGATCAAAAAAGACATATTGGCAGCACTTAAGAAAGATATTTCTACAATTGCTCGGGGATATGAGGACTTAAAGACATTTGATGCCTCCGTTATGACTCACACTATTCCCTTGAAGCCTGAGGCTAAACCTTTTCGATAGAAGTAGCGTCCTGTCAACACCCTGATTGAGCCATTGATCTATAAAGAAGTTTAGAAATTGTTGTCTATAGGGATAATCTTTCCTGTGTGTCATTCAGCATGGGTAGCCAACTTAGTTCTAGTCCATAAGAAGAATGGGGAGATCAGGCTATGTGTGGACTTCAAAAATCTGAATAGAGCTTCAGAAAAGGATAACTACCCACTCCCTTTCCTAGATGAGGTATTATAGATTGTCAATGGAGCATAGATGATGTCATTTTTGGACGGTTACTCTAGATAAAATCAGGTAATGGTCAACTTTGAGGACAAAATGAAGATGACTTTCACTACAAAGTGGGGGACGTTTACATACAGAAGGATGCCATTCGATCTGATAAATGCTGGAGAAACTTTCCAGCATGCCATGGACATAGCGTTCAAGGACATAATCAGTAAGTGCATCATTGTCTATATGGATGACCTGATAGTGTTCTCCAAGGACCGATTGAATCAAGTTGCAGATTTAGCCAAAGTCCTTGAGAGGTGTGTCCAATATGGAGTCTCATTGAATCCAAAAAAATGTGTGTTCGGGGTTTCTGAAGGGAAACTATTGGGACACATAATTTCTGAAAGAGGGATTTCAATTGACCCAGATCGAGTCGAGTCCATTCTGAAGATCACCAGGCCAGGAAGCAAGAAAGAAATGAGGTCTTTCTTTGGGAAGATCAATTTCATGAGGAAATTCATTACAGGCTTTGCTGAAATTGTGAAGCCACTCAATGAGATGATGAAGAAAGACGCCAAGATAGAGTGGACTGAGGAAGCAAAGGCCGCGTTCTCACAAGTCAAGTGATCCATCTCAAAAGCACCCATGCTCACCAGCCCCGACTATCTCAAACTATTTTACATCTACTCTTTTGCCTCTGAGCATTCATGCGCAACTGTTTTAACTCAACGAAAAGGAGAGTCAGAGGAGAGGCTGATTGCTTTCATGATTTCTCCATTCAAGAATGCATAAATCAGGTACCCACCCTTGGAGAAGCAAGCCTTTGTGCTAGTTCAGGCTATTAAGAAGTTTTGGCATTACATTCTCTGAAGCCAAATCGTTGTTGTAGTTGCTGATGCAGCTGTAAAGTCCCTACTCATGTAGAGCGAGCTGGGAGAAAGGAGAGGCAAATGGATGGCCATCCTGCAAGAATTCGATCTGGAGATACACCCTATGTAGCTAGTCAAGGACATGGGCTTATCTCAGTCCATGGAAAATGCTAGCGACAACATCATTTGTCAACAATACATGACCCAGTCTTTCTCTAATGACCCCTGGTATTCTGATATCATTTGCTTGATGCTCCATAATCGATGTCTAGAAGAAATGAATGCAACCCAAAGGAGAGCCTTAAGACTGAAGAGTTCTCATTACATGCTCAAAGGAGGGTTTCCATACAAGAGGAATTTTGAAGGAGTATACCTGAGATGCCTTGATCATCAAGAGGCTAAACATGTGATCTCTGAGTTTCATGGGAAACATGGCACAGGTCATGGGTCTGCAGATTCTTTGGCACACCAGATCCTCTGATCTGGTTATTACTGGCCATATGTGTTCAAAGATGCTCATCAACATGTGAGGACATGTGACACCTGTCAGATTTCTGCACCAAGGGAATGCCATTCAGCCATGCCTCTGCAACCCGTCTATGAGGTAAGGCCATTTGCCCAGTGGGCACTAGATTTTATTGGGGTGATTAACCCAAATTCTTCTATAGGGCACAAGTTTATCTTGACTACTACTAATTATTGCACAAGATGGATAGAGGCTATACCTTGTAAGAACAACACCACAGAGATAGTGATCAAGTTCCTCACCGAGCGCATCACTACAAGGTTTGGGGTACCCTTCGCTCTAGTATGTGACAATGGCTCTGCCTTTTCTTCTGCTGAGTTTATTTCCTGGGCATATGATCACAATGTTGTTTTGAAATATTCTTCAAATTATTACCCACAAGGAAATGGGGTTGTAGAGTCAACCAATAAGAATCTCCTAGGGTTAATTAAGAAACTGTTAGAGCATAACCTAGGGACTGGCATACCCAACTGAGATTTTCATTATGGGCATATAGGACTAGGATTAAGGATACTTTAAACACCTCACCATTCAAGCTGGTATATGGCCAAGAGCCTGTCTTTCCTATCCATCTACAAATACCTATCCTTGAGTTCATGCAAAAATTCTACTCCAATGACAATAGGATAGAGGTCAGGTTAGCTGCTTTGTTGAAATTAGAAGAGAGAGATGTCGCCTTGCAACAATTCTCTAGACACTAGGCTATTGTCAAACGTTGGTTTGACAAAAGAGATAAAATTAAAGCTTTTAGGATATCATACCTTGTGTTGCTTTGGGATAAAGCTAGTGAAAAGAAGGGCAGCCACCAGAAATTTGAGAAACTCTGGCTAGGTCCTTATCAGACTGCTGAGATCCTAGGAGAAAATGCTTTCAGACTAAGTAGCCTAAATGGAGAACCTGTTCCTTTGCCTGTTAATGGGCAGTTCCTCAAGCACTATTTTGAATCTTGAGGCTTGTTAACTTCTATTCTGTATATAAGTAATTTGTTGTTCTTTATGTAAATAATTTGTATTTTTTTTGTAAATACTTTATGTGTTTCTGCTTGTCAATAATCTGTTGCTCCTTGTGTAGATAATTTACTCTTTGCTTGTAAATAGTTTGTTGCTTATTTGTTTATTCTTTCCTTCTGTCCTTTGTGTTTCCTTTGTTGTTGGGTCTTTGTTTTGTTTTGTTCTTTGGGGTTGATCCATTATTTCCATCTAAAACAATGGTTTGTTATCTGAAGCATACTTTGGTCATTAGGAGAGAAGTGGTTTAGATATTTTTAGGTTTTCTAATTGGATGATTTTGTCCTCAATTCGTTGTTTCATGCTTGTTGTCAATAAAAGTTGCAGAAAGTTTTTTAAACAAGGTTCCAAGTAAGTAACCTTCATCAACTCCCCTGAATCTGTCACAAATCATTAAAATCGTCTCCTCTTGTAATAGTGTATCTGTCCTAGGACTATGGTGTTGCAAGATTTGACTAAAAAATTTGATTCCCAAGTGTTGTCTTGAGGTCCATGGTAGTTTTCAACCCAGATCAGATGTTAAGCATCTGACAAATTGAAAAAGAACTAAACAACATATCTAAAACTCTATGCGAAAACCAAAAAAACAAGAGAAGAAAGAGAAAAGAAAAGAATTATCTAAAGAAAAAAAAGAGGGAATTCAATATGAATGGTTGATTCTAGTATCTCTACTAGGGCTATGGACGCCTGACTGGCAGTAGAGCAATGTTGTGAGGAAACTAGAGGTATCTCCATCGGGGCTATAGATGCCTAACTGGCAGCGGAGCAATGCCCATGATATCATTGCACGATAGCTAAAAGGAATCAAATCGTGTAGCTCAAATCTTGCACATTGTTGTTCGAAAGATAGGGAAAACTTTATGATAGGATGATACACTATCAAGCACACACATAGATTCAAGGCTAGTTACTGTTGGATTACATTTGAGATTCTAGCTCAACCTTGCTTGAAATAACTAACCCAACTGGAGTTGTGATGTTCATGAACTAGGAGTTCTGGGTAGCCAAATCCTTCAGATTCATGAAAATCGTTAAACCATTTCCCCATCCGAGTCACCATTTGTTATTCCTTGCATAACCACCCCACTTTGTTTTGGATCAAAATGGGGCCCCTTTTCTTCTTTATGGTTTCTTTTTGCTTTTGGTTTCTTGCTTTCCCCTTGGTGGTTCTTCTAGTTTTATGTCTGAGTTTGTCTTTTGGTTTTGTCAAAGTTTGGTTCTACCTCAGTTGGAATTCGGGTTTTCTCCTGAGTTCGAGATTTTCCATCCCATCCAAATTTTCTCGGATCTTGCTCGAAGTCCGGCTGAGCGTTGTCGTTTGGGGATTTTCGGTCTTTACCGAAATCCGCATGAACCATATTTTCGCAGATTTCTTTCTCCCCCAAATTTTCCCGAAATTCATTGTTCCCTATTTGTTTCGGGTTTCCCGAAATTTCTTCTCCTTCACGGAAATATGTCCCGCACGGATTTCCCCAGAATCTGGTGGAATGTGAAGAAGTATGGAGTAGTAAGGCTAGTTAATAAATGATGATGCATTTTATGAATAATTGATGCTATTTTGAGATCTCACATGTTGTTCCTTGATTGATAATGATCGGATTAAGTTTCTAATGGGTGTTTTCATGCTTATTTTGCTGGAATCCGCCTGGCTTGGAATTCTCTAAAATTCCTCCCTGGCTTGGGTTCCGCAGGTCGGCTTGAAACCCGAACTGTTTGTATGATCATTTTGTTCAAAGATTTAACGGTACCCTACTGACATAGGATTCATTTTAATGATGATTTTGATTAATTAACTTATGTTTGTGTGATCTTTACTGTGGTTTTCTTTGTTGAATGTAGGATTAAATCGCATACAAAATGATATTTGTCAAGGGAGCTCAGTTGGGCTACATTCTTCAATCCAGTTGGTCATGAAAATTCGCTAAGGCAAAGGTCAGCAAGACTTTCCTAACCTCTTGCCAACTGGTGGCTTGGCTCTGTCCGCTAAGGATCCAAAGGGGGTGTTAGAACTACACAATTTTAATGATATTACATATTGTCCATACTCGGAAAGTTTCCAGAAAAGTCCCACCATGAGCATATTTTCCCCATATCTGGCCCTGTTGCACTATAGATTCCATCAAGTCCGAATACTCCACATTACAGGTCATATCGCCATGAGATCATTAAAGTCTCCCTGACTTATAGTACATTTTGCTAAGTATGCGTCTTTGTTTCCTGTTGGCAAGACCTTAGGGATGTCACCGCGGCTGGAGTTCACATGCAGTTGCCAATCGACAACAAATCATTCAGAGTCCCGGTGACTATCAGCTTCTCATCGGCATAAAAGTTTGTCTTCCAGAAAAAGTCTTGGCAAAATCTTTGTGTCTCACCGACTAGTGCATACAGGCCTACACTTCGGCGGGAGTTGTTCTCTTCGGTATGTGCTCTCACCAAACACCAAGAGTCTTTCCGACGAGGAAGGGTTTGTATATCGGCAAAGCAAGATCATGTTGCTAAGAAGTCTTGGAAAATGGGTGCAGTCTCAACGATAAGGCTTGTCTTCGGAGAGATGTCTTGGTGAGTACATTTGGTCTCACCGAAGGAGCACAAGGATGGTTCATGTTGGCAGGATTTCTCTGGTGTCACAGCGATCAAAAATCATATGCATGCATTTATCGCCAAGACATCACTCATTGTCTTGGTGACTAAGAGTTTCCTATCGGCGTAAGTTGGTCTTTGGGGGACTGTCATGGCGAAATCTTCAAGTCTCGCCGACAACTGTCAAAAGAATTCATATATCAGCATAAGGTTTTCTCCCCGCCAAGAGGTCTCGACGAAAGTTTCAAGTCTCGCCAACCACCAACAAAGCAAACACACTTCGGCAAGACTCAACTGCATCAGGGTAACGTCTCACCGAGCAGCTCTGGTGACACTGACATAGTGTGGGGGATTCTATCAGTATATCTTCGGGGAGAGAATCAAAGTATCTTGCTGACAAGGAGGGGTCCCATCAAAGGTCTAAGGTCAGCGATAATTTTTCCTTCGGCAGGAGATATTGTCGATTGGCATCGGTCTCGCCGAAGGATGAAACCTTCGACATAATGTCTAGCCGAAGAGTTGGGGTCACAGTGACAAAAATGACATTGAAAAAATGGAGTGGCTTCGGCCAAAGGTCCCACCGATGTGAGATTGTCTCACCGAAAGGATAGAAAGATCTCGCCGAAAGATCTAAGGTTCGGCGAGATATCTCATTGATTAAACAACCTCTCCCCGAACTCAAATGAACATTCGGCGAAGGATAAGGCCTCGATGTAAGGTCTTAGCGAAGTTTGAAGGTCACGCAAAAATGAAAGAACTCAGGGAGACTCCAGAAGAATAAAGGGAATTCAGTGAAACATCTGGGCGACTCTGGACTGTCTCAGCGAAAGAAAAAGGGGTCGGGGAGACTTCAAATGAATGAAGTGTTTTCGCGGTGACTTCCTGCCGACCCAGCAGGCTCTTACCAAAAGGAAGATGAGCTCGAAGGGAATTCACCAGGAGTTCTCGCTGAAAGGTGGGTGTTTCACTGAAATAGAAAGAGCTCGAGGAGACTCTAAACAAAGGAACGGGCTTGTTAAGATGTCATTCTGATCCGATAGCGTCTCCCCGACATAAGGTGGATATCACCGGGACTTACCTCCGAGGGTCATGTTTTCACCATAAGGTCTTGGTGAAGGAAGGGAGTCTTGCCGATAACAAGGGAAGGCTCGGTAAGAGAAGAGAAAATCAAGGTGAGGTCTCCCCGAAGCATTCCATTCTCCCTGACATTTGAGATGAGCCCACCCAGTTAGTCTATCTTCAGTGTGACTCTTGTCGACAGAATAGGTTCGGGGAGAAAATAAAAGGGCTAGCTGAAAGATTTGCATCCTTGGTGTAAGGTCTCAGCGAAACGAAGGAGTCTTGCCGATTAGTTTTGTGAGCTCGATACGACTTTTTCAGCTTGTCGAAACGGCTTACCTACTATTTTGTGTCATGCCGATAACTGCATAATGGTGAAGTCGCATCGAGGAGACATTGATGGTGTCTCACCGATGTGCGATGTTGATTGGACCACCTTTGACCGCAAGAGGAGCTTGCTTGGCGTATGCCTGACCAATCAGAAGGAGCCAAAAGAGTGACTCATTGGTCCCTTTCATCGATTGACTGCCCCTGTGATGAAGAACAATAGAATGCGAGTGAAATGGATTCCTTCTGAGATCCAAAGGAAATGGGTCGACTCAGGTGAAAGGTTTAAATTTACAGGAAGGCCCGATGGCATTTCCAGAAGAACAGTCAAACGTGCAGAGAAGTCCGAAACAGAAGGAGGTTGAAGGAAAGAAGAAACTATGACTCATGGGGATAGCTGTAATGACCACTGGCAAGGAGGTAGATCAATATTAATGGAGATATTCTGAGCATTCAAGGTGACCCCAACAAAGGTCGAACATGGACATGTAGACAGGAGATTAAAGGCTGCAGCTGCAAAAGATCTAAGGTCATCCCGGAACAACTTTTCAACATGGACAACAGGGCTTCACATTGAATGTAGTTTTGACTTTCCTCATAAAGATCTGAGGGCCGACTCTCCCATAGTATGCAGATATTTTGTAAACCCTAGTGTAGGGGACAACACATTCCTATTGGTACATTCTATATATAAGGCATTTTTGCCTCTTAGTAAAGGTTAGCACTTCTAGATTAGAACTTCGAGGGTTAGAGAACTTTTAGACTGAGAACTGTTCAGAGTTAGAACTGTTAGGAGTTAGTCAGTTAACAGAAGGAGATAGAGTTGCATCTTGATTCTCAGTAATGAGAGCTTCTCTTGTCTTCTTGTTTAGCAGTTAGATTTTGGTACAGACTGTAATGTATTTTCTAAGTTCTCTTAGTGTAGTTGGAAACAATCTAGAGCCTCAGATTCTCTGTATACTGGTGACTGTGCCAGCTTTTTAAATATTGCTTATTTTTTTTACTAATAGTAGAAGCAATTAGAGATTAATCTACTTCATGTTGTGTTCCAGAAGGATATTTTTCTTAAATTGATGATTTGATTTGTGAAGTCTTCAAGGAATGAAATATTATGTTGTGTTTTATTTAAATGGTAATTAAAATTTGTTATGTGAACTAGCACTATGAATGAAAGAGGTTGTGTGTCAATCACAAGTTTACTTTGTTCTGTAGTTTTGGTTTACAAATTCCTTGAAGTTAACAAGTCTGGTTAAGGTTGGATGAACTATTGTTCTTTTCTATTTCAAAACTTTGACTTATCATTTTATATTTCTTTAAAAAACCCTATTAGAGTAGGTTTTATTTCATGCTTGATCTTAGAACAATCTAGAAGCTCAACACCAGCAGGCCCCCTTGAATATTACTATTGCATAGACCACTGAGTAACATTAGCACAGTTGAGAACCAACTACAAAGACCTTGGGAGCTAAGGCATCCATGTGTTGCCTTTCTCTTTCAGGAGAAGCGGAATAGCAATATTCTGCTTGCATTGATGTGGTGCCAAAATCTCCATCAACACAACACACCAAGCAAAGTCATTTTGTATTACAATAAATGATGTTTACATACAAAGTTACAGAATCATGCTTCTAGATGTTAATTCACATCATCAATTACAACAGTAATTTCCCTAATCAACCTTGCTTCAATTCAATTCAAGCAACACAGTACTCACTCACCATTACAGAACATACAATTGTTGATACAACATTCATTCTACATTCCAAAACCACCTAGGAACTGTTTGATTCAAATTCCCCAAGAAACTACAATAAATGGTCTAATTATCATTACTTGTTGAGTTGTCGATGAGACTTCATTCAAACTCTCTCTAAACCCTCAAATTCATATTGACATCCACACTATTCTCCAAATCATATATCATTTTGCCAATCCTTTTTCTCCCACAGAAGTCACTCAAGACCCACCACAAGAGGCACATGCTAGTGGGCACCATTGGATCATTTAAATCATAACCGTTGATCAATATATATGTTACCATATCGATGATACAATACATCATCTCCCACTGATGTAAGGATATCACTTCAATAAGGATGAAATGCTCCATGTGGTCCCCACTGCCATATCACTACCATAGACCACCAACTTATCAGCCGGTCGAAGGGACTTTAGTTAGGGTCCCATCGATGTCATGAAGTCCTATCGATGAGACTCCTTTACACCATGCCCATACTATTTCATCAGTCCATTGAGGAGACCCTAGAAGAAGTCCCCCAGTCACCCCAACAAACATTGTATTGGTACATCATGGAGACCTCAGTTAGGGTCCCTCCAAAGTCCATGACTCCCACCAAAAATATTAACTCCCGCTAATAGAGAATACACCACACATAATGGAATGTTCAACATAATGAAATGAAGATGTAGTCTTCTCATGGAATTTTAGGAGAACAAAACATCATCACCAAGGTTGCATTGCCCTGATAAATATCACCAATTTTATTCCATAATTAAGATGCAATCTTCTCATGGAAGTTTAGGAAAACAGAACTCTGCCAAACATAGTCTAATTATCCCTTTGGGTTTTCTATCAGTGAGGTCCCAATATTCTTGTTTCATGCTTGATGGTTTAGTTCCTAACATAGCAATCTAAAGATCTCTATCCACCAATAGGTTTTCCATTTTGAGTTTCCACAACTCAAAATTTCCACCATTGAACTCTCTTCCTGATGTGATTTCCATCTCAATTTGCAATCTAGACTACCAGATTCCTCTACAATACTCCCACTATAGAATTAGCTCAAAAAACTCATCCTACCCACAAGGATAACACAACTAACTAGGCTCTGATACCACTTGTAAGGAAAGCTAAGTGCAAAAACACCTTCCTAATGCCAATTCTTAGAAGAGAAATATAGATATGTCATTCAATTTCAAGTTACCATTCATTAAGATACACATTAGAAAAATAAGAGTAGACAATTAAAAAACACACATAATTGAACACTAGTTTTATGTGGGAAAACCCTTATGGGAGAAAAACCCACACACCAAGCAAAGTCACTTTGTATTATAGTAAATGATTTTTACATACAGAGTTATAGACTCATTCTTCTAGATGTTAATTCACATGATCAATTTCTCTGATCAACCTCGCTTCAGTTCAATTCAAACAACAATGTACTCACTCAATGCTACAAAACATACAATTGTTGATTCAAAATTCTTTCTACATTCCAAAATCACCAAGGAACTGCAATAAACGGTCTAACTATCAATACCCATAGAGCTATTGATGAGACTTCATTCAAACTCTCTTTGAACCCTCAAATTCATACCAACATCCACACTATTCACCAAATTGTATATCACTTAACCAATCCCCATTCTAAGGAAGTCACTCGGGACCTACCACAAGAGGTCTGGGATAGTGGGCACCATTGGATCATTCTAATCACAACCACAAATCAATATATATATGTCACCATATCGATGATACAATACATTGTGTCTCATCGATGTAAGGAAGTCACTTTGATGAGGATCATACCGCTTCATGTGGTCCCCACTGCCATGTCACTACCATAGACCACCAACTTATCGGCCCACTGAAGGGACTTTAGTTAGGGTCCCATCAATTTCATGAATTCCTATTGATGAGAGCCCTTTATATCGTGCTCATATTGTTCTTTCGGTCCATCGAGGAGACCCTGGAAGAAGTCCCCCCAAAAAATTCAAGTCACGCTGACGAAGGTTGAATCAGTGCATGGAGGGGACCTCAGTTAGGGTCCCTCTGAAGTCCATGACTCCCACATAAAATATTAACTCCCACTGATAGAGAATACATCAAACATAATGGAATGTTATTAGTCCATCTAGGGGACAAAGAATAAGGTCTCATTGGCGAAGAAGAGTAGCCCAATAAGGTAGACTCAATGCTACGAAGGTCAAAAACAAACCAGTAAGTTAAGGCATGATTTCCAACAAAGGATCTACACGATAGCCCTCAGATCTTCAACCATGAACACGCGCCATCAAATATTCATTGTGGGAACATCATACATCATGGTTAAGACTTGGTCATTATGAGTGCAAGCATTGATGTGAAGGGTTTGTGCAATGCACACACAAACCATAAACCTGAAGCGCTAGGATAAGGGGGTTGGTCACTCAACAAACTCAATGAATTAAGTGCTAACTTAAGTAACTGGTAACCACTTAGACACAATCAACAAAAAATTATAAATTTTATTCAACACCATGACTGCAAGCTTTAGGTTTTTACTGTAAAACCCTAGTTCAAACCAAGAGCACAAATAAATCCTTTTTGAGTGCACCACTTGTCATTAAGACCTGTAAATTACATCTCTGTGAAGCTCTCAAAAAACCCATGTCAAATATGATCTTAGTTTTCCCTCTTGACATCTAGAAGCAAAATTGTAATGTCATGACAACATTTCATGGCAACTTTTGCAACTTTTTTGAGCTACTTTGCAACAATTGCAAAACCATGCTCTTCTCTCCATCAATCATCACCAAGCTGGCACAATCTAACCCACTGCTTCTCTGATCACCTCTTTGGCATCAATGAAACCTTTTGACATCAATGACAACCAAATTTCCCAACATTAAATACATCAGATAATAGGTTGCTAGGACTAGTATATTTAGGTGAGGCAATGATGTCTAATCAATGTAAACTACCCAATACTAGCTAACATTCAAAATTGAATTGTCATGAGTTTCAAATTACAAACAGTATCTTTTAGAAGGAGATACAAAATACAAAAGTCTTAGAAACTCCTATCTCTTATGCCTAGGATATTTTCCCTTCTATAGCATACAATTCTACCATGGTTGTGAATAGTTATCCTTTCCCCAATGAGGATGAAAATGAACCTAAAACTGAGGAATCTCTTGGGACTCTATATGATTTTGAATCAATCTGCAATGAGGGTGATGTACAAATGTTACAGAATCAAGGGACATATATTTTGCATAGTAATAGGCCTAAGGGTCTATTTACAGCTTCAAATCCTCTGAATACTCTTCAAGTACCTTTAGATCCAAATGCTAGCAACAATCCAATGCTGCCAAAGGTTCCCACATAGTTCTCTTCAAAAGAGTCTTAAAAGATAAAAATTATGCAGATGGGAAAATAAATTGTAGAAGAGATGAAGAAAATGAAGGTAAGTCTCTATGTATTCAAATTATTAAAATTTCTAGAAGTTGGAAGTGCATTGTTTAGTTCAATTCAATATTTTTCTAGACTCTAGCATTACTACATCCAATGATACTCAAGCAAAGGGAAGAGACAAGGTGAAAGTTTCTCAGGAAAATATGCCAGTCAACATTTACAAGGATAAAAAGGAATCCCCGCCCTTTCTAGATTAACTTTTTGTATCTTCAGTAAGAATTTGCATAGGTTTCTAGTAGATTTAGGTGCATGGACCAATGTAATGTTGATTTTTGTATACAAAGCTTTATGACTTACTCCTATCACTTCTACGAGGAAGGTAACCCAACTAGACAAAATAGGGGTGAATATGGTAGGATAATTGAACCACATTCATATGCATCTTGCTTCAGATCCCCATGTTCAACATTGGATTGGCATTCAAGTTGTTGATATCCTAGACATGTATGGTATGCTATTGAGTTGTGATTGTTCTAGCAAACTCAATGGATATATGGCTACTGCTTTTTCTCATATGTGACTCCCTTAGAGGGGCATGGCTAACCAAATTAGAATTGAAAGAGAGTTGAGAATGAAGCACATGATTATAGAATATAACTAGAACAATGAAATATTGTTTTTTTAGGTTGATCTTGGGTGTGTATTCTCTCATGGCTTTATAGACTAGAGAAATATTGATGCTACATTGACATGACTATACCCACTAAAGATTTAGATTGAATTCCTAGTAGCACATAAGTATGCATTAAAAAATATGAAGATCTTCATTCAGATGAAGAAGGTGGAATATTTGAAGGATTTCAAGAATTCATGACTAAGTGTGTTGTTGATTAGACAAGTCGAGGGATCAAAGTAAACATCAATGATTTATTGTTACTTTGTTGGTGTAATCTCCACAATGCATCAAATTCAGAGTTTGAATGTTGTTTGTGTCAAATAGTTGTGGAGAAGATAAAGGATCATCTAAGCACCATGGATTCATAAAAAGGATAAGCCATAGTAAGAATTAGTACCAATTGAGAAAATTTTCTAGAGAAACAGTCAAAGAAATAAGGTACCATCAAAATTGGATAAGACACAACTAAATAATAAGAATGATACTAGGATTTGGACCCTTAGGTTTGATGATTCTAGATCTAAGCAAGGTGAAGGAGTTGGATTTTAGTTAATCCATCCCAATGGTAAATCCTTCTTTGCAACTCACAAATTATAGTTTTAATACATGAACAATATATCATAGTACGAAGCACTAGTATATGGACTCTTGTTGGCCATTGTAAGAAGGCTAAAATATTATAGGTTATTGAAGATTCCAAGTTGGTCATAAAGCAGGTGCACAAACAATATTATTGTCATGATAAAAGATTAACCAACTATCACCACTGCATGTGGTATTTGATATAGAGTTTTGACACTTTCAATATTCAATTGATCCCCAAACACTATAAAAATCATGCTATTAATGCATTGGTCCAAGTAGCTAGCACACTAAAACCATTGTCTTTGTCTAAATTGAAGAAGTTTATAGTTGAGCTTATGCCTACACCTTTTATACTAGATAAAATTACCAATTTCAAGTTTTTTGAAGATGATAAGAACATTAGATTTTATTACTATTTTAGATGTATTTTCAATTCAAATTATAGGCAAAGTGGAACCCAAGGAAGTTGAGCTAGATCTTAAAGGTGTAGTCAATTTTCAAACTAATATAATTCCTCAAGGAATGGTTTAGTTGGAACATATTTTCACCTTCGATCAGTTGAGGCATAAGGACCAATGTTATATAATGGAGTTAGTGTAAAATAAATTTGATACTTATAATATGGTAACAATTGAGGAATCGAAGAATATTTTCATCGAAATGTGTTGTAATCTAACAAAGAAAGAAGGTATAATTAAGGCTTTTCATTTTTATCATGATGTAATAGCATGGAGCTATGAGGATTTAAATACTTATGATACTTCAATAATTACACATACTAATCATCTCAAGCCTAATGTAAATCCATTTAGAGAGTGAAACCATCTTGTTAGCGCATTATTGGAGCTGATAATTTTCTAAATAAGTTCAAAAATTGTTATTTGTAAGGATAATATTTCTAGTACATCACTCAACATGGACAACTAACCTAATGCCAATCAAGAAAAATAATGGAGAATTTTAGTTATGTGTAGGTATTTGGAACCTCAACCATTCTTCAAAAATATAATTATCTTATGCCTTTGTTAGATGAAGTGTTGCAAATTATAAATGGGTCTCAAATGATGTCTTTTCTGAATGGATATTTTGGATATAATCAAGTGATGGTAGAACATGAGGATAGGTTAAAATAACCTTCATCACAAAATGGGGAATATTAAAGTATAGGCAGATGCCCTTTGGGTTGGTTAATGTAGGAGCTACTTTCCAATGAGAAATAGACATAACATTCAAAGAATTATTTGGTAAGTGCATAATTATTTACATGGATGACTTAACAGTGTTTTCAAATTGAAGGGAAAATCATGTTTCAGATTTATGCAAGGTGTTCTAGTGATGTAGAGAATTTGGTATTTTGTTGAACCCTAAGAAGACTATCTTCAAGGTTTTTGAAGGCAAGTTGTTAGGTCACGTTATCACAGAAAAGGGAATCTCTATAGACCCAAAAAGAGTGCAAGGTATTTTGAAAATTCAAGCACTAGCAAGAAAGAAATAACTTAAGTAATATTTTAGTAAGATTAATTTTGTGCACAAATTTATCACAAATTTTGTAGAAATTGTTAATCCTTTGAATGCCATGTTGAAACAAGATGCAAATATTGAATGGACTCCATAAGCTAAAATATCTTTTGAAGAAATTAAGCAATAAATTATTGATGCATAGATCTTAGTAAGCTTATGCATTGATGAGGGAAGTTAACAAGTTCAAAAATTCCATTCTAAGAACTAAAATATATGCAATAGTGCTTGACCCCACTATAAAAATATTGCTGATGTAGAATGAGCTAAGAGAACATAGAGGAAAGTGGGCCACCATACTACAAGAATTTGATTTGGAAATTCAATTGATGAAGTTGGTCTAAGGCTAGGATTTAACACGTACAATGTTAGAAACTAGTCCAGGTCTCACCGCCCACTAGTACAATCTTGAAGACATTTCCCTTGTAGTGGTATGATGATTAAATTTTATTTTCTCCATCAATGTTGTCTACCACATTTAAAATTTGTTCAATAGTGTGATTAATGGTTAAGAATAAATAGCTTTATGCACTAGGGATTAGTGTTATACAAAAATAATCATATGAGGGTATTTACCTATGGTGCTTGGGAAAATAGGAGGTGGCTACTATGTTGAATGATTTTCATGACAAATTCAGGATAGGTCATAGTTTAGGAGCTACCACTGTAGATCAAATTCTGAGGGTGGGGTTTTATGATGCCTATTTACATGTTTGAACTATTAGTTTTTAGATCAGAAATGAAATAAGAAAAAAAATTCAACACATTGAAAAATGAACATAGTAACCCTCCTACTTGAGGGAGAAAAACCCAGTAAAATATTATCTTATAAACCAGAAGAATAAGTGCAAAAATTGCATACAAAATCAGACCCTAAAATAGGTTGAGTCTCATACAATAAGTAATGTCACTTCTCCTTGAATGAATGATAATGCTTCTTTAAAGAATCTGATTTGTTGCCAAAAAGAATGCGAACTTCAGCTGCTACTTAGGAGATGCAAATTTGAGAGAATGAATTAATGATTAACTGGCATGTCTTCATCCTCCTTATATACAAAGTTAGGAAACCTCTTCTCTAGGTCGTCCCCTAGAGAATATAAATATTATTTAAAACATGAAGGCAAACCAACCTTTAATTAAGGGAAAATAGCCCCCAAAGCTATAAAACACTAACACTCCCTGTTAGCTAGGGAGGTACTTTCCAGATATCCTCATCATGGAGTCTCTCAACATGATGCCCATAATGGCTACACCCATTTTTGGAAAACCACATCTTAGTCTTAGAGATGTACAAGAGTTCATCATGGAGTCTCAACATGACGTCCACAATGGCTACTCCCATGTGTGGAAAGAAACACATCTCAGTTTTAGAGATGTACAAGTGTTCATCATAGAGTCTCTCAACGTGATGTCATCATGGAGTCTCTCAACATGACATCTCATCTTAGTCTCAGAGATGAATAAGGGCTCATCACAGAGTCTCTCAACGTGATGCCATCATGGAGTCTCTCAACATGACGTCTCATCTCAGTCTCAGAGATGAACAAGGGCTCATCACAGAGTCTCTCAACATGACGTCTCATCTTAGTCTTAGAGATGAATAAGGGATTGCACCTCATATTTCTCCATCTCAGAGAAATATACACTACAAGGGCTTTCACCTAATATTTCTCTATCTCAGAGAAATATACATTACAAGGGGCTTTACCTCATATTTCTCCATCTCAAATAAATATACATTACAACAAATCTTCATGATGATGTGACTCCCTCTGAAGCACCAAGTACTTGCATCAACCTCTTGACCTCCTCGTCCAAGATTTCCTGCAATGCTTTCCTTAGAGGAATGGATTCCAACACACACCTCCAACACTACTGACTTGTGGGAGTTTAGGACTGTCCTTCTCTACCTCATCTGAGATCACCCTATTCTGCATAGGTTTGTGGAGCTATCAATGTCAAATCCAAATTGAATTTCTTATGCAATTTTGTTCTCTACAGCTGAAGAGGTCTTCCAAGGAATTTAGCACTTGGCCTTGCAACACTACAACCCACTTAGCCGACACCTTCACTTCTTCTCAGTGAGTCATAGAACTCCTTCTTGATACCTACCTTAGAGATTGCAAAGAAATCCTGTGGAAGTGAACTCCCCTTCATTAACTGATCAAAAAACCTTAATCCTTTTCTCGGACATGCTCCCAGCTCGTGCCTTGAGTTCTCAGAATTTAACTCCCTCTAAATGTCATTTCATCCTCTTTGAAGTAGTTGATCGCAATGACAATCTTGTTCCCTCAAGAGATGTCTCCAGTGAAGAATCATGAGAGTTATGCACCACCAACTCAGTCTCAAGGCTGCAAACTATGCTCATTTCTTCAGCCAACATGACTTCCTCACAGGAAGCCTCAAGCTCTTCCTCCCTTGAATTCCTTATGCAATATTTCATCATCCTTTTGCTCCTCGAACCATTCTACATTTTAGAGAGATTAATAATAGTTCATAGAATCAATCTACCCTAAAGAGAAATATACAGACCAACCCTAGAAGCATACATGATTCACTATTCCCAATGTTTTGCATGAGTTATTATTAACTACATAAAATTTATTCAAGGTACAAGCATAAAATACTTATCTCTTTATGTTGGTACACCATTGAGCTAGACCTATAGCTGTGTCTCATCTTCACCATAAAGATGTGGTAAAGCTCATGTTTCTTGTCATCTATGTGGTGCCAAAATTCTTGGTAATCAATCCAGCCATCTTGATTGGAATCACAAACCATGAGCTAGTCCCTAGCATACTTGTACTCAAAAGGTATCCTTAATTCCTACAAACCCTTCTTCACATGATCGTTCAAACCCAAAAAAAAATTCAACACAAAAACACAATAACAGTCAACAGTAGTGCAATAAAATTTTATCTCAAATTCACAATGATAAAAGATAATAACCACTGGAGACTAATATGCTCAGAAACAAAGAACCATTTGTATATTATCCACATATGGCAGAGAAATCATAAGCTACATTTACTGAAATGGCTCCATTGTCACTAGAGGACTACTTCTCAGGTCAAATAATCTTATAGTCTCTAACAATGACAATTTATGAACTTAGTGTATGTCACGTACATCACATTGACTAGCTTCAGATAAAATAGTTGTTGTTTGTAGTATTCAGTTGTCCTTGTGATGATAAATTAAATGTTGGATCACGACAATAAATTTCCCATAGTATGATAGGATTGAAACCTAGATAGAATTCCCAAACACGATATGACTTGGATCCTTGTTAGCTATCAATCCTCTAATTAGTGTTGTTGAATTCACCGCTTAGACAAAGACCAATGCTTAAACTTGAGTCTTTAGATAGAAATGATATCGTTGTTTACTTACTCCCTATTACAGCTCAATGGTGTGCATCCATTAGCTATGAAACCACAAGTTGAAGCCAATCTTCATTTATTTTGGACAGTCGAGGTTGGGTACCTGATGTACTTATGGTAGCCAAGGTTTACAGTATCAGTGCAAGCCTATGGCTGTGCCACAAATTTGTTGCTTAATCTTCCTTCGTCCACCTTAGAGACCTGATCAAATTCTAGGGATAGTGACTTTGATAAATTAGAACCAATATACAAGCATGAAGAAATACCATGATGGCCAGGTAGAGGGTTTTGTCTCTCTTGAAGATAATCTCGCAGGGGATTTTGTCCTTGTCAGAGTAATTGTGTCTTCTCCAATCGTCCTCCTCAGGAAAAACACGTCTTCCTTTGTTGTGTTGTAGTTACGCCTCAAATGAGAAAGAATCAAGCATCTCTTTAGCTTCCTTGAGTAGGTAATACCTCAATGAATATCAATTTTGAAAAACAAAAAGAGAGTTTGATTTCCCATTGCTCAGATTACTCATGAACTCAAACTTGTTCCCACTTCAAATATCTCCAATTTTGACTTTGCTTAAATAAATATGATCCAATCTTTTCTTAAACCCACTCTGATACCATGTTATCTTTCAGATCAGAAATTCAATAAGCAAACAAAATCAACGCATAGAACAATGAACATAATATTTTACCCTGGGAAAACCCTCCTACTTGAGGGAGAAAAACCCAACAAAATATTATCTTATAAATCAGAAGAATAAGTGTAGAAATTTCACATAAAATCAGGCCCTAGAATAGGCCGAGTCTCATACAATAAGTAATGTCACTTCTCCTTGAATGGATGATAATGCTTCTTCAAAGAATTTGATCTGTTGCCAAAAAGAATGTGAACTTCTGCTACTGCTTAGGAGATGCGAATTTGAGAGAATGAATTGATGATAAAATAACATGTCTTCATCTTCCTTATAAACAAAGTAATGAAACCTCTTCTCTAGGTTGGCCCCTAGAGAATATAAATATTATTTAAAACATGAACGCTGACTAGCCTTTAATTAAGGGAAAATAGCTCCCAAAGCTATAAAACACTAACACAAACATGCCATACATTCTAGACAACTACCAACAAGGAGAGGTATGTTGTTGTTCCCCTTCAACTAGTGGCCAAGGTATGTCCTTTTGCATAGTGGGGGCTCGATTTCATTAGTATGATCAATCCTCCTTCCTCTGTAGGCTACATGTACATTCTAACAACTACTGATTATTTTACAAGATGGATAAAAGCCATAACATGTAAGCAATATACTATCAAAGTAGTGGTTAAATTTTTGGAAGAAAAAATTATAACTTGTTTTGGTTATCCATGTTCATTAGTTTGTGATAATGGACCTACATTTTCATTGTTAAAATATTTTGGCTGGTCTTTTGATTATGGGATTGCTTTAAAATTTCATCCAGTTATTACCCTCAAGGTAATGGTCTAGATGAGTCAATGAATAAAAACCTTTTGACTCTTATCTACAAATTGCTCAATAAGAATCCAAAAGATTGGCACAATCAGTTGAGGTTTTCCCTTTGGGTGGATCACAGTCATAAGAAAGCAACCTTAGGAACATCCCCCTATCATTTGGTGTATGGTATAGAGCCTGTTTTCCCAGTACATTTAAAAATACCAGTTTGTAAATTATTAATGAATACTATGATAAAGGGGATAATTTATAATTTCGCCTTCCCCAACTCCTTCACTTGAAGGAAAAGTGGGACGCAACTATCAAAAAATTTCCCAAACATCAAGGGGAAGTTAAACATTGGTTTGATAAAAAAGCTAGGGTTAAGTCATTTAGGGTTTTTTTTTTGGTTCTTTATTGGGACAAATCACATAAGAGGAAGGGAGAGCATGTTCAATTTGATAAGTTATGACTTGGTCCCTTTCAGATTTTAGATATTTTAGGGGACAATGTGTATCATCTGAATACCCTTATGAGTGGGGATGTTTCGCTGCTATTAATGGGTAGTATATCAATCATTACTTCCATGTGTTGATGAGTGTTTTTGCACTTCTCAACACAGGAAATGCATAAGTGCATTACCTCTCTTGAAAGACAACTCCCTACAAACAAGTTGTAGAAAATTATCCCAAGGTCTCTCGGGTGTCAGGTCTTGACAAGCTTGGAATATCTCAGTTGGTTCATGTGTCTTACTGGTATCACAAGGTGGTCTTACGTATGAGTTACAAAGAATGGGAAGTTGGGTCTACAAATGGAGTTTCAAGGTACTGGAAGTGAATGAATAGTGGT
Organism: Sequoia sempervirens; assembly: GCA_007258455.2. Classification (NCBI taxonomy): domain Eukaryota; kingdom Viridiplantae; phylum Streptophyta; class Pinopsida; order Cupressales; family Cupressaceae; genus Sequoia; species Sequoia sempervirens. Next base: position 286,097,121 of record VDFB02000003.1, on the reverse strand, counting down.
TATCCACTCAAAACAGCAAGTTGAAACTCACCTCTTTCATTAGATTTGACTTTGTTTTGATGCTTGGGATCCTAATCTAACCAAGGACTAAAAGAAATAGCAAAAGGGAAAGGGCTGAGAAACTATTCTAAATCTAAGCTACGAATGAACAATAATAAAGGTGGCTGCTATAGTAGACAAGCTTCCTAAACTGAGTTTTTCTTGACCAAGAGAAACCTACAACTACACAAAACCAATGCAATCTTCTAAGGTATACTTATTTTCAGATTACACATACACAACATGAACATGTAATTGAACTAGGTTGCAACAATTTCATAAAGAAGCCTAGGCTAACTTTGCATAGCAACTTGTCATCAACAAGTGTCAAAATTATGGGCCAAAATCTCATCAAATACCATAACAACAATGTCCATTATCACAACCATTCAAGAAACTAAAACTAAGATTAACATGGAAGTAGAACCATGCATGCAAGATGAGAAAACTCAAAGATAACATCCATAAAATCATGCAATGTTGTCTCTTATTGCTGAAAAATGCCTTTACACCAATTCTCCAACCCTTTACAAATGAGGGGCAAGCCCCTATTTATAGTTTTCCAAAGCCCAAATGAATGGATAAGATTAATTCACAATGTGTGGCCCAGATTTGTTTACATTAAGGTTTCACCTACCCCCATTATATGGCAATTTAAAATTCAACTTTTGTCCTTTCCCTATTTTGTCTTTTAGTGTTTTGTTCCTATAGCAAATTTGTCTTGTAGCTAATTGCTCTTTTGTTTGTTGTGTCTGCAACATTTTTCAATTAATCGAGTGCATTATGTTTGTAGATTTACATTGCTATTAAATGGATTAGTTGTCCCCGATCCGATGAGACAACTTATGATGGACCATGATCGTTTGGGAAAGACAAAACAACCACCCCTTCCCCGACTTTAGTGAATAGCCATTTGTGTTCTTGGTACTGACTTTCCTCTTGAAATGAAGTAAAGATAAAACCTCAAGTTGATCCCCTTGGCCGAATCCCGAGTGTACAATGACCACATGCATACCTCATGTGGGTACATTATAGGAGATGACCGTTTGGATGACAACAGAGGTGGCGAGCCCCATAAACCAAAATTCCAAGGTCGTGATGGAATTCAAAATGGTGAAGGGCAAGTGTTGTTCCACCTGAATGTATCTGCATGCAACCTTATCATAATGCAATCTCACCAATCTTGTAATTCATTAATTCCTTGCGCACTCGCAATCGACTTTTACAGCTCATATTGGATTCTCCTTTATATTGTTTTGAAAGCCTCATAGCTTCGAGGAGAGTCACTTTCGATAAGTTCATTTTTGTGATTCCCCTTTGTTCCTTCTTGTAGTCTACAATGGTTCACCATCTTATTTTATCATTAGGGTGGTTTCGTTTGGAAATGTCATCACTCGAAGGCATGTCAAAAATGCCACTTTATCATCCCCATCACTGTGACCAAGATATACTAGTTATTCATCAAATCCCCTCACTGCACCACTCATCCTCTAATCCAACTAACTAGTTCCTTTTATACCTATGGTCCCCTCAACCCCTGAATGTGCTTTGTATAAAGTAAATCCCTCTTGATGAACTCGATCTTGATGGATTTATGTGACAATCCATTGCGATCTCTCCTTAAAATAGGTCGCTCTATTCATTTTAGAGGCTTTGTGAACAACAACAATATTTATGTTTAGATAATCGAAAAGTAATGTGGAGCAAAAATTACATGGGACGGGCCTGCAAAAAGGACTGGAATCCAAGGGCTAACAACCCACACACAAGGAGATCCCGCAATAAGCCTGTACAAAGAATGCTCCTCACCAACCTAACTGATATCATATTCTTATCATCAATTATCATTAGTATTTATGCTTTTAAACCGCACTACCCCTTCATTGTTGTTCAGTATATCTTTGGCTTGTTCATATGTCATTTCGCAGGAACTCGACCTCATTGGAAAATTTGAATTTAATTGATGCATTGGAATATTAATCAATAGTTCATGATTGTACCAGCCACCACTACCAACAAGAAGTGAAAATTTACTCAAGGGCACAAAAAAGATGATGAGGGTGGTTGTGGGAGAAACATCATGTGTGGGGATGGTCGTGGGTGTAATCCTGTGGGAAGGTGTCATAGTGAAGCAATTTCGAATATGGTGAAGTGACACTGGCCAAGGACCACACGGAACCTATGGGCTCGACTTTCATTTCCACCCGCAACACTAGAAGGTGGTCACCGTCTACAAATAGAACACTATTGTGTGTAAGGAGCTCTTAAGCCTAGAGGCCAACTCATAATATGGGTCATAGCATTTGGTGATGTTGCAGGAAATTCCTTCATAACCCCTCAAATCATGATGGAAGGGAGCATCGTTCTTTTGTGGATGTCAATAGTACGAAGACCAACAACTAAATGAGAAATGTAGAGAGTAGTGTAGTTTCTTGCGCACATCAGGGAAGGCAACCACCATGAAGAAATGGTCTTTCATAATTCTTACATCTTATCATTCATCCATCATCCACAAAATGCCATTTATCTTTTTCATTACACAACCTTGTCAAACATGTCACATATGTTTTTATTTTATCTCATAAATATGTATTGAGTGCATCTTAATTAGAGTATCAGTCTTCTCTTAATCGAGATTCATAGGCATTCATGGATTCATGCGATCATTATTCCATCCATGCCATATATCTTTGTTGCTCAGGAAAAATTGTTCATGCGGGTTCTTCATGCTCAAATTCCATTGTGAGAAGAACAAGTGGGGGTGTCATGCGCAGGAGCCACTAAGGAAGCACTTTTAAATAGATGGTCTTGAGGTTTGCGGACTCTGCAAGTGAAGAGTCCAGTGGGCATGCTAGCACGGCAGGCCAATAGGACGAGGCCGTTAAAGCGACGAAGTCCCAATGACTACCATCCAATCTGCGGAGTCTGCAAGCTTGGACTCCGTTGAGTGCAACCAAAGTCATATCGAAAGAATGGTGGTGGGCATCAAGGCCCTTTGACGTTTCCAAATGCATCACAATTTTAGCGTGTTTTCCATTCGTAGAGTTATTTCTGGTGGGCGATATAAGAAACGACCATATGTTAAAATAATTTGCAAGAGATGCCTATATTAAGATGTGTGAAATAATCCAAAAAAACCCTCACAAGACATGCTACATCAACTTTGAACCGTGCCAACTCCCTGATGAACCTCATATTCCTAATCTTCGCTTCAATATTCATTTGATCCCACTTATTGATTAAGGAGTTAAATTCCATATAAAGGATCTTTCTAGCCCATATTCTTTGTAAGTACCTAAATTAAGAACAGTTTGAATATGACATTGATGCATGAGCTCCATCATTCTGAATTCTCATATCATACATAATGGTTTTAGTTGAGCGAAGACTTCTTTTGAATGCCACAATAGTGAGAATTAAGCTTGGTTCCTTCATATAATGACTCACCCACTATCCTCCACATTAAGTGAGACCTCCATTTTGGTATTCCTTGGCTCAGGTTTGAAAAAAAAAGGAGGAAGTAGGCCATGGGGACTGGCTTGCAGGAGAAAGTGGAATGAACGCTGTTGTGAATGGCAGAAGGAACTTCGGGCCTCACATAACTCATGGACGTGAGGGCAGGGTGGTGGGAAGACAGCATGGGAATGTCGTTGTGATCATGGTGGAGGCAGACATCATTTGAAGATGTGGAACCCGCATACACAATCTTCGTCAGGTAGGGGAATGTGGGTGGCCATTGAGGGGCCGCCATAAAGTGGCGGTCTTGAGAATGATGGTCGCCATGGATAGGATCCCTGCAAAATAACAATTCCGCATATGAAAAGATGACTTATCCTGCATCCTTGAAAAGGTAAGTGTGCTTGCTTTAAGAACTCCTTTTGTTGAATATGCACAGGCCCCCAAAGGTCAAATGATGTGGGGAAGCTGTGTATAAAAGGCCACTTTGGTAGTATAAAAAAAAGACCCATGATTGCACAAGAGTCGATGCTTGAGAATTTCTAATACCCTTGATATGAGAGAATTCTTTACCACACTCCATCGAATGTGAATTTTCTCATATTACCTTTAATAATCACATGGTGATTTTCCTCGCTCTTCCTTAATGGGGCATTGTTATAATTTAAATGTTTCACCTGCAACCCCTTTTGAAGAGATCATGCCTCTTTATCATTTGTTTACCCGATGAAGGATCAATCAAATGAGCCACCCCATACATCATTCTTGTTGCTAGAGTTTGGAACCTTGCTTCCCATAGGGTTGCACTCAGCTAATGCATGAGATAGGGTTGTTTAAAATAGATTCCACATTTTCCTCGTCTCAAAGATAAGTTTTAATCACCTTACAGGCTTATAGGTATCATACGCTGTTCATGGAGAAATTCCCCATCATCAAGCCCAGATGATGGCTGAGAAATACGTGGAACTTGCATGGCTGACATCTATGGGTGAGGAGGTGCGGGGGGACACCAACCAATTGCCGTCATTGAAACAACAATGGGGTAACCAACCTCCGTGCACGCGGAACCCACATTAGAGATTTCCAGGAGAGACCGCGGGTTCATGAATGTGGGCAATAGTCATTGAAATTCCATCACGAAATAGATGGCATTAAAGGTGGCAAAACCCACACCATAAGGATTCAATCTTCAGGAGCTCGCGAAAAAGCAATGGTGGGTCCCGCATAGAGAAACATCATGGAGTTAGGAATGTAGGTAGGCCTTGAATGAGCATCATTTTGCAATGACAAAGTAATGAACACCATCTGCCATGAGGAAACCCACAAAAAGAAGATGGATTTGGTGGGTTGTCGGTCCGTATAATGGGGATGCAGCAAAGGGTGGCCATTATGAAACAACATCGGGTGAGGGTAGGCCATACGTAAAGACTCGTGATTGTTTAGGACCATGCAATTTGAGGAGATGGGTTGGTTGACCTGTAGTAACAAAAAATCCAAATGAAGAGTCCACCCTGTGAGTGCATGAATGCGGGTGGTAGTCATTGAAATGCCATCAGGAAATGGATGGGGTTAAAGGTGGTGAAACCAACACCATAAGGAGTTGGTCTTGAGGAGCTCACGACAAAGCAATGGTGGGTCCTGCATAGGGAAACATCATGGATTTAGGTGTGTAGGTAGGCCTTGAATAAGAATCATTTTGTAATGATGGACTGATGAACGTCATCCGCCATGAGGAAACCCACAAAAAAATGATGGCTCTGGTGGGTTCTAGGTCCATATAATGGGGATGTAGCAAAGGGTGGCCATTATGAAACAACATTGTGTGAGGTTAGGCCATACGCAAAGATTCATGATTGTTTAGGACCTATGCAATTTGAGGAGATGGGTTGGTTGACCTACAGTAACGAAAAAGCCAAATGCAAAGTCCACCCTGTGGGTGGCAACCAGGGGTCAGCCGCTACAAAGGTGGAAAAATAGGAACGAAGACCTATGCAGGGTGACCCAAAAATGTGGGTCCATAGGAAACAACAGACATGACGACAAAGATGGGTGCAGAGCTCGCACGTCAAGCCGACACAGGGACTTGGTTGTAGGTGAACGAAAAAAGTGCAATGGTGAATGGAAAGAGGAAACCCACAAACGTGGGTCCATAGGGTCAAACAGATGTCAGGGCAAGGACCAACAGGAAACCCACCAGACTGAGCCCACAAAAGCAAATGACTTAGTGAAACCCAGCTAGGTGAATTTGGCCATTATGAAATTGATCATTTTAAGGCTCATGACCAACTTGGGCTTGGAGGAAGGGTCACAGAAAATGAAATGGGAAAAAAAATTTCCATTGGGAGCGAAAAGAGGGGGTCCCTGCCTACGATGAGGTGTGTGTGCAAAAAATGCACAACAAATGATGACTCGTTGGGGAAATTCTCTAGAGCATTTCAATGATAAACTGGAATCATGAACCCAAAATCTTTGGTTCTGATCCTCACACTAGAGAAAACAAGTCAGACGCTCAACCAAAGGATCAAAACCACTAGTTAATCAAAAATTTAGTATACTAAAAATATGAGTGTGGGCATATGCATTAATTCCCATCCTTTAGTTGCTACAATAACCCAAGCTTCATCAAGTTAAGTTAAATAGTTTATTCTAACTCAAAAAGAATTTAGGAAATTGCCTTGCTGCCAGTCAGGCATCCATAGCCCTTAGGAGGTTGTCGTTGTGATTCTCCTAAACATTGTTCTACTACCGATTAGGTGTCCATAGCCTTGGTAGAGTTGTTCAGATCCTCCTGAAAAGTTGAATTTCTTTCTTTTGATTGTCAATGTCTTACTTTTCTTTCTTTTGTTTCTTTCCTTTTAATTTTCTCTTTTCATTTCTTTCATTTCAACCCATGAGTAATGAAGCTCGCACTTAGGGCTGAGAATCATAGTGGCGCTAAAGAAGAATTTTAATTTTTTCACTTAACTAGACCTCGCAAAAGGACCTACAATGACCTCTATATTTTTAAGATGTGTAAGAGATGTAAGATTTCAAAATACGTCAAAATCAGACTGACCAATGACTTATCCTCTTCAAATGAAATATCTAGGTTACTTGACCCTAACAGAAGACCCTCACCATCCACTCTGAAAACTTGATTAAAGTTTGATGAAGAAATACATAGGAAAACCCCAAGAACTAAGTAAGTTTGTTGTGCACACAAATTTTCTTAGCTAAAAGCAGAGGGACCCCAAGCAGAGTAGCAGCAAAGTGGCATCAAAAGAGAAGAAAACAGAAAGCAAACAACTAACCAAAGTAGGAAAGTGAAAGAAAATGGAAGGGAAGCTACACTAAAACAAGCCTAACCTATAGAAAACCAAATAACCTAATGAAAGCTGGAAAGCGAGACTATATACATAAAACCAAGGTATGTACACAAAACCTACACTACTCAAAACAAACTATGTGCAAAGATATTTACAAAGCACTATGTTCAAGTAAGTCAAGCTGGTATTTACGCTCGTTGGACTTCGTAATGCATGAAAAAGTAGAAGGGAAATTGGTATAGTTCTAAGCCATGCAAATTTATCCTTATATTCAAAAAAATAAAGTTTAACGTCGCAACATTCAAATTCAATCAGATATTCAGGAAAAATCAGTAATTGAAGAGGTTCATTAAACCCATGGTTAATCCATAAACATGTCTGTCTCCCCTCATTCCCATTATAAAAATGATAAACATAGCTATAAGTATTCACAGGAATAAGGAACATAGAGCTTGGATATCAACATACAAAGGTGGCAGCATATGACAGTCGAGAGTGAGCACTGCATCATTGGTGGTCATGTTGGTAGCCTCGAGTGGTTGCATGATAATGTGCAATATTTCTGATATTGGGCTGGCATAAGGCTAAGAACACAAGGAAACAAACATCTCTTCCAACCCTTGCATGGGATCCGCAACCCCCATCGACTATTCTTCGAGGAGATATACTTCATCTTCTTGATCTTCCGTAGTCCAAACCTCTACTTGATTGCTTCCTTCAAGGGGCAGCATGCCATCCCATCTCCTTTCCTAGGTGTTGATCTTAATTTTATGTTGTTCAATTTCATAGGAATATGACATGCACAAATATGTCCTATTGCAGCTCCCTGAATGTGAAGGAGGATTAGCAATGACCAAGGCAGAATGACTCCTAGTTGCATCTTGTAGCTGGATAGGTGTGTTAGAGCCATCAAAACACCCCCGCCTTTGTCTTCTTCTCTTTGTTGTTGATGTATCTGATCATGTCATCCACTCATTTCCTCTTGTTCACTGTCGTTGTAGATGGGGAAGGAATTCCTCTCCAAATCCAGAAGCTCCAACACTTCGCTATCTAAAAGTTTAGGTAGTGGGTCTTCATCACCCTCTTCTTCTGAAATGTACTCATTCTCAGCATTGGTATACCTCTGAAGTATAGCTCCAAATTGAATGAAGGCATCAATTGATTGTACCTCCCCAAGGGGACTGAAATCCTATGCGTTATTTCTCTCCAAGGATTCCCCATAGATCCCATCATGTGTGGTGTATAAATGCTCCTCAAGAGGGAAAAATTCTTGGTGACCGATGGACAACGTTCCTATGTGTTCTGCTTCATCGTTTGGAGGCTCGGGACTACTTTGTTCTTCTTCCATTGGTGCCCCAACACCTTGTTGAGGATTGTCTTCAATTGAGTTATAAATTGGCTTAGGTTCTTGGACCTCTACTTCGGCTCTTGGAGCAACTATAGGAAACAATGCACTAGGTTGTCCCACTTGTTATTTAACTTGCCCGATTGCCTTTTGGCATAGTTGACAAGTGAACTCTAAATGTGGCAAGTCATGGAGCCTACACCAATTCGGTAGTAGCAACACTTCCAATTCCACTTGATATCTTAGCTTTGACTAGTACCTTGTGAGTCTCGAAACAAGTTCGTTATATATTTCTACTATTGGGTCTTCATCATCACTTGGGAAGGAAGTTAGATAGTAGACAGTCGTGGCATATGGTTGTTATTGTTGATGTGTTTTTTATGCACTTTTCAACACAGGGAGTGCATAGGTGCACTACATCTCTTGAAAGACAATATTCCACAATCAAATTGCAGAACACTATCCCAAGGTCTCTAATGTTAGGTCTTGACAGTGCTTGGAATATCTCAGTTGTTTGATGTGATTTGCTGGAATCACAAGGCAGACTTACAGATGAGTTACAAAGCATGGGAAGTTGGGTTTGCAAATACGGTTTCAAAGTGCTAGAAGTGAATGAACAGTGGCTGTCCACTCAAAATAGCAACCTAAAACTCATCAAGTTCATTTGATTTAGCTTCATGGTGATCCTTTGGGTCCTACTCTAACCAAGGATTAAAAGAAACAACAAAAGGAGAAGGGTTAAGAAAGCTATTCTAATCCTAAACTAAGAATGAATAGTAACAATGGTGGCTGCTAAAGTAGACAAACTCCCTAAACTAGGTTTTGCTTGGCCAAGAGAAACCTACAGTTGCACAAAACCAGTGCAATCTTCTAAGGACTGCATATTTTCAAATTACACACACACATCACACACATGTAATTGAACTAAGTTGCAGCAATGAAGTAATGAGCTCAAACTAGCTTTGCAAAGTGACTCATCATCAATGAACCACAAAAAGCATGAGCTGGAAATCCATCAAATACTAAAACAACAATCACCATCACCACTTCCATTCAAAAAAACTAACACCTAAACTAATAGGGAAGTTGAACCATGCATGCAAGATGAGCAAAATCAAAGAGAACATCCATAAAATCATGCAATGTTGTCTTCTATTGCTGCAAATGCTTTTTACTATAGCTCTCCAACCCTTACAAATGAGGGGCAAGCCCCTATTTATAGTTTTCCAAAGCCCAAATGAATGGATAGGATTGAATTACATTGAATGGCCCGGATTCAATTACATTAGGGTTTCACCTACCCCACAATATTCAACAATTTAAAAAACATCTTTGTCTTTTCCCTGTTTTGTCACCTAGTGCGAGTCACTGTAGCAATTTCGTCATTTATCTGATTTCCCTTTTCACTATAGTAGAAACTTCCTGAAAGGTTGTCTTTTGCTTAATGCATTTGCAATGTGCTTCCTTGGATCAAACGAGCCCATCGACGATTGGAATCAATAGACTAGTTGCCCCTGATTCGGGCGGACAACTCCCTTTTGCCTTCTTTAAGGCCACCTCCTGCATTTTTGTCCTTGACTTCCTTGGCACATGCCTTCTTCTAACGCCGACCCTGTTGGTGGGTGCTAGTGGGAGAGGTGATCATGAAATGAATGGTGAGATAAGCTATGTGCATTCCTTGTTCAGCTTTCTCGATGGGTCTCCTGACGGACTTGCAGTAGGCTCCTTGAATCCTGCATACATGAAGTGTTGTAAGTGCTTTCATACACAAATCAAGGAAAACGTTAGTCAAATATTGCAAAATCCTTGTTAGATCCATCCATGCATCATCAAAAAATCATAATATTCATATTTGGGGCTCATTTGGATCGAAAAAATCAATGCAGGTCCAAGGGGGCGGGCAGCGAACAAGGGACAACAAACCAGAAGGGAAGTTCTCAGACCTCACAAAACATAGCAAAACTAATATTTTTCAATTATAGCACATGGGAAAAGGGGAAGGAAGAGTGCCCAGAAAACTTCCTTAAAATTGGACTCATTTTACAAAAACTGGAAACTCAAAACGGCCACGGAGGGCCCGGGCTCTAGAGGCCGGGTCGCCGGGGGCCGATGGATGTTCAAAATGGCCGTAAAGGGACAGAGTCCTGAAAATGGCCATGGAGAGACGGAATCCCGGAAACGGCCATGGAGGGGCCGGGCTTCGGAGGCCAAGTCGCGAGGGCTCCACGGATGTTCAAGACAACCAAAGGGGAATGAAGCTCTGAAATCATCGAAACTTAACCGAATGTTGACGAAACCTTGGTAGTTCATTTAAGCACATCAAACACATCCCAGATCCAAAAAAGGTTGCCCCCAAAGTAAAAAATGTGGAAACTAGACCGACGGGGCCCACAAATGTTTCCAAAATAGCCAAAGGGGGACAAAGCTCCGGAGCCACCGAATATTGATGAAACTTTTACAGCTCATTTAAGCACATCAAACACATCCCAGATCCAAAAAAGGTTGGTGCCAAAGTCAAAAATGTGGAAACCGGAGCGACGGTGGTCCACGGATGTTTCCAAAACAGGAGAAACAAGACAAAAGGAAAAAATGTGACAGGTGACTTTATTTCTCCCCGGATTTGAATACCCTAAGTACGTGAATTTGGTCAGGGGGATTTGATCATTTGAAGGCGCATGACCAATTTGGGCTTGGAAAATGGGGCACACAAAACAAGATAGGAGCACAGCAGCCTGTCGGGAGCAACAAAAAAAGGGGGTCCCTGCCTACGGTGGGGTGTGTGTGCAAAACATGCACAACAGTTACCACTCCTCCAATTCTTCATTTTCAGACTCTTGATCACTATCATTCATGAAGGAAAGTTCTTCTAATCTTATTTCACTTAGGATTTCACCATCACCTTCTACTGCTCCAAGGATTTCATTCTTGGATAGTTTTGTTGGCTATACATGCTGCTATAGACTCTGTTAATTCATTGTCAACTGCCAGCCATTCCTCTTCTTGTGAGGAGGACTGCCCTTTACCAATGAAGGAGAGGCTTTCTAACTCCCTTCCAAGTGAATTTTCATCAAAATTCCTTGCTATCAAAAGGAAACCAACTTCTTCCTCTTGGTTTTCAGCCTCAGTGTTTGTTGTCCTAGCACTTGCTTGTGTCAAATTTCTTGGTTAACCATGCATGTGTTGTCCTCCAAATGTGGACAAATATCCCACCTCATGGGATGACTTCTCTTCATTGGGAAGCGGCTGTTCCAATTTATTTGAACTGCCCTTGACTTGGGTGATAACATCCGCACATGATGGACAAGTAAATTATGAGTGTGGTGCATTATGAAATCTGTACCAACTAGACATTAGTACCTCTTCCAATCTCAATCCATCCTTGCTACTCAAGTGTTCTTGGATCAACTCTTTGAATGCTTTGGCTGCCATGTTAGAAAATTCCTCTTTTGGATCTGCAAGAACCGAGTTTTGATATATTTCCCAAAAGGGAATCTCTCCTTGCAATAATTTTTCAATTATGTCCAAAAAAGTTAGACATCCAAATTCATTGTGTCTGTGAGTGCAATGGACTCTACACTTAACCACCAATGCAAATTGTTTCAATGGTCTCCTCAATCTCCTATTTAAATCTTCATGTAGCTAAGTAATGTTGATTTGCAAGTGTTGTTCCATCGCAACTCAACTCTTGTTTTCCTTTAAAAAAAATATTTTAACTTCCAGCATATAAAGAGATCTTCCTATCTCAGATTTTTTACATGAAGATTATTTTCAACTCTTGATTTTCAGCTTTGTAGCTTCAAGCTCAGCCATGCCCTCCTTCTAGTGCCAGTTCTGTTGATGGGTGTTTTTTCACTTCTCAACACAGGAAATGCATAAGTGCATTACCTCTCTTGAAAGACAACTCCCTACAAACAAGTTGCAAAAAATTATCCCAAAGTCTCTTGTGTGTCAGGTCTTGACAAGCTTGGAATATCTCAATTGGTTTATGTGTTTTGGTAGTATCACAAGGTGGTCTTATGTATGAGTTACAAAGCATGGGAAGTTGGGTTTGCAAATGGAGTTTCAAGGTACTGGAAGTGATTGAACAGTGGCTCTCCACTCAAAACAACAAGCTGAAACTCACCTCTTTCATTAGATTTGACTTTTTTTGGATGCTTGGGATCCTACTCTAACCAAGGACTAAAATAAATAGCAAAAGGGAAAGGGTTGAGAAAGTTTTTCTAAATGTAAGCTACAAATGAACAATAACAAAGGTGGTTGCTATAGTAGACAAGCTTCCTAAACTGAGGTTTGCTTGACCAAGAGAAACCTACAACTACACAAAACCAGTGCAATCTTCTAAGGTCTACTTATTTTTAGATTACACATACACATCATGAACAAGTAATTGAACTAGGTTGCAGCAATAACATAAAGAAGTCCAGGCTAACTTTGCACAACAACTTGTCATCAACAAGTGCCAAAAGTATGGGTTGAAAGCTCATCGAATACCATAATAGCAATGTCCATTATCATAACCATTCAAGAAACTAAAACTAAGATTAACATGGAAGTAGAACCATGCATGCAAGATGAGAAAACTTAAAGATAACATCCATAAAATCATGCAATGTTTTCTCTTATTGCTGCAAAATTCCTTTACACTAATTCTCCAACCCTTTACAAATGAGGGTCAAGCCCCTATTTATAGTTTTCCAAAGCCCAAATGAATGGCTAGGATTAACTCACAATGTGTGGCCCAGATTTGTTTACATTAGGGTTTCACCTACCCCCATTATATGGTAATTTAAAATTCAGCTTTTGTCCCTTCCCTATTTTGTCTTTTAGTGTCCTGTTCCTGTAGCAAATTTGTCCTATAGCTAATTGCTCTTTTGTTGTAGTTGAAACTGTTTAAATATTTTCTTTTGTTTGTTGCGTCTGCAACATTTTTCAATTAATCAAGTGCATTTCGTTTGCAGATTTGCATTGCTATTAAATGGATTAGTTGTCCCTGATCCGATGAGACAACTTATGATGGACCATGATCGTTTGGGAAAGACAAAACATCCACCCCCTTCTCTGACTTTAGTGAACAGCCATTTGTGTTCTTGGTACTGACTTTCCTCATCATGTAGCCACTTGCTTGACAGTCTGTTTGATGAGTTTAATCATTGTTCATGTAAACATTCTCTAGTTGGCAATCCTTGTCAGCTTTGCTAAGATATCGGAAATAGTTATGAGGAAGAAAACTAATGCACAGATCCATCATGTGCAATCCCCTCCTACAACAAACTCATTGGATGATCTCCATCTTGCAATCAAAGTCCTGTATGAAAAAACAAAACAAATTAGGCTCATGCAAATAATTCAATATTCGTAATGGAATTCTTTGAATTCCTTGTAATATTCATTTAATTCACTTTAATCATTTACTTCATCAATTCTCAAAGCTACAAGGGAAAATAGTATTGCAAAATCATATAATACTCATTTCCCCACAATGTTTCTAAACTTTGAATTTCCTTTGTCGTTACGTGAACAGGTATATGGATTTGGTTACTACGCATTCCCCTTTCCTCCTAAAATGAAGCAAGGATAAAACCTCAAGTTGATCCCCTTGGCCAAATCCTGAGTATGTAATGACCACGCAGGTACCTCATGCAGGTGCATTATAGGAGACAATAGTTTGGACAATAGCAGAGGTGGTGGGCCCCATAAACCAAAAGTCTAAGGTCATGATGGCATTCAAAATGGAAAAGGGAAAGTGTCGTTATGCCCAAATGTATCCAGATGTGACCTTATAATAATGCAATCGCACTAATCTTGTAATTCATCAATTCCTTGTGTGCTCACAATCCTGCTTTTACTGCTCATAGTGGATTCTACTTTATATTATTTTGAAAGCCTCATGGCTTTGGGGAAAGTGACTTTTGATAAGTTCATTTTTGTGATTCCCCTTCATTCCTTCATGCAGTATGCAGTGGTTCACCATCTAATTTTATCATCAAGGTGGTTTCCTTTGGAAATGCCATCACTCAAATGCATGTTAGAAATACCGCTTTATCATCCCCATCACCGTGACCAAGATATACTAGTTATTCATCAAATCCCCTCACTGCACCACTCATCCTCCAATCCAACTAACTAGCTCCTTTTATACATATGGTCCCCTCAACCCCCAAATTCACTTTGTATAAACTAAATCCCTCCTCATGAACTCGATATTGATGGATTTATGTGACAATCCATCACAACTTATCCTTAAATTAGATCACTATATTCATTCTAGAGGGTTCGTGAACAACAATAATATTTACGTTTAGATAATCGAAAAGTAATGTGGACCAAAAAATTGTGTGGGAGGGGGCTGTGAAAAGCACCGTCATCCAATGGGTAATGGCCCAAGCACAAGGAGATACTGCTATAAGCCTGTATAGAGAATTCTCCTCACCAACGTGGTCAATATCATATTATTATCATCAATTATTGTTAGGATTCATGCTGTTAAACTGTGCCACCCCTTCATTGTTGTTCATTATATCTTTGGTTTGTTCATATGTCATTTTGCAAGAAATCGACCTCACTAGAAAATTTGAATTTAATTGATGCATTGGAATATTGATCAATAGCCTGTGATTATACCAGCCACCACTAATGATAGGAAGAAAAAATTTACTCAGGGGCACAGAAAAGATAATGAGGGTGGTCACGGGAGAAATGCCATGTGTGTGGATGACTGTAGGTGTAATACTGCAGGAGGGTGTCATAGAAAATACATTTTGAATACGACGAAGCAACATCAGCCAATGACCATGTGGAACCCACAAGCTCAACTGCCATTTCCACCCGTGACACTAGAAGGTGGCCGACATCCAAAGATAGAACACTATTGTGTGTAAGGATCTCTTAAGCCCAGACGGCGACTCATAATATAGGTCATAGTGTTTGGTGACATTGTAGGAAATTCCTTCATAACCCCTTGAATCATGATGGAAGGGAGCATCTTTCTTTTGTAGATGTGAATGGTATGGAGGCCATCAGCTAAATGAGTGATGTAGAGAGCAGTGTGGTTTCTTGTGCACATTAGGGAACACAACCCCCACGAAAAAGTGGTCTTTCATAATTCTTCCATCTTATTGTTAGTCTGTCATCCATTGAATACCATTTAGCTTTGTCATTACATTACCTTGTCAAACATGTTGCATATGTTTTTATTTTATCTTAGAAATCCATCATTGAGCACATCTTAATTAGAGTATCAGTCCTCTCTTAATCAAGATTAAAAGGAATTCATGGAGTCATGCGATCATTGGTCCATCCATGCCATATATCTTCGTTTCTTGGGAAGAATAGTTCATGCGGGTTCTTCATGCTCAAATTACATTATGGGAAGAACAAGTGGGTTATCGTTCCTAGGATCCACTAAAGAAGTTCTTTTAAATAGATGGTCTGTTAGGTCTCAAAAACGTAGGTTTGAACCACAAGAGGTTGCCAAGCTCTCACAACGTTTTTGGCTAACGTACAAGCCTAATCAGTAAGATTGAACCCCCTTCTCTTCAGGCTCTGCTAGACCTAGGAAAGTGTACCTATGTGAATAATGTAGACTTAAGTTATATGTATTTCCTAAGACTAAGACAATCTACTCACAATGGCATGGGGTAGTGAATAGATGCAAAGGTTAATTGTGAAAGGAAAATATGTTTAATTAACAAATGTACTTTATTGAATTCTTTCTAAGGTTCCTAAAGTGAAATTGTATAGAATTGGGTGAAAGAGTGGATAGGACCAGTGCCTTGTTGGGTAATGGAGTCAAGGAAATTATGTGATAGTGACTAATCTTTGGCTATAACTCTAATTTCTTGGCACTTGAAGATGTATACCTTGTATAAAGGTGTAGGGATGTAACTAGAAAACTCTTCTTACCGATCCAATGAATATCCTATTGGTTACTATGATTCACTTAAAAGGATTTTAATCCATCCTTGAAGGAACCAGTTAGGCGGAATCACACAATGACACTAAGGGTGTATTGACAGATGGAAGTATCTACTTGATATATCCAACTTGAATAGTCAATAGCATTACATTGGAGACAGTTTAACAGATTGTGAATTATATGATCTACTTATCAATCCAATAGATGTTTCCAGATTATTATAATTTGTTTAAAAGGAGTTTTAATTATTTACTTGAAAGAAACTAGTTAAACAGATCACATAGAGGTAGAAAATGTACTTGATGAATTAAATTATCACTTGG
This sequence comes from Sequoia sempervirens, assembly GCA_007258455.2. Classification (NCBI taxonomy): domain Eukaryota; kingdom Viridiplantae; phylum Streptophyta; class Pinopsida; order Cupressales; family Cupressaceae; genus Sequoia; species Sequoia sempervirens. The sequence goes on along the minus strand of VDFB02000003.1, from coordinate 286,080,738 downwards.
ATAAATTCATATAACCTGGAAATCTAATTGGAGACAACCAAATAATTGTTTTAATTTAACAAACAATTGAGACCAAAAACTAAGTCACAGAATCAAAGATCTTTCATTAACTTCAAAATTTATTCATGCATCATGGTCTTCATTGTATAATTTATATGATAAACATTTTAAAAGTATTTTCTATATATTTCCTACCTAACTCCTAATTCTCATCCTTGATGATACAATTTTATTCCACATATATACATTGCTCTTTTTAGGGTTATGACCCTTTGCATGTCCATTCGCTGTAGCTCTTAATTTAATTAATTTTCTTCAACTAATTAAAATATTTTTATTTTAATCACTTTGATCTTCAAACTTTGTGAAAATAATCTTAATGATTATCAAATCTTTCCTTTGTTGGAAATTTTCACGCTTGTATTTTCACTAAAAACATATTTTTGGGTAAAAACATTTACCCACTCCTTAACTCCACCATGAAAATATTTTATTGAAATATTACCATGAGTGAAATTCACCCTTCAAGATATTCACCATATTCATAATAAAATCATTGGTTTCTACTTTTCTTTATATTCTCATAAAATTTATTTCCTTCAACTCCTTTGGAAAAATATTTCACTCCTTAGTGAAAACATTTACATCATATTGCATTCCCCAATATTAATCACATTGTGATAAAAAAAAATTCCTTTTGTCATGCGTAAATATTCATCTCATAATATATGAAAAATATAATACTTTTCACTTTATATCTTTACGTTTTCACCGCACCACCGTCAATGTTTTATTTCTCCACATACCCACACTTCCCTGCAACACCACAGGCATATTTGAGACCCCCCATAGTAACACAAGAATGCTCACATTCTTTTTATACTACCACATAAATTTCAACTTTATGATATGATTATTTCCAAAATATTTACCATGTGATATTGTAATAATATTTTTGTTTTACAACTCTACCGCCATACCGCACATCTTCTGTTGGGTGCTTGCGGTGACGCGGGAAAGTCCTTTGAGTTGCATCTTGTAATAAACAATGTCTTGCATGCCTTTGTATTAATTTAAGTATGTTATCTTTGGCGCAACGATAGAAAGAAAACAATGTTATTCTCCATCCAATCCACACGTGTGGCAAAGAAAATTTCTCTTCCTCTCGTTCTTTGGCAGCCTTGTTTCCATATATTTTATAAAGTTAAACTTTATAAAATAATAATATATTTAGGGTTTCTAAAAGCTTCCCCAAATTCATTTTAAAACATATCAAATGTTTTAAAAACTGTCATTTAAACTTTAGAATTTAAGGATTTTTTTTCAATTTAGGATGGAGAGCAAACAAAGTAATTTTATCGTGGGCACACGAAGCATCCTAGAGCCATGAAATTTTTTCAAGGGACCACAATCAATTATTTTGGAAGTGGGTTTCTGACAGATTTTGAACAACTCACCAAATCGAGGTATTTTCTTTGTAAACTGGCCCTATCAGAGCATGTAGTGAGAAAAATGAAATTTTAAAATAATGTACCAAATGACCTCGTAATCCAAAAAAAAATGAAATTGGAGACATTTGAGACCAAAACACCAACTGGGTCATCCTTAGAATTTCAAAATTTGCAACTTTTTTCGGAGCGCCAAATCTAGCCCAGGAGCAGTCACAAAACAAGTAAAAAGCATATCAGAACTCCTATGATGACCATGAAAATGAACATACATGTTGATTTGTGACAGGAGAGTATGCTCGTCAAACAGTTTGGTATGAAGTTACCAGAATTACAAACTATAAATGCCCAAAGTTGCTTAGCATTTTTTGAAAATTACCACTGTCAAGCTCAATTGAAACCCTCCATTTGCCCCTTTTGAAAAAATATAAAATGTGACCTTGAGAAGCTATAGCTTTGGATATTATCTCATTTAGGCATGGTGAACATGTGTGCAAGAGGGTTTTTCTACAATAATCTTCATTCATGAAATATCAAACATCAAAGTTGACCATTTTGTAGCTATTCTAGAAGTATAGTCTTCAAACTGAGTAAAATCCATTTGGAATTGATTTTGAAAAAATACTAAATGATGTCTTGGAGCTTTAAAAATTTACATGGAAGTAGATTTTGGTGGGGACAATCAAGATCATCAATTTTTTTGTCATGAAACCCTTTCAATTGCTTAATATTGTTCTCCAAAGTTGACCTACTTGGCAGATTTCACTGTGCAGAGAACAAACCTTCATAGAACCCTTTAACTTGGCCTTTTGAAACTTTTTCAAAATTTATTGTATGAAGCTGAAAACTGGTGTGCACGCTCACATATGATAGATAAACATCTCTGCAAGGTGGATTGGCATGAAAATGAATAAATCCAAAGTTATGATTTTTTAAAATGTGCTCCTAGGGCTGATTTCACAACTGAGTTTTATGAGTGTTGTATTAAAACTTTTGACATGGAAAAATTTGAAGGTTCCAACACAATCTCGAGGTTTGCGGACTCCGCAAGCAAAGAGTCCAATAAGCATGCTAGTGCGGGAGGCTGATAGGAGGAGTTTGTTAAAGCGATGGAGTCCTAATGACTACCATCTGGTCTGCAGAGTACGCAAGCTTGGGCTTCGTTGAGTTCAACCAAATTCATATTGGAAGAATGGCGGTGGGCATCAAGGCCCTTTGATGTTTTCAAAGGCATCACAATTTCAGCTTGTTTGCCATTTGTAGAGTTATTTTTGGTGGGAAATATAAGAAACAACCATATGCTCAAATAATTTGCAAGAGATGCCTATATTAAGATGTGTGAAATAATCCAAAAAAACCCTCACAAGACATGCTATAGCAACTTCAAACCATGCCAACTCCTCAATGAACCTCATATTCCTAATCTTCACTTCAATATTCTTTCGATCCCACTTATCGATTAAGGAGTTAAATTCCATATAGAGGATCCTTCTAGCCCATCTTCTTCGTAAGTACCTAAATTTAGAGAAATTTGAATATGACGTTGATGCACAACCTCCATCATTCCAAATTATCAAATCATACATAATTGGTCTTAGTTTAGTGAAGACTTCTTTTGAATGCCATGATAGTGAGAATTAAGCTTGGGGCCTTCCTATAATGACTCGCCCACTATCCTCCACATTAAACGAGACCTCCATATTGGTGTTCCTTGGATCAGGTCTAAAAATGAAAGGAGGATGTACGCTATGGGGACTGGCTTGTGGGAGAAAGTGGAACGAACACCATTGTGAATAGTAGAAGGAACTGCGGGCCCTGCATAACTCATGGATGCGGGGATGGGCTGGCAGGAAGACAACATGGGACTTTCATTGCAATCGTGGCAGACACGAATGTCATTTGAAGATGTGGAACCCACATACACAATCTTCATCGCATAAGGGAATGTGGGTGGCCATTGAGGAGCCACCGTCCAATGATGGTCTTGAGAATGAAGCCGCCATGGATACCATCCCCACAAAAAAGAGTCCTACATATGAAAAGATGACTTATCCTACAGCCTTGAAAAGGTAAGCGTGCTTGCTTTAAGAACTCCTTTTAGAGAATATGCATAGGCCCTCAGAGGGAAAATGATGCAGGGAAATTGTGTATAAAAGGCCACTTTGGTAGTATAACAAAAAGACCCATGATTTCACAAGATTCGGTGCTTGAGAATTTCTAATACCCTCGATATGAGAGATTGCTTTACCACACTCCATCGAATCTAAATTTTCCTACATCACCTTTAATCATCACATGGTGATTTTCCTCGCTCTTCCTTAATGGGGCATTGTTATAATTTAAATGTTTCACCTGCAACCCCTTTTGAAGAGATCACACCTCTTTATCATTTGTTTACTCGATGGAGGATCAATCACATGATCCATCCGATTTTTCATTCTTATTGCTAAAGTTTGGCACCTTGGTTCCCATAGGGTGGCGCTTGGCCAATGCATGAGATAGGGTTATTTAAAATAGATTCCACATTTTCCTTGTCTCAAAGATAGATTTTAATCACCTTACAGGCTTATAGGTATCATGTGCTATCCATGGAGAAATTCCCCATTGTCGAGCCTAGATGACCGCCAAGAAGTACGAGGAACCTACATGGTTGACGTCTATGGGTGAGGAGGTACGGGGGGATGCCAACCGATGGCCGCCGTGGAAATGGCAACGGGGTAACCAACCTCAGCGCACACAGAACCCGCATTAGATATTCCCACTAAGACCATGGGTGCATGAATGCGGGAGGTAGTCATTGAAATTCCATCAAGAAACATATGGTGTTAAAGGTGGCAAAACTTGCACCATAAGGAGTTGGTCTTCAGGAGGTCACGACAAAGCAACAGTGGCTCCTGCATAGAGAAACATCGTGGAGTTAGGTGTATGGGTAGGCCTTGAATGAGCATTATTTTTCAATGACAGATTGGTGAACATCATTTTCCATGAGGAAACCTCACAAAAAGATGATGGCTCTAGTGGGTTATAGGTTTGTATAGTGGGGATGCAATGAAGGGTGGCCATTATGAAACAACGCCGGGCAACGACAGGTCGTATGCAAAGACCCACAATCGTTTAGGACCTATGCAATTTGATGTGATAGGTTGGTTGACCTATGGTAATGGAAAAGTCAAATGTGGATTCCACCCTATGGGCGGTAGCTAGGGGTCGGCCACTGCAAATCCAATGAAACGGGAACAGAGGCCTGCATAGGGTGACCCCCAAATACGGGTCTGCAAGAAACAATGGATGTGATAGGAAAGATGGGTGCAAATCCCGCATGTCGAGTGGACACAGGGACTTGGCTATAGGTGAACGAAGAAGTGCAATGGAAAATGACAAGAGAAAACCAATGAACATGGGTCCTCAAGGTTAGATGGACGTGGGGGTAAGGACCAAGGGGAAACCCGCAGGACTGAGCCTACAAAAGAAAATGACTTAGTGAAACCTAGCTAGGTGAATTTGGCCAATATGAAATTGATCGTTTTAAGGCTCGTGACTAACATGGGCTTGGAGAAATGAAAAATGAAATGGGAACAAAGTAGCCCGTTGGGAGCGAAAAGAGGGGGTCCCTGCCTACGATGGGGCATGTGTGCAAAACATGCACAACAAATGTTGACTCACTAGGGAAATGCTCTAGAGCATTCAGTGAAAAACTAGAATCACAAGCCCATAATCTCTATTTTTTATCCTCACGCTAGTAAAAACAAGCCAGATGCTCGACCAAAGGATCAAAACCACTAGTTAATCAAACCTTTAGTATGTTGAAAATCCGAGTGTGGGCATATGCGTTAATTCCCATCCTTCAATTGCTATAGGAACCCAAGCTTCGTCAAGTTAAGCTACATAGTTTATTCTAACTCCAAAAGCATCTAGGACATTGCCTCACTACTAGTCAGGCATCCATAGCCCCGACGAGGTTGTCGTTGTGATTCTCCTGAATATTTCTCTACTACCAATCAGGCGTACATAGCCCTACTAGAGTTGTTCGGATTATCCTGAAAAGTTGAACTTCTTTCTTTTGATTGTCAATGTCTTACTTTTCTTTCTTATGTTCCTTTTCTTTTGATTTTCTCTTTTCATTTCTTTCATTTCAACCTGCGAGCAATGAAGCTCACACTCAGGGTTGAGAATCAGAGTGGCACTAAAGTTGAATTTTAGGTTTTTCACTTAACTAGACCTCACAAAGGACCTACAACAACCTTTGGATTTTTAAGATGTGTAAGAGATGTAAGATTTCAAAATACATCAAAATCAAACTGACCAATAATTTATCCTCTTCGAATCAAACATCCAAGTTACTTGACCCTAACAGAAGACCCTCACCATCCATAGAACATAGAACAACCCCAAGCACTAAGTATGGTTGTTGTGCACATAAATGTGCTTAGCTAAAAGAAGAGGGACCCCGAGCAGAGTAGCAGCAAAGCGGTAGAAAAACTAAAGCAAATGGAAAGAAAATGGAAGGGAAACTACACTAAAACAAACCTAACCTATAGAAAACCAACTAACCTAACGAAAGTAGGAAAGCGAGACTATATACACGAAACCAAGGTATGAAAACAAAACCTACACTACTTAAAACAGACTATGTGCAAATATATTTACAAACCACTATGTTCAAGTAAGTCAAACTAGCATTTACACTCGTTGGACTTCATAACACATGCACAAGTAGAAGGGAAATCGTTACAGTTCTAATCCATGCAGATTTATCCTTATATTCAGAAAAATAAAGTTTAACATCACAACATTCAAATTTAATCACATATTCAGGAAAAATCAGCAATTGAGGAGTTTCATTAAACCCATGGTTAATCCATAAACACATCCAAATCCCTTCATTCCCATAATCAAAATGATAAACATAGCTATAAGTATTCATAGGAGTGAGGAAAGATAGAACCCAGATATCACCATGTAGAGGTGGCAGTGTGTGACAGTCGAGAGCGAGCACTACATCAACGGTAGTCACATTGGTAGCCTCAAGTGGTGGCATGAGATTGTGCAGCATTTTTGATATTGGGCTTGTGTAGGGCTGAGAAAACAAGGCAGCAAGCACCTCTACCAACCCTTGCATGGGATCTACAACCCCCATCAACTATTCTTCGAGGAGATATACTTCATCTTCTTGATCTTTTGTAGTCAAAATTTCTACTTGATTGCTACCTCAAGGGGCAGCATGCCATCCCATCTCCTTTCCTGGGTGTTGATCTTAATTTTATGATGTTCAATGTCATAGGAAAATGATATGTACAAATCTATCCTATTGCAGCTCCCTAAATGTGGAGGATAAAAAATGACCAAGGTGGAAGGACTCCTAGTTGCATCTTATAGTTGGCCAGGTGTGTAATACTTGTTGGTAGCCATCAAAACACCTCCACCTTTTTCTTCTTCTCTTTGTTGTTGATGCATCTCATCATGTCGTCCACTCATTTCCTCTTGTTCACTATCACTGTATATGGGGAAGGAATTCCTCTTCAAATCTGGAAGCTCCAACACTTCGCTATCTAAAAGTTCAGGTAGCGGGTCTTCATCACCCCCATCTTCTGAAATGTACTCATTCTCAGCATTGGTATACCTCTGAAGTATAGCTCCAAATGGAATGAAGACATCAATTGACTACACCTCCCGAAGGGGACCAAAATCCCATGTGTTATTTCTCTCCAAGGATTCCCCATAGATCTTGTCATGCGTGGTGTATAAATGCTCCTCAAGAGGGAAAAATTCTTGGTGACCAATGGAAAACGTTCGTATGTGTTCTGCTTCATCGTTTGGAGGCTCGAGACTGCGTTGTTCTTCTTCCATTGGTCCCCAACACCTTTTTGAGGATTGTCTTTAGCGGATTTATAACTTGGCTCAGGTTCTTGGACCTCTCCTTCGGCTCTTGAAGCAACTGTAGGAAACAGTGCACTAGGCTATCCCACTTGTTTTTTAACTTGCCTGATTGCCTTTTGGCATAGTTGATAGGTGAACTCTGAATGTGGAAAGTCATGGATCCTACACCAATTTCATAGTAGCAACACTTTCAATTGCATTTGGTATCTTATCTCTGATCAGTCCCTTGTGAGTTTCAAAACAAGTTCATTATATCTTTCTACTATCAGATCCTCATCATCACTTGGGAAGGAAGTCAGATAGTGGACAACCGTGACATATGGTTGTTCCCACTCCTCCAATTCTTCATTTTCAGACTCTTGATCACTATCATTCATGAAGGAAAGGTCTTCTAATATTATTTCACATAGGCTTTCACCATCACCTTTTGCTGCTCCAAGGCTTTCATCCTCTTCTTTTAGTTCTTCGATAGTTCTGTCAGTTATACATGTTGTTGCAAATTATGTTAATTCATTGTCAACTCCCAGCCATTCCTCTTCTTTTTTGGAGGACTTCCATTTACCAATGAAGGAGAGGCTTTATAACTTCCTTCTAAGTTAATTTTCATCAAAACTCCTTGTTGTCACATTCCTCTTGGTTTTCAGCCTCAATGTTTCCCGTCCTAGCACTTGCTTGTGTCAAATTTCTTGGTTTAAATTGCATGTACTTTCCTCTATATGTTGACAACTCTCCCACCTCATGCGATGACTTCTCTTCATTGGGATTCAATTGTTCCAATTTGTTCGAACTGCCCTTGAATTGGGTGATAACACCTGCACATGATGGACAAGTAAATTATGAGTGTGGTGCATTATGGAATCTACACCAACTAGACATCAGTACCTCTTCCAATCTCAGTCCATCCTTGCTACTCAAGTGTTCTTGGATCAGCTCTTTGAATAATTTGGCTAGTATGTTAGAAAATTCCTCTTCTGGATCTGCAAGAACCGACGGCTAATATATTTCCCAAAAGGGAATCTCTCCTTACAATACTTTTTCATTTTTTTCCAAACAAGTTAGACATCCCAATTCGTTGTGTCTACGAGTGTAATGGATTCTACACTTATTCGCCAATGCAAATTGTTGCAATGGTCTCCTTAATCTCCTATTTAAATTTTCATGTAGTTGATTAATGTTTATTTGCAAGTGTTGTTCCATCTCATCTCAACTCTTGTTTTCCTTTGAAATTTTTGATTTTAATTTCCATCATATAAAGAGATCTCCCTATCTCAGAATTTTTACTTGGAGGTTATTTTAAACTCCCAATTTTCAGCTTTGTAGCTTCAAGCTCATCCATGCCCTTCTTCTAGCCCCAATTCTGTTGATGGGTGTTTTTTCACTTCTCAACACAGGCAATGCATAAGTGCATTACCTCTCCTGAAAGACAACTCCCTACAAACAAGTTGCAAAAAATTATCCCAAGGTCTCTCAGGTGTGAGGTATTGACAAGCTTGGAATATCTCAATTGGTCGATGTGTTTTGTTGGTATCACAAGGTGGTCTTACATATGAGTTACAAAGCATATGAAGTTGGGTCTAAAAATTGAGTTTCAATGTACTAGAAGTGAATGAACAATGGTTGTCCACTCAAAATAGCATTTCTTGAGTGGAAAACCACTGTTCATTCACTTCCAGTACCTTGATACTCCATTTGGAAACCCAACTTCCCATTCTTGGTAACTCATACATAAGACCACCTTGTGATACCAACAAAACACATCAACCAACTGAGATATTCCAAGCTTTTCAAGACTTGACACCTAAGAGACCTTGGGATAATTTTCTGCAACTTGTTTATAAGGAGTTATCTTTCAAGAGAGGTAATGCACTAATGCATTGCCTATGTTGAGAAGTGAAAACACACCCATCAATAGAACTAGCGCTAGAAGGAGGGCATGGCTGAGCTTGAAGCTACAAAGCTAAAAATTGGGATTTGAAAAGAACCTTTAAGTAAAAAATTTGAGATAGGGAGATCTCTTTATATGCTAGAAGTTAAAATGAAAAATTTTAAAGGCAAACAATAGTTGACCTGAGATGGAACAACACTTACAAATCAACATTACATAGCTACATATAGATTTAAATAGGAGATTGAGGAGACCATTGGAGCAATTTGCATTGGCAGATAAGTCTAGAATCCATTGCACTCGTAGACACAATAAATTGGGATGTCTAACTTTTTTGGACAGAATTGAAAAAGTCTTGCAAGGAACGATTCCCTTTTGGGAAATATATCAGTCCTTGGTTCTTGCAAATCCAGAAGAGAAATTTTCTAACATAGTAGCCAAAGCATTCAAAGATCTAATCCAAGAACACTTGACTAGCAAGGATGGACTGAGATTGGAAGAGGTACTAATGTCTAGTTGGTGCAGATTCCATAATGCACCACACTCAAAATTTACTTGTCCATCATGTGTCAATGTTATCACCCAAGTCAAGGGCGATTCGAAAAAATTGGAACAGCCAACTCCCAATGAAGAGAAGTCATCCCATGAGGTGGGAGAGTTGTCAACATTTGGAGGACAACACATGCAAGTTGAACCAAGAAATTTGACACAAACAAGTGTTGGGACGACAAACACTGAGGCCAAAAACCAAGAGGAATTAGCTGATTTCCTTGTGACAACAAGGAGTTTTGATGAAAATTCACTTGGAAGGGAGTTATAAAGCCTCTCCTTCATTGGTAAAGGGTAGTCCTCCACACAAGCAGAGGAATGACTGGTAGTTAACAACAAATTAACAAATTCTACAGTAGTATGTACATCCGATAGAACTATCAAAGAACGAAAAGAAGAAGGGGATAAAAGCCTTGGAGCAGCAGAAGGTGATTGTGAAAGCCTAAGTGAAATACGATTAGAAGACCTTTCCTTCATGAATGATAGTGATCAAGAGTCCAAAAATGAAGAATTGGAGGAGTGGGAACAACCATATGCCATGGTTTTCCACTATCTGACTTCCTTCCCAAGTGATGATGAGGACCTGATAGTAGAAAGATATAACGAACTTCTTTCAAGACTCACAAGGGACTGGTCAGAGCTAAGATACCAAGTGGAATTGGAAGTGTTGCTACTACCGAATTGGTGTAGGCTCCATGACTTGCCACATTCAGAGTTCACCTTTCAACTATGCCAAAAGTCAATCGAGTAAGTTAAAGAACAAGTGGGACAACCTAGTGCACTATTTGTTGCAGTTGCTTCAAGAGCCGAAGTAGAGGTCCAAGAACCTAAGCCAAGTTATAACTCAGCTGAAAACAATCTTCAACAAGGTGTTGGAGCAGAAATGGAAGAATAAAAACACAGTCTCAAGCCTCCAAACGATGAAACATAACACATAGGAATGTTGTCCATTGGTCACCAAGAATTTTTCCCTCTTGAGGAGCATTTATACACCACACATGACAGGATCTATGGGGAATCCTTGGAGAGAAATAATGCATGGGATTTCAGTCCTCTTGGGGAGGTGCAATCAATTGATGTCTTCATTCCATTTGGAGCTATACTTCAGAGGTATACCAATGCTGAGAATGAGTACATTTTAGAAGATGGGGTTGATGAAGACCCGCTACCTAAACTTTTGGATAGCAAAGTCTTGGAGCTTCCAAATTTGGAGAGGAGTTCCTTCCCCATCTACAACAACAGTGAACAAGAGGAAATCAGTGGACAACATGATGAGATACATCAACAACAAAGAGAAGAAGACAAAGGCGAGGGTGTTTTGATGATTTCCAACAAGTATGACACACCTGGCCAACTACAAGATGCAACTAGGAGTCCTTCCACCTTGGTCATTGTTGGTCCTCCTTCACATTCAAGGAGTTGCAATAGGATAGATTCATGCATGTCATCTTCCTATGACATTGAACATCATAAAATTAAGATCAACACCCAAGAAAGGAGATGGGATGGCATGCTACCCCTTGAAGGCAGCAATCAAGTAGAGGTTTGGACTATGGAAGATCAAGAAGATGAAGTATATCTCCTCGAATAATAGTCAATGGGGGTTGCAGATCCCACACGAGGGTTGGCAGAGATGTTTGCTACCCCATCTTCTCAACCCTACGCTAGCCCAATATCAGAAAATTTGCACAATCTCATGCCACCACTCGAGGCTTCCAACATGACCACCAATGATGTAGTGCTCACTCTCGACTGTCACATGCTGCCACCTCTCCATGGTGATATCTAGGTTTTATCTTTCCTTACTCCTATGAATACTTATAGTTTTTTTTATCATTTTGATTATGGGAATGAGGGGAGACAAACATGTTTATGGATTACCAAGGGTTTAGCGAACCTCCTCAATTGTTGATTTTTCCTGAATGTGATTAAATTTGAATGTTGCACATAGTCGGTTTTGAGTATTGTAGGTTTTGTGTACATACCTTGGTTTCGTGTATATAGTCTCGCTTTCCTAATTTCATTAGGTTAGTTGGTTTGTTGTAGGTTAGGTTTGTTTTAGTGTAGTTTCCCTTCCACTTGCTTTCTCTTTCCTACTTATTTTTTTGCTTTATGATTGCTTCTATTTTGCTACCACTTTGTTGTTGCTCTGCTTGAGGTCCCTTTACTTTTAGCTAAGCACATTTGTGCAGACAACAACCATACTTAGTGCTTTGGGTTGGTCTATGTATTTCTTCATCAAATTTTAATCAAGTTTTCAGAGTGGATGGTGAGGGTCTTTTGTTAGGGTCAAGTAACCTGGATGTTTGATTTGAAGAGGATAAGTCATTGGTTGGTCTGATTCTAATGTATTCTAAAATCTTACATCTCTTACACATCTTAAAAATTTGGATGTCACTGTAGGTCCTTTTGCGAGGTCTAGTTAAGTGAAAAACCTAAAATTTTGCTTTAGTGCCACTCTGATTCTCAAACCTAAGTGCAAGCTTCATTGCTCATGGGTTGAAATGAAAGAAATGAAAATATAAAATCAAAATAAAAGGAACAAAAGAAAGGAAAGTAAGAAATTGACAATCAAAAGAAATAAATTCAACTTTTCAGGAGGATCTGAACAACTATACCAAGGCTATGGACACCTGGCCGACAGTAGAGAAATGTTTTGGAGAATCACAATGATAACCTCGTCAGGGATATGGATGCCTGACTGGTAGCAAGGTAATGTCTCAGATGCTTTTGGAGTTAGAATAAACTATGTAGCTTAACTTGATGAAGCTTGGGTTCCTGTAGCAACTAAAGGATGGGAATTAATGCATATTCCCATTTCATTTTGTGTGCTCCTTTCTCCAAGCCCAAGTCAGTCATGAGCCTTAAAATGATCAATTTCATATTGGCCAAATTCACCTAGCTGTGTTTCACTAAGTCATTTTCTTGTGCGAGCTTAGTCATGCAGGTTTCCCCCTGGTCCTTGCCCTAATGTCCATTTGACCCTGCAAACCCACATTCATGGGTTTCCTCTTGCCATTCACCATTGCGCTCTATTGTTCACCTACAACCAAGTCCCTATGTCCACCTAACGTGTAGGCTTTGCACCCATCTTTTCCATTGTGTCTATCATTTCCTGTGGACCCGCATTTTCGGGTCACCCTACGTGGGTCTCCATTCCCATTTCACTGCCTTTGTAGTGGCTGACCCCTAGCTTCCACCCACAGGGTGGACTCTACATTTGGCTTTGCCATTACCACATTCCAACCAACCCGTATTCTAAAATTGCATAGGTCCTAGACAATCACAAGTCTTTGCATACGACCTGCCCTCTCCTTACGTTGTTTCATATTGGCCACCCTTCGCTGCATCCCCGCTATACAAGCCCACAACCCACCAAATTCATCATCTTTTTATGAGTTTCCTCATGGCAGATGACATTCACCATTCTGTCATTGAAAAATGACACTCATTCAAGGCCTACCTACACACCTAACTCCATGATGTTCCTCTATGTAGGACCACCATTGCTTTGTCATAAGCTCCTGAAGACCGGCTCCTTATGGTGTGGGTTCTGCCACCTTTAACGTCATTTGTTTCCTGATTGTGTTTCAATGACTACTGCCTGCATTCATGCACCCGCAATCTCTAGCAGAAATCTCTAATGTAGGTTCCTCTTGCATGGAGGTTGTTTACCCCATCACTATTTCCATGATGGCCATCAGTTGGCGTCCCCCCACACCTTCTCACTCACAGATGTCAGCCATGCAGGTTTCACATACTTCTCAGCGGTCATCGGGGCTCGACGATGGGAACTTTCTCCATGAATATCGCATGATACCTATAAGCCCGTAAGGTGATTAAAACCTATCTTCAAGACAAGGAAAATGTGGAATCTATTTTAAACATTCCTATCTCATGCATTGGCCGAGTTCCACCCTATGGGAAGAAGGGTGCCAAACTTTAGCGATAAGAACAACGTATGGGGTGGCTCATGTGATTGATCCTTCATCGAGTAAACAAATGATAAAGAGGCATGATCTCTTCAAAAGGGGTCATGCTTGAAACATTTAAATTATAAAAACACCCCATTAAGGAAGAGCGAGGATAATCACCATGTGATGATTAAAGGTAATGCAGGAAAATTCAGATTTGATGGAGTGTGGTAAAGCAACCTCTCATATCGAGGGTATTTGAAATTCTCAAGCATTGACTCTTGTGCAATCATGGGTCTTTTTTGTTATACTACCAAAGCGGCCTTTTATACACAATTTTCCCACATCATTTGCCCTCTACGGGCCTATGCATATTCTCCAAAAGGATTTCTTAAAGCAAGCACACTTTCCTTTTCAAGGCTGCAAGATAATTCATCTTTTCATATGCAGGACTCTTGTTTTGCAAGGATGGTATCCATGGTGGTCATCATTCTCAAAACCTTTGTTGGATGGCGGCTCCTCAACAGCCACCCACATTCCCCCACCCGACAGAGGTTGTGTATGCGGGTTCCACATCTTCAAATGATGTCTTCCTCTGCCATGATCGCAATGGAATTCCCATGTTGTCTTCCCGCCACCCCTCCCCCGCATCCATGAGTTATGTGGGGCCCACATTTTCTTATGTTGTTCACAACGGTGTTCATTCCACTTTCTCCCACAAGCCAGTCCCTGTGGCGTACTTCATCCTTTCAATTTTAGACCTGAGCCAAGGAAGACCAATATGGAGGTCTCACTTAATGTGGAGGATAGTGGGAAAGTCATTATACGAAGGCCCGAAGCTTAATTTTGATTATCATGGCATTCAAAAGAATTATTCACTCAACTAAAACCAATTATGTATGATCTAAGAATTTATAATGATGGAGATCGTGCATCAACATCATATTTAAATTGTTCTAAATTTAGGTACTTATGAAGAAGATGGGCTAGAAGGATCATCTATGTGGAATTTTACTCCTTAATCAATAAGTGGGATCGAATGAATATCGAAGTGAAGATTAGGAATATGAGGTTCATTGGGGAGTTGGCACGGTTCAAAGTTGTTGTAGCATGTCTTGTGAGGGTTTTTTTGCATTATTTCGCACATTAATATAGGTGTCTCTTTCAAATTATTTGAACATATGGTTGTTTCTTATATCACCCACTAGAAATAGCTATACGAATGGAAAACATGTTGAAATTATGATGCCTTTGAAAACATCAAAGGACCTTGATGCCTACCACCATTCTTCTTATATGAATTTGGTTGCACTCAAAGGAGCCTAAGCTTGTGGAATCCGCAGACCAAATGGTAGTCATTAGGACTTTGTCACTTTAATGGCCTCCTCCTATCATCGTCCTACGCTAGCATGCCCACTGGAATCTTCACTTGCAGAGTCCACAAACCTTGATACCGTCTATTTAAAATTACTTCCTTAGTGGCTCCTATGCACGATGCCCCCACTTGTTCTTCCCACAATGACATTTGAGCATGAAGACCCCACATGAACTATTATTCCCAAGCAACGAAGATATATGGCATGGATGGACTAATGATCACATGCTTCCATGAATGCCTCTGAATCCTGATTAAGAGAGGATCCATACTCTAATTAAGATGCACTCGATGGTGGATTTTTGAGATAAAATAAAAATATATGCGGCATGTTTGACAAGGTAATGTAACGACAAAGCTAAATGGTATTTTATGGATGACGTATGAACGATAAGATGGAAGAATTATGAAAGAACATTTCTTCATGGGGCTATCTTCCTTGATGTGTAACAAAAAACCTCACTACTCTCTACATCGCTCATTTAGTTGATGGCCTTCGTACCATTCACATCCACAAAATAAAGACACTCTAAATTTCCTGCGACGTCACCAAACGCTATGACCCATATTATGAGTTGGCCCCTAGGCTTAGGAGCTCCTTACGCACAACAATGTTCTATCTACAAATAGTGGCCACCTTCTAGTGTCGTGGGTGGAAACGGAAGGCGAGCTCGTGGATTCCGCATGGTCGTTGGCCGGTGTTGCTTCACTATCTTCAAAATGGCTTCGCTATGACACCCTCATATAGGATTACACCCGCGACCGTCCCCACACACAATGTTTCTCCAACGACCACCCTCATCATCTTTTCTACACCCCTGAGTAAATTTTTTCTTCATGTTAGTAGTGGTGGCCAATACAACTGTGGGCTATTGATCAATATTCTAATGCATCAATTAAATTCAAATTTTCCAATGAGGTCATGTTCCTATGAATTGACATATGAACAAGCCAAAGATATAATGAATGACAATGAAGGGGTGGTGTGGTTTAAAATCATGAAGCCTAACGATAATTGATGATAAGAATATGATATTGGCCAAGTTGGTGAGGAGCATTCTCTGTACAGAATTATCGCAGGATCTCCTTGTGCGTGGGTCGTTACCCCTTGGATGTCGGTCCTTTTTGTAGCCCCCTCCCATGCAATTTTCTCTCCACATTACTTTTCAGTTATCTAAAAATAATATTTTTGTTGTTCATGAAGTCTCTGGAATGAATAGAGTGACCTCATTTAAGGAGAGGTCGCGATGGATTGTCACATAAATCCATCAAGATTGAGTTCATGAGGAG
The DNA here is from genome assembly GCA_007258455.2 of Sequoia sempervirens. Taxonomy (NCBI): domain Eukaryota; kingdom Viridiplantae; phylum Streptophyta; class Pinopsida; order Cupressales; family Cupressaceae; genus Sequoia; species Sequoia sempervirens. The sequence continues at coordinate 286,064,400 of VDFB02000003.1, read as the reverse complement.
GGATTTAGTTTATACAAAGCGTATTTGGGGGTTGAGGGGACCATAGGTATAAAAGGAGCTAGTTAGTTGGATTGGAGGACGAGTGGTGCAGTGAGGGGATTTAATGAATAACTAGTATTTCTCACTCATGGTGATGGGGATGATAAAGCGGTATTTCTAACATGCCTTTGAGTGATGGAATTTCCAAACGAAACCCCCCTGATGATAAAATTAGATGGTGACCCACTGTAGACTGCATGAAGGAATGAAGGGGAATCACAAAAATGAACTTATCAAAATTCACTCTCCCCAAAGCCATGAGGCTTTTAAAAAAATATAAAGGAGAATCCAATATGAGCAGTAAAAGAAGGATTGTGAGTGCACAAGGAATTGATGAATTACAAGATTGTGAGATTGCATTATGATAAGGTCATATGTAGATACATTCAGGTAGAGTGGCGCTTGCCCTTTTCCATTTTGAATGCTATCACAACCTCATACTTTTGGTTTATGAGGCCTGCCTCCTTCGTTTTTGTCCAAACATGCGTCTCCTATAATGCACCTATATGAGGTACCCACTTGGTCATTGCACACTCAGGATTCGGGCAAGGGGGTCAACTTGAGGTTTTATGCTTGTTTCAGTTCAAGAGAAAAGGGGAATGCATAATAACCAAAGCCCTATACCTATTCATGTAACAACGAAGGAAATTTAAAGTTTAGAAACATTGCAGGGAAATGAGTATTATATGATTTTGCAAAGCTATATTCCCTTGTAACTTTGAGAACTAATGAAGTAAATGATTAGAGTGAATTAAATGATTGTTACAAGGAATTCAAAGAATTCCATTATGAATATTGAATTATTTGTATGAGCCTAATTTGATTTGTTGTTTTGTATAGGACTTTGATTGCAAGATGGAGATCATCCAAGGAGTTTGTTGCAGGATGGGATTGCACGTGATGGATCCGCACATGAGTTTTCTTCCTCATAACCATTTACAAGACTATACTGGGGCTGACAAGGATTGCCAACTAGAGAATGTTTACATGAACAACAATTAAACTCATCAAACAAACTATCAGGAAAGTGGTTGCATGATGAGGAAAGTCAATACCTAGAACACAAATGGTTGTTCACTAAAGTCAAAGAAGGGGGCAATTGTTTTTTCTTTCCCAAATGTTCATGGTCTATCATAATTTGTCTCATTAGATCAAGGACAACTAATCCATTTAATAGCAATGCAACTCTACAAATGGAATGCACTTGATTAATTGAAAAATGATGTAAATACAACAAACAAAAGGAAATCTTTAAGCAGTTTTAGCTATAGCGAAAGATAAATCAGCTACATGAAAAAATTTCTGTAGGGATAGGGCATTAAAAGATAAAATAGGGAAAGGACAAAGGCTGAATTTTAAATTGCCATATAATGGGGGTACATGAAACCCTAATGTAAACAAATCTAGGCCACACATTGTGAATTAATCTTATCCATTCATTTGGGCTTTGGAAAACTATAAATAGGGGCTTTCCCCTCATTTGTAAAGGGTTGGATAATTGGTGTAAAGGGATTTTGCAGCAATAAGAGACAACATAGCATGATTTTATGGATGTTATCTTTGAGCTCTCTCATCTTGAATGCATGGTTCTACTTCCATGTTAATATTATTTTTAGTTTCTTGAAGTATGTGATAATTGTTATGGTATTTGATGAGCTTTCAGCCCATACTTTTGGCACTTGTTGATGACAAGTTGTTGTGCAAAGTTAGCCTGGGCTTATTTATGTTATTGTCGCAACCTAGTTCAATTACATGTTCATGATGTGTATGTGTAATCTAAAAATAAGCATACCTTAGAAGATTACACCGGTTTTGTGTAATTGTAGGTTTCTCTTGGTCAAGAAAAACTCAGTTTATGAAGCTTGTCTACTATAGCAGACACCTTTGTTACTGTTCATTCGTAGCTGTGATTTAGAATAGCTTTCTCAACCCTTTCCCTTTTGCTATTTCTTGTAGTCCTTGGTTAGAGTAGGATCCCAAGCATCAAAACAAAGTCAAATCTGATGAAAGAGGTGAGTTTCAGCTTGCTCTTTTGAATGGATAGCCACTGTTCATTCACTTCCAGTACCTTGAAACTCCATTTGCAGACCCAACTTCCCATGTTTTGTAACTCATGCGTAAGACTGCCTTGTGATACCAGCAAAACACATCAACCAACTAAGATATTCCAAGCTTGTCAAGACCTAACACCCGAGAGACCTTGGGATAATTTTTTGCAACTTGTTTGTAGGGAATTGTCTTTCAAGAGAGGTAATGCACTTATGCATTGCATGTGTTGAGAAGTGCAGAAACACCCATCAACACCATGCTTGAGTTGTTTTTGGCTCAACCTCTTATACATAGTTAGGTTAGATTTTTCTTTCATTTCACATTGTCATTGTTCCCATTTTTCTTTTGTCCAAGCGTTATTTTAAAATAAACATCAATTCACCTAAGGAAGTGAGTTGGCTGATTTCTTTGGTTTAATGGTAGATCTTGCTCCCAATGCATACTAGTGGGTTGGACTAGTCGAAATTTACTTTGTATTTCTGGTCTTGGTGTACATTAAATTAACACACTTATGTTAATTCAGGTATCCTTGTGGGATGATGTGTTGCTAGGCATAAGGTGAAAAATCCACATTTCCTTCTCCAGTGCCACTATTATCCTCATCCCTAAATGCAAGGTTCATTGCCTATAGGTTGAAAATAAAATAAAAGTAGATTGAAAGAAAGAACAAAAGTGAATAAAAATCAAAAGAAGTTCAACAATCAAGGGGATTCAAATATCTCTACTTATTCTATAGAAACCCGAATAGAAGTAGAGCTATTTTCAAGAGGATGGAAATGATAACCTCATCGAGGCTATAGACATCAGAATGGCAGTGAGGCTTTATCCAAGTTGCATTTGGAGTTGGATTATTTATGTAGCCTTGTGCTTGGTAGTACTTTCTTTTTGCAGGGATTCTTTTTGCAAGTATTAATGAATATATTTTGCAGACACATTGGTTTTTGGTATATATTAAGAATTTTATATTTATTTTAGGTATCGATCCTTAATATTTAAGGTCTCTTGTTTCCACTAGTCTATGAAACTAGGAGTTATTATTTCATGATTCCTATTTCTCTTTGAAATTCTCTAGAGAATTTCCCTAATTGATTTTCCATTTTTTGTGTTCTACACATGATGCGTCAAAAACATGGACCCCTTTTTTCTTTTTTCTTATTTCGGTTCAATTTTTGGTTTAGGTTTAAGGTTCATCTTTTTGGCTCTTTACTTGTGTTGGTTTGGTACTTTGGGTTGATTTTAAGATAAGTCTTTCCCATTTGTGAGGATCCACTTGTGTGGGAATTTTGAGTAGGGGAAAACTTTCTAAGGGATCATTTGATCTCCCTTGGTTGAAAACCTACATTTCTCTAAAACTCACAAAATGTCAAAGTTCATATGGAATTAAAACCTATAATAGCAAGGTGTGTGCATATATTCACAAATAAAAAAATCTCACATAGGTTGAATCCTCACATAGGGTGAAACTCACAAAATTTAGTTTTTTCATTTTCAACTTTTGTGAGGAAAAGGGTATGAGTATTTTTTATAAAATCCTAGGACCATTCGATCCTTGCAAGATTCAAAACTTGCATAACCTAGCTTTTCAAAGAATGTGTTTAAACCCTAAAATTATGTCCAAGTGTGTGACTTACTGTCGAGTTAGGAATTAATGGAATTTAAGTTTTTGTGGGTATAAATAGGTTTGGTCATTTTATTTGGCTTATTCCAGCTATGTGAAGATTGAATCAAGTATTTTCTCAAGCTACTCAAGCATTCTAGATGCATCATTTCTATGTTGTTGAACTCCGAGGAAATTGGAAATTCAAATCATTTTGAATTTCAAGTTAGGTTCCACCATTTTTTATGATTTGCATCTATGTGCATTTAATTGAGCTAGCTAGTATTTAATATTTTTCCTATTGTTAGCCCTAGGTGAGATTTTGGTTGGTATAGGTATAAGTAATTGCTAAACCATGGGTTCTATGTGTTTAATTTTTGTTGGGATTATAGGGGCTTGGAATAATTAGGGTTAGCGTATAAATATTAAGGATGCCAAGGTTTTTTATAGATATTTGATTTGCAAGGATTGAATCTATGCAATTTTTTAAGTTAGCTCTTTAGGAATCCAAGTACGAAACTTGAGGCATCATAATTTTATGTCTCAAAAACATTTGAAACTCACAAATCCTCCCCTTATGGAAATTCCCTTGCAAGATTCTAGAAACCCTTGACCCGTAATAAAAATTTATTTGCTACTTCATAGATCTAAGGGGTTCCAAGTCTTGCATCATCTCAAAATCTACAAAGTATTGAAACCTGCATACTCTCAATTTCCACAAACTTCTAATTTCTATAAATCTTTTCGTGCATAAATCTATTTACGGGTTTCCAAGCATCACATTCCCACATTCTTGATTTTAAAATTCAAAGGTCCTTGATCCTCGCAAGCCTAAAATTCCAAAATGTTGATACTTACATGGGATCAAGGATTTACAAGAGGTTTTCCTTCCCAAGCTAGTGCTACTTAGCTTTTTGCAAATTGGCACTTTGCAGAGATTTTATTGTGGGTTTTTTTGGTGGTGTTTCCCAAAAAATTTAACAACAGTCTAAGCTGAATTCTAATCCTACATTGCTTGAAATATCATAGTCCTTTAGGCCCTGCATAAAATTAAAACCCACAAATTTGAAAGTTGCAAGTATTTCAAAATTTATTTTGGCTATAGATGATTTAACTCATTTATGAGGTACTTTTTTTTTCATATTAATTTATACATTTTTAGAAATTTAAGCATATGGTTTTGAGTGTTGATAATGACATTAATTCATAGTAGTTAAAATAATTTCAAAATGTTGATTATGTGTTTTTTTTGTAAATTTGCTAGAAAATATAGATAAAGCCTCTAGGATGAAGTATTCCTTTAAAAGATTTGATCCTCCATCAAATATCACCATATATTAATTATTGTTTGGAGACGCCAATTTAGCAAATACTGACATGGATGATTTTAACAAAATGATGCAGAGCAGGGGGGAAACTTCAAATAATATTTCATTCACAAAAACTCCAACTTGGCATTCAACTCACCAATTCACTCATATTCCCTTGTAGCATATGAAATAGAGAAAATTGTGCATATCTTTCAAAAGACTCTTCAAAACCACAAAAGGATAAGCATTCCAAATACCCTTTAATCTCTTTAGGAACATACCTCAAAAGATCACAAGGTTTCTATTATCACCTAAAGTTGCACCCCTGTTGACCCTGATGTTCAACACCTTAGTGTAACATGGGAAGACCTCTAAAGTTGTGGGTCACTTGTAGATAGAGGTCAACCTCCTGAGAAGGCTGGCTTCCTTTGGTGTCACCTAAACTACTGTTTCTTTTAAGGGAAAGGGATAAGGAGTACATAAATTGAAACTAAACTAAGGTGATGCACCGAAATGACAGGAACAATGAGATACTCAATTTACACTTGAATACTGACGGTGAACATAAGATTACACATCAAATTCTGCAAGCCTTGCACTAACATTTCACAAATAGGTTCGATTCACACACTTTTTCTAGAGAGGAAAGAAATATTTTCACATATTAGAATCCATGTGTGACTAAGTGAACATAATTTGTAAGTTGTATAGTGATACTTTTGCAAAGGAAGGCATGAAACACAAGATAAAGTTATGAAGGAATGAAAGAAATTCACAAAAATAACTTGATCATGAACCTGAAATGCACAACACTCTACAGGAACAAGATGGAAACCCGAATGTCAACAGTAATCAAGGTAATCTTTATATAACATGCTCCAAGATGGGTTACAGAATTCTACTAATCTGAGAGAGGACTGTAGTAGTCACAGACTTCAGAAAAGCATACATCAGAACTCCTCTTTTAAAAAAAAGGAAAAAATGTTGTATATACAGAAAAGATCTCGGCCCCTTAGGGCTCACAAAATATCGGTCTCAGAAAAACTATCCTAAGATCTTTTGATTGAATTAAATGTTGCATCCCTGCGTGTCCCGTTGTTCATGTCGGTGTGAAGAATTGCCCCTGGAGAATCCTTAAAGATCTTTAGCAACAACTACCACATTCATTTCTAATCCTTGTGTCCACCTTTGAATTCCCCCCAGTCGAGCTACTTTGAATGCTCCTGACCTCAGAGCAGAAACATGCTGCCTTGTTTTTTTTATCTTCCTTGTTGAGGTGTTAATCAATTAAAACGTCAATGGTTCATCTCGTTGGGATTGCCAGGGCTCGCTTTTAGCTCCCTTTAATTGGCTGGGTGCACTATACGTAGATTCTCCATGTGGTCAAGAGCTTGTTTGACTAGAATTGCATCTCGGCGAGACACTGAAAGTGTCTCACCGATGCGATTATGCTTCTCTGAAGCCATCGACACAATATGCGACAGTCGATGAGAGTCTTGGTGAACTTAGAAGTCACATTGATATCACCAAAACATCGACAAGTCAAACAGCATCAGGGAGAAGTCATAGCGAGCACCACTGGGTTATACCGATGTCGCTTTATTGGGTGATGCCATCGTTGTCGGTGAGACATCCTATTTTCGGGGAGACATTATGGTGAGGCTCCTTGTCATATCGATCTCTCTTCTATCACTGAGACCACCTGATGTCGGTAGGACATCACTCTGATGGTCAGGCACTTTATCGATGAAATTCATGTCAGGGAGACCTTCGCTAATGCCTCTAGAAGTCATACCGCTAAGCTCCTTTATATTCGGCGAGACCACCGGCCTTCGGAAATACCTTTCATCGAGCTTCAAATCTTTTGGTGAGCCCATCTTGTCATCGGCAAGATCCTTTGGTATTGGCAAGACATCTCGCCGATCTTCATTCCTTATACCGAAGCCACGCCCCTTCGGTGAGACTTCAGTTGGTCGCCAGGACCTTTTGGCAAGCACTTTTCCTTTCGGCAACTTCCTTTTCTTGTCAGGGAGACAACCTTACTTCGGCAAGACATCTTGTCGAAGTCCTTTTCTCAGTAGGCCTTTTTTTTTTCAGCAAGACTCTCACCGAAGGAAAACATATCGAGGCCCTTTACTCAGTCGGCGAGACTAAATGTCTTCGCCAAGACATTATAGTGAAGGCATCTCCTCTTGGCGATCTCCTTGTTGTCAATGAGACATTGGAGTCGGGGAGACCTTTCTCCGACTTGAATGCTACACCGAAGGCTCCCTATTGTTGGTGAGACATCACCAGTTCACCGAGACCACATGCCGAAATACGTCTCCTGCCGAAACCTTAATGTTGGTCCAGAAGACTTCATTGGTCACCGAGACTCACGTCGAATTCTTCATTCTGCCTGAGCTTCAAATCTTTTATTTCGCTGAGACTTTTTGGGTTGCCGAGACCTTCTGTATACTTCCCTTACTTATCTCAAATGCAATCAGTCGGTGTGACTTTCTCACATCACTGAGACCTCCCACCAAAGGCAAAACCTTATGCCGATAGCGAAACCCCTACTTAGTCGGCAAGACTCTATATGATCGCCGAGACCTTCTGCCGAAAGCAAACCATTCCCCCGAGATCAACTTTGTGGGCTACTGTCGGTGAGACATCCGCATCAGAGAGACACACAAGACTTATGGTGACCCGAATGTCTTGGTGACTAGTATTTCAGACAAATGGAATGCATTACTAGTCAGCAAGACACCAAAGAGGTCTTGTTGACTTTCTTCTTTGATGGATTTTATGTTTAAACTGACTGAGGCATACTTTTAAATGAGCTCCTTGTGACCTAGCATCAGATGCATGATTTAATCCTGCACAAAAATCCCCAATCTGGCCTTTTTAACATATGAAACACAACTTTTCCTTGCCTGATTGAGCCTATAGGTGAAAATTGGGTAATAGTTTCTTTAGAACATAACCATCAAATTGTTGTTGCTATGCTTTGCACAAAACCCTAATTAGGTCACTTTTACAAAGCAACCACCATTCAATATCTTTCCCAATCACAAATTCCTATTCCAAGACCTCAACCAGGTTACAAATAGACTGAGTCCACAACTCTTACTAATAGAATCATTCACAAACTCATTAAACTTTAAAATCTCATCTAAACCCCTATTTAGGCTTACTTCCAATGGGGGTTTATTGAATCTCCAATCTCCTAACCTCAAACCACTTTTCAAAAACATCAAACACATCACAATAGGTTTTCACATTCTTATTAAACCAACTCCCATGCTCTATCAATGCTCTTTCATCAAAACCTAACCTCTAGCCATCAAATTAAGCCAAAACACCATGGAATATCAACTAGGGCATTGTCTTATTTCCTCAAAACCCTCATCCCTGTTCATGAAAACTACATTAACACAAAACCTACTCCTAATTGTGCTGTTCCACCAAGTTATATCATGATTCACTGGGTGGAATGGCTTAAATCTCCATTTTACCCTATCAAACCCTCAAATCAAGGTTTTACAAACCATTTTCAGGAAAAGGCTTATAAAATTCTTAAAAATTGATGAGATTAAGTCAAATCAATTCCAAAAAAAATCTAACACATGCATTCACAAATTATAATGCACTTCAGACCATAATTTCCCTATACGGAACCATACAAAATGTTGTAGTAGTAGTTTACCAATAAATTGCAAAGGAAAAACATTTTTTTATTAATGTTTCAACTTCAAAAGAAGACTCCAACCCTTTTTTGAGCCTTACCCAGGCACATTTAAACCATACACACCAAAAATAAACTAACCCAGCTGACACAAACTACCATTTGAACTCCTAGATCGTTGGGCTTCCACTTTTTGCATTTTTTTGCATTCTTGCAATTTTGCATCGACAACTTTTGCAAGATTTTACACCATTTACAAAATGGATCCCAAATGACTCAAATAACATTTCAATGGTATATTATGACATTATTCCACCAAATAAAACTCAAAACACCCAAACACATGACTTTAGACCTTATTTACAAAAAATGGACTTGGTGCCCCTACACCATACACCTAGACTGAAAAAAAAATGCAAGTCCCTTGACGACTGCATTGCTATAGATCATGCTTGATCACTTCACCTTCTTGTTCTCCAAATGTTCCTTCATCTGATAATCCTTTAAATTGGATTATATATTGAATACTAGTGTCATTCTTTGCACTATTGAACTTGTTTCCACCTAGATATTGCTCCATATTCACAAGCTAACTTGATGGATATTTTCTAACCCTTCCCTCATCTAGAACTAATGTTAAACTTGTATTCATACCTGAAAATATACATGTACCTCCCTTGTCTTGAACTTCCCTCTTCTTAACTCTTGTTGCACACTTGAACTTACCCACATGTTCTTGCCATTCACCTTGAATCACTCTGTATTTTTCCTTCATCTCTTCTCTCAAATTCGCTACCCCTAGAATCTTTGTATTATCAAGTTCATAAACCTTTGTGCTGACAAACTTAACTTCCCACTAGAATCCTTTGAAACCAAAGAACAAAGCACTATTCTTACCATGACCTTATCGTGCCTTTCTAACCAATCTTGAACTCCCACAATCAATTCATCCTTGACCTTTTCTATATCTATTTTTGTCACCAACTCATCATCTTTTCTTCCCATTACTGAATCACTCTTCAAATCTGATGTTTTAGCATCTTCATTGTTAGTGGTGGCTGCAATCTCCATATTCTTTTCTTCCTCTATTTTGACAAACTCTTTCTCACCCAACATTATCACCTTTTCTACCTTATTTTGTTCCTTAACATCTTCTACCAATGGAGCTAAAGTGAAAGTGTTTCCATCCTTTTCAATTTGATAATTATTGTTTCTACCATCATAAATTGCATTCCTATCAAATTTCCATGGTCTTCCAAGAAAAAAAAGACACACTTCAATAGGAAACACATCACATAGTATCCTATCCTTGTATCCACCTATATTGAATTCAACCCAAGCTTGTTCGTTCACCAAAACAGATTGATTTTCATTCAATCAAGACACTTTGTAAGGTGTTTCATGAGGTATTTGTTCCAGCTTGATTTTATCAACCATTTTTATAGAAACCATGTTATCAGTACTCCCTAAATCTATCACAACTTTACATACCTTTCCATTGTATTTGCAGGTGGTATTGAAAAGTGTTCTCCTTTGTGTTGATTCTTTCTCCTTGGATGCTTTGAGGAGTGTTCTTCTAACCATCAAGGGTTCTCCCACTTCTAGAGCAGCAAGTTGATTAGGAGAGTTTACACTTTCACATTCATCCTCGTGCACCAACTAAACTCTTTTATCAGCACCACTTGAAGTAGAAGCTTGTTTATCTAGACACTTCCATGCTTGATGTCTAAACTAATTGCAATGATAACATCTTCCTGGGAATGTGCTTGAACCTCTACCTCCACCAAATCTTCCTCTGAAGCCTTTGAATCCACCTCTTTGATCAACAACTTGATCTTTTCTTTTACTTACATCTTCTTGGTCTTTGTAGGACTGCCTTGAACCTCTTCCTCTCCTAGTGTTGAATTTGTCTCTTCCTTCTCTTTGTTGCCTTCTTTTATTTTTCTCTTCTTCCCTAGCATCCAACTGAAAAAATTCATCAACTGTCCTTGGAGTAGCAAGACTTGATTCATCTTGAATTTGAAATCTTAAGCCATTCATGTACCTTGCTATCTTCTCATTTTCATCTTCAACATGGCCAGCTCTAATGCTCAACTTGTGAAATTCTTCAATGTAGGCCATGACATCCTTTTCTTTCTGCTTTAAACTTTGTAACTTCTTGAAAGTTTGTATTGCATGATCTCCTAGAAAGAATTGGCTCTTAATATTTGACACCATCCTATCCCATGAACTCTTTTTTGTTTTTCCCCTTTTTCACTCTTTCCTCTTGTACATAATTCCACCATGTCAAAGTTGGACCTTTCACCTTAGTCTTCACAAACTTTACCTTCTTATCTTCTACAACCCCCTTGTACTCAAAGTAATTATCTAGTGCATCTATCCAATCCAATACCTCTTCAGCATCCAAATTTCCATTATACATTGGCACATCTATTTTCTCTTCAGAAGTGTCTCCTCTAATAACCTTGAGAATTTTCGCCATCCTCTCATCAGGGTCTAACTCATCATCTTGGACTCTACCTAGAGGGTTTTCATCCTCGCTCTCTTCCTCTTTGTCTTGGTCACTTTCCTCTTCAGTGGCCTTTCAACTCCTTTGCTTTGTCTCCAATGCTGCAAATCTAGCTAAAATTTCTTCTTGTGATTCCTTTAACAACTTTATTTCCAAACCAAGGGCTCCACTTCCTTTAGGAGGCATCTTGTCCTTTAACTTTCAACCTTTTTCTTCTTCAATCTTCAACTTTTGACCTTCAAAATATCTAACACCTATTCTCTGATACCAATTGATGTAGAGCAAGGGGAAAACTTCAAACAATCACAATTGATTCAAATTCAAACAAACTTTCATTCACAAAAACTCCAACTTGGTATTCAACTCACCAATTCACTCTTATTCCCTTGTAGCATATCAAATAGAGAAAATTGTGCATATATTTCAAAAGACTCTTCAAAACCACAAAATGATAAGCATTCCAAATACCCTTTAAGCTCTTTAGGAACATACCTCAAAATATCACAAGGTTTCTTTGCAACATAACCATGAAATAACTACTGGTACACTTTGCACAAAACCCCAATTGGGTCACTTTTACAAACAAATCACCATGTAATCTCTTTCTCAATCACAAATTCATGTTCCAATACCTCAACTAGGTTACAAATAGACTGAATCCACAACTCTTACTAATAGAATCATCCACAAACTCATCAAACCTCAAAATATCATCTAAACCCCTATTTAAGCTTGCTTCCAATGAGGGTTTATTGAATCTCCAATCTCCTAACCTAAAACCACTTTTCAAAAAAATCACAATAGGTCTACACATGATTATTAAACCAACTCCCATGCTCTATCAATGCTCTTTCATCAAAACCTAACCTCTAGCCATCATTTTAAGCCAAAACACCATGGAATATCAACTACGGCATCATCTTATTTCCTCAAAACCCTCATCCTTGCTCATTCCAACTAAATTAACACAAAAAATACTCCTAATTTTGTCATTCCACCAAGTTATATCATGATTCACTAGGTGAATGGCTTAAATCTCCATTTTACCCTATCAAACCCTTAAATTAGGGTTTTACAAACCATTTTCAGGAAAAGGCTTATAAAATTCTTAAAACTTGATGAAATTAAGTCAAATCAATGCCAAAACAAATCTAACGCATGCCTTCACAAATTAAAATGTACTTCATACCATAATCTCCTTGTATGGAACCATACAGAACGTTGTAGCAGCAGTTTACCAGTAAATTGCAGAGGAAAAACATTGTTTTATTAATGTTTCAACTTCAAAACAAGACTCTAACCCTTTGGTGAGCCTTACCTAGGAACATTAAAACCAAACAAACCAAAAATAAACTAACCCAACCGATACAAACTACCATTTGAACTCCTAGACCGTTGGGCTTCCACTTTTTACATTTTTTTGCATTCTTGCAATTTTGCATTTTGACAACTTTTGGAAGATTTTACACCATTTACAAAATGGATCCCAAATTACTCAAATTACATTCTAATGGTCTATTATGACCTTATTCCACCAAATAAAACTCAAAACACCCAAACACTTGACTTTAGACCTTATTTACAAAAATGGACTTGGTGCCCCTGCACCACAAAAGGACTTTTGGAGATAAGAGAATAGAGCTAGAAAGGAAAATCGAAAAAAATGGGATTGATCAAGTTGTTAGATTTCCCACTCATTTCCCATGCCCTAATTGATCTTGGAGGAAAGAGAACATTATTATAATAATTCCAAAAAGATATTCTTAGCAAATGGGAGAGTACTAGTAGATTTATCTACTAAATCTATTTCATGAACATTTGGAATTTCTACCTTCTCAAACATGATAGTTTCAACCAAGGAGTATGCTCAAGGAGAATTTAAGGTGGATCCTAAGAATACTCTTATAGTTATTAATGACCATAGGATGAATAACCCTAGAGAAAAGGCCAACAAGTTTCCAAAGAATCAATATAGGAGTGACTTTGTCAATGAAAATGATTTTTTTACTCTTTTGAGTAGAGTAATGGGCATGGCCTCGGTATCTATTTTTGATAATTGGATTTTTTATTTCATTGAGGACATACTATGGGGTCCTACCAAATTCGAGTGGGCCAAAATAATAAGTGATAATTTTCATGATCAATTCTCGCAAGTGAAGCATTCTCAAGTTTTCAACATGACCTCATATGTTTTCTATCTCCTCATTGCTAATTACAAGTACAAAGGTTCAACATGTAAGGTTAATGTGGGTAAAATCCTAAATGAAGACTCTCCTCTTCTGCAATGGAGATTCTCAAGAGGTTCTAATACTAGTTTATCCAGTTTACATATTTTAGGATGGATGGTTTCTTAGGGTCTCCATAAGGGCTCCCCAACTACCCAAATGATAAAATTTTCATTTTGGAGATGATCTGACAATTCTATGCATCACATCATTTGTTTCACAAGAAGCATAGAGCAGAAATTCCTTATCCCTTGACATTTGGAATGGGTTTATAAGAATTTTCCTTAGCTTCCTCAACTAAGCATTCAAATAAGTAGATCCAAACCTTTGTATTTAGCTTTAATAAGTAGAAGGATAGTTTTGATCCATATGATAAAATGAAGAAACAAGTAGGGAAGTAATATGCTCATCAATTGCATATTGAGGGTTTTTGGGCTAGTTGTACTAGTGATCACAAGGTTAGATAGAGAGCATATATGAGGGCGGAAATTAAATATATTTATACCTTGTGACTCTTCGAGGTTTTAGACTAGTTGCAAGATGATGGAAAAGCCCTCTATGAAGAGGAATTTAATAAAGTAGCTAACCATCCTATACCTTTGTCAAACTGAACTAAAAAGGAAGAAATCAAGATTGATGTGATTACTTGGCCTATATTAAGAAGAACCAATAGGTGGGTAGACTCTCAAGTATTGGCTCTCATGACACAAAGGTTTGAGTTGATACATGGTGAAGAACAAAAGGAAGCCTCATCTAGTGATGAAGAGAAGACTAAAGATGAAGGAGGTTTAAGTATGAGCTCAATAAGAAAGGAGACTGCCACTCCTCCCAAGGAAAAAGGTAAAGGGAGAAAGAGCTTGGAAGAGAGGCATCCCACAAAAATGCCTCATGTTTATAAGAGAAAGGTTTGTGATACAAGTAATCCTCCACCAAAAGAGATAAAAATAGGGTGGCACCACCATAATGGAGCCTATTGTTTGACAGATTAGTCTTTTGATCAACTAACTTAGATTTGCTCTTTTCTACCCAAGAGAAAAACTAAATCAATCACCAATAGTTGGAGAGATCACCATTACATTGGTGATCTTCCTCTGAATTTTAAGAGGTACAACTCCTTTGTATGATATGAAATGGATTATTTTAACTTAAAAGAAAATGGGAGTATGCTTTTAACAAAAAAGCAAGAAAGGTAGACTAACACCAACACATAACCATGGAATAGATGTGATTGAAATAAACTTCTAAACTACTAACTAAACTGAAAGTAGATTTGCAAGCTACTAATAGCTAGCTGACTAGAATCAAAGAAATTTTGATATCATCTGAAGATAAATAAATGAAAGACAAAGGAATACCACATCCATACAAAGAAGGAATATCCTAGCACCTATCAAAGCTCATAGACTTATCCATAAATTTTAAGAATTTCATTTAAATTTACTGCTCATAGACAATAAATAGCTCAAGACAAAAACCAAAATTATAAAACTTGATCCTTATTTATATTGATTCTCACTCTTGCATCACAGTGCAAGGGGGATCAAAATTCGAACCCCGTTGATATCAGGTTGAAGCATATTTAAAAGTACTTGATTGTAACAACCAACCATTTCTTGAAAATTGATTCCTGAGAGAATGTAACTGCCAACTCAACAAATAAGCATTTTGTGGAGGTCAATTCTCTTCCCGATGAATACATGTTAGTATTGATGGCCAATTTTAGTATGGTTTATGATTACATCACTTCTACTGATTGATTGAGACATGAGAATGAACCACCAACCCTACAGATGGCCACAATGTCCTTAAACTCATGTAAACTTCCCATATCCACTCATAATAGCAATTAATGATGTGTCAACAGGGAGCACATTCATAAGGATAGTTTAAATTTAGGAGATTTATCGACACCAAAACACACACTTTGTTAGATTAACATCACATCACTTAGCTGATTTCATTAAATTTGAAGCCACTTGAGCGTCCTCACTCTATTAATTACATTCACAAGAAAAATTCACTCATTTAATCCCATTTTTATACAAATAGTTGTATTTCTTTCATTCTCATCAATTATAATCACAATTTTGAATATGTCGAGCACTGCTAGTGACATAGATTTTGAGGAGAAAGGTGACTTCCTCACTATTTGGGGAGTTGAGTGTAGTGCAATGAGGACACTAGTTGTAGACTAGTTGGGGGAGGACTTCCTCATCTGTAGTGATGTTGAGGAAGGAGTAATTAAAAAGGTAATTGGTGAGCACCTCCTCTTGGAAGTGTACGTATACAACTCAAATTTTTTGGAGCATTTCATTTACAACATTGTTCACACCTCTAGGAAGTTTGAATGTGGAATCCAAGATGTTGAGCATCTGGTTAGACCAATCTACCTACCCTGTGTCAAAGATGCCTTGGGTATCCTTTCTAAGTATCCACATGTAGGTCTAGTAGGTGATGCAATCTACATTTCCATTGCTTTGAGGAATAAGCAGGATAGGTAGGCAATTTCTCTTCTTCGCACTAGGTTGGAACGCAACATGTTAAATACTTCCACTCATTTTGTGGAGTTTAACAAGAACCTCTTCTCCCTTGCACAAATTAAACTCCTCCAGGAGGTGATTGAGGGTATCAGGATTCTCATGTTCACTCTTTTTTCCTAGAAGCTCATGTGCTGAAGACCCAAATTTTTGTCTTGTAATATGTTATATGCATATATAAATATAATAATATTTTTTGGCTTTCAACTCAACTCCATGTAATGTGGAAATTTGTGCTTCCTTTTCTATATTTTCATGTCATTTGTGATATTATTATTCATTTTTAATCTTTGTAATGTGTTTGAATGGTTGTGCATTTAAATATTTCTTTTGCAATATATTTATCTCCAGTATCATTACTTTTTTAGTAAATAATAGCTCATAAGTAGTCGAAATGCACAAATTTTAGACTTTGGGTAGGGTTTCAAAAATGATTTTGGAATCCATGTGTTTTGTGAATGAAACTATCACCCACATTATCTATCATGTGTGCGACATGCTTCAAAAATACTCTTGGGTGCCCCTTTTTCATTAAAGCCTATGGAAAGAACCCTTAAGAGGAATACTTAATCATTTTAGAAAATCTACTGCAGAAATGAATTAAGTTTCCCAACCCTATCAGGAACTGACAAAGGTTTGGAACGTAACAAAAGTTTTGAAAGGGACTCATTTTCACTTAATATTCCTCCTTTTTTTGGTGAATACCCAGGTTATGAAAACTACTACGGGACTTGACAACTATTCCAAATCTTAACAAGAGCCAACACAAAGATAACTTAGGCAAAACCGATTGGACCGTCAGGCAAGAAGGAAGTTGCAAAAACCATTTCAGGACCCAACACAACTCCAAAAATTGAGGCATAAATTTGATGACTCGATGTGTTTAATTTACCTAAAGGGATTGGACTCATTTTCAAATATGGGCTACCAAAACGGTGGTAACAATCGGCTCTAACTAGGGACTAGGATTGCAAAGGATGAAGACATGAACCTAGAATCATAAAAGATGACCATTTTCTTATCCATTGGGTACATAGTCAAAACTGCAAAAAGAAGGATCAATGCAAACCAAAAATAGGACAAACCCAAAGGAAAGACAAACCACACAAACAAAGGACTATGTATAATGTAGGGGGACTCTTACCAGCAATAAGAGTTCAAGGTTACTCAAACGAAACAATTGACGGGTAGAGGAAAGTATAATGGCTCCAAACAAAGGAAGCATGCAAGGGCTAGAATTACACATTAAGGATCCACAAGCTAAACCAAGGTGCACTTTCATGACAAATGATTCTTATTAGTATATGTATGTCACCAAGGAGCCACTTTTCATCATATAGTTTCATCATTTTTTGCACAAGAGAACCTTTTGTTCAAGCTCCCTTCAATACCTCAAGAAAATTATCACCCAACACATGCACTTAAGTAAAAGGGATGGAGAATTTGTGAGGCCAAAGTGAGTTCAAATTATGAGCCACATGCAACTGTGAAGCATACATCATGCTACAACACCCAATCAAAATACTCATTTTTATCATGATTCCTGAGTCTCGTGAGAACCCATTCAATGATCTCACCTACATTCATTGATAAATCTCCTAAACCAAACACACCCTTCTTCTACAAGGTTTCTCCTAAAATCATACTCAAATCTTGACCTACAATACCTTTTGTAACCAAAACATCCTTTGAAGGTCAACCTTGCTCTAGTTTCATATGTATCTCAGGCCTTTTGCCTCTCTCATTCTTTGCAATGTCAAGAAGAACAGTGGCAAGGGTTTCCAAACTATTAATTTTAGATTCATGTATTTCAAATAGTAGATTGTTGATGATCTTAAAATTCTTTCCCATGCTATCAAGTACATATAGAGCATTACCTGACATATTTCCACAATTGTTATCTTCATAATTTTTTAATAGCTCATAATATCTTATCACTATCATGAGTTGATTAATTGACTCTTCAACCTTGAAAGTGATTTCTTCGAATTTTGGGGTAAAAGTGTAACTTGTGTCATAGAACTAGGTAGTTACTCGACCCTTTTGACTATTGAGATAGAGAGTATGATGGGCGACTATGGTGGGATAGGAGAAGGATCATCATCTTTGTCATCATAACTATCAACATCCTCTTCTTCTTCGCCATAATTCCCAATGTACATCTCACTTCTTCGTTTTATGCTAGGTATTTTTGAACAATTTTCTTAGCGTGAGACTAGACCCAGACACATGTTGGTATAGGGTGTGAATATCCTTTCATTTAGTGCCCTGGAACCTACTCCTAAAATGGGTCTTCTATCTGATAGCATCTTGGTTTGGCCTTGGCTGAGGCTTCCTGACAACACTAGGTCATCTTCTATATTAATGTATTCTAATTTATTAGCTTTGAAGTCATATATTCTTTTCCTTTTCAAGTGAATTTTCACCTCAGGGTGTAGATCCATTGTGAAGATAGTTAGTAGGTTATAATAAGTAGGCATGTCAAGATGGGGAATCCCTTTCAAGATTCAAGAGAATATATCAATGAAGTCCCTCATGTTCTCATTTTCTCCCTTTTGAATTTAGAAAAGGCTACCAAACAATTTTTTGGTTTCAATGATTGGTTTGAATCTCATAATAATATTTTCCTCTAATATATCCTAGTTGATGATACACTTGTCTTCCAAACACTAGAACAATCCTATTTCTTTTTCCACCAAAGATTGCACAAAGAGCCACATAGCCACATCTTCCTTGATAATGCCTAGGGTCCCACATACATTGATGAAAGCTTGGATGTGAATCTCTAGGTTTTGAACACCTTCTCCATAGAAATTTGGAAAATACACCCTTGACCCTGGAGGTAAAGGTGAGTACTTGGATAGAGACAGGGGTTGAAATGAGTTCTCAATGGTTATGAAACTATTGATGCCATATTTTTATACTTGAAGTCACACTATAAAATAGGGGAATCTTGATCATAGAGTCACCAACCTCCCTTGACAAGGAAGTAACCTTTTACAAAAATCACTTTCATGTTTTGACTTCTTGATGTATGTTGTCCAAAAATATATCCTAATTTTGACTTGGGGCACATCGGGGCTGAGGAAACCACAAGATTTTTATTATTTGGCCCCCTTTTGACCACCCTTCTAGTTGGTCGTTATGCTTTTTCTTCTTCCTCTTTAAGAAGAAAATATATTCACATGTACTCTTGAGCACTCCTTCGGTATCTCCAAGTGAGTGTGTTTAGCTCAGAGATAATGTCCTCCCACTCAAAATTAACCCAATATAATCCAGGTTGTAATATAGGAAAAACATTTCCATGGGTTAAAACCATTGTTACACATGTCAAGACATCTTTTAAGCTTCTAAGTTTGATTTCCCCAGAAAAGTCACCAAAAACATGTTGGTTGATAGACTATTCTTTTGAATGATTAACTTAGATTGACTCCATTCTACCCAAGAGAGACTAAATTGATCACCAGTAGTTGGAGAGATCACCATTATATTGGCCATCTTCCTCTAAATTTTAAGAGGTGCAGCTCCCTCATATGATATGACTTTATATTTTTTAACTTAAAAGAAAATGGGTGTATGCTTTTAACCAGTAAGTAGAAAAGGTGTACTAACACCATCCCATAATCATGGAACAAATTTGATTGAAAAAAACTTCTAAACTACTAATTGAACTGAAAGTAGATTTGCAAGCTACTAATAACATTACTCAAAGATCAAATTACTAACAGCTAACTTACTCGACTAAAAGAAATTATCATATCATCTGAAGATAAATAAATGAAAGACCAAGGAAAGCCACATCCACACAGAGAAGGAATATCCTAACACCTATCAAATTTCATAGACTTATCCATAAATGTTAAGCATTTCATTTAAATTTACTACTCATAGACAATAAACACCTTCAAACAAAAACCAAAATTACAAAACTTGATCCTTATTCAAATACATTCTCACTCATGCATCACAATAGAAGGGGGATCAAAATTCAAACCCCTTTGATATCAGATTGAACTATATTTAAAAATATCTGATTGTAATGGCTAGTCATTTCTTGAAAACTGATTCCTAAGAGAATTTAACCTGCAGCTATACAAATAATTATTTTGTGGAGGTCAATTCTCTACCCAATGAAGACACAACAACATTAATGGCTGATTTTAGAATGGGTTATAATTGCATCACTTCTCCTAATTGATTGAGGTAGGAGAATGAATCATCAACCCTGCAAATGGGCCCAATGTCCTTTGACTCATGGGCCCAACAAGGAGCATATTCACAAGGATAGTTTAAATGAAGGAGATTTCCCAATGCCAAAAAATACATTTCATTAGATTCACATCACATCACTTAGTTAAGTTCATTAAATTTGAAGCCACTTAAGTGTCCTTGCTTTATTAATTGCATTCTCAAGAAAAATTCACTCATTTACTCCCATTTTTCTATAAATTAGTTGTAGTTCTTTCATTATCATCAATGATAATCATGATTTCAGATATGTCGAGCACTACTAGTGATGCAGCTTCTGAGGTGAAAGGTGACTTCCTCACTATTTGGGGAGTTGAGTGTAGTGCAGTGAGGAGATTGGTTGTAGACTAGCTGAAGGAGGTCTTCCTCATTTGTAGTGATGTCAAGTAAGGAGTAATTCAGAATATAATTGCTGAGCACCTCCTCTCCCAAGTGCTCGTATTCAACTCATATTTTCTAGAATATATCATTTACAACATTTTTTGCACCTCTAGGAAGTTTGAGTGGGGAATTCAAGCTGCTGAGAATTTGGTTAGACCAGTCTACCTGTCCTATATCAAAGATGCTCTGGGGAGCCTATCTGAGTATCTGCGTGTAGGCCTTCTAGGTGATACAATCTATATTTCCATTGCTTTGAGGAATGAGTGGGCTAGGTAAGTGATTTCTCTTCTCCACATCAGGCTAGAACACATGTTTTAGACTTTCACTCACTTCCTAGAGTTTAACAAGAACCTCTTCTCCCCTACACAAATTAAACACCTCTGAGTGGTGATTGAGGGCATCAAGATTCTCATGTTCACTCTTTGTGCTTAGAAACCCATGTGCTGAAGACCTGAATTTTGGCTTGTAATACATTATATATATATAATATTTTCTGGCTTTCGACTCAGCTCCATGTAATGTGGTTCTAGTTCTATATTTTTATGTCATTTGTGATACTATTCTTATTTTTTAATCTCTATAATGTGTCACAATGGTTGTGCATTTAAATATTGATTTTGCAATGTATTTATCTCTAGTATCATTACTTCTACAAATAATAGCTCATAAGTAGTTGAGAAGTTATGAAAACTACTTCAAGACCCAACAACTTTTCCAAAATTTAACAAGGGTTGACATAAAGTAAACTTAGGAAAAACCAATTGGACCATTGGGTGACAAGGTAGTTGTGAAAACTATTTTGGGACCTAACACAAATTTGAAAACTCAGGCATAAGTGTGACAAGTCAGTGTTTAATTTACCCCAAAGGAGTGAACGCATTTTCAAATAGGGGCTACCAAAAAGGCGGTAACAGAGCCAATCCCCGAGGAGGTAAGGGATCTTTTTCCTCCATCTCCACCTTCCACCTCCACATTCTTCTATTCTTTCATTCGCATCCACTACCATTCCTTCCACTCCACCTATTCTTTCCTCACATTTGGCTATCAACATTTTTGTCCATCTCACCACTTCTACTTGTGAATGGTGATCCTAGACCTACACAAACACAAAAGAACAAACACATTATTAGTCCAATATGCAAGTTAGAAACAACATTCCCCATGAAATTCATTTGAAACATGAAAACAAGAAATAAGTGAAGAACACAAGTAAAATAGCTATTAAATCCTATTTTAATGTCCAAACTCTCAATCCCATAGGGGGAATTGGTGCCATTTTGATGTGGAAAATGGATCTTTCCCAATTCCTTGCAAGCTTGATGATCAATGGTGGAGATTTGATGCTTCTTGATGAAATTTCTCCATAACCTAGCTATGAAAATATGAAAATGGATGAACTTGATTCAAAACATGAAGATGATAACTTGCACAAGTTGTAGATGAAAATGCCTAAGATTTTGGATGAACTTGTGGATCCAAAATCAATATGAGAGCCTTCTATTTATAGAAGGGAATGATGGAGGATGAGGAAAAATGGATGAATGTGGGATCAAACACCAACTAACAGCATAATGCCACTTGTCAACATGTGAGTGGACAAAAGTGGAGCACATTTGAATGAATGTGCACATTAATGCAATTAGGTGGAAATTCAAAATTGGAGAGGTGACAAGTTGGAGGGAGAGAAGAAATTAATTAAATGCCACTTGGCTCAAGAAAAGGACATATAAGAGGCCTTTAATGCCTTGTTGGATGGACAAGTACTTTTGGGGGCAGATTTTCAAATTTGGGGAATATTCCATCCTTTTACGCCTTTTTAAATGAAAAAGGAAGATTTATAAATTAATTAAATTGATTTTCATGAGAAAGTTACAAAAGCTAGAGGATTTGATGGATTAAGATTAGCATTAATCAGGATTTGATTAATTTAAAAGGAGATTAGCTAATTTGACGATTTGATTTATATTTTAGGATTTAAATAAATCAAAGCGAGAGGAATAATGAATTTAGACTTAATTAAATAAAGTTTGATTTATTTATTTAAAGAGGATGGTGTTAGATTAAATCAAATAAAGATTAATTTATTTAATTTAAGGGAGGTGACCTTAGAGCTTAATTAAATAAAATGAATTATTTAATTAAAAGAGGGACTATATGATTAATTAAACAAAGTGATTTATTTAATTAATAGGAGATGATGACTTAATCAGATAAATTTGATTTATTTAGTTAAGAGATTAAATGTGATGAATTTAATTAAATAGAGATTATTTAATTAAATGATTAGTAAAGGAGATGATATAGGATGAACTAGTGTTATTAAAATTAGGATCAACTGTATAGGATCAATCAGTATATTTTTCATGTCTATAGTTTGCCCCTCTTTGAAGTAATGTACCTACTACATTGGTTCAAAGAATAACCTTACCAAGATCAAAATTCAAAATTTTCTTTATTTTTTTCGAATGCCCCACTATTGCCCCAACGAACGAATTATGCTGGTTTACTGCCCCCTCGAGAGATCAAACAAAAAATTGGATTTTTGGGTGATCTCACAAAAAAATGGGACAAGCTGCCCAACGAGTCCAAAAAGGCTCTAAGATGCCAAAAACGTGCCAAAATGTGATAAAATGATGTAAAACAAGCCTCAATTGGACAAAAATGGGATTGGGGGTCCAAAACCCTAGGTTGACAGATAAACATGGTCAAAAAACCCTAATTTTCATGCTTAAATAGCCCTTGAGGGGTCACTTTCAATTTATTTAGGGCAGGTGCATGAAGTTGGGTACCAATTTCATGGCCACTTTCTAAAAAAGGTTTAAAAATTCTATAACGTGAGCGCGTTATAACGTGCTTGCGTTATAGCACGTTAAAAGAAAAAAAAAGGTGAAAGTCTTCATTTTCACTTTGACTGTTTTCTTCTTTTGCCCGCGGCCAAAACCCCCAACTTTCACGCTCACATTCTAGGAGGAGGTATTAGGCACAAATCTTCAACAAGAGTTGTTATTTCTTTGCAAGGATGGTGCCATGACAACGAAGAGGTGGGAGAGGTAAGTATTGTTTGTTGTTTGTTTTGAATTCCTTAGTTTTAGGTTGATTTGTTAGTCTTAGGTTAAATTTGATATATAAATTTTTTAATTTTTAGGAGATGCAAATGAACCTACAAACCCACAAAATCCTCAAGAAGAAGAGCAACCAAATCCTGAAGAACAAAAGCCTCAACAAGAAAATCAACCTCAACAACAACCTCCTCCACCAATCCCTCAACAGAATTTAATGAGTGAGATTGAGCACAACAAAAAACAAATTGAGGATTTTATTAGTAGATTGAGTGATCCAAATGGTTCAACCACAAAAATAATGACCCTCACAAATTCATTGAAAGATATGCTAAAAAATGTAGATTCAATTAGCAAACAAATAACAGGATGGAAAGATAGGAGGCAGGTGGCTAGGGCATATTATACAGATAAACTATCATATAAACAAGTAAAGGATTTAAAAATTACAAAAGGTGTTTTGTGTTCATTATTCACTGACCCACACACAAATCAAAATATTAGCCTCAATTCGAAGAGGTTTCCTATTCATTGGTGCCACCACCAAGAGATTAGGAACCATTTTTATGATAGGTGGTACATGGTCTTTGATGACAGATCATGCAACAATTGTGAAGTCCCCCAGTATTTTCTTAGGAAACTATATAGTGAGTTCATATTGAACAAAATAAAAAATTATTTTGATATGAGGGACTTCCAAGGGAGAGGTGGGGGGTTGGCTCAAGATAGGCCCGATGCACAACCGGATCCTATGCGGCAAGGGAGACGAGATCTCGCTAGGTTGCCTCGTAAGCACGTTGTTATGCCTATAGTCGCAAAGGAGAGTACAGACGTAGAGACATTGCAAGTGATCAAAACTTTGACCCAGAGTGTCATCCATCATACTAGCCCTATTCTACAGTGACATCCAGGGGAGTCTTCGAGTGGTGGCCTTCGAACCCATGTGTTTCAATCTTGCGGGGCAACTTCTTCATATGACCCCACCAACACTC
This sequence comes from Sequoia sempervirens, assembly GCA_007258455.2. Classification (NCBI taxonomy): domain Eukaryota; kingdom Viridiplantae; phylum Streptophyta; class Pinopsida; order Cupressales; family Cupressaceae; genus Sequoia; species Sequoia sempervirens. The sequence continues at coordinate 286,039,787 of VDFB02000003.1, read as the reverse complement.
AGGAGGTTGTTGTGGAGGATCCTTATGTAACTACAGAGATGGCGAGGGCAACTGGAATTTTGCATGATGTGTATGGAATTGATACTTAGGTAAAAGTAAGCATGTTCATTGAATTTAATTTATTAAATTTTGATTTTGAAATGCAAGATTAACTAATTTAGTTTTATGATTTTAATAAAATTGCAGAGTCACAATGTTGAGACTGGATACACCGGCCCTCCACCTACTTATTTCTGCAGTACACCTATCGACGAGGTATGTAACTAGTAAACAATTATAAATTTATTACATGTTAATAGCATTGTTTTATGAATGGTATTTTAATATGTGATTTTGGATGTTGAACAAGGTAATATTGGAGGTTTTGAGGGAACACCTCCCAGTGCTCATGGATTTACTCAAACCTTCACACAGGTAATAGAATAAATATTTTAACTAATGAATTGTACTTAATAGATTTGTATAGTTTATATTCATATCGTTGGTTACATTGCATTGCATATCATTCAAACTCAAATCATTACTTCACATTCCATAACTAATAGCTACATGTTGGTAGATGACAAAATTTCAACTACAATATAGTTGTTTAGAAAGTCAACATAAGTAGTAATACAATTTCTTCACATTGAGGCATGTGCTTGCAAAGGTGCACCTGCACAACAAACTATGGATGCTTGGAAAAAATCTATGAAACCATAATAGTAAGAAATAGCATAGACAAGGAAGTTAGTAGTTTCAAAAAATGCCTCAAAGAAATGTGGTCTCACGGTGATGGAATTACATTCCATCACCATGAGACCACATTTCTTCTAGGTGTTTCTTCAAAATTCTCACTACCTTTTCTATGATACCACATTTTTCATACATGCGCACCAAAAAAATTTTATCAAAATACTCGTACTTCCTTGCTGCTATGGCTAAAATTCTAAAATAGGTGCTTTCCAACAAACTATGGATGCTTGGAAAAATATCTATCAAAGCATAATAGTAAGCAATAATACTGGTCATAGAGAAGGCAATGAACTTTTTGAAAAAATGCCTAAAAGAAATGTGTTCTTATGGTGATGGAATGCCATGACGTGCATTTGTTTGTAATGCCATTCTATCACCATGAGACCCCATTTCTTTTGAGGCATTTTTTCAAACATTTCACTACCTTCTCTATGCCATGATAGTTATCGCACATGTCTATGAAAGCATTTAATCAAACGATTCAACAGCTTGCTGCTATGGGTAAAGGCCTAAAAACATGTCCTTTCGAACAAGATATGGATAGGGAAAATAGTGAGCATGATAATAAAAAATATATAGTTTAATAAGTACTCAAAATTTTGTTCATTAGATCTCATACACTAAGTCATGACGTGTCCATCACTATTGTAACTTTTTTGTTATTAAATAATTTGTTGTTTTATTTTCAGATGTTGGTTGTGGAAACACCTCCAAATGTTACGAGGGAAATGGATATTGGTGTTTTATCTGCTATATAATCCTCGATGGCTTTGATAGGGGAGGTATGAGGCAAATTACTAAATTTCAATTTACATTCATTGTTATAGATGTTAGTTCGAGTGAAAAATCAAACCAAATTATTGATTCATAGTATAGTTTCCATTTGGATGGTTTATACATGGCTTGAGCATGCCTTAGCATTAGTGTGCGAATATTTCCCTCGAGGAGAGTGATCGTGAGATGGCCGTAAGTGAAATTATTTTTTTAAATATATCATTTTTTATAATGTAATTTCTATATATTAATGTCTTTACTTCTTATTGTAATAGTTAAAACTTCACCAAGAACTTAACAGTAGTAGGAGGAGTAGTAGGAGCACTCCTTGAGTGCAGTAGAAACAAGTGACAGACCTTTCGCCATCCGATCAACTAGCAAAGGGCAAGAGTTTATTTCGAGAGCCTAGAGAGTAATGACTTTTTATTCCAGAGCCCTTTGTTGTATGCCTACATGACAGTTTTGTACATATTTTGTATTGGATATATTTGACATTGTATGCCTATATGGAATTCGCATAAGTCTATATGGTTATTTTGTACCTATATTTTATACTTATATCAACATATATTGATGTATGCGTACATGGCTATTTGGTGAATACAAATTTTTTTATCAATGGTGTCCATATTTGCATGTTATAAATTCATGGTTCAATAGATATGAGTTACGTGTATTCAAGTGTTTACTTTACAACGTACGTGTATACTTTGTGACTTATGTGTGTTCCAATGTATACTTTGTGACTTACACATTTTCATGCATATACCTTGTATTTGTGCATATACTTTGTCTTAAGTTGTGTATACTATGTATTTGTGTGTATACTTCAAGGCATATGTGTTTGTGACTACTTGTGCTTCCCTTATTCACATGTACACGCTTGACTTATTCACGTGTATACTTATTAATTGGTTAACCATAACATTGGTCATTGTTGTCCTTCATGGTTTGTCTTGAATAAATTAATTGATTGATGGTAAACAACTTTATCTAAAAGAAAAAAACATGTTTTCAATTGGTATTCTATGAAATGATTGATAAAAATATTTCAATATATTTAATCCTTTGATTGGAACAACTCAATTAAGCAAAGTATATGTATAATAATTTTCCTTTTAGATTAGTTATGCATGGAAGTTTCAAAAATTATCCTTGATATTACAAAATAATGTGTTTATACACTTTAATTGTTCACTCACCCTTTGGTTCTTTGAAAGAAAAATCTGCCTATGCCATTGTTACACTGCACAGGTAAACCAGATTTTGTATTATGGAGCTATATTAAGCTACCAATCTCAAGACCAATGTAACAATGATATAAAATAATGTTTGAGACTACAAGTAGACATTAAAATGGCTAGTGCTCTAAAAAAATTCTTATGATTTATGAAGAACACTGATAACTCTACTCAATTGTCTTCTTTTTTTCAAAATCATACAAATTGAACCCTAGCATCAATAGACTTTGTATATCAAGCTACCACAATTCAAGTTTCAAAGATGAATATTTATCATAACATGTTTTAAATGACATTCAAGTTTATGGTGGTTTTTTTGTTTATGTAATGTTATGTGATATTCTAATCCTAATGCATGCTTATAGGCTGCATATATATTTATATTTTGTTCTTACATGATTTTTTGTACCAACGAACCCAAAACAAACCGAACCCCCCTCCAAAAAACTTTGGCCTAACTGGAAAACCGAACCCCCGAACCCAAACCTAAACCTCAAAACCTATTCCAACACTCTTCATTATGCCTACACAAACTTAATTGACCACCAAATTATGTTTTCTCTTCACTTTACCCACTTTTACTCCCTCAAACATCTCTTTTTCATTCAAAACCCCTATTTTCCCAAGTAGGGCATCATGCCATAACATACTTTTGACCCCTTTGTCCTTGCAAACCTTTTGACCACATAAAACTCCACAACCTCACCCTATTTCCAACCTATTCTAACTTATTTTCAAACAATTTCTTCTTTTCACCTCTTCTAGCCTTGCTTTTAAGGGGCCTCAATTTTGAATTTTGAACAGGGGCAGCATTAGTAATCTCTTCCAATGCCTTTACCAATGCTATTTTCTTATTCCTACTCCCTATCCTACTTACATCAGGCCCATATCACCACGACACAACCTGAACAATAGGTGGAATGGCCTATTTCAACATATTACACTTGAACCCTTAAGGGATCGATCCGGTTGAACGTAGCTCGGGGGTGATTCTGTGTGTTTGGGTACAAAAGAGGACCATGCCTAACCTAAACATACATATTCAGATGCGTTGGAATAGTCTTTTTGGTCACATGAGTTGCAAAACAAAAATTGCACCAGTTTGCAACTTTCCACTACTTGCATTTGACATTTTTTCCATCAACTGAAAACTGGACACCACAGGAAAACCACTCTGAGATAATAAAAACCAAGAGAGGTTATTGTAGAGGGGTCCAATGTGATCCCATAGGATTAGATGAGAAGTTTCTAAGCATCATGATATCTGAGTAATAGCATTCTAAAGTTTGTAGCCATTTTGCACTTTGAACCCTTAAGGGATCGATCCAATTGAATGTAGCTCGAAGCGATTCCGCGTGTTTGGGTGCAAAAGAATACCATGCCTAGTGTAAACATATGTATTCAAACATGTTGGAATAATTCATTTGGTCACACAAATTGCAGAACGAAAGTTTTACCACTTTGCAACTTTCCACTACTTGCATTTGACACTTTTTCCATCAACTGAAAACTGGACACCACAGGAAAACCACTCTGAGCTAACAAAAAAAGAGAGAGGTTATTGTAGAGGGGCCCAACACAATCGCATAGGATTAGACAAGAATTTTTTAAGCATCATGGTATTTGAGTAACAACATGCTAAAGTTTGCAGTCATTTTGTACTTTGGACCCTTAAGGCATCAATCCGATTGAACGTAGCTCAGAGCAATTCCGTGTGTTTGGGTGCAAAAGAGGACCCTTCCTAGCATAAACATACCTATTCAGACACATTGGAATAGTTCATTTGGTCACACGAGTTGCAAAATGAAAGTTGCACCACTTTACAACTTTCCACTACTTCCATTTGATACTTTTTCCATTAACTGAAAATTAGACACCATAGAAAAACCACTCTGAGATGACCAAAATTGAGAAAGGTTATTGTCGAGGGGCCCAAGACAATCCCATATGATCAAATTAGAATTTTCTAAGCATCACGGTATCCAAGTAACAACATGCTGAAGTTTACAGCCATTTTGCACTTTAGACCCTTAAGGGATCGATCTGGTTGAACATAGCTCGGAGCAATTCCACATGTTTGGGTGTAAAAGAGGACCATGTCTAGCATAAACATACATATTCAGACATGTTGAAACAGTTTGTTTGGTCACACGAGTTGCAGAACGAAAGTTGCACCACTTTGCGACTTTCCACTACTTGCATTTGACACTTTTTCCATCAACTAAAAATTGGACACCATGGGAAAACCACTCCGATATAACAAAAATTGAGAGAGGTTATTGTATAGGGGCCCAAAAAAATCCCATAGAATTAGATGAAAAGTTTCTAAGTGTCACGGTATCTGAGTAACAACATGTTGAAGTTTGCAGCCATTTTGCACTTTGGACCCTTAAGGAATCAATCCGGTTGAACATAGCTCAGAGCGATTCCAAATGTTTGGGTGTTAAAGAGGACCATGCCTAGTGTAAAAATACATATTCAGATGTGTTGGAATAGTTTTTTTGGTCACACGAGCTGCAGAACGAAAGTTGCACCACTTTGCAACTTTCCACTACTTGCATTTAACACTTTTTTCATCAACTGAAAACTAGACACCATAGGAAAACCACTCTGATATAACAAAAACCAAGAGAGTTTATTTTAGAGGGGACCAACATGATCCCATAGGATTAGATGAGAAGTTTCTAAGTGTCACAGTATCTAAGTAACAACATGCTGAAGTTTGTAGCCATTTTGCACTTTGGACCCTTAAGGAAATTGATCTGGTTGAACATAGCTCAGAGCGATTCCAAGTGTTTGGTTGTGAAAGAGGACCATGCCTAGAATAAAAATACCTATTTGGATGCATTGGAATAGTTTGTTTCATCACACAAGTTGGAGAACAAAAGTTGCATCACTTTGTAACTTTCCACTACTTGCATTTGACACTTTTTCCATCAACTGAAAACTAGACACCATAGGAAAACCACTATGAGATAACAAAAGTTGAGAGAGGTTATTGTAGAGGGTCCCAACATGATCCCATAGGATCAAACAAGAATTTTCTAAGCATCATGGTATCTGAGAAACAACATGCTAAAGTTTGCAACCATTTTGCACTTTGGACCCTTAAGGGATCGATCCGGCTGAACGTAGCTCAGAGCGATTCCGCATGTTTGGGTGTGAAAGAGGACCATGCTTATCATAAAATTACCTATTCAAACGCATTGGAATAGTCCATTTGGTCACACGAGTTGCAGGACAAAATTTTCACCACTTTGCAAATTTCCACTGCTTGCATTTGACACTTTTTCCATCAACGAAAACTGGAAACCATGGAAAAACCACTCTGAGATAAAAAAAAAAATCAAGAGAGATTATTGTAGATGGCACAACGTGATCCCATAAGTTTAGACAAATATTTTGTAAGCACCATTGTATCCGCGTAATACCCCATCAAATATTGCTACCCTTTTGCACTTTGGGATTTGATGTTTCATTGAAATGTACAATTTTGTACAGGGTGATTGTGCTCTCTTTTAGATGGAATTCAGTGGGAAGCAGACTTGACTTTGTTTTAGTTTTGGTTTGGTTGGATTTCAAGTTATTTTATGCATTTTAGAAGCCAATTACTGAGGTTCAGTTTGTATACCATGTTTTAATGGTTTTGAGTGCATTAAAATGTCATATTAAGCCTTTCACCCACTGTATGCTTCTATAACTCGATGGAAAGGCTTAGTTATGGTTATAAAACATGTGTGAAATTTTTTGTGCATAAGGGAGGTGAATATAGGGTTTTTAGGTGATGACCTAGATGTCAAATGTTGCATTTTTTAGTGGAAAATGGTGGTTTACTGCAAGGGTTTGAAGAAATCTTTGGGGGCAACAATATCTCTTGAACTTTTAAGCTTGTGAAAACCTTTTTGAAGGTGTTTTAGGCTTTTTTTGGCTATGGGTTTTCAATAAACCCTTGCCTAACTTATAGTCTCCAAATCTCATCAAATGGACTTATCTTTTAGAGAAGGTCATCCAATGGCCAACCAAACATCAATCAAGCTTTAACACAAACCCTAAGATAAATTCCCAAGAGATCATACCATGTTTCTTTGTACCATCATTAAGATCCAATAGACCATCTTGCATAAAAGCTACTAAATTAGCCCTATTTACAAAGGGATGACCTTTTAAACACTAGATCTTCACTCAAAATCCTCAAACAGTAGTATGTTATGTGTCAAAACCTCCAATTCCATGATTTGTTTCTAGGTCCAAGACCTCTAGACCCCTAATACACCAAACCCTTTATTTCAAGCAAAATACTTGGGGTTTTTAATGAAACTCCTATCTCCCACACCTTCCATACCCAAACAAAGCACCAAACACACTTACCAGACCCTACACATGGTGAATAATACATTACATGGATAGTCCTTCCTACATTTTGTCAAAACACCACTTGAAACCCTCATTTTCATCATGAAAATACCCTGCTACAGCCCTAGAACATCATCCCAAACACCCAACCTTGACTCTACAATATTCTAAACAAGTTATAGGACCCATTCCACAAGTTACAGTAGGCACAAAAAGTGGAATGGGTCGAATTACATCATGAAACCCTTCAATCCAAGAACACTGTGAAAGTAGGTAGCTACAATAAAAACAAGATAACTTTCACTATACAAAGAGTTAGAACCTCTAAATAGGTGAAAATGAAATCTAATTCATCCATCTACAACATCCAATAGGTTTCAAACCATCTTAGTTTTTTTACTATCCATACAACAAGAAGAAACGTGAGAAAAACTAGTAAATTTCTAAAAATAGTGTTCTTCTTGATCAAAAATGAGTTACAAATCAACCGACAACCTCTCCTTCGATGCATTGAAGGTTATTATACATTTTTACCATAGGAACAATAAAAGTTGAGTCTTTGAAAGGAACTCCATGAAAACCAAGCTCTCTAAATGGTATATCAAACTCTAGTTCAAAATCTTTTAGATGAGGCTGCTCCCATAGCTCTCTTACTCGCTTGACAAATCCTTGAAACTCTATATTGATTTTATTTTTCATGTCCCTCTCTTGTTGTTCTTCCTCAATTTCATCAAGATCATACATTGACCTTCTTTCCCCTCCTAAATTTTGGACCACATCCATTACCTTCACATAAAACTCGACATCATTGGTCTTCTTGGTTCCCACGCCTTGATATGGTTATGCAAATGAAAATGAAGCAAAGTAATCATCTCCTTCTCTGTTGGCTGGAAGAATGCATGATTAATTTTTTGATAAATGATATCAACTCTCTCTTTTTCTCTCATGGTTGAATATCAAAATCCAGTATGGTGGGCCTCCAGAGTTCCAATCATCTTTCTTCCTCTTCCACCAAATGTTGGCCTGATCCACACGTCTGCCAACCTAATTGGCTTTGTTTTTGAAAGCTGAAGTTTCTCCTGAGTCACCAATGTAGCTCTCTTTTCCTTTTTAGACTCTTTCATTGCAACAAATTATCTCTAGGATTTAATCATCTGTACCACATGGTTTATGTGCTTTGAATCCTTACATCTAAACAAAATTTCCTTTACATAAATACTGCTAGGGAATTTCAATGTTGCCATTGTAGTTGGTATTAAAGCTGGTACCTACAACATGAAGAGTGATTTTGATTCCTCTTCTACATTAGAGGGTTCATATCCTTGATCTGACTCTTTTGAGTTATCATAATTAGAATCACTAGCTTCCATATTCAAAAATTCCTAACCAACATCTTCAATAAATTTATTTGGATCATCAGTAATAGTCTTCAAAATTGGCCGCTAGTACAAGTGCATTATGCTTTCATAATACTTTATAACCATGGAGTTCAACCATTCCTTGATGCCATCAAGTGAAGATTGAGGAATGGGGTCAATGCGGAGTACATCCCGCTTGAATTATTTGAAAGCAATACCCATATCAAATTCCTTTTTCCCAAGTCCTACTCTCTCAAGGTTAACAATCTCAATCTCACTAATAGCGATTACTAAGAAAGGTAATTCCACCAACTCTAATAAACAACTTACCATAGGATCAATAAAAGTAGAGGCTTTGAAAGGAACTCCATGAAAACCAAGCTCTCTAAATGGTATATCAAACTCTAGTTCAAAATATTTTAGATGAGGCTTCTCACATAGCTCTCTTACTCACTTGACAAATCCTTGAAAATTTGTAGTGATTTTATTTTTCCTGTCCCTCTCTTGGTGTTCTTCCTCAATTTCAACAAGATCATACATTGACCTTCTTGCCCCTCCTAAATTTTGGACCACGTCCATTACCTCCACATAAAACTCGACATCCTTGGTCTTCTTAGTTCTCATGCCTTAATATGGTTATGCAAATGAAAATGAAGCAAAGTAATCATATCCTTCTTTGCTGGTAGGAAGAATCCATTCTTAATGTTTTGATACATGATATCAGCTCTCTCTTCTACTCTCATGGTTGAATACCAAAATATAGTATGGTGGGCCTCCAGAGTTCCAATCATCTTTCTTCCTCTTCCACCAAATGTCGGCCCAATCCACACGTCTGCCAACCTAATTGACTTTTTTTTTTAAATCTGAAGTTTCTCCTAAGTCACCAGTGTAGCTCTCTCTGCCTTTTCAGACTCTTTCAATTTTAACAATCTCAATCCCACTAATAGTACATTTACAACCATATTCAAATATTGACTTAAATAGCCTTTAAGAGGCTTTAAATAGCCTTTACAAATGATTCTACATCTTTCCAATCATGCCTAACTGTTCTTTTTGTAACTAACATGACTTATTACATTATAAATCAATTGTGGATGTGTTATGACCTTATTCAATTGACAAAACTCAAAACACAAAACTAACTTAAAAGACTTTCGTGAACCAAATTTGCTCAATAACCTTGGTGCCTCTGCACCAAATTTTAATATTTCAGTAAATGTCATTACAAGTAAATCTCATTACAATTCCTTAGGTACTCTATTCTCACAGATATTTTACAATGTCACTCATACATTCGAGATTCTCTTATAATCTCTACATCATAGGTTCTCATTTAGAGATTAACTTCAAATGAGTAACTTGAGATTCCTTCGCAAATCTTCACGCACTCTTTTATAATGGCTTCAAATAAGAATTGATATTTTTCAAGATCATCAAAATAAGGATGTTGCATTTCTTTTTTGGCTGAGATTATCTTCGATGGCTCAAAAATCAGCATTTTCTGCAAGGAGAGACCAGTCAATTTTTACTAGTTTAGTTACAGATACACAAAGTAAAAGAATAAAAAGAAATAACTCATCCAAAATGGAAATGAAATTAAAATAGATGGAAGGCACTTACAAATAGGCATGGAAGTCTCTTAACTTAGTCACTCTTGGCCATACATCTTCACTAGGAGCTCCAAGATATCTATTGCACACAACACCTCTCATGAATAGAATATCTTGAAATTTGAGATGCTCTTATAATGTTTATATCATAGGTGCTCATGATAAGGTTAACTTCAAATGAATAACTTGAAATTCCCTCACCAAGCTTTGCACACACTTTTGTAATTTTCTGCAAGGGTACACCAATCAATGTTTATCGGGTTACTTACAGATACACAAAGTAAAATAAGATGATAGCATTGGAATCAAACAAATTAATGTGGATACAAATATAAATTAATAAGAACCATTGTGCATAAACTTACAAATTAATTCAATGAACCATCCAGGTCTACTCTACTCTTTATTGTGTCAAGTATTGCCTCATGGTCAAACTCACGAACCTTCCACAAGGTCTTGTTCAAAGGTCTACCCCCATATTTGGTCAAACAAACATTGGATGCCACAACAAGGTTTGAGTAATGAAGAATCTTACGATGCGTGTCAAAGTCTTGAAACAACCAATGTTTAACACTCCTATGTGGGTACCTTCTAAGCCACGTTCCAGTAACAACAACTGAGTTTGTAGGGTATTCGATGTTTTCTCCATCTATAACTGGGCCTTCCAATTTCTTTTTGGCCTCAACACAATGACACAAGTA